>CM062515.1:72436106-73636106 GCA_031439585.1 Pterocarpus macrocarpus | reverse complement strand
GGTGAAAAAAAGAAAAGAAGATTTTTTTTTTTTTTAGATAATTGAAAAAGGGACTCTAAACCTCTAAAAATAGAGAAGCAATATAAGATATCTCATAAAATCTAACACAGACTTAAGAGGCACCACAAAAAAACCAGATCATACAGTCCCGAATCAAAAGAACAAAACATCCATTGAGAAGAATCATGAAGATTAACTCCAAAATACACACAACTAAATATCATCTCAAAACAACATGCATCAAGCTTCATACCTTCCTTCAAAAGAACTACACCATGATCAATTTCAACTCACATAATGCTAAGGGAAGTGAACTTGAACACACCAACACACCAACACGAAAACATGAAAATGTCTCAAACATGAAAGCTAAACACGAGCCACCACCAAAACACATATACGAACATTCTCGGCTCTTCGTGCCACCAAACTGCATTGAACAACACTTCTTCCCAGATCTAGCAAGTGATAAATAGAACTAAGAGCTCTAGCTTTCAATCACACCTTGAAACAAAACCTATCACTACCATAACAACCCAAAACCACTAGACCCACCACAACAACTGCCATCACCAAGACCATTGTAAACCGAACCACAACCGCAACCCATCTCACCACTGCACCACCTTTCACCACCTATAACCATCACCTCTATCACCACCTACCAGCAACCACGACAAAGCCGCCCCCACCTCACCCTCAGCCTCCTCTTAACAACCTGAATTACAAAACTGCCACCCCAACTAGCCATGTACCACTACCTGCATGAACAGAGCCACCACGCCACTGCAGAGCCTCAAAGAGCAATTGCAATATTGCCGTGCTCAGCTAGGACCGCAATTCGTGTTGTCCTCCAGCCAAGGGAGTGGCGCTGCAAAGCTTCGCCGGTGGCCGCACCAGCATAGCCACCTAGCTCGTTGTGCCTCTGTCTTGCCCCAATCTAATTTAGGGCACTTTGAGATTCACGGCAACATTTGCATCTCATTACCGCACCACCTTCGTGCTGCCACTACTCACCTCCACAACTAGAACACAAATATGAGATAGAGGGCAATGATGTAGGCCGGCAAGAGAAACTTTTGAATGGGTGGCGAATACCTAGAAAACTCTCGCCCACGGTCGGTCTTGCTAGTGCAGAGGAAGGTTTGTGGTGCGACGGAGAGCAAAGAAAAAGGAAGAAGAGAGAAGAGGAAAAGAGTTTGGGGAAAGAGTTGGAAGGGAGGGAAAGAGGGAGGAATGGGGGCTCACCGCAAGGCAAGGAGGGCTGGCAGCTGCCCCTTTGCAGATCTAGGAAAATAAAAAAGGAAAAGAAAAAGAAAAGAAGATTGGAAGAAATAATTAAGCTTACCTTAGCTGTGTTGCCTTTAATGCTTGAATTACCTTCTCCATGTTTTGCTGCTTTAAAAAGCCTACGTTGCTTATCATAAAACACAGTGATTGACAAAATATACTGATCACCAATCGAAAGATGGATTTCTCTCACCCCGGCGTGATAACCGTCGTCCCAACCATCTCCACCACTGCCTCCCCATGGTCCCAATGTAAAGGTCCTCTGCTCCATGCTACCGAATTTTCTTCACAGAATTAAACTATCCACCTATGCTTTCGGGATTAATACTCTATGAGACACTTCAGTTCTTCGTTAAGTCTTCATTGCATCTGCAAGTCTTTTTCAAGTCTCCTTTTTTTATATATATAAATGTATAGTCTTCTTTATATATATATATATATATATATATAACCCTGACATATAAGATTATTAAAAAGAATGACTTTAATTATTAGAAACAGACTAATTAGAAAAGAATAAATAAATCAAGTGATAGACAGTTGTCTATTTATATATAACACTCGGCTACAATAGGATGTCATAAAAAATGACTTTCGATAAACACAAAGACAATTGGCGCTGGGCTCTACAACACTAATACGTTTAATATAATTTGGGAACACAAAATAAACCCCACCCACACAACATAAAGGCAATTTTGTCCATCAGGTGGGGATCACTACAGGGACACACCGGAATCCAGCGATTTCTCCACCGTCGGGTTTCAACACGGGAATTCACTTTCTAAAGATATATACATACATATATGTTTCAGTTATAACAAATTTCACGAGTAATAATTTAATTTCTAACCAACTCATACTTTAATTTTTAGAGAAAAGATTAAGATAGAAAAAGAAAAAGGGTATTTTAGAGAAAATAAATAACAGCCATTAAAATAGGAGTAGCAATAGATATTTGAGAATGACAATAGCCACTTCCTATTTATTTATCTGAAAATATATTAATTACAATACATCATTTTAGCACTTAATTTTTAACCAAGATTTTAGTTGTCTAACATATTTTTTTTAAGATAGATAATAAGGCTCTAAACTCTCAGATCGAGAGGAACATACAACTTCAAAAGGATCCAAATTAAACATCCTAACCAAATCAGAAACATAACCGGAGCAATTCAAAAGCATAATAAATCAAAAAGCATAACAGACATCTAGCTGTTAAGCAGTTAGCACTGTTGTTCTCAAAAGAACCTAAAATGGAACCGTCGAGAGAGTCACAAAAGTCTCCTTCAGCATGACCACCTAGAACTGAAGTAGAAACTTTAACTACAATAAGCCATCATCTTCGGTTCTTCCTTCCTGTACCATTCGTTCACACACCATCAACAATACTTGAAGCTTGAGTGGCATATCTATAATTCAAAAAGAACCAAGTTAGACCAGAGAGTGAAATTGTAGAAGAAAGTTTTTCCCCCCCGATAGAATAAACAGCAGCAGGATTAAGCAAGTCATTCAAGAAGCTCACATATTGGAACGGTAAAAAGCTTAGAAAGCCAAGACTGAACATAGAAAGGAGAAAAAAATAAGTAGGGTAAAAAAAATAAGGATAAATAAACCCGTTACGAGGAGGGGAGAAAAATTCTAATATTACACGGTGGGGCAGGAACTTCGCAGTTACAATCTCCGTCATCCTATTTCACAAATTGGTGAGCTAGGTTGTTGACAAAGCAAAAAAAAAAAAAACAAAAGAGCGTTTGATGAGCTTCGTTGGTGTAGGTGTGCCAATTGTAATCAGCCACTTGTTTAAAAGTGCAGGACATTTGGCAAAGAATGTGAAAATATTCTTATATTTGATATACAGTTTGAAATAATATTTTTAAAAATATCATATTCTTGGAAATAAAAATATTCCCAAAATCAATTTTATCTCCTTTATGAGAATCTAATATTCTTCTCATTGGTAGGAATTGTTCTACCTTATAAAAAGATTAAATTACCTCTATTGTCATCCACTGCCACTCACCACCTGTTATTGTTCGTTGCCACCTGCACTACTGCAGATGATCAAGGGTATTTTTGAAAATATATGAAATATTCTCAAAAATTCAATCCGCCTATTAGACGCTCTAAAAAATACATGCCTGGAAAGCTATTTCCAGGAATTTAGATTCTGAGGAATGAAAAACCAATCTATCTACCAAATATCCCCAAACAGGGCGTTTGGTGGGGGGAATATTAAATTGGATTGATTTGAATTGGATTAGATCAGTTTTAAAATTTAAATTCAAAATTCGATCTAATCCAAGCGATTTGTAAAAAACTAGAACTAATTCAATCCAAACTTTTGTGGATTTGACACGTTTTTTATTTGGATTGGATTGGTTTAACTATTTTGATTGAGTTGAATTGAATTTAAATACCCCTGATAACGAATATAGAAGGAAAAAAATTCATTATATCTTATCCAATATATTTAAAAAAAAAAAAAATTCTAAACCACCAGTATCCAAAATATACTGGATTTCAATTAATCTGACTTGAGTTGTATAAATTCACTATGGAGGTAAAATTCTCTTAGTGCTAATTTTTTTCATACACAAAATTTGAATTTGAGACAATTAATCTGGCTTGACTCAGGTCGACCCATTAAAGAGGTGAAATTCTTCCTGTGCTAGTTTTTTTTATACAACTAGAACTAAATCGGGATCTTATTTAAGGAAAAAAGTCAAATCACTTGAACCAACTAAATGTTAGTTGCAATACAAATTTCTGATATTGATCAATAATATTAATGCCTTTTGATTTTATATTATTTCCTTAATTACTTATATTTATTTCATAGCATATTATACATAAAAACGAAGACTTAAGAAGAACAACATAGTCTCTCTAATATAATAAGAAGACCTAAGAATTAAGATGAAGACTTGTGTAGTCTCATAAATATAATAAGACGACCTACGGAGTCTCAGTATTTACATATAAGCTAATGAAGATTTAAGAGAACTTGAGAGTCTCATAGAGAGTAGTTAATCCCCAAATTTCAGCTGTATAGTTTAGTTCTGCCAATAAAATTCGGTAGTATGGTGTCGGGAAGTTTTACATTAGGACGATGGGGAGGCAATACTGGAGATGCATGGGACGATGGACCTTCCCCAGGGGTATAAGAAATCATAGTTGGATACTGTGATTATCGTATTTTGTCAATCGCTGTGATTTATGATAAGCAAGGTACACGTTTCGAAGCAGAGAAACATAGAGGTGACATGCGCATTTCAACATATTAATTGATATTTGTGGATTACAATTTATAAATAAATATAGTTTCAGTTATAAAATCATGAAATCAATCAGATAAAAAATATATAGGGAGAATTATTCTAATTTTTTTCTGAAATTTAATATATTTACATTTGATACTCCTCAATTTACCTACCCTACAATGACCATCCTTGTTAGTACTAATGGATGTTAACGTCGTTTAATTTGCAAGGGATTTATCTAAAAATGCCCTTTTATTCACTTTACATTGGAAAGGACTATTCTTTTTTGGAGAAGGGGAAGGGAGTGGTATCAGAAGTTGAGAACAGAGAGGGTTTAGGTATGAAAACAGAGAAAGGTTTGAGGGTGAGTGGGTGATGACCACTTTTGAGGCAGCTAACGGCGGCAATCATGGATGATGCGATGGCAGAAGGCTGCGACAGATTGAGTGCAACTGCGTGTGGTTGTTGACGGCATAGGTGAATGACGGTGTTGACAGCTTGATGACGGCAGGTTCATGGTGGAGCAAGTGGGGTACGAGATGGAGACAGGTCCAAAGGCATGGAGGAAGAGTGGGACTGTTTCTGTTTTCTTTTTTTATTTTTATTTTTGGTTCTATTTTGGTGTTCAATTTCTTTACTAGATCTATTTGTTCAAACTTTGGTTTGAAACTGGTTTGATAATTTTCAAGACATTTGCATTTGTTTTGCATTAGAGCACCACATTATGAAGTTTATGTTCTGAAAATTGCTGCCTTATTTTCTTTTAAGTCTCAAAAGAATATGCATTGTATATGGGTGGTTTGAATAAAAAACCCACATTCTCTTTCTTCGTCCTCTGAAAAAACCCAGACCGAACAGAAACTCAACAAGAGATTTCGTGATGTTGTCCTTTATGGCTGACATTCACTTCTAGTTTAGATATATTGTACTAAAGAGAAAATATGGAGATTTCATGATCTTCTCCTCAAAAATCCAATTCTAATAATTCCATTTTATTTTGTCAAGAAAGCATGTAGTCTCCCAAAAATGGTTAATATATTAGACGTAATTAGATTCTGATACATGTTGGCTAGGAAGTTAGATAGTTAGTTATATTATTTCTAGTATATAAGTCAGTTTGTATTCAAAGTTGTAACCAAGTTTTTCATTTGTATTAATACACAATTTCTGATTTCTCTCAATTCTCTTCTTTTCTCTGCTCTACCATGTTTCTCAGCATGATATCAGAACCTTACCACCCACTCTGAAACCTTTTTCTTCTGCTACCCTGGTTTCTTAGAACTCTCACTTTCTTTCATTTTCCTTTCACTTATCTATACTTTCTCACTCTCCAAACACTGTTTCATCCTTTTTCCATTCTAATCATCTTTCTGAAACTTGATTCATCATTCTTCAAGCTCATTGCTCGTTGCTTCTTTGAGCTATTGTAGATCTTGCTAGTTGCTTCCATCACCGTCTCAGTTCACGCTTTCTGGTTCATAGTGGCTCTTCCTCACCATTGCTCATCTTTCGTTCTCCGCCGTTGGTTTTGGTTCTTCGCCGGCTCCATTCACATTCCTTGGCGTGGTTCTTTATATCTAGATCTGCTTCATCTCCGGTGAATCTGGTTTTCTGACGTCGCTAGCCCTTTCTGATCTACTTTGTCTTGTTCGATCTGGTTAATCTTACCTGGCATGACGATTCGCATTTTTCGACATGTTTTGCAATCTGCTTTGTTAGTTGTGTTCTGATCGGTGATTATGGTTTTTTGGATCAAATTCTTTTGGCTGGGAAGCTAGGATTTGTGATTCCTCTGCCTTGGCTTTGATTTGATTTGAATTTCTCTGATGTTTAGATCGGTTCTTGATGTTATTACCTTCGTTCTTGAATTCAAGATTCGAAAGCTTCTTCATTGTTTTTCATTCAGGTTTGTTCTGCTTCTCCATCCACAACAAGAGTGGTGGAGGTGGTGCTTATTCTTATTTTTGTCCATTTTCAATTGTTTGCTTCTGCCATGTGTGGATCAGAATTGGTTCTTCTTGGTTTGTGTTTGCTGTGGTTATTGGATTGATGTTTTGTTGTGTTGGACACTGGTTCTGATATTAGCAATTTCTATTTTTCATGGTTTGATAATGGTTCAGCCAACATTGGCATGCTTAGTTCTTGGAAAAGATTTGCTTATTTGACCTTATGTGCCTTTGTTTTCGCTTTTGTCTTGATGGTTAAGCTTCGGATATAGCTTCTGTCTTGATGGTTAAGCATTGGTTTCAGCTTCTGCCATGGGTGGTTAAGTATGAGTTGATTTCTGCCTTTGGTGGTTAAGTTTTGTCATTAATTGAATTTCTTGTTGGTTGCTTCTGCCTGAATGGTTAAGCATAGGTTAGCTTCTGTCGTTGGTAGTTAACCATATGTGTAGATTCTGCTTGAGTGGTTAAGCTTTCTCTTCATTGGTACTAATAATTGCTTCTAGTTGAGACGAGAGTTGTGGAGATGCTAGAAGAAGTGCTATGGACCTCACCTGTCACCAACAATTTGTTATTGTCAGCCTCTTGTTGCCTTTACAACTTTATCATTGCATTTTTCTTTTCCCATTTCTTAGTGTTCAACTAATTGCTTGTATTGTACTCTTGATCCCAATCTGAAAATGCTATTGCGCATCCTCCAGCTTGCGGGGGTATTAGAGATAACTAGATTCTGATACATGTTGATTAGGAAGTTAGATAGTTAGTTACATTAACTCTAGTATATAAGTCAATTTGTACTCAAAATTGTAACCAAGTTTTTTATTTGCATCAATACACAATTTCTGATTTCTCTCAATTCTCTCCTTTTCTTTGCTCTACCATATTTCAAAACAATATCTATGTTTTGGGTATGTATTTATTTTTGACATTTCAATTGGTGCTATCTTTGCAAATTAATGGGGTGCTCATGAACGCGGGTGGGGGAATGTTTGGGAAGTTGCAATTGGAGTAGAGGAAGGGGGATGAGCAGGGGAATAATGGAGAAAGATATGAGGCACGTGAATAATTTTAACCCATGATTAACAAACAGGTATTCTAATAATTTTATATGTTAAATTTATTCAAATTATTACACTTTGTCGTTAAACATCATGTGCCACGCAAATGCTGTTTTTTCCGTCAACATAACTACCAGAGTCTTAACACTAGGAGTGGCCAATATAGGAATTATAAAAGTTTAGGGGAGGTCAGTATAGGTCTTGCAAAATAAAAGGGTGTCGAGTATAATTACAGTAAATTTTAGGGGAGATCAATGTAATATTATATTCGATGCTTAAACAACTAAAATACTTATATTTCTCAGTATGTCTATTTGTATAACTATACATTACTATTAAAAAAGAAAATCTCTTGTTCACGGTTTACCATTTCACCAAATTCACTAGATCTTCATTTTAACCTCGTTCCCTCTATAAGTTTGGTACCATTACGTTTTAACAAATTCTAATTTTACATCTCCTAGATTCAGATGATTACCCACGTGAATCACTTGTCGGTGTGTCTGGGCGCTGGTCCCCATTGAAAGCACCGCACGGTGATCCATACATTCGGTCATTAACGTTCAGGGCAATCGCCCCTGTACCTTTGGACCATATGGAGCTCAAGCAGGGGAACCATTCGATTTAACATATGACACCGGAAGGTCTAGTTTACTAGTACTCTCTGAAGAGATATTCTGCTTTATAAAAAATATAAGTCAATTTTTTTTTGTTTAATAAATCAAAAAGTTGTGATGTTTTTGCTTCTGGCTTTTAAAAACCAAACTCTCAGGAGCCATTATGAGATATTTTTCAGAGTTGATTTGTGTTACTTAAAATTTAAAAGATTAATATAACCTTTCTTTTATTAATGACATTGAAAATAGAAATTATTCTCTTTAGTATTTATATTTATCATAGCTATTTTAGATTTTAAGAATAACTTTATCAAATACTATTTTTGTGATTTCTGTTTATTGAGAATAACTTTTATATTATTTTACTAAATGATACTACTATAACTTTTTAAAAGTAACTTTTAAAGAGTCCATAGAACTCAGCAACTCTCAAAAAGCCACAACAATATCAAACCAAACCGAAGTAGTTTGCGTTTGGAATCAATTGGCGTCCATTATCATCTCGAACTCATTACCAGATTAGCAGCAAAAGCCAGCCTCCAAGTTCCAAAAGCTGATCCAAGTCTTCTCTTGATGCTGTTAATTGTAATTTGAATTTTTCAAAGTCTCATTTTGATGATTTGTAAAGGAAGGGTGATTGAGCCTTGGGAAAAGATGGGAAAGATTTGTGAGCCTTGGAAATATATGGGAAAGATTTGACAAAGTTGGCTGAAGAGGGAAAACTTGACCCTATCATAGGAAGAGATGATGAAATAAGCAGGTGCATCCAGATTCTCTCCAGGAGATTAAAAAACAATCCTGTGCTAATTGGTGAGCCTGGTGTTGGAAAGACTGCGATTGCTGAAGGGTAAGATTGCCGTTGCCTGTGTTTCGAATACCATTTATATTCATTTTGGCTGTTTAAATTATATTTAGAGTTTTGTTATACAGCTAGTGTGAAACCCGAGTGGGGGCTGTGGATTTATAAGGATGGTCATACATTGTTTTAATTAAGACTAATATAAAACTATGATTTACATAAATTATTAAATAATGATAACAATTTATTATTGAAACAAGTATTATGAATAAATACTATGAGGAGAAATTTAGGTTAATTTTTCCATCAACTTAATATGTGTGTGTGTGTGAATAGAATATATTACTGCATGTTTATTTTGATTAATTTTGGGAAAAATAACCGCTTTAAAGTCTTCTTTCAAAACTTTTGATTATAACTTATTTAAACATAAAATAAGTTAATTTATATTTAATTTAAAACATAATACGTTTAACTAATATTAATGTATTGTTTAATTTAGTCAATTTAAATTTCATTGACAATTATATTTCCATTATATACTCTGACTATCTTAGGCGAGATAATGTGTGATTAGACTGAGGGTTAGTTAAACTTACCAAAACAAGACTGGGCGTTAGTTTGGTACACATGATAAAATAAAGCTTGATAGTATAAGATTTTTTAAAATTGTAATACTATACAATGTTCACTGTAATATTATCTAAGATGTTGTATTATATAAGACAATAATATTATAATTTCACTATCTTTGATCATTTAAATCACAAGAAAAAATTTAATAAAAAATAAAATTTTGATAAAATAGTAATTCTATTAATTATTTAATTATAAATTTAAAAATAAATATTGTTAATAAAATATTTATTATATTTAATTATAATTTATGTTAAATATTTCTTAATTTTTATTATATACAGTTATAACTTATGTTACATATTATTTATTTATTAAATTTTTTGATTATTTTTTATTCTAATAAAATATAATTACAAGCTAATATGTAATTATTTATCTTTTTTATATATATTTTTATATATTTTTTATTATATCTCTTATTATAAAATATAATATAAACCACAAAAAATAATGATTATTATTAATTATTTAATTATGAATTTAAAAATAAATACCATAATGTAAATGTTTATTCCTTAGTTATAATCATTTTAAATTTTACTTTATACAATTATAATTTATATCTAACTTAGTTAAATATTATTTATCATTTATTACAATTTCAATACTTATTTTTATTTGGTTAAATATGATAAATCAGAGAGAGAGAGAGAGAGATGTTAGCCCATGGCAACTACCAAATTCTACATTTTGGCATATTATTTATTTTCATGTACTCAAATTAATTATACGTACAACAGAATAACTTTAACAAAATACAAACTGTGAATTACTCAAATATAACTTGGACTGATAGTAAGTTATATGTTAATGAAAAATAACTAACCCCATCACCATTCGTTAATAAAAAATCATAATAATCTCTATTGTTTGTAACTTTTCTACAGGTGGTTGCAATTGGCTTAAGAAATGAACTAAGAGATACACGCCAAAACAAAATGATAGGTACAATCATTGTTTCAAATTGCGGATCGCATCACATGATGCGGTCGCAATATTGCATTCTTGGCGATGTCACATCACACCGCAATTGCGGTGTTTCACCAATACACGTAAATTAACTGTAACGTGAATCAAGCGGTAGTCAGGCGTAACGTAACCAAGAACGAACTTAATTTTAAAAAAAAAAAATTTACACTGCAGCGGCCGCAATACACATCACGATAGCTGCAATACCCGCAATTACAACAACTACAACTGCGACCGCATCTGCAGCCACAACCGCAATTTAAAACATCGGGTATAACTACATAAGCCAAGGAGCAACAACTGTTCACGAAGCAAACCCAAATGTTCTGGCTTGAGCTTCGACACTGATTTGAGCTTATTGAAGACAAGGCCTCTAAACGTCGACATTGGCAACAAGTTGGTGTATGAGGTACATTCTTATGCATGGTCAGGAGGGTCACCAACAGAATGGACCAATCAGCCCGTGAACAAACTAGGTGGCAGAATCATGAAGGGGTTGAATGACCGTGCAGGGTTTGTTATGAGTGGTCCAAACCAGGCTCCATTGGTGATGAGTGAGTTTGGCATCGACATGACCAAGACCAATACCGATGAGAAGAACCACAGGTTCTTGTCATGCATGTTGGCATACCTTGCTGGGATAGACTTGGATTGGGCACTGTGGGCTGCACAAGGTGGCTACTATCCTAGATAGCAAGAGGATATTGTGGATGAGAGTTATGGCATATGGATGTTTAATTATAGAACACTTAGATATCCAGAACTCCCTCAGAGGCTTCAGCTTGTGCAGAAGAAGCTTCAGGTATGGCCTTGGATTTAGAAAAAGAAATTTGTTACATAGAAATGCACGCGCAAAACAGAATTGCTTTTTAACATACTTTATTCAGATTACAAACTAAGTATTTGGGTTATGCTTAAAACAGTCATCTACAGAGCACATTGTTTTTTATTTCCATTATCCATACAATTCATTAATTTAGCATATAAATGTTAGAGATAGTATGTCAAACATCTATATTTAGTATGTCAGCACATTTTAACATTAGAATACTCGAGCAACGAATCTCTGCATTTTTCTTGTATTATGTTACCGTGGAATAAGTTTAAGAATCTTATAATTCTGAATTGTAAAGTTTCATACTTCTTTTTTTCGGTTAGAGAATATTTGAACTTAAAACACGCACCCAAAATATGTCTCTCACCTAGCAGAATTTTGGAATTCCCAAAATAGTTTCTCAGGGAATATAACAAATTACTCATAGATGAGTTCATGTTTTCTAAATTGCAGATCCAAGTTCAAATTCCAGCAAGTCCTACAGAAAATATCACCCACTAAGTGGACAATGTGTGAATGTGAACAAGAACCATGAACTTAAACTAGGTGATTGTGGGGGCCAAAGAAGGTGGATCCAAGAAGGCCAACAAATCAAATTGGTGGGCAATGGCACATGCATAAAAGCTTATTGGTGATGGATCTTCAGCAAGTCTCTCAAATGACTGCAAGAGCAAGCAGAGTTCTTGGAAAGCCTTGTCAGCAACAAATCTTCATTTGGGAACCGTTGATGGACATGACCAGAACTTGTGCTTGCAAAGGGAATCTCCCACTTCCTCTAAGATAGTCACAAAATGATGCATCTGTGTGGATGATAATCCAGCTTGCTTGGACAACCCTCAAGGCCAGTGGTTTCAGCTTGTTACAACAAATGTGTAATACTTTCAACAGAGATTTTTTATATTGGTTATATACATTATAATTGCTGTTACTAACACATAACTTACACACATTGTTAGAGCTGCCAACACTCGCTCTCTCACGTACACGAATGTTGGTGTATAAGATAGTTAGGAGGTTAGTTACCGTTAAAACAGTTAGAGTTAGTTACTCAAATTGATTGGTTGTTTTGCTCAGTTGTACAGTTAGTTGAGTGCTAGTAATGCCTCTATATATACTCCCTCATGTACCTCATGTATTCAGAATGTTAATAATACAATTTCTCAGTTACAAAATGCTCTCTCAACTCAACTTCTTCTTCTCCCTCTCCTGTGATAGCTAACATGGTATTCAGAGCTTCTCTTTGATCCATGGGAGATCCTTGATCCTCAATGGAGGCACCACAGCAATCACCACCACCTTCTCCTGCGTCATCTTCCTCCTCCATCCTCCCCTGCGTTCACTCCACACTCTTTCTCCACACCAGTTTCGTTCAAACTCAATGATGAGAATTTTCTCGTGGCAACAGGAAGCCATGGCCACCATTGAAGGACATGGATTGCAGCGTCATCTTCAAAAGTTCGAGATTCCAGTGATGCATGCTTCAGTGCAAGATGCTGAATCGGGAAAGGTCACTCGCGAGTTTTGAAATTGGGATCGCCAAGATAACCTACTGCTTTCTTGGCTAGAGGACAAAAAGTCAAAAAGCTACAGGTAGGTCGATTGAATAGTTGGTTTATTTTTTTTGAGAGTTGTCATGAATATTATTGAAAAATAAAAAGTAAATGTGTTCTATAAAATATCATGCAAAATTTGATTTAATTTACTTATAAGGAAAATTATATCTGATTAAAATTTGATATAACTTTAGATATTTTATTGTCAAGGTATGAATACAATTAAATTAATGATAAGTAAACTTATATTTTCTAAGAAGTTATATTGATGCCAACTCATATACTATCTAATAAGATATGAGTTGGCATGGTTTCCAAAAAAATATAAATTCATCAAATATTTCTTTATCAATACTTTTTTGGTGTTTAACCTACTACAAACTTCTGACAATGATCAACAACATTCCTTCCTCTTTATTTCATTTCTATTTCTTTAATTGCTTATACATTTATTTAACAGCACATTGAAAATATGATCTCATTTTTTTATATATGGAGAGGGTGTATTAAGTGTTATTTTTGTGTGATAGGTAAGAAAAAGAAATTTTGATCATTAAACTGCACATGTATAATTAAAATTAAAAATTATTTAAATATTACATAATTATTTAAAAAATTACATAATTTTATATTTATTTAATATTGTATTATTTGAACTTTAACAATATATATATATAGTGAAAGAAGATTTATTTTTACGTTAATAGTGAAAAGAGTGAATATTGGTCATGTGAAAAGGAATCTTTATATTTTATTGATTGAATAACTTTTTATAAACATTTGATTCATTAATTTAACTTTTAAATTATAATATATTATCTTGATAATCAAGTATATAAAGTTTTAGAAAAATTAGACATTAGTGGATGATAATTTAATAATCTCTATTTACTGATTTTTTGAAAAACTAATATATATTATAAAAAATTAAAATAATGAAGTATCAAATTATTTTAAAATTGTGTAAATCTTGGTCATATTACCATAGATGAATAATTAAGAGTGAGTTTTTAATCCCAAAAAAAAAAGTCTAAGTTGCTAACCTCTAAAAGAAAAAGGTTTCTAACCTTTTTTTAGATGCAATTTCCTTTTGTCGTTGAAACATATTTGAGTAGACATGTTAATATGATCTTTCTTTTATTAATTTAAATTGTAAAAAGTTTAAATTTTCAGTAAATACATTAATGAAGTATTAATTTGCTTTACATTACACAGACACGAAGACTTGAAAAGAACTACATAGTCTCGTAAATATAATAAGGAAGACTTAAGACTTAAGAAAAGTCACATAGACTCGTGTATATATATATATATATACTAGTCGCACGGGTTAAGAAAGAATAATTTTAAATTATATATCAATAATAATTTAATAGTATTGTTAAAATACTTAAATTAAAATTGAAACAATAAAAATAAATCATAAATATAAAAATATAAAATTATAAAATTATAAAACTATATTTCACCATAAGTATTGAATTTAATGACAAAACACGATATAAAAGGGAATAAACAGTAACTTCAATTCATAGAATATTTCCAACATTAAGAGATCATTGAAAAAAGATCAAGACTTTTACATAAGAAAATGACTAAATGAAGTGATTCTCAGACTACAAATAGGTTAGTCAATGACAGCTATTAAAAGTTTAAAAAATAATTGCCTTCAATAAAATTTAAAAATGAAATTAAAATCACCAAGAATATTATTTAAATGGTATTAAATATAGAATAAGTTGAAAAAAATTGTATTCAATAAAATTTAAAAATGAAATAAGAATCACCAAGAATATTATTTAAATGACATTAAATATCAGATAAGTTGAATATCGCAATTTCTTAATTAAAATGACATTACACAGACACGAAGACTTGAAAAGAACTGCATAGTCTCGTAAATATAATAAGGAAGACTTAGGACTTAAGAAAAGTTAATATATGTATTAAAGGAAGGTTGCATGGACTTACAAATATATATAAACAAAGACTAAAGAGGACTTACATAGTCTCATAAGTATAATAAAAATTAACAAAGTATATATAAGCTAGTTAACACTTCAACTAAGAAGTACTAAGAGTCTCAGAGAGAGTAATCAATCCCAAAAACTTAGCTGGATAGTTTAATTCTGCCGGGAATATTCGGTAGTATGGAGCAGAAGAGCTTTACACTGGGACCATGGGGAGGCAGTGGTGGAGATGAATGGAACGATGGATATTTCAGAGGGGTGAGAGAAATCTATGTTGAGCATGGTGAACACATTTTGTCAATCACTGTGGTTTATGATAAGGAAGGTAGGCCTTTCAAAGCAAAGAAACATGGAGGAGTTAATCCAAGCATTAAAGGCAAAACATCTAAGGTAAGCTTAATTATTTATTCTTCTTCTTGTTCTTCTTCTTCTTTTTTACCCCTCTCTCTGTGTCTCTTTTTTAACCACTAATATTCAGAGTTGATTTAATTAATCTGGTTTAACACTAATTTTTTCAATTCATAATATTCAAACCTAAAACTTACTTAAACGTACTTAAAGAGAGAATAATTAGTGAATCACCCAAACGAGCCAACGAACTTTTGTTTTTTTTATTTTATATTTTTTAACCATTTCACCAAATTCAGTCCTTGTCTATAGATCTTCATTTTGACTGCACGCTCTCTCTCAAAGTTTGGTAGCACTTTTTTTTTTTTCTTTTCTTCTTCTCCTTCCTCTCTTTTCTTTTTTGTCCAACATGGAACTCCTCACATGCTGCTTGTAAGAGCTATGCAGTTTCACCACTGCGCCACAGGCACTTCTGCAAAGTTTGTCGGTAGCACTTAGTTTTAACAAATATCCAATTTGATGTCTTTTAGATTAAGCTACGGTACCCAAATGAATTCCTCATCGGTGTGTCTGGGCACTATTTTGCATTGGATGCGCGGGACGGAAGTGATTCATACAATCGGTCATTGACATTCTGGAGCAATCGCAGAAGCTTTGGACCATACGGAGTTGAACAAGGGATACCATTCGATTTTACATGTGAAGCCCTGGAAATTGTGGGCTTTCATGGACGAAGTGGTTGGTATCTGGACTCGATTGGGGTCCATTTGAGTCTTCCCAAAACCATTAATATTGCCCAGAAAGAGATTACCAAAGATGACGATTCAGATGATGGTGATCCAAAGTCTTCTTTTCTTGATGTTTGTTAATTGTAATTAGAATTTTATAAAGCCACATTTTGATGATTTTTGTAATATATAGATGATCTTGAATCGATGGATGATGAAGCCTTGGGAAAATATGGGAACGATTTGACAGAGTTGGCTAAAGCCGGAAAACTTGACCCAGTCATAGGAAGAGATGATGAGATACGAAGGTGCATTCAGATTCTCGCCAGGAGAACAAAGAACAATCCTGTGCTAATTGGTGAGCCTGGTGTTGGGAAGACTGCGATTTCTGAAGGGTATAAAGATTCAAATCTTATGTCTTCCTCCTTGTCGTTTGCCTGTGTTTTGAATACCAATCATTGAACATTTTTACTGTTTCAAATTATATTTATCGATTTGTTATATACTATTTTAATATTCTCCTAATAATCCTCTTAATGTTTAATAAGTTTAATTTTGATAAATTATTAACACAAATTTTTATATTATTTTTCAACTAACTTGGTACTTTTAAAATTTAATTTTTAATGCACTAATTGTGTATTAATTAAAAGCCAAGCCTGGAATGTCCCCCTCCTCCTTCGTCAAACTCACCAATGTGGAATGATGACTCACACACACACAACAGTAAATATGTTTAGGGTTTTCACCAGTTTTGTCAAAAGCAAGCAGGATAAATAACTTTTCACCTTGCTTCTGTATGCTTATTTTAGTATTCCTTACTTTGTTCTGTATATTGACCTAACTGAGAACTCTGACTTAATTTGAAACAGACTTGCTCGGAGAATCGTCGAAGGAGATGTTCCTCAAGTTTTGATGAATCGTAGGGTATTTGCTTTCTCCAAATATTAAGTTTATTTATTGAAAGAGATGAAAGTCGACGTAAAACGTTCAATGGGATAATGGAGTGAAAATATTATCTTGGTTTACGTTTGGATGTGAAAGGGATTTTTTTTATAAAATAAAATTGCTGTGATAAACTTTTGTTTCTTTCCAGCTTATATCCCTTGATGTGGGTGGGCTTGTTGCTGGAGCAGAGTATCGGGGAGAATTTCAAAAAAGGTTGAAAAAGGTTCTCAAAGAAGTAACACGGTCTAATGGTCGGATTATGCTTTTCATTGATGAGATCCACATGGTTGTTGGAGTAGGTAATAAGTTTAAAATTTTTCCAGTTTCAATTTCTCTTTTAGTTGGCTGGCTTGACGTCATTATTATTATTATTATTTTATGCTTAATGTGACATTATCTAAGATAATAAAGACGATCCAGTCACAAAAAGAAAAGATAATAAAAACGTCATTTTGTATATTTACGGATTTCATCTTCTAATTTTTTAGATGTCTATAAGCACTTATTGAGTACAATAATATATTTTGATTTTAGATTAGAATAAACTTTTTTTAATCTAAATTTTTTATTAAAAAAAAGTTAGAGGCGTGTCAAAGATAAAATTAGTTTTTTAATTAAAGAAAAAAAAAGTAAAACGAAGTATGCATGTTTTTATGCTTAATTTAATTAATTTAAAGTGTATTGTATCTTAGTTTATTAAATCATTAGTTAAAAAATTTATGAAAAGTTCTCAAGCACTTTCCATATTTTTTAAGTACCAATACGCTTTTCCTGTTACTGGTCAATATTAAACTATATGTTCCACATTTTTTAAAATAAAAATATGAAAAATATTTCAAGTTAATGGAATTTATTATTAAACATTGATCATTAACTGCGAAAAGGTATTAGCACATGTACAAAGGAATCACAAAAGTTTAAAATATAAATATTTTAAGAGAGTTAGTTCGTGATATAATGTTGGAGCCACTAAGACCAAAGAATTTAAACTTTAAAATTTGACTCTTCTTTTACTTGTTCTTCTAATTAAAATTTAAATTTTAGTATAAGATGAAATGGACATGTGGATTGTTTATTCATTAAACTTAAAATGCTCTTACGGAAAGGACATATTAAATACAAAAAATATTTATATATTTTTAGCTTAGAGTTAAATTTTTTCAAAAGATTAACACACACACACACACACATATATATATATATATATATATATATATATATATATATATATATATATATATATAAACTAGTTATTTTGTATGATGTGTGGGGGCAAAATGCTTTTAACAACTTGAGTTTCTTTTTATTTTTTTTTAAAAAGATAAAAATAAAATACATGTGTTGTATATCAATTCCTTCCGACCTATTATGGTATGTGTACAGTTGTTCCCACAAAAAATATATGACATATTTATAGTATATTTATTAAAAAATTATTGTAAGCATATTTATCATGGTATGTGCAATTTTAATGACTTCATTTTTAAATGATAGTTTGGAACTTGATTACAAAGATATTATTTTGTAATGATTAAAATAAAATGTCTACAATAAATTTTTAACAGTTGGCAACCAGTAGCGAGCAAATTATAATACATAAGTGTACTTTTAATAATTATTTGTTGTTGAATATGTAATATTGATATAAACATGTAATTTTAATGATAATATTATGTTAATTTAATTTTTTTTTCACATTATAATCTGACTATGCATTGTTACATTATAAAAAATATTTAACTTTTATAATAATTACCTTAAAATTCATGTATACCTATAGTGATATATAATTAATTAATAGTACAAAAAAATTTTCACTAATAATATATTAAAGTTAAACTTTTGTTATTTAAAAGTAGTTGATCGTAATGAAAATAATTTGTGTTTAAAGACAAATTTTCCTTGCAATTTTAAGAGTTCAAATCTTAGAACCTTCATTTTGAGAATAAGTTAACCTAACTTTCACTTCTAAATTGAAATTACATGAGCAATTATTAAGAAAAAAAAATCTATAATAATTGTTTCTTTAATAAAACCATTAAAGTAACACCGATACATTAAAATTATTCATATTATATCTCCTCTTAAAACATGACATGCTTTTGTAGCTAATGCCCACAATAAGATGTGGATATTGAATTCGATCGATTGCAACCGTAATTTATCATTCTTTAGGTGCTTCATCAACTAATGCAATGGATGCTGCTAATCTCCTAAAGCCAATGCTAAGTCGGGGAGAGCTGCAATGTATTGGCGCGACAACATTGGACGAGTACCGGAAGTATATCGAGGAAGACCCTGCACTTGAGCGTCGGTTCCAGAAGGTTCATGTTGACCAACCTTCACTTGAAAATACCATTTCCATTCTGAGGGGACTGCGAGAAAGATATGAGCTGCATCATGGAGTCCGCATATCTGACCGTGCACTTGTCAAAGCTGCAGCTCTATCAGATCGATACATAACTGGAAGATTTTTGCCGGACAAAGGTAATAATGACAATATATTTGAAGATAACACATTTAGGCATTGGTAATAATATGTAGGTAATAATGGCATGCTTTAACTACCTTAGCTTTCTAAAAAAAAAAAAAAAGCATGCCACATATTTATTGAAAAATAATATCACAAGTTAGTATAGTTAAAATATATTTTTGATCTCTATGTATAATATTTATTTTTAAGTAACTTCTTGTGTAAAAGAGTTTTTATTCAATTCTATCTCTATTGTCTGTTGCCGTTATAATACTATGAGATTTACATAAAGCATTTATTGAAAATTGTATTATAAAGATTTTTAAAGCTATGACACTTACACTTGCCTACTGTTGGCAACTTACATGTGAGCAGAGTCCACTCATTTCGAGGGGTTGGATTTGAATTATCATAATATATATAATAGATGATTTATATATATATATATATATATATATATATATACATACATATATATATATATGTATAAAACTCATCTAATTTATCATTATTTTTAGTTTAACTTGTGAAAATTTCAAACAGTATCTTTTTCTTTTTGGACTAGCACTGATGATGTTCATAAAGCACTGATTGCTTACTACTTCGAAATTGCAGCTATTGATCTGGTTGACGAAGCTGCTGCTAAACTGAAATTGGAAATCACTTCGAAACCTACTGCACTTGATGAGATCGACAGGTCAATCCTGAGATTAGAGATGGAGAAACTCTCCCTCGTGAATGAAAATGACAGTGATTCTAAAAATAGGTTACATGATCTTGAGAATGAGCTCTGTGACCTTAAAGAGAAACAGGACACGCTGACTAAGCAGTGGAATCATGAAAAGTATGTAATGACTCAAATTCATGCCATAAAAAAATTGGTAAGTAATTATACACTTTTTTGTTTTCTTTTTTCGTTGAAGGTTCTCTTGGAAAATTTAATTATGGCAAGAGAAGATTTTGCATATAACAACCGGAAGATCAAATACTATGTTTATTTATGCAGAGAAATGATATGATGCTTCAGATTCAGACTCAACGGGCCGAGCTTCAATATGATCATAGTTATGCTTCTGAGTTAAAATATAGCAGTCTAAACTCCTTGCATCAACAACTTGTACGTGCAGAGAAGGAGCTAGATGAACACAGGAACTCCATGAATCCTATGCTGAGAGAGGAAGTAACAGAAAATGATATAGCTGAAATTGTGAGCAAATGGACTGGTATACCCGTCTCAAAGCTCCAACAATCGGAGAAAGAGAAGCTGTTGCATTTAGAGGAAACCCTCCACATGCGTGTTGTGGGACAAGGCCTTGCTGTGAAGGCGGTGGCCGAGGCTATCCGGCGTTCGAGGGCAGGTCTCGCAGATCCTCACCGTCCGATCGCTAGCTTCATGTTTATGGGGCCTACAGGTGTAGGAAAGACGGAGCTGGCTAAAGCACTTGCTTCTTGCTTGTTCAACACGGAAGCAGCACTTGTGCGCATTGATATGAGTGAGTACAAGGAAAGCCATACAGTTTCAAGATTGATTGGGAGTCCACCTGGGTATGTTGGGTATGGAGAGGGAGGGCAACTTACAGAGCCGATTCGCCGCAGGCCGTATGCTGTTATTTTGTTTGATGAGATTGAGAAGGCACACTCGGATGTTTTGGATATACTGCTTCCAATTCTGGATGATGGAAGAGTAACCGACACAATTGGTCGCACAGTGAATTTTACCAACACCGTTATTATTATGACCTCAAATGTTGGAGCAGAGGACATTCTCAATGCAGATCATAAGGCTGTGCCAAATGAGCTAATTTATGAAGCCATAAAGCAGCGGGTAATGGATGTTGCACGATCCTTCTTTCGGCCGGAGTTCATGAATCGGATTGATGAGTACATAGTTTTCCACCCTCTAAGCCTTGACCAAATAATAGGCATTGTCAGGTTACAGGTAATTTCATTTCACTTCTTAGTACATTCTTGATACGAATTCTCCCTTTCCCTTACTACTAGTATGAATTGCTTGGCTCCTGTGTCCGTATTTGATTGACAATCCTTGTTAGGATGCATTGAATTTATTAATTCTGAATGCATGGATCAACTTGTGTGAAACTAGAATGGGATTTATTTGATTGATTACCAAACATCGTGAAGCTTGAACTAAAATTTCTTGGGTGTTCCTACGTATAAAGAAAGAGAAATGTTATTTGCACAATTTTTTTGAGGACGTCTTTTAATGGACATTTTGAATATCGCTTAATCATTTGTTAAGAGTACTGACTCTTAACTTTTTTTCTCAGTTGATATTTGATGAACACCTTAGGGTTTAGAGTATTCTTTAAAAGATATTCCAAGAAATAATATAAATAAAATTACTCATGTGTTTGTATGCTTCATAGCACCATGCAGTGGACCCTTAAAGAGCGCTAACATTTCACCCGTAATATGTCTCATATGTCTCTTTTGTTTTTTATGTGTGAAATTACTAGTAAGTTTATGTCAACTTTTCATGAAGCCTTCCTTCAAGATTTGTAAATGTTAAGCGGCATTGCACACATCCTTCATTTCACCTTTTTTTTTTGGTGGGGCTTTATTACAGTTGGATCATGTGGAGAAGAGAATTGCACATAATCATAAGATGAAGATCCAAGTGACAGATGATGCTATCCAACTTCTTGCGAGCTTGGGGTATGACCCAAAATATGGTGGGAGGCCAGTCAAGCGAGTGATTCAGCAGAATGTGGAGAATGAACTTGCCTTAGGCATTTTAAAAGAAGAATTTAAGGATGAGGACACAATTTTAATAAACACAAAGCTCACAGCATCCTCCAAGAAAGAGCTTTCTTTTAACAGGCTTGAAACTAGTTTTGTGTCTACTTCTGAACACACCTCAAATATCTCTCCATAGACTCCGCTAAATGCTGAGAAATTCTTAACTGCTCCAAAAATAATAAAAGCTGTTAAGTATTATTTAATGTTTAACAACTCAACAATGACATTTAAAATGCAGTTTACAAAATTGAGTTGATGAACACTGAATGATACAAAATAACTTTCTCTTAATTGCAGAACATTTTAGAACTTCTCATGCCTTTTACAGCTACTTATTTTCCTACGTGCTAGGTTTTTGTAATTTTTGTGTAAGCTTAATGTTACGGGTTGGGTCAAACTAAAATCAAATCAAACACTTGTCACACGATGAGTGTGCGATGCTCAACTTTGTAACAAATGTAATGTTTTATCCTTGTAATACAATCGTGTGTATTAAGTGTAATGCAGGGCTACTTATTTCCCTTTGCTTGTTTCATTTCCTCTCAATCGGTTGCTGCATTTTTGTTCTTGATATTGATGGGAGATTAAACTTTCTTCTTATTGATGGAAGATTAAACTCCTAAGATGTGATTACTAAACTGATACAAATCTCATGTAGAAATGTGACACCTGTAAGAGATTTGGAGTCGTATGACACCCGCAACTTTTACTCAACCTATGAATAAAAATCTTGGAGTATGTCACTCGCAATCCTCAATCAACCTGTGACAAAAAATCTTAGGATAAGAATTAGGATTCTTGACCTGTTTATTTATAAATGAAACAAAAACCAATAACTTACAAAGTATAAGAGTAAAAAAGAATAAATCTTATAAATATATTGATCATCAAAATTTTATGTGGACTATAGGCCAATTTGCTTATTTAAACATAAAAAGAGAAAAGATAATAAAGAATTGAAAATCCTAAATGATTTAATTATAACTAATCTTAAAAGATTTGATCCCAACTAAAAATTCAAATAACAATAAAATTAAAATCCAAAATATCATAACTACTAAACTTCAATTAAGGGGCTAAGACTAATAATGATGACAATATCTAGCCCAAATTATATAAGAGCATCCCAAATCATCTCAGTTCTTCTATTATGGTTAAAGTTAACCATTTTTGTTCTATAGCTAACTTGATCTCTTCAAAGCAGTTCTTTGAGAGCATCATTTCCACCAATCCTTATATCCTAGCTTGGTGGTCCTCGTTAAGATCTTTTTAATAATTGTTTTTCAATAGGTTGATTTGTGACCCTATTATTAAGAGTATACATCGCTTGCTATCATACCCAACTCTCGTTAATTTTCCTTTATCTCATAATTGTAAAATTATTTTTGTTTCTTTGTCTCACATTAGAAGGACTATTCACTTTTATTTCCCATTTTTTTCTATATAAATACTTGGTTTAAAAGGTTTCAGTCGTAAAAAGAAAAAATAAAAAAGATATTTAGGTTTGTTGCTCTGTATCATAGAATTTTGTGTGGGATGAAATGAGAGAATTATAATCTGTTTGATTTATGTTCTCATTTCTTTCTTTTTTTTAGGATTTTAGGAAGAAAATAGTAAACACAAACAATATCCTAAAAATAATTAAAAAAAAAAGAAATAAAAATAGAAACTCAACATGCGCTTAGTTTATTCTTCCGTTGTGTGGCTATTTATACAAGTGTATGGTGTAGCTGTGTATAAAGCTATTTATCAAATGTGTTTAAAAAGAAAAAAAGAAAAAAAAAAGCTAATTTATCAAATGCAAAGTAATTACATAACTGCTGTACAATTCGGATAACTAATTCCAACAAACTATCGCAAACAGCAAACGACTTATGATAAATAATGGCTATATCATGCACAACTAATACATGAGTGCTAATTATTCCCTTGATTATAACCTAAGTTACATTAGTAAAATTCTTAATGTTTTATCTTCTTCTTCTTTTTTTTTTTTTTCTCTTTTAGAATTTTGGTACACTGTAAATATAACTTTTTTTATATAGTTGTCTAATTATGTATGTAAATTTATTTGACTTTTATCATAATTAGCTCAAAAATCATATATAAAACAAGATTTAATTAGTTTGCAGTGTAAAATACTTTATACTAATAATATATCAAAATTATTAATTTTCTTATAAATTTAATTTTAATGTATTATCAGTGTAAGAATATTTTACATATACATTTAATTATATATTATTATATCAACAAAAATTTGACTCATATACCCATTATCTGAAAAGTTTTACCTTAAGAATTGTGTATCTACATGCTATATGTTATGACTCAAGCAAACTAACCTATTAGGTGGGAGAGTTTTATAATTTAAATACCACATTGAGTTTATTTCCAATTTGCTTAATATGAAATTCATAACATTATCACCCCTTTATAAGCTGATGTCCACTGCAACTTCACTTTACCAACAAAGATTCGATATTAGCCCTTTTTCTATTGGTAGCTTCATTCATTTATTAGTATTCAACATAATACTCTCACTATTTTTCTATTGGCAACTTCACTTATTTATTAGATTTCATAGCCCAACTCTCAATAAAAACATCAATTGTTGTAACTCAAACCCATGAAAAAAATCCAACCCCAAAAAACTAGCTCATTAAGTGAGAAAGTTTCATAACTCAAGTATCACATTGAACGTATCTATTTGCTTGAGCTAATAGGTAGTCTTATTTGCTCTAATCCAATTATAAGACATGTTGGCTTAGAACAAAACCACTATTACCTAGCAACTATCCCCTTCAAAATACAAATAAACTATTAAATATCCTAGATCGAGAAGTTATGCCATCCAATTATAGTACTTAAGTCTAAGGGATCTCCCATTCAATAGACTAATATTTTAGATTGATCTTTTCCTTGGACTTATCCATAAAGTCGGTGCTTTCAATTAAGAGGCCGACGCACAAAAAAGATGACCTAGGAAAGGAACAGCTTGAGAAAAAGCTACTTGGAAGGCAAAAGTAAAGCCACTCAAGGTAGGTCAACCTAAAGTGGGCCAATGTGGTCATAGAGGGGTCAGTCATAGAGGGGGTGACCTAGAAAAGGAATGACTAAGGAAATGGCTATTTAAAAAAATTAGAGTAAAGCTACTTAGAGTAAGTAGCCTAGTGCGGGCTATTGTGGTCATTATCATTGTCATTTGAATGGGGAGTGATAATATTACAAGTCCCACGTTAGAGAGTCATGTTATTCAAGTATGGTACTTCCACCAATGCTTTCGCACTTGAAGTATTTGAGTGTACTTTAATTTAGCTATTGTTCATACATCTGACATCTGTATTATAAAATGGAGGTACGAAGATTAAATCCCCTGACCTCTATTTTTTTTTGTCAAAAAAATTGCAGTTTCATGCAATTTCAGCGTTTTCTCTTTGGAAAACTTTAACTTTACAGCGATTAATTGTTCCCAGCTGGAGGCACATTATTGTTGTGACCTTATGCTCCATTTCTCTGAGTAACGTTTAATTCATGTTTTTAATAGCAAAGCATTTTCCATTCACATGGAGGATTGGATTTATATTTTTATTTATTTATTTATGTTCGGATATATTACGAAGTCGTCATTAATGTTCCTATTATTTGAAGTTATGTAACGGTTGTAAATTTTTCGGAGAACAATATCCTAAAAATTAGGTGCTAGAATTTGAGAGCTCAAATTTTTATAAGGCATTTCTTTTAAGATGACTTTTTCCGACATAGGAGTCATTATATTGTCATACACTTTGCGATACTTCACTCGATCATGGTCAACTTCGATTGGCGAACTCTCAATAAAAGTACCATACGCAATGGGTATAAATTTTTGGAAAAACCATATTCTAAAAGCTTTAATAAGCTTCCCTTTCAAGATGACACTTTTGATGTTGGATTCGTTACAACTTATGACATTTATACAAATTTATATGTCTCGCCAAGCCCTTGAACTTCAATCTTGATTTTTCTACGTGATCTCAACATCCAACATCGCCAGCAGAATTGTTCTAGTAGTAATTTATTGAAATAACATTAACATGAATCTTTTTTATTTTTTTTTTATTGAATGGCTAAATTATATCTTTTAAGATTTTTAAAAGTACAAAATACAAGTATTATCCAAAAAAATAATTATTGAATGCGCAAAATTATACCTTATTAAGATTTCCATCCAGTATCTACGTAATGAACATATTTAGCCGAATGATGTCTACGTCGTAAGTTGATGAGTTAGGTTTAAGCTCTTATATTTGTATAATTGCATCAGAATAAAATAGATATATTTTGTAGAAAAAAATAGGTGTACTTTTCACAGAAAATAAAATAAAATAAATTGAGATACATAAGTAAAGTGTTTGCACCAAATGGACGCATGAGGTCATAGCTAATCGTTAAAAGTATTTGGATTTGGAAGGCACTAAATTATCGCCACTCGGAGGGACAAGAAATTTTGGTTACGAACTGTTCTAACAAATATCATACCTAATGGGGATATAATAAGTTCCGAATCAATCCTAATAACTGCTGAAAAACAAACACGTAGCTGTTTAGCAACAAACACATAGATTAGGGATATGCATTTGAAGTGTCATAAGAAAACATTTTGTCATGGCAAAAGGCTGAAAAACAATCTTAACAAACCACAAATCCATGGTAACGAAACACCATATCCAATTATCCAAAATTCCTATATAAGCACATAAGGTGGAGCACAAGGAGAAATAAACCCAACCCAAAAGCGTATTTTATTTGTTATATGCACACTTTCTCTCTTTCAAAACAAAGATGGTGGGAAAACCTTTGTGCTTGGTCTTGTTATTGGCACTTTCTCTTTTTGCATCACATTCTAATTCTCATCCCCTCTCAACCAACAAGAGATGGATAGTGGATGAGTCAGGGAAACGAGTGAAGCTTCATTGTGTAAACTGGTCAAGCCACATCAATTCCATGGTTGCGGAGGGTCTTGACATGATACCCTTGAAGGATCTTGTAGCTGAGATTAAGGACCTTGGCTTCAACTGTGTTCGCTACACATGGGCAACACACATGTTCACACGATATGCCACCCGCAAAGTTAGTGACACTTTGGATTCATTGAGGCTTGGGGGTGTTAGGCTAGGCATTAGGGCTTACACCCCTTCTATGGAGAATGTCACACTTGTGGAAGCCTTTGATGCGGTGATTGATGAGTTAGGGAGACAAGGTTTGATGGTGTTGGCTGATAACCATGTTAGTGACCCTAAATGGTGTTGTGACAACAAGGATGGGAATGGATTCTTTGGAGACAAACACTTCAACCCTCAGGAATGGCTTCAAGGGCTTTCCATAGTAGCCAATCGTGTCAAAGGAAAACCTCAGGTTCATAAATCATTTTATCATTACTATTTAAAGCAACAGATGTTTTCATATGAAATTTTATATAAATTATGTATAAATTTTTAAAGTCAATTAGATTCTCTTATATATAAGACTTAGGATAAAGCTATCACCTTCTTGATCAATAGTGAAAATCTACATATGATCAATTTATATAAAATTTTCGCATAAAATGATTAATTCCCTATTTAGGCTTTTGTGATCAAATTTACAGATAGTAAACTATATGTCAATGAAAAATGACTAACCCCATCACCTTTCGTTAATAAAAAATAATAATAATCTCTATTGTTGTAACTTTTCTACAGGTGGTTGCAATTGGCCTAAGAAATGAACTACGAGGTCCGCGACAAAAACAAAATGAGTGGTACAATTACATGAGCCAAGGAGCAACAACTGTTCACAAAGCAAACCGAAATGTTCTAGTGTTTGTCTCTGGCTTGAACTTCGACACTGATTTGAGCTTCTTGAAGACAAGGCCTCTAAGCGTTGACATTGGCAACAAGTTGGTGTATGAGGTACATTCTTATGCATGGTCAGGAGGGTCACCAACTGATTGGACCAATCAGCCAGTGAACCAACTATGTGCTAGAACCATGAAGGGTTTGAATGACCGTGCAGGGTTTGTTATGAGTGGTCCAAACCAGGCTCCATTGGTGATGAGTGAGTTTGGCATCGACATGACCAAGACCAATACCGATGAGAAGAACCACAGGTTCTTGTCATGCATGTTGGCATACATTGCTGGGGTAGACATGGATTGGGCATTGTGGGCTGCACAAGGTGGCTACTATACTAGAGAGCAAGAGGATACTGTGGATGAGAGTTATGGAATATGGATGTTCGATTATAGAACACTCAGATATCCAGAACTCCCTCAGAGGCTTCAGCTTGTGCAGAAGAAGCTTCAAGGTATGGCCTTCGATTTAGCAAAATGAATTTGTTACATATATGAACAAACAAAAGAATTGGCTTTTTGGGATATATTTATATATGGTCAATTTTAATAACTTTATTCAGATTACAAACTATTTGAGTTATGCTTAAAGCTATACAGTACTTTTTTTTTTAACCATTGTCTATACAGTGCATCAATTTAGTATATAGAGCGTTAAAAATAGCATATCACCTATCTATATTTAGAATGTCAGCACATTTTTACACGAAAAAACTTAAGCGACGAATCTCTGCATTTTTCTTCTATTGTGTTAGCATAGAATAAGTTTAAGAATCTTATAATTCTGAATTGCGTCACCATATTTCCCAATTGTTAAGTTTCATACTTTCTGTTTGGTTAAAGAATATTTGTACTTAAAACACGCACCCAACATATATGTCTTATACCTAGCAGAATTTTGGAATTGGCATACCAAATAGTTTCTTAGGGAATATAACAAATTACTTATAGATGAGTTCATTTGTTCTCAATTTCAGATCCAAGTTCAAATTCCAGCAAGTCCTACATAATATATCATCCACTTAGTGGGCAATGTGTGAAAGTAAACAAGAACAATGAACTTGAACTAGGTGATTGTGGGGACCAAAGTAGGTGGATCCAAGAAGGCCAACAAATCAAATTGGTGGGCAATGGCACATGCATAAAAGCAATTGGTGATGGATCCCCAGCAAGTCTCTCAAATGATTGCAAGAGCAAGCAAAGTTCTTGGAAAACTTTGTCAGCAACAAATCTTCATTTGGGTACTGTTGATGGACATGGCCAGAACATGTGCTTGCAAAGGGAATCTCCCACTTCATCTAAGATTGTCACAAAAAGATGCATTTGTGTGGATAATAATCCAACTTGTTTAGACAACCCTCAAAGCCAGTGGTTTCAGCTGGTTACAACTAATGTGTGATAGTTTCTAACAGATTTATTTCGATCGGTAACCATGTACAATAAATCAAAGATACACTCATTAATTTTAGAATGTGATGAAAGATGTGACATAATATACACGGATTATGTCTGCATATATCCTTGTTCTTGTCCTTTATGAAACTATTAATTTCTTTTCGCCCTCTTGTTCCTAAGGATAGATTTGAAATTCTAAAGAATATACTTGGCATAAAGATTGCTACAACCTTGAGATATTTTTGAATTTCAAAATAAAAGGTAAACAATTGTCATGTATTCTCTTTCAATACTTTATAGGTTAAAAAACTCTATTTTTGTTTTTGATCTTTTAGTAATATTCTAATTTCGTAAAATTTGATTTTCAATTTATCTGTAATATTTTGATAAAGTTCCAATGTTGCCCTTTTTCATTAATGCTATCAATTTTAATGATGGAGATTATTGACCTGGCTTTGACGTTTATGTGGATGGCATGTTTTACATGTAAAAATTCTATTTTCATTTAGCTATACTTAATGAAATAAATAAAGTCCTATTTATAGACAACTATATGAACTTTAAATATTATAAGTTTAGACACGGACAAAAATAGAGGCTTTGCATATGTACATATATATACATATGAGATAAAAAGGGACATGTCGAAGCTATATTAGCAATTTTTGTTTGTAAAATTAATGGTGTTAGCAAAAATGATAACATTGAATCGTTATCAAGATATTAGAAATGAAATTTAAAAAAATAAACTTTAGGATGAAATTGAAATATTGCTAAAACATCAGTGACGAAAATAGAACTTTTGCCTATATTATATGAGAGAAGATTTCATTCATCATATTTTTCTTAATTGTCTAGATTCATATTTACAATATTCTTCTTGAGTTCTAAAAATTTATTAAAATTATCTTAGATCATTCCCGCTTAAAATCGTTTAAAATTATACTGTTATATGAGTGTTTGTTTCAGCCATTTTTTTTAACAAAAAAAGCATTTTTTATTAAAAAATTATTTTTTATAAAAGTTATTCATGTTAATTTATACTCAAAAGCCAAAAGATAAATATAGCTTTTGAATTTAAATTGAAATCAGTAACTTTTGTGAAAAATAATTTTTTTAATAGTTGAAAATTTAATTTTTATAAAAAAAAGGAAACAAATGCATCCTATATTCAATATCAAATTATATCAAATCATTTTATATTTTTTAAACAATAATTGATTCAAATCAGATAATTACTAACCTATGAAACTGTAAAATATTAAAATGTTAACAAAATATTTTCATTTTTATATTTAATTATCATATGACAAATCACTGATCTTGTAATAAGCATCACATAGCAAAATTTTACATCATATATTCTCTTTTAATATATCATATTAATTGATTGATGATTGATTTAATTACTATGTAAATGTAAATACATTTTTTATTAATAGCATATCAAAAAGTCAAATATTTTTAATTAATCTTTCAGTCAACAAATATTTTTAATATAATAAACACAAATTTTTATGGTCTTTACAACCTTTTATATGTTAAATAATAAATAACAAGAGCAATTTGTACCCCAATCGCATCCAAATCAGTCCACGTGTACGAATCTAGTGAAGGCTCCAGATCCAGCAAATGCCGACATGTTTCACGACGAGCCCTTACAAATTTTCGAATGTATCAGAACCTGCGGGAATGCTCCACACTCACTCCAAGTAAACCACACTCATCTCTTGCTTCTTTTTCCTGTGTTTTCTTCTTTTCTTTTTCTCATCGCGCACGCAACGCGAAGTTCCATTCTTAATCCCCTTGATCCGTTCCCTTCTTAATTCTCATTTCTCACTTTCACTCTTCACTGATAACTGATAAATAACACCATCATCAACAACCACCATCGTCTTCCCCTATGGCCTCTGCGACGTCGTTTTCTGGCCTCTCTTCACTTTCCCACTCTGTTCCAATCTCCTGCAACAGAAACCATGCTCGGTTTTCTCAGCCCCGCCACGTCTCCCTTGCCTTCGCTTCAAAACCCATTTCACTGAACCCCCTCAAATCGCTTCCCATCAACAAAAGGAACCATTTTGCAAATGGGTTTCAGAGAACTCGAAGAAACTCCCGGCGTTTCTCTGTTCGCTGTGAAGCTTCAAGTGGAAGGGTAACATATTATATATACCATGTTTGCTTCAAATTGATTCAATTTTTATTTTTGTCACTCTAAAACCTTGCAATTACCATGCTTTAAGCAAGTTCTGGTTGCAGCTAGTGTAAAAGTTCAAATTTTTCCAATTATTTTTTATTTTGTCACTCTAAAACCTTGCAATTACCATGCTTTAAGCAAGTTCTGGTTGCAGCTAGTGTAAAAATTCAAATTTTTCCAATTACCGAACTTGCCCAATTGGCAAACTTTTTCTTGGTGGATAGAGAAGAAAGTGAATGGAGTAGAAGAGCGATTATACTGGAACTAATCATGTAACTAATCACAATCATATGACTAACGAAGTAACTAACCAACTCAACTAATTAATCACGTGCGGTAATTTTCTCAGCTTATTTACAATCTGAATTGTGTAAATTTTGGTTATATCTTGTTTGTTATACGTTATTGGGTTTGATTGGAGCTTGTGAGGTGCGGTGGTTGATGTTGTGGTTTTGACGCAATGGCAGATTACACAGCAAGAGTTCACGGAAATGGCGTGGCAGGCGATTGTTTCATCGCCAGAGGTGGCGAAGGAGAACAAGCATCAGATTGTGGAGACTGAGCACTTGATGAAGGCTTTGTTGGAGCAAAAGAATGGGCTTGCTCGCAGGATTTTTTCCAAGGCTGGAGTAGATAACACTCGGCTTCTAGAAGCTACTGACAAGTACATTCAGAGGCAACCAAAGGTGAATGACCAATTGAAGCAAGTTTGAATTATGATATGAGAACTTGTATTTTGTTGGATGGTTAACTACTGCTCATTAGTGGATAAGATATTTGTTCATTATCTATGGTTCTGTCTTATGCATACCAGGAAGGAGGAGCCTAATTGTTTAACTCATGTTCAATTATGTTAGGTTATAGGAGAATCAGTTGGTTCAATGTTGGGGCGTGATTTGGAGGCATTGATTCAAAGAGCCAGGGACTACAAGAAAGAATATGGGGATTCATTTGTTTCAGTTGAGCACTTGGTTCTTGGTTTTACCCAAGATCAACGATTTGGGAAGCAGTTATTTAGAGATTTCCAAATATCTCAGCAGGCTCTAAAATCTGCAATAGAGGCCATTAGGGGACGCCAGTCAGTCATTGACCAAGGTAGTGCATTTTCTTCCTGTCTTTTCGTTATGATTTTAATGTATGATGTATACCTGTAGTTAAAGTTGTTAATTTTGTACTGTTGAACCATTGAAGACTTTAGTATCCTTGGGGAGTATTGTGAACCAGTGGGTTCAGGTTGTGCTTGACTTTTCCATGAGCTATTAGGATCTGTACATTACATATCCTTGTCAACATTGTGTATTGCTCAATCCTCATTTTTAATTTGTTATAGATCCGGAAGGGAAGTATGAAGCCTTGGAAAAATATGGGAAAGATTTGACAGCAATGGCTAAAGCAGGAAAACTTGACCCAGTCATAGGAAGAGATGATGAAATACGTCGGTGCATCCAGATTCTCTCCAGGAGGACAAAGAACAATCCTGTGCTAATTGGTGAGCCTGGTGTTGGAAAGACTGCAATTTCTGAAGGGTAAGTGCTCAGGTCTTCCTTTTTTGTTATCACCTATGATTGGATTACCATTTGTTGAACACTTCTTCTGTTAGAACCGTTGCGAATTAAATTTAACAAGCTGCTATGGTGGCAGGCCTTAATTTCAATGTCAAACCTGGTTCGTAGATACTAGCAATGGAACCTGTGAATCAGGTTTAAAAATAATACAAATTTTGTTTAAACGTATGATGGTATATATATTTTGAGAAAAGAAAATAAATGAAACTTGATTGAAAGTTTACAATATTTATAAAATATTTCTTATAATAGGAAATGTGTTTAAGAGGTTGGCCGTAGTGATTAATTTAAGTAATTTTGTTCTTGCTTGCTCCTTATCTGGATGCTTTTGTTAGTGTTCTTTACTACCTTCTGCACATTGACCTAACTCTTCCTTTGAAACAGGCTTGCTCAGAGAATCGTGCAAGGTGATGTTCCTCAAGCTTTGATGAACCGTAGGGTATGTGCTTTATCCAAATACTTAGGCTATTCTTGATAGAGCTGAAAATGGATGGAGTCATGGAGAAGGGGGAAGGAAAGGGCAATGGAATGAAAATAATTGGTTTTTATGTTTCTATCCCCATTTTAAATTTCACTGTCATGATCTCTATTATGTCCTCTATCAGTCTAGTCGTAATTTCATTGTTTAAAGAAAATTAATATTTTTCTTATTTTATCCTCCTCTTGGAAGTTTGTATAATGGCTTGGAGTTGTAAAATTGATTGTACTCACTGTTCTCTTCCCAGCTTATATCACTTGATATGGGTGCACTTATTGCTGGAGCAAAGTACCGGGGAGAATTTGAGGATAGGCTGAAAGCCGTGCTTAAAGAAGTAACGGAATCTGAGGGTCAGACTATCCTTTTCATTGATGAGATCCATACAGTTGTTGGGGCAGGTAATAAGCTTCAAAGCTTTACACTTTCTGATAGCTGATATTTTTTGGTATTCCAAAAGCTGCTTGAAGGGTCTAGACTCCTCCATTTCTTTTAACTTCTGTTTTCCTATTGCTTGATGCACATTGGTTTATGTTGCAAAAACTTCTAGATTAGTGGAGATTCTGATCATAGATGATGACACATTTCAATATCATATCCTTTTCTTCCTAAAATAATACTTCTATTTGTAGTTGATGCCAAAAGTAGATTTAAAATTAACATGTAGATGTTGGATTTGATTGCAATTATAATCTATCATATCTTAGGTGCCACAAATGGTGCTATGGATGCTGGTAATCTCTTAAAGCCTATGCTTGGTCGGGGGGAGCTGCGATGCATTGGTGCAACAACCCTAGATGAGTATCGAAAGTATATCGAGAAGGACCCAGCTCTTGAGCGCCGCTTTCAGCAAGTTTATGTTGACCAACCTACAGTTGAAGATACCATTTCAATATTAAGGGGGCTGCGGGAAAGGTATGAGCTTCATCATGGGGTCCGAATTTCTGACAGTGCACTTGTGGAAGCTGCAATTCTCTCAGATCGATATATCAGTGGAAGATTTTTGCCTGACAAAGGTAATAATTACTTTTTGTAATCTCACGGTAGGTGAATTTTTTACATACGAATTGAGAAGTTCCAGGAGCAATCACGATGATTCTACTAATAAGTTACTACTATGAGTTATGACAAATTTTGTATGAATTTTAGAACATTTTCTGATTGATTTAAGCATGGTTTTTGATAGTATGTGAATTAGTTGATGATTTATGGAAAATAATTTTTGGATGTTTGTTAAAGCAGAATAAGAATTCCTACGCAGTTATTCTTGAAACCATTGAAATGCCAATGCTTAAAGAATAGTATGGGATCTTTAAGGGATAAAATGATATAAATCATTATGTGAAACTTTTTTTGTAAAGATCTTCAAATCTATAGCACTTAGCTATGGTGGGAACAGACAAGTGATCATAGTCTACTCATTTGAGAAGGATTGGTTTTGGATGATCAATATATAGTTCTGACTGATCTTTCTTTATAATACTTTTAAGTTTATTTTGTTAAAATTTCTTTGTTGCATCAATGATGCTTATGAAGCACTCACTGCTAGCAAATTACAAATTGCAGCTATTGATCTGGTTGATGAAGCGGCTGCTAAACTGAAAATGGAAATTACTTCTAAACCTACTGCACTTGATGAGATCAACCGGTCAGTCTTGAAACTAGAGATGGAGAGACTCTCTCTAATGAATGATACAGATAAGGCTTCTAAAGACAGGCTAAATCGTCTTGAGACAGAGCTGTCTCTTTTGAAAGAGAAACAGGCTGAGCTGACTGAACAGTGGGAGCATGAAAAGTCTGTAATGACTCGGATTCAATCAATCAAAGAAGAGGTGTGTTATTATATACTTATTTTTTGGTTGAAGGGCCTCCCCTTCTCTTTCTTTTTTTTTTTTTTTAAAAAAGAAATTAGCAAATGTTTAGAAGATTGGTAGGATGCATATGGCATTCTGTTTCGTTTACATCACATGGAACAACTAGTACTAGTATACAGGTTGAGTTGGTGATTATAATTGAAATTAGACAAAGATGACTTTATAGTAATTGCAGATCAACAGCAGATATTCATGATTGATGTATTTATTATATATATATGCAGATAGACAGGGTGAATCTTGAGATCCAACAGGCTGAGCGGGAGTATGATCTTAACCGTGCTGCTGAATTAAAGTATGGCAGTCTAAACTCCTTGCAACGGCAACTTGAAAATGCAGAGAAGGAGTTAGATGAATATATGAGCTCCGGCAAGTCTATGCTCAGAGAAGAAGTTACAGGAAATGATATTGCTGAAATTGTGAGCAAGTGGACTGGTATACCTGTTTCAAAACTTCAACAATCAGAGAGGGAGAAATTGCTGTATTTGGAGGAAGTGCTCCACAGGCGTGTGGTAGGTCAAGACCCTGCTGTTAAGGCAGTTGCTGATGCAATACAACGTTCAAGAGCAGGTCTCTCAGATCCCCATCGTCCGATTGCTAGCTTCATGTTTATGGGACCTACAGGTGTAGGAAAGACAGAACTGGCCAAGGCACTTGCTTCCTACTTGTTCAATACAGAAGAAGCACTTGTAAGGATTGATATGAGTGAGTACATGGAAAAGCATGCAGTTTCAAGATTGATTGGGGCTCCACCTGGATATGTTGGGTACGAAGAGGGAGGGCAACTTACTGAGACAGTTCGCCGCAGACCTTATGCTGTTATTTTGTTTGATGAGATTGAAAAGGCACACTCAGATGTTTTCAATGTATTCCTTCAAATTTTGGATGATGGAAGAGTAACTGACTCACAGGGTCGCACAGTGAGTTTTACCAACACTGTTATCATTATGACCTCAAACGTTGGATCGCAGTACATTCTCAACACAGATGATGACACTGTGCCAAAGGAGTTAACTTATGAAACCATAAAGGAGCGGGTAATGGATGCTGCAAGATCCGTCTTCCGCCCCGAGTTCATGAATAGAGTTGATGAATATATTGTTTTCCAGCCTCTAGATCGTGAACAAATAAGTAGCATTGTGAGGTTACAGGTAATTTCACTTCTTAGTACATTCTTGGCTAGAGTTGAAAATTACTCCTATGTCCATATATATTGACAATTCTAATTAGGATGATTGAGTTTATGATTGACACTTCTTAGTACATTCTTTGTGCGTGAAGTTAATAGGAATCTGTCAACTTCAATAAACCTTCTTGCAAGAATTGCTGGTTACTTTTACATGGCACTTCATATTCTTAATTTCACTTATTCTTTTTTCTTGTTTATTACAGTTGGAGCGCGTGCAGAAGAGAATTGCGGACCGCAAGATGAAAATCAAGGTGACAGATGCTGCTATCCAACTGCTAGGAAGTCTGGGGTATGATCCTAAGTATGGTGCTAGACCAGTCAAGAGAGTGATTCAGCAGAATGTGGAGAATGAACTCGCCAAGGGCATTCTGAGAGGAGAATTCAAGGACGAGGACATAATCTTAATAGACACAGAAGTCACAGCATTTGCCAATGGTCAACTTCCCCAGCAAAAGCTTGTTTTTAGGAAGGTTGAACCTGATTCAGAAGAACCTAGCACCCGAGACAGCCTGGAACCCTCTCCACAGACATCCTGAAAGCCTTTTATGGTTCCTTGTACCACTGCTAAGTTTTATACAAATTTGAGTGTGCATGGTTTTCTTAAACCAATTGAATAATGATCCTGGTATATTTTGCATCTAATTTATAGTAACATATTGTTTATTGATCAATACAAATACCACACTTGATCTTTTGAGAGAGCGTTTGGGTAAGATATTTTTGGTAAAAAATTATTTTTGATATATTTAAATAAGTTTTTAAAAATAATCGAATTTTTTAAAAAATCTATTTTTAAGTTATATAAAAAAAAAATTAATTTTAGAATTATTTTTTTAAAAAGTTGAAATAAATTTACACTAAATTTGCCACTCCAATGCAGTGTAAATATTCTCTATTAAATTAGTCATACTTCTGAAGTTAAAATCACCCCCATCATAATGTTACCATTGCTATAAATGAGCCAGGCTGAGCTTATTTCAGCTGTATTGAGCTTGGATGTTAAATCTCTTCCGGTGAAATCAATTTCGCTTACAAAATATATTGATAACAATATTTTTTAGGGAAAAAAAAGGGAAAAGGAAACAAATTCTCTTTCGTGAAGCAGAATAAAACTCATGCGACTCAATATTTCGTGGTGATTATGAGAACATGCTGATGGATCTTGATGATACTGAACAAGTATGGATCATTGCACGAACACATCTGTCACCTAGTAAAAGCTACGCACACCTAAAATATACATGGTATACAACATAGTTTACAGTAACAACCTTCTGTATAATGATTCATAAGAAAACGTGGATGGCAATATCCGTCCTTCATTGGAAATGCTGGCATGGGTCAATCGTGAGGGTATATTCCAGAAGCTGACTTGCAGAAATTGACCCAGTAGTGCATACCAGCTGTGCTCAACCAATAAGACTCAGTCTGTTCAAGGACAAAAGGAGTGTCACATATGGCTTCTGATGCTGAGCCAACGTGTTAGCCTATAACACTTGATGCACACACAATTAAATGCACATTATAGTATTACATTGAGGAGAATCTGGAATTTCTCACTTCACTCTAACCAAAATTGAGCCTAAAGTGGGACCAAGACCTAGAAGTGGAGGTGAAACAGCAAAAATCTCAAGTGGGAGTGCTAAATAATACAACTTGATTATCAAAAGGATTTATAATACACACGAGAGTTATTCAGCTTTGAGGATGCCACTTCCCACTTGACCTCCCACCTAGTTCCACCCCAGGGGCCAACTAACTTTCCACCAATATCCTTTACTTCTATCAAGAAGGGCCCTATATATGTGTGCGTATTTGTGTGTAAAAGGAAAACATAAACAAGAGACAAAGTTATGGTTTTCCAGGTACAAGAAAATACCTGAGAATCATTTTAAGTATTACTCCTCAGGTGCCTCTTCTGTATCAGACAATGGTACCAGGGTGCATATCCCAAGCATGTGACCATTGAGGCACACAAAGTACTCAATACAATCTTCATCGGAACCCAACCTGCAACTAGCACTTTGAGGGATCATTCTGGCCTGCAGCATGCTCCACAACCTTGCCTTACAATAAGGGCAGACCTCTGTTGGATGCAGTTCTGCACGCTTTCTAATAAGCATCTTTCTGACCTTGGAGGTTGCAAATGACTTAAAAACTCCTCGGAAGAATCCTACGTCTTCTTCTTCACCTTGGTCAAGATGCTCACAAGGATCAGACACATACAAAACATCGGTTCTGCATTGCGGCAAAAGGAAGCTCTTTCCTGATGTTCTAGAAAATCGAGTCTCGCGAACAACGTGACCAGGGATCTGAATGCTATCGGACAAGCCACCATTCTTGCATCCTGAACAGTATATAAGCAGCTTCCCTAGGGCCCTCCAGTTCCCATCAACAATGTGGCTGCCACTGGATTGCAGATCATGCATCATCTTCGGAGCTCTTGTTCGGCAAAACTCTTTCCATAGAACTCGCTTGGCAAGATCATCAAACCATTTGCACACACATGACAGAGTTGCAATTAGCGTGGGATTCCAATTCAAATTATGAAATACTAAGAATATCACTTCTTCACTTAAATGCCCTTTAGCGTGGCATTGACAGCTAGCCGAGTGTATGCATCGGAACTGCCTTGTGATGATCATTTTCTTCACCTGGCAAGAAAAATCATCAGTTTATAACAACTCTTTGCTGGTCAACTTTAGGGTATCAAAGATCAATAAATTTGAGAAAACCCAAACACCAAGTTACTTAAATAAATACACCATGGTAATAAGGAAACATCAAAGCAATTGATGAAACCAAAAACTGAGCTATGCAAATAACAATTTCCTGATTATATATCTGAAGCAAATACCATTCGAAGCTCCGGGCTTCAGAGAATCACATTTTTCAATTTTCCAAACCCCCAACTACAAAACAGAACAAAGTTCTACTGCATTTTCTCAATGCATGTCAACCAAGATGTCATATGCTCGAGACACACAAAACACACTCATGAATTTTATTTTATTTTATTTTTTAAAAAATGCACACAGTAAGTTTAACACAATTCGTCTCTACCACAATTCCTCTTAGAGACAAAACAAAAGCCAACCCCCCACCTAGAATTCACAAACAAAATTAAAATTTTCCAAAACCCCTCAAACACAGATGAAGAGAAATCAACCCAAAACCCAGCATTGAAAATTTGAGAGTGGAATTGATCACAGCAACTTCAAAAGTTCGAAAAATTTAAAAAAAAAAATGATTTTCCCTCACCCCAGCTTATTTAACCCGCTTTCAACATAGCCTCCAAACCTTACAACCCTAAAAAAACCCACCTCTGCAACCAATACAAAAACACACACAGCTAAGAAAACACCAAGCACCAAAATCAACACACACAAGAATTCAAACAAAGGAAGGGGGAAAAAAGCAAGTTGGTTGAGTAGTTTCACCTACCAGCAGGGGAAAATTTGGTCAATAAAAATGCTCAGAAGAACAGAGTGAAAGTAGCAGTGTCAGGAAATGGCAAATGCGCAGAGAGAGAGAGAGAGAGAGAGCGCTTAACGAAGGAGATGGTTAGCAACGGTTTCTTTTTGCGACGATGCTGTAATATATTTTAACGACAATCATAAGAGTCACGGCGTTGGTTAGAATCAGCAAATACGAAGGCCCAGTAATAGCGCGACACATGTCGAGTGAAACGTCATCTTGATGAGCTGGCACTGTAGAAGTGTTCGTTGGGGTCCACTTTCCTTGACGTGTCATTCGAATACTTATGCAAGGTCATTTTCGTAATATTGTGTGTGCACGTGTCATTCTACTAATGGAAAGGTAGGAAGGCCGGTTTCGTAAAACGGCGTGTGCACGTGTCGTTGGGGTAATAATTGGAAGGTCATTTTCGTAATATGGCGTGTGCTGGAAGCACCCGCTACGACAACATCGTTTTTGATCCTCAAGGCAGGATGAATAAACATAAACATAAAAATAGATTTGTGTGTGTCGGGAACCAAAGGTATTGTCGGCCCAGCTGCAACGTGTCAGCTCCACAATCTGCCAAGTTTCAGTTGCTATTCAATTTTGCAATTTAAAAAATAAAAAATCTTTGCCCAACAGTTTTGTTTGTCTTTGTTTAGGTCAAGTCCGGTAGATTTCTAAGATATTTTGAAAGTATCACTCCAACCATGAAGATTATATTTAAATTTTAGTATATAATATTTTAAATTTAATTTAACAGTATGTATAATTATATAATTTAATTTTGATACATTTGATATGTTATAGTGAAAAATTATGGCATCCAATAATATATAATCAAATTATTAAAAATACCTAACTCTTTTCATATCTTTTCATCTAATAATATATTGTTATATTATTTTAAATAATTTTTACTTTTGTAATAATAATTTCTTGTAATAATAATTTCAAAAAATATACATAATGACGAGAATCTAATTGATTAATAGTATAAAATATTTTATACTTGCAATATATCAAAATTAATATCATAATATTTTTTATATTAATAATATATCAAAAATTAAATCCTTGATTATATTCAATTTCTGGTTTTTGCATATATATAATTTTATTCAATAGATTAAAATCAATCACAGTAGGTATAAATTTCAGAAAACAGAATGATAAGCATGTTAGCACAGAAGGCCTATGATGCAATTTAATATAAGAGGTGAGTACAAGATTCCCCTTCCAACTCTTGCTACACCCATAGCCTCTACAGACAAGGCGAATCTACCCCTACTTTACCGACCAAGGCGAATCTACCCCTACTTTCTGCAGAGCCATCACAGCTTGTTGACTCACATCTACTGCAACAAGCTTGGGCTTATTCACCTATCATTTAACTTTACAAAAACAACTGAAAAATCTAGAAAATGCCTTATCCAGATCAACTGACAATGTTAGCAAAGGGTTTTTGCTCTTGAAGAGAGATTATAGACTCAAAGGCACCAACCAATGCCTTAACCTTGCTCTTCTGAGTTTCAACCAGTTTGCTTGCTGTTTCTTCAATCACATTATTCAACAATATTTTTCCATCTTTCTTGCCCTTCACATCACGACGCCTCAAAACAACCTTCTCTGGGCCAGTTGTAGCATCAGCCTTAACATTAGTAGCATTGTTCCACAACACTTTTCCTCTCCTGAATTTGAGCCTCCTTGGACTACTACTTTTCTCAGTTTGAATTTCAACCAATTTTCTGGTAATGATCTTCACTTTTAACATTTGGCACTCCTTGTCTTCAGAACATACAATTTCATCCTTCTGAGGCTTGCCATTCTCCTCAGTTTCCAGAGTCTTCTTCCCATTTTCCAAGCATTCACTTTCATGGTTTCCTGAAGAAGAATCCTCCTCAAATTCACTGGTTACATATTCAGATTCCTCTTGGCCTTCTTTGGATGATGATTGAGAGACTGAGGAGGAAGTAAACTTGGGTGGCGACAATGAATGAGAGGGGGATGATTTGATATCCTGGCTTGCATTCTGATCAGACTGCAAAGTTTGGCTTTCATTTTCTACCTTGATGACATATAAAGTCTTTTCCTCCACCTCATTTTTGTGCTGCTTAGGCTCATCTTTTCTAGGCTTGGGTTGATTCTTGAGATGAGACACAATTTTCAGGCTCTTGTGCTTTCTTGCATTAATACTTGCAACTCTTTTGAGAGAAGGTTTGGACGACACTGGAGCTCTTAAAGGTGAAGGTACTTTGCATGAGGCTTCCCTCTTTTCCATCTTAATCTCACTACTCCTTCGGCCACCAAAGTCCTCTGAGGATTTCACAGAAGCTATTGTCTGCATTGCTGCGGAGTTTGGATTCAAAGAAATCACATGCTTATCAGACAACTCCATTTCTTTACCTTTTGAAGAAGACATTTTTGATGAAGTTCCCATCTTCTTGGAAGTTGATTTTGAATGAGTTTTCACCCTCTCAGAAGTTGATTTCCATGGAGTTTCCTCCTTCTTGGGAGTTGATTTTGATGAAGTTTCCACCTTAAAAGTTGATGAAATTCCTTGCCTCCTTGTCTTGGGGATGGAAGAAACATTGGAGTTTGGAAGGAGTGATGGATTGACCTTGACCAATGATGTTTTGTGCCTGCTTATCAGAACTTTGTTCCCAATTTGTTTCTGGCTATCAGTAGGGAGTTCCTGCTCATTTGTGTTAGAGGTACCTGACATCTTTGTTGGCTTTGAATCAACTGATGCTCTAGGCTTGGCAACTGAGATCCTTATCTCTCCAATTCCCTCTTCGGAACTTCGGTGAAGCTGTTTTCTTACAGCTCTCTTAGGTATAGAAAGTCTCTCCTTTGCTTCAAATGCCTGCTTCCTCCCATATTTACAGAAATCATGACAGGAGCCAGTGGAAGCTCTGAGATAATGAGGAACAACTTTTGCTTCACCATTTCCAGCACTTGCTTTTCCGGTGGAGTGCCTTCTTAATTCAACCCCACTTGACATAGTTACTTCTGGGATTACTGGTATATCAACACTTTCCTCAGCCATCGGATCAGATGGGAGATGGGGGATGAGACATGAGACATGCAGAACAAGATTCAGGCCAGCAACACTGAAACAAGGGAACGTAGCTAATTTTAAATAATGCAAATAAAATACAAGATGGAAAGCTAAGTAATGAATATTAAAATAGCAAATTGAATACAAAAGGCCTATTCAAAATTTCGGTAGAAGTACATAATTTAGAGCAAACAATTAATATCTACAATTATCACGTGATGAAGCATGAAAATGAATCAACCACTCTCCAAATTAAATACAAAAGTACTTCATATCAAGAATAATACCACTCCCAAATCACAATCCTTGAAAGTTTCATAAAGAACTTCTCTCAATTAAGGGAAAACATTTTCTAAATGCTTTACAAAATAACTGAAGTTATGATCTCTTCTGATTTGAAGCTCAATCCATATCTCTAAATGGTAATGTACAAGAATCTTTACTGCACAGAATGCCAAGGCAACAACTGCAAGAAACTAATACTACATCAATCATACAACATGTGACAACATCAGAATTACTTGTTTTACATCTGATTCATCTGCATTCAATCTAGGATTCTTGATAAATGCACATCAATAACATAAATAAAACAATAAATGCAACGGGAACCAGCAACAAAGGCACAGATATAGAAAGGGAATGATAACATCAAAGAATGTAAAGAAAAACTAAGATGCTTCGTTCAGTAAATCCACCAAGTTTTACAAACGTGCTTTTTGAAGAAACAACATTCTCACACCTTACAAACAATTGAACAGCACATATAAGTGTCTGGTGTATCAATTGTGCATCTCTAAGCTTTAATTAACTGATCCTAATTTAAAAAGGCACTTAAAATCACATCAACAAGGTAACCTTTCATCTAAGGAAATCAATGAAGAAAAAGAAGAAGAAACACAACAAATTCAATCAGGAAAATGGGAATTACAAGCACTAGCAGGCACACTTGATCATCATCAACTCAAACTTATTACAAGAGCTAATCAAATGCATCAGAATATTCATCCAAAACAGAATTGGTATGTATGCAGCACCCATTTCAGGTCAACACAACACGATCAATTGTAGACATTCATATTCATATTCATATTCAGAACAAAACATCACCTCGTACGGGTTCCTCAGCACAAAACTACATCAGAAAACCCATTGCAACCTTCATGGTGAAGCAACCTTTACATGCACCACCCAAAAAACACACGCAAATGAACCCAATCCAATACAAGGCAAAAGAGACATATATCACGGAGGCTCTAGAAACACATCTCAATACCCCAATCAAAATCACATTTTTCAGCAAACCCAATTGGTCTTGTGAGAAAATAAGCAAAACCCATATGATAATTTTCGCTGGAAAAACGGAAGTAACATACCTCTGGTTTTATACCATGGCTTCAGAACCAAAAAAAAAGAGGTGCTTCAAACGGAAACCGAAGAAACAGGAACAGAATGTAACAAAGTGAACACTGAGCCACTCCTTTATTTAGTGCAAAGGTTTTGGCTTTGAAATGAGAACGTGCATGCAAAGCAAACAACTGTTTATGCTTTTTTTTCTCTTATGGTTCGGTGAGCTTTGTTTCTTTCTTCACTGCGCGTTTGTTATAAGAGAGAGAAAGTAGGAGAGAGAAAGATACTGATAGAGAAAATTGAGTTTTTTTTAGCACATAAGTTTTTAATTTTTAATATTTTAAAATTGATATCAATTCGTCCTGAAAATTTGTTTTATATCAACTTAGACATTAATTTGATCTTAAAAAAATATTTTAAATTAATTTAATTATAATATTTTAAATTTTGGTATCAATTTTATTCAAATACTTTGAATTTTAATATTAATTTAATCTTAACAAATTTTTGTGATATCAAATTTTTTATGAATTTAATTTAAATATACTAACAGTATAAAACAATTTTATCCTGTTAATTAATAGAAATAGTAAAATGGTACCAATTCACACAAATAATCACCCATTATAATGATGGACCCATCATAATTTTTCAATCCACCATGATTTCTCATTTTCCCATATTTCTATTGGTTGACAGTATAAAACTATTTTACATTATCGATGCATACCAATTAAATTTATTTTTTATATGTCAGTTTTAAAATATTAACACTAAAAAAAATATTTACTCTTTTTTTTTCCTTAATGGAAATTTTTTGCGGTCCCATTTCAAATCTGAATAGAGAATTTATAATCTGAATTTTCAATGCATTCAAAATAGCATGCAATGAAAACAAAACTTGTTAATTTGGGCTTGGTTGGTAAATATGTGACGATATTTTCCCTTAATTTTGTTGATATGAATATTAATTTTGGACATTTAATTTTCCTTTTCTTATGTTGTTGAATTTCGAATTTCGAATTTCGAATTTTGAATTATTGACACGAAAATGAGAATTTTTTCCCACAAAATAAAAAATGATGAATCTGTGTTTTGCTTTTTCCGCAATGGTAATTGAAAAAACGGAGATTTCAGGATCGTGTACTAAATTTAGAAATCTTCCAAACATAAAATAAAAGGATTGGGATGAAGATTCTCACACCCTATGGCAGTTTTCATTCATTTGTATCATTTATTATTTTACGTAAAATGTAAATAAACGTGACATTAAACGCAACATTCTGTTAATGTCAGTATTAAATGAAATATTTGAACAGTAAGCATGGCTCCATTATGAACTTGTTCTTTCAATTTGAAATTCGTTTCCGAAATGTTCTACACGTTTTTGCAATGCTTTTTCATTTCCCAATCAGTGAATTTTATTATTACTGCTGCTGTTATTATTATTATTATTATTATTATTATTTGTTCTTACCAAACAGTGTATTAATGTGCATCCACGGTTAATAACACCAAAAAATAAAAATAAAAATAGTGCATGGTATTTTGGTTGCTTAATCATTCACCGTACAACCTTAACAAAAGAGGCAGTAGACAAATCATAGAAATACATCTTCTCATATTAAATTTTAACATAATCTTATTATATGTGATTTCTCATCATTGATTTAAAAGGTGATCCAGATAAGACATATAATATAAAAGAATCAATAATTAGATATCATACATAAAAATATCATGTAAAAATTTAACATAAGAGCCTCCATTCCTGACAAATCATGCCCTAAACCCTATTTATTAGGCTTAATTTTTTCAAAACAAAAGAGTATCCTTTATCCCTTCCAGAGCGGCAGAGCTTGAACATCCGTCGCAAAAAAGAATTTGTATAATATATATATATATATATATATATATATATATATATATAAAAGTTATTTTTTGGTGTTGATAACATGAGTTATTTTAAATTACAAGTGTTCGTTACTAAAATTATTAAATTTAAAATAAAAAGAAAATCAAACATTGGCAAAATTCTCTATCTATTATATGAGTTAGTTTCTAATTCACAAAGTTTCTATAACTTAATGAATCCTTTTTTCGTATTTCAATTTAATCATTAGGAAAAAATAACCTAATACAAGTTTTGTAAATTGATAAACTAATCTATGCAATCATTAAAAGATTTAATTTTAATACATTAGTAATATAAAAAGTATTTTTCATAATCATTGACTTATGTATTGTCCCATTATTCAAACTTTAAAGTGTTTAACTCTTGCAACTACCAACAAGTGTGTAGTTTAGTTAGTGATGAGTTGTGTTAATTTAATCAAAGATCTTAGGTTCCAGTATTGGATATAAAATTGTGTTAAAATTCGGAAGAGAGAGCTTTGCTACCCAAATAATTCTACTCAGCTAGAATAGGATTGTCTCCGATAGAAGAATATCACATATATATGAGTTCATATAATTGGTTGTTGATAGTGCAAAATACTTTATATTAACTATGTATATATTGTAATTATGTATCAAAACTAATTCTTAATTAAATGTAGAGATCAAATTATAAATGAAGAATAATTTTTTATTTTTTACAGGTATCCTTCTGCTGGAGACAATCTTGTTCGAGTATTATAAGATACTTAAATATTGATAATTTTTCCAATTAAAATTTGAACTATAATTAGCCGCATTGTGGTGGGCTAATCTCCTAATTATCTAAAAAACAATAATAAATAATTAAATAATTTATAAAATAACGTTACTAATTACCCGGCCCCCTCCCCCCGCCGGGGGGAAAAAAGCATCATTAATTATTGTTGGTAACTAGAATTGTAGTTTACAACTTTGCAAAATCAACTTCCGAAGAGCAGTATCGTTTGGTTGGACAGAATTTAGTACTATGTTTAAAAGATCAACTCTTGCAAAACTTAAACTTTCACATGAAGTTCATATAAAAGGAAAAATGAAGTCTTTAAAAATAGCATTAGTCTAAATTGTTTGAAGAGATCAAAATATCCGGAAAGAGAACAAAAAAGGAATTTTCAAGGAAACAATGGAAGAATTGACGTGGTATTTTGTTATTTTATACGATTTTAGTTGAGCTGTGCTTCTCTCGTCTCTTAAGTCAAAAGCAGCCAAACTAATCCAGCAGAGCCAACAAGTAGCTAGCTCAATTAGAGCTTGTAGAGCCATCAAGTGCTAGCTCAATTAGACTTAGTAGCTAGGTTCCAAGAATGTCAATAAGTAAGTTTTAAGTTTAACTTTGCTAGTACGATTTTAAAAAAAAATCTAAAATTTTCATTAAGAATTGTGACATTCTAACTTTAACAAGCGCCCATCCCTTCATATATATAATAATCTTTTACACACAACTCTGTAGAGATTTTTTGTGCTGTAAAATTTAAATATAATTCTATTTATTCAATTATATATAATTATGATCTATTAATATGTGTGTAAAGGCTGCTTAATTTCATTTTTTTTCGTTTAACATTCTATAAACATTGACTGAAAACGCTTAAATTTGCATTCATGACCGGTGATTATATACGGAAGTTATCAGGATGTCAAAATATTCGCCCCCACGAATATCTACGGGTAATACCTGTAATGGGGCGGATATGGGGGAAATATTTTATCTTCGTGGATAATGAGGATGAAGATTTTAAATATTTGCATGTTAAATGGGGCAGGAGCGAGGATCACTATCCCCATATTCGCGGGTACTTGATATAAAATTACTATTTTACCTTTAAGTTATTAACTTAGTTAAATTAATATTATTATTATTTAAATTACTTGGACTAAGATTTAAATTTAAAAGTTAAATTTATTTGTACTTATTATATATTAGACTAATAGTTGGATTACTATTATATATTTATTTTTATTTTAATTTGTTAAAATTTAGATTGAAAAATTGGATTATTGTGTTTATTTTATGTGTTTATTTTTATTTTAAGTATATTAAGTTATTAGAATTCAAATTATAGAATTAGATTGGTATTTGTGCTTATTTTAAGTATTTTATGATATTAGAATTTTTATATTTAATTTAAATTTTTTGAATTTTTTATATTCTAATAGATATTCACAAGTACCCGTAAACTCACGAAAAATTTAAAAACGGGTACCAGTACAGATACAGACGCCGAGGACGGGAGCAGGTATTTACCCACAAAGCGGGGGACAGGGGGCTATCCCCAGCCCCAGCCCCTGCCCCCACCCCATCCCGCCCCATTAGCCCCCCCCCCCGCTCCACCCCATTTATATCCCTAGAAGTTACTAGTATTTTTCATCTTGGAACAGATTTATCTTTTATTAAGAAGAAAAATATATAGCACGCAATTTGCATCGGAAGGAGAGTTGAAACCTTAACTAAATCAATTGAAAGGGGTTCATTAAAAGAGAAATATTTATATGGTCTGAAAGTATTAGGTGATTGTACTTTTAATTTAATTATGTAAATATATTTTATATAAAATCTATTATTAATACATAATTTTATATAAAATATACTTATATAATTTGTCAGAAATATAGTCATATGATACTCACAGATCGTATAAGTATTTCTCTGGTTTAAAATAGTCCAGGCTTAATCCTAGGATCCAGGATTTGTAGCCGTATAGATATAAATTAAAATATGGCATCGGTAAAGATTGGATGTGGCAACTCTGGGCTAATCTCTAGTTGAAGGAGAGCATTCATAAGGTGCCGGTTATCAGGTCAAACAATAACAGCTAAATTTTTATCATGTGAAATGACGTTAATGGGCGGCTTGGGGCCAGAAAGAGGTAAGGCAAAGTTTGAATAGTGACACAAATGCCAACATCTCCAATTCTTGCCGGGAGTGTTTGGAGTAGGCAGCAAATTCGGTAATCGTACATAGTATTTTAAATTGTAAAAATTAATAATAAAATTGGAATAGAAATTTAAAATTACACATTATATTTAAAATTGTGAACAAATCACAATTTATGTCAACTCTAACGGCCTCAACATGTTTAAATAGAAAGTTAAAAATAAATTAAAATTCGTTCATATATCATAGCAAAGCTGACATGAAAATATTCAAATAAGTCGATTAAAATAAATTCAACTATTATCAACTAAACTGATTTTTTTGTTTTAAATAATATGCGAAAATCATGTTTTATTGAAACAAGGTCAAGGTATACGTCTTGTGATTGCGTTAATCACTATTCGATTCTGTTCTTTTAATAAAAGTTAATGTTTAATTAAAATGAAACACTGCACCTATTATTCTTTACTCGCTAGGATCAGTTAGCCAAATAGTCTAATTTTTATCTTCATTCTTATCTGCTTGTATCCACGTATATTATGGTTTTTCATATAAATTCGTTACCAACAATTTATAGTATTGTTTGTTTTTAAATTATATTAACATAGTTTTCAAAAAAGCAATTTTAAATTTTTTTTAGGGTGATTTGTTTTAATATGAGATTTTGAGAGTAAAATTGAGAATATGTGAGATTTTTTACAAAATTAGAGGAATATGAGATTTTAAAAGAAATTCGGTAAAGAAAAAATCGGATTCTATTTTTTATTATTTTTAAAGAATCGGATTTTATTTTTTTTATTATTTTTAAAAAGCAAATCCGAGAAAGAGAGAATGGATTTGCTTTTTAAAAATAATAAAAAAATAGAAAGAGTGTGTGTGTGTGTGAGAGTGAGTTTGAGAGAGGGAGGAAGAAAGAGAGAGAGAGAGAGAGAGAGAGCAAAGTGTGGGGGAGAGGAGAGAGAAAAAATGGAGAGAGAAAAAGTGAGAGAGAGAGAGAGAGAAATAATAAAAAATAAAAATACCATATTTTTTAAATTTTATTAAAAATATCATATTTTTTCAAATTTTTTCAAATAAAAATCATATAAAAAATAAATAACTCTCTTTGATAAGTTGATAACAAAAATTTTATTGCATTAACTTATATATATATATATGAATTAAATCTAATTGGATTTTAATGTATAAAGATTCACTATAATTTTCTCTTATATTTTTCTTTTCATTAAAAGAACAACAAATAATTAGTAAATAATATATAAATAAGAATTGATACTTAGTATAAATTACGACTATATATAAATATAATTATTGTAATAATCATTTCTAAAATTTTAAATTTACTTAAAATATTTAATTAAAGTTATTATTTTATTATTTTTTAATCATATCTTATGGTAAGAGACATGAATAGAAAATATCAAAGAATATAACAGCGAAAGTATTATATATTTGTTAAATTTGTTATGTTTTATTAACATAAGAATATATTAAATATGTAAAACATAATAAATGCTATTTAACATAAGAAATATTTAAAATATTTATAATTAAAAATAACAAATATTTAAATAATACTTTTTATATTTGAATTTACAACTAAATAATTAAAGAAAATTATTATTTTCATTATATATTTAATTTTTTTAATTAAATTTTTACTTCTGTGAAAAACAACATTATCTTATATACTAAAACATTGGGTCAAACTTTATATTTCAAGAATATAATATGAAAATCTATTATTTTGTTGTCTCCAAATATTGCCAACATATAAGAGAGATAAGGGAACAAAGAAAAATATTGCTATATAATCAAATAAGTCAAAAGTCCCATTAACTTAGAATTGCAGGAAAAAATAAACAATGTAACACCCTTTATTATATAAGTCATGCTCGAGTCATGGAGTTATATCAAAATAGTGTCATTGTACTAAGCAAGTTTTAAAATATAGAAAATATAATACCTGGCTCTTTAACTACACACTTTATTACTGACTAATAGTTCATAAACTTCGTCATCTCTGATACATAGAGAATAGAATAGTTACAATTTAAAAGAAATTGTGACTAACATTATATATAACATTTGCTTCCGATTGGTCGTTAGCTATCTTCAATAGTCTCTTGGTCTGGTTTGTGCCCGAGTCTTGCAGTGAATGTCCCAATAGTCCGCCCGCACTTGATTTCCAACTTGGGTGCTGGAATGTTTACGGAAAAGAAAAACATACAAGTAGGCAGTGAGAACCTAAGGTTCTCAATAGGTAAACTTAAACCAATCTTACAGTGTCATCATAAACATTTCAGCCGTTTCGGTTTATTATGAAAATATGAGCACATATACTCAAATAATGGTTCAATTTAAGTTGAAAACATCTTTCTCGAAACGGGTTATATTTTAACAATTACTTGCCATATTATATAACAGACATAGAAATACTAATAGTATAATATACTTCAACAAGAATCATAATAACAGTATAACTTAACGAGATAATTGAAGATGCACATATAGATGCTTATACTTAATTGTATGCAAGTGCACTTGATTTAATTTGTATCTTTCTTTAACTTGCAACTTAACCTTGCTATTCTGTATTTGGTCCCCCAGAGGTAAATGGCCTCTCTCACCCCTGGGTAATAGCCTACTTTTCAGGTCCGAGCTCATACCTATACATGAGTGACGGGTTTACTTTTCTCGGCCTTCACACCGGTCTATTCCCCTTAAATCTGGTCGAGGGCTGACCCAAGTTTTAGACAGTACTGTTCTGGCCCACGTTAGCTGGGTCTATGCCATGTCTTATGTGGTAGTTTGGTACGTTTTTCTTGCAAGTTCTCATAAATTTTATTCTTCTTTGGACATGATTATACATGTATATGCTACATACATTCATTCATATACTTCATATCATACTTAAATTATTTTTGTATATATGAATTTTATGAGCATAACATATAAATGTATAACATTCATATAATTCACATATTTCTGCCGGAATTTCGGCAGCATAACGGATCGAGTCCGCTTCCCCATGAATAGTGCCAGACTACCAGAAGGATCAATCAAGCAGCAAAACAAACATAAAGCATCAAGTTTTATAATAATAATATCAATCATATAACATGTCAATATAAATACATAACTTAGGTTTTCTGCTCATTCTACTCAATTCTGCCCAATTTTGTAAAATTCACCATAATTTCTATTCAATTCATTTAGATCTAAATTTTGAATATGTTATAGTGATATGTGTCTAGTTTCCAATCCTTTTGATCTCATCTCATTTTGATTTATGTAGCTCAAGTTATTTAAAGTTTACTTCTATCTGCCCTACAATTAGCCAAAATTACACTCTTAGAAGTAAAAATTCACTAAAAATGTAAAACTAGGTGAACTCATACGAAATTTATATCAAATTAAAGTTAACAGGACAAACTTTCAAATGAAATAAGTTTCATATCATTTGCATGAGTATATTTTGAGATATAAGTCCTGAAACTTAACCCTACTAGACTACCCTGTTCCAGTCCAGTTTGAACTTAAGATAACTTCATTGATGTGCTGGGAATAAATGGCAATGAATCTGACCCTAAAATTTTTATGGAATGTGTCTTTATATGTTAACTTTCAAACAACATTAGTTTCACTTAATTTAGAATTGTGTAGTGTGAGTTACACCCTTCTCAACTTATACTGCCTAGATGAGAATCCAAATTTCTAGGTCAAATTTCAAATATTCATAACTAACTCTATACTAATCCAATGGCCTTATATTTTATATGTATGGAAAGCCCTGAATATCTAGTTTCATATAAAAATAGATTCATCAAATTTAAATAGCTGTAGGGGAAGTTGTACACTCCACCGTATGGACCATCGAGGGAAAAATCCTAACAGCTTCTTGAGTTTTTCTTAAATTCATGTTTTCCTTAAATCAATCCATCCAATCTTCAATTCAAACTCACATATACACCTTAAACCAGCCTTAATTCATTATATCCATCCCTCACAACATCCAAATCATCGATGAACAAGGGACCCTAGACAGTCCTAAATCAAAGAAAAAAAGGAGAAAGTTGAAGTTCCTACCTTGGTGGTATGAAATCTTGGTAGAATTTGATTTTAGAGTGAAGTTGATGGTTGGAATTTGAGCTTGGGGATGAGAAGAAGTAGAAGAAGATGAAGAAAAGTGGGAAAATGAGGCTGGTTGTGGGGAGGCCAAAATTTAAGGGGAGAAGGAAGAAAAAGAAAATGAAAACTTATGAAGAAAGCCAGTTTTTGATTGGTGGACTTCAATCCTCATTTAAATTTGGCTTGGCTTCCCTCTTTATGGCTTATTTGTGGCGCCACTTATGAGGAGTGTTGGCTGAATCTTGCCCATCCATCTTAGGGTTCTCATAGTATAATTTCTACTGGATCAGTTTCGACAGTTTAAAATACCGAAATCTTATCGATTTCTTTTAAATCGGTAAGCCGGTTTTAGAAAAATCCTATGAGGTTTCCTATGATTCTAATCTAATTCCATCAAGTCTAATCTTTCTAAATCACACTCAATTGGCTTTAAGTAAATACTTAACCGAATCCTAATTAATCCCAATTATCCGCTGAAAATCGAATAACTCGGTTAGTAATGATAAAATTTTTCGGACGTTACACTCTCCACTCACTTGGCAGCCAATTGGTGCCATCCATATGGATAGAAGTGGCTCACTTTTCAACCACTCAAACTAGTGGTGTTAGTGTAAAATTCTACTGATTTGATTCTAGTGGTTTAAAATATCAAATCTTCGCCGATTTTCTTCAAATCGGCAAAACTTTACTAAATGACTCTGAGAGAATTTCTATATTTCTATTCTAATTGTTCCTAAGCCTCATCCTTCTAATTAATATCTAATTAACTCTTAATTAATATTTAATTAACTTCTAATTACCCTTACATAGTTATCCAAACTGAATAACTAGATTAACGACATAAATTAGACAATGTCGCAAATTCAGAGCCTTTTTATTTTCTATTTTCTATAACTAGTGGCATTTCCATAATATTGAATAAGTCCAGGGACACCCCATGTCATTTCACACCCGACTGCCTCCATGGCCCAATTGGCAAAGATTTAAACTTCTACGGTTTTACCACGTGATTTTGCTTCGTTTAAAATTTCATTCTACTAATTTTATAAATATGGGGACATAAAGGTCATTTTATGAAAAATTCTAGGGTTATTGTGAAAATAATTTTTTGGGGTCAAAATATAATTTCTAAAAATTTTGGACATCACTCCAATTAACAAAAGTTTACAGGAGCACTTTTGCCATTTCCTAATTTTTAACATATGGCAGTGCTATATTTTCAATGGCAGTGTTACACTACCTTATAATTCTGAGTGTGAAGATCATTATGGTATAATGCTGCCTGAGAAATTTTCACACAACTAAGAAAATAATTCAAGGTTTCCATTACGTTCTATTTACAAAAGTGGGGATGTTACAAACAACATAAAAAATAAGGAAAGAAATTTTTTTGAAATAAATTGTGCTACAAAAGAATCAAAAGAAAAAAAACAAATACAGTGAATGTAACACCAAAGAAACATAAAAAGGGATTGAATTCCAATATCAAACATGTCAAATTATTTATCAGCTTGAAGAAATGGATCCCAAAAATAAATAAATAAATAAATAAGTATAACTGTAAAATCAATATTTATTATTGACTTTACAAAACGAAACAAATAAAATTAGAGACGAATAACTGTGGAATTTTGATTGCCCTCAATTTTGTGAGAGACCAATATGATGGGATAGATTTGAGCAGAAAACATTCTGCATAAAATGTATACAAATTTTGTATATTATATAGTTATCTAAAATAGATTGTATTGAATATAGACTAAAAAATATAATTTTTTAATTATTTCATTATAAAGTTTAATATTAACATTATTATTATTAATTAAATATTTAATATGTTTTAATTATGATTATTTTAATTTTTAATATATTTAATAAGTTATGTTTATTTAAATTAATTTTGTTTTTACTAAATACGATTAGCTTGATATATAAAAATAAAAAGTTCACGAAAAAAAAAATATAAAATTCTTACTAAAGGATATTTTAATAATTGATGCTTACTATTACAACGTATAACTTATTACTGATACTTAATAATTGACTTTGTCTTGATATTGTTTCTCAGGGGTACAATAGTCTTTGCAGATGAATAAAACCTGCAAAATTCTGAATAATCTGTGATCCAAGAATTGACCTGGACCATTGTCAACAAACCAAGCGCGCGCGCTTGTTTTCAATAATTGATAGACTCAACGTGGAAGGCGAGATTAGAGATGTCAATTTTACTTGTATTCGTGAATACTCACGGATAATATTTATGATGGGTAAGTATGATAGGAGAATTTTCTTCATTCACTATATATATATATATATATATCTCACATATATATTTTAATTTTTTTTTAAAAATAAAATGTATAAAAAGTCAAATATTTATCAGATAAAAATTAATTACATTTCTTGGAGTTGATAGAAATGAAATCTTTATCCAATTATTTTGATAATTTGGTTTCTTTCTATTTTGTTGTCACGTCGAAAGAATAACTTGTTGAAGTTGAACTCTATGGTGTCATCCATAAGAAGATGACTAGACACAAAACATGAAGTTAGAAAATATGTTATCAAGTATCATTAGTAATCTGCTTCCTTTTCTTAATTTTTGTGAAAGTTATTTTACTATTATATTTTTTATTTTTATTTTGAGAATTTTAAGTGATAAATTATGGTATTAAAATTTTTTTTATTTATTTTATTTTTCTAATTTTTAAAATTTTTTAATAATATATGGGTACCCATAAATATTCGCAAGTACCCATTTATTCGTGGGGGCCTTCAAATATGGATACCCATATTGATATGAGGCGGGGGATAAGGGCACCCATGGGGTGGGGGATGGGGGCCTATCCCCTACGCCCGCCTTGCCCCATTGACACTCCTAGGCGAGATAAAAGGCTATCCGTGGAGGTTGGCCTCACTAATAATTTTTTAATCCCTCAAACTCAGATTGTGTCGATGACATTAGTTTCCATTAAGAGAACAGGACGTATATATAACGCATACGGAAAAATGAGAAAACAATAAAAATGCTTATATGATGGATCCCATATAATCATTGCTATTTTTATTTATTTATTTTTTTCAGAAACTCACATGCCGGTAAATTTTGTATAAATACTGGTAAGTTTTGTAAACAAAAAATAAAAAATTTATCAGCATTTTTCAACAATACGCTGGTAAATTTTGGATAAACGCTGATAAATTTTGTATAAAAAAAAACTTATCAGCATTTTTCAATAATATGCTGGTAAGTTTTGTATAAATGCTAATAAATTTTGCATAAATATTGATAAGTTTTGCATAAAAAAAATTTATTAGCATTTGTCAACAATATACTGATAAATTTTTGAAAGAAAAAAACTAAATAAAAGTACCAATAATTATACAGGATTCATTATCCAAATTTTTTTATCATTTTATTTATTTATTTTAAATATGTCCCATATTGTGTCATAAAATATGTGTCTCTCAAATATTTTTCTTCCATTAATACTAATATTGGTATATCCTTTTTTTTGGGTAGTTGATATTGGTATCTTTAATCTCGAAGTCGGTACATCAATCAAAATATAAATTTATAATTTATTGTATCTCGTAAACTCTACTTCTAAGATGTACACCACGTGAGTTGCTGCTACTATCCCCACAAACTCTACAGGGTCAGAAATTTTTAACGAGAGGAGAGGTCAATTATTTTGCAATATGACAAATCTCAGGTACCTTACGAAGTTAGTGTCCTTTGGTTATATTTATAGAAGGTTTAGAGAATTTTTATTAAAATAAAAATAAAAATATATAGTAATTAATGTAGTTAATATATAAAAAAAAATTTTAAAAGATATTTTAAAATTCTAAAAAAATTTTCGAAAGAAATATTTTTAAGATTATTTTTTATTTTAGAAAACAACCTTTTGAAAAAGAATTTTATTATTATTCTCACATCAACAACAATAAGTAATTTTATTGTATCCTATCCAAATAAAATTCATCCTCTTAAACTTACTTGTAACATATTCAAATCAGACAAAAATCATTCTTTTAAAAATAATTTATTTAAGAGGCCTTTTTTTAAAAAATTTTCTTTTAAAAAATCTTCTTCCAAAAATTAAACTAACCAGACCCTAATCAATACATTAAAATGACTTCCAATGGAATATGCGAGGAATATCTCTTAAAGCAATTCATTATTCGATTAAATTATCAATAGAGTGTGACAACATGTCCAGCAATCGGATTCTTCTTTTGGTCTAAAGAACTCGCAAGCAATCTGATACCTTCATCTAATAGCATGCGCGTTAACTTCTCAAAGATTGAGTGATATATTGATATTGAATGAGTATTTAGAGTATATATATAATAAATTCAGCTAATTTCGGTTCTATCTTTAATAATTCAGTATAATGTATTTTATTTGTCTTTTAAAAACAGGATTTCATAGCTAGTTTGTTGGAAACTCTGATGTTGAGTTAGTCATTTGAGAATCAGGGACAAGCTCTCTTCGTAAAGGGCATTTGGAGAGAGACACAAAGTGAAGAATTTGAGAGCTTGTACTGTCCTGAATTAAGGCAGTATACAAAGATTTGAGGACTACGAAATTTGTTAAAGGGGTGTATTAGTGAGTGGGAAGATTCATCGCTGTGATCTTCAACCACTGGTCCAAACTATAGTCCACATTTCTAAACTCCAGTACAATCAACAAACGATCTTCCATTCACGATCCAAAAATAAATAAATAAATAATCAAACAAACAAAAACAAAAAGAACAAATGACCTTCCATTTGTCTTTTTTTTGTCAGTAGACCTTCCATTCGTCGAAAAAATGGGTTCATCCACATCGGCCTAAGCTCATATCATAAACCCAAATCTAACATAGCAAATAAATGTTAAAAAAACAAAAATAACAACCAAACTTTCTTATGAATACTATCCTATGAATGTTGTATCAGCAGATTTCATTTCAGATTCAGACGGCAGAGACCACGCAAACGGAATAAACTGAGTTTGTTTAGAAAAACCTCACATTTTCCAGATTGCTCTCTAGTTCATGTTCTTGAGAAAATGAACATATGCAAACATACACGCAAGATACATTTCCAACCAGAGTGAGAGACCTTCCAGCAGCCAGCTACGGGAAGATAACTAAAATCAAATAAAGCAGACAATACTTGCAGATGTAACCAGACAAACAACTCAACTAATATATACTTAAAATTTGAAAAAATAAAACTATAATATATGCTGCCTTAAAAGGAACAATACAAATGTGTCCACACAACAAAATAATAGATTTTCTAATACTGATTCATTTGATAACTACAATAAGGTGTGTTCTTCAGAAGCTCCAAACTGATGAAGCAACCATTTGCCACCAGGAAAAGGCACAATTGCTATTCATTAATTCACTCCACAGCCTTGGCAGCAATCAACATAGTTAATGCCAAGAACTGAAATCACACCCCTCAACCAGCCAAGCTCAACCAGATCTTAAAGCAAGACTCGAAAGTACAAAATTGAGCAGGGTTTTATATTGTAAGAGAAATGACAAAGCTTGGAAATGGAGAAGTCAGCTAATTGCATTCTTAAAACCACCTCACAATCTCAAGTGATAATTTCCCTGACAAGCCAATCCAAACTAGGATATGCAAAGTACAAGATGAGAAACGATGGGACAGCAAACACAATGGTAATGAGTATATACAGAGCCAAAATGGCTGCACTGGCTGGTATTGCATATAAGACAATCAAAAGAAATATGATGATCAATGGGAACTTCGCTGTCAAGTGAACAAATAAAACCAGGGACTTGCGAAGAGATGTATGCAGTCTTTCCATACTGAGGTAATTGCCAGTATTGCCATGATATTGATTGGAACTTGATGACTCTGGATGGCGAACTCGGCCCCTCCGAATGTTGCCATGGCTTACTTGGTTTCCCATGGCCAAATTGTCCCTAACTGGCCAGACCGGTTGATGATCCACATAGAAAGTTGAATGTGACTTCACTCTATCACCATTCATGCTCTCAACCATCCAAAGAAGAAAAAAGTTCTTGCGAGGGAATTTCAGATTTCCCTGATAAACTAAACGGAAAGATAAAAGGTTGCACCATGGGCATGAAATAAAAAGTGGAAGCTGAATTGGAAGTGTTGGAAATTTCACCACAGCCCATTGCAGTCCCAGGATGCAATTTTTACACAGGGTGTGACCACACCATAAAACATAAGGCACATTTTCAACGATGTTAAAAGATTCCCAGCATATTGGGCATTCTAATCCTTCCTCTCTGCTTACAATAGAATTCTCATCATCAGAACATTCTGAGGCAGAGTGAGTTGGCCTTGGACAATCATTTTTATGACCCACAGTTCCAACAATGCAACTCGAAGCAAAGTTCCACATTCTGAATCACGGTAGGTAAAATAACCAAGCAAAAAGCATCATTTGGACCTCAATGTGATAAAAAATGACTGACCCAAAAGATCAAGTCCAGAAACATGTCAAGGGGTACAGAGTTGTATCATGGTAAACCTAATGCCAAAATAAAAACTATCAAAACACTTACCGTAACACCTTCATGCAAAAATGAGAAACATATCAACAGAATCAGAAATGAAATATTTCTTTTAAGTAAAATGTTATGGATATACCCAAGATCATAGACATGTGAACTCATGTTAATCTTATACATGCACTTGATGCACTTCCTACAAGCATAATCAATCAGGAAATAAGGTTGAATGTCATAATCCACATCTGTCATTCCTTCAATACTAAAAATGCTTCTATTTTTTCACTTTCTAATACTAGTCAGTCATAATGAGGGTTCAAGTCCAACTATAATGATACAAGTACAACAACATGGTACATGCATTTGATAAATTCCCACAGCACAACCAGTTACAAAATCAAGTATAACCCATTGTGCTAGTGTCAGCTATGGAAGTAATTCCTTTCACTTCTCGCACCACAACTTAGCCATAAAAAACTATCCAATTTTGGAAGCCTAACAACATTTGAGACCCAGCTCCCTCAGGAAATGTATATAGCATCAAGGAAGATGCCAAGCACCGAAACCATCATACAGAATGCATAATAGTAAACCCACCCAATTACCAATATCTTCATACCTAGAAAGAAATTATCACATAAAGCAGAAATTTGACTCCTAAATAAAAATAAATAAATAAATACATAAATATCCCCTCTAAGATCCTTCAACGTCATCCAAAGAAAGAAAAACAGGCTTCAATTCCTCTTCATTCCTTCCCCCTCTCAGCTCCCAAACATAACCTAACCTTTTCCACATCACATCCCCAATTCGAATCATTGAAACGGATGGTCAAAACTAGCTTCCAATTAATCGACTACACAATCCAAATAACAATTTTTAAAAAAAAAAAAAAAAAGTCAGGAAAGTGTAAGCCGAACCAGCTAAATTGAAGTTCAAAATCAATTGCAACCCACCAAATTAAAAAGAGAAAAAAAATGAAAACATAAAAACCCTAATCGAAAGGCAGAGGCAGGGAAGAATGGGAAAAATAAAAATAATGTGAGATTGGATCGAGAGAATTGATGAATTCATAGAGATAAGTACCGAACGGTGGAAGCGATTGCACGCAAAAATGTTCACATTAGAGAGACATAGACGGGGGTTTCAATTTCTTTCCCTTTGTTTCTCTGCGTACAGCTTTTTCCGGATATGGAGCAGCGTGGGCGTGGCTGTGGAGGTGGAGCCAGCCAACCTCCTCTGGCTGAGATCTTTCAGCCAGGTGGCAGAGCAAACGACGCCGTGTCGCTCTCCCCCACTATGCTCCTTTGTCCAATTCTTCATTTTACTATTTTAGATTTTTTTTTCTGCTCTTTTTATACGTGTTTTGAAATTTAAAAAAAAAAAAACAATTTTTGATTTTCATCTAAAGATTGACAAAATTAAAAGAAATAGATTGCTATGTGATTTTGGATTTTTTTTCTTAATCAGTAATACTCAAATTACATTGAATTTCAATTACTCTAATTTAAATTAAATTAACTTATTATGAAAGTAAAGTTATTCTAACGTTAATTTTTTTATTTACAAAAATTGAATCTAAAATTTTATTTTTTGGGAAAACAGATATAAAACACTTGTCAGTTTATATATACTTATGAAGTAATATTCTTTTACATATGTTCTTTATTTTTGATATATTGGTAATATTAAAATTTGAACCTATAATCTTAGATAAACTACTTAAATTTTTTGCCACTAACTTACTCTTAATGTCTTATATGCTCTGTATTTTTGTTGGCTACAAGTTTTGCAATGTGTTATTACATTAACTTTTTATATATTGTGCTATTTTATGTATATATGTATACTTGAGTGTTTGTTTGCTATCCAAACAAACGTTACTTATAATGTTAATGGCTTAAACAAAATATTACTTAACTACTGCTTTAATTGAAAGTTGCATAAGCAATTGCTTGACCTACACAAATCTACATGAACGAAAGGCAAGTTTTCCAAGCTGCAAGGATGAATAATTGCTAGACTTGTAATATAATTTAGGCTTCATTTGGTATGTACTTTGGTTTATATGATATGATAGTTCAAATGGGTAAAAGATGTTCGGTTTCAAGGAAGGAGCTGTAGGTGACTTGAAGATAATGGGCTGTGTCCTCTCTGTTACTGCGTGTATAGGGACTGCTTTCATGGATGCGAAGTTGCGAACTAAAGGCAAAAGAAGAGGCATCAGTGCTTGAAATTTTTTGAGGCACGTGACCTTTTTCTCAATGGTTGTAGTTGTATAAGATTTGATTGAATAAAATTTGAAAAAAATTTAATATTATATAATATTTAGTATGTTATTGAATAAGATATTGTATTATATAAATTATAATTAGAAAAGAGATTATAATAAATATAATTTTTTAAATATTAAATTTAAAAATTAATATAATTGTTTAAATAGTTATTATAATTATTTTAACTATTTTTTATTCCATATAAAAATAATTTTATATTAAAAATTATTTATTTATTTATTTTTAATATATTTTCATAAATATAAAAAATATGAGAGTGAGAGAGAGAGAGAATGATAGAACAGAAATTTTTATACATCAAAATTTAAATAGATCTAATATTATATTCCTATATTTAGTTTTTTTTATTATATATAATTAAATTTATATTAAATATTATTTATTATTATTTATATATTTTAATAATATATTTTTATTCCTATATTTTTATATTAGTTTGAATAGTTATTTTATAATTATTATTTAAAAAATATTTATTTATTATTAAATATTTTTATTAAATAATATTATTTTTTGTTTATATGATTTTTATTATTTATTTATTTATTTAATAATAATAATTATTTTAATAAAATATATTAAAAATAAAAAAGTGAAAGAGTCTTTATATACCAAAAATTAATCGAGTTTAATATAATTTTTTTAGACTGGATTAAGTTATCCATCATTTTAACGTATAAAAAAAATTTAATGAATAAATTTATATAATATATTAATTACACCAAATAACAGATAATATTATAATATATTATATTATTTTATCTTATCATAACTAATCCAACCTGCAGAACACACCACTATAATGAGAACAAAATGACGTGTAGAAAAGATACAAGACTGAAGAAATTGCGCTTGCTTACGAGGAAATGCATGGGCTGAGAAAAAAAAAGGAGGCCTTTTAAGCACTCATATTTGTTGACAAAAAAATTAAAATATTCAAGCCCAGGCCCATATAGAGTTTTCATATAGGCTGGGTGGATTATGAAATATGGAAAAAATGCTATGCAGGAGGAATGTTTGCCGACAACTTGACATGCTTATTAATTTTGAATGGATAAGTAAGTTATATTATTTATTGTATCCAACAGCTGTTATGATAAAAATTTTGGCCATTATTTTAGCTATATCTTGAAATATTTATATGACAAATGAATAGGTGTGTTTCCCTTTTCTTCTTAGTTTGAACCCGAGACTTTGCTCAGAAGAAAAAAGTGCCAGCCACGTGAACAACCGAAACGTTGGTGGGATCTTAGACACTTGATTACAGACTTAAAATCATCTTTTGTAGTTCGTCATGCTTGTAAATGTGTGTCAACAGCTTGTTTCTTTGGGCATTTCCTCATCTCCTCTATCCCATCATCTAATTTCCAGGATTAGGAGAATGGTCCTGCCCTCTTTTTAACTTTTATAAGTTTCTTCAAGGCCAAAAAGAAAAGGTTTCTTTGCACTATTGCTACACCTTATTATGATTCTATTCGCTGTACTGTATCATAATCACTATGAATATGAATGTTGGTACTTGTGTTAGTTCGTCTAGGCAGCCTTTGTTTGCGTGATTGACATGTATGGCATGATATGATGAAAGCAATAACGCTAATAACTTTTTGTTAGGTATGATGAATGTGGTCTTGAAATTTGAAGCCTATATATGACTAAGACATAGATGAACAAATTTCAAAAACCACAATAGAAAGCAGCCATAGGCAACCCTAAAGAGTTACGCAAACAACTGGATGAATATGGACCACTTGTAGCAAATCTAGAACAACCTTACGGACAAATTTTGTATGGGGACCACAATCCAAGAGGTTGGATACGAAGAGAATTCTATGTGAAACCATATTAGAGGTCAAAGAGGTTGACACATTCCTTCTTAACAATCAAAGATGGGGACATGTTAGTTGATGATTACTTGTGCTTCCAATGTTTTGCTGATAAACTGAACCTAGTGAGTTTAATCCATTAAAGGTTTGTGAAGAGGCCTGCCAACTCACCAAAATACTAGAATAGCAAGATCAACAAGAAAGAAACAATTGATTAATTGAACAATTCAATTCAAATTGATACGAATAGTCTTAGTTACTATGTGCGGTTATAGTGTTAGTCAATCAGTGAGGATAGTTATATAATAATAAAGCTAAATGACTATTGTAACTCATTAGTAAATTGTAATTTTTTTTTGGTTCAATTGGAGTTTTTTTGCTTTACTCGAAGGAAGAAGAATTGGTGTTCTAACACAAATACTCAACAAAAGCTAATCAAGAACTTCGACAAATCAGAAGAAGGTATAGTTAAGAAGGGCACTGTTGAATTTAAAGGTGATACAGGATTGATTAATTAGCTTCAAGGTTTCAACATCTTTCACTGTGGATCTTGAGAAGAATGTTGAATTTCATACAATCATTGAAATGACAGGACTGTAGATTCAAGAGGAACAACATAAAATATTGCTCATCTAACCAAAACTGTGGCACCAATAACTTTTGTCACTACATCACAAACAAATTCAATAATTACTTTGTAGCAAGAGAAGCTTCAGTGCTTGGCGCTTATGTGTAAGAGGAAGACAAGGTCTATAAACTACGGCCAGAACAAATGATATATATTAAGAACTTTCTTGCCAAAGTTTTTATTCACCATACTCTTTTGTAACACGTCATCAACCTTCATAAGTATTTGGAAGATAGTTTTTGTAACAGTTCAACCAAACTTTATAGAGCAAATAGCGCAGTAAAAGATTTTTGCCTAATGCCAACACTAGATAAAAAAATATGTTAAGAATAAATAAATAATGAACTAAAAATCTGAACTCACAAAATACGGGGGAGAATCTCAACCTAGTAGTTATGGCAAAGCAATAGGAAATTAAAAACGATCGCATAATAGAACATCTTTCTATATTAGTATTTTAGAAATTATTCTGTTTTTCTATTGGTAGTTTGAGAATCCTTTTTCTACTTGATCATATATATCCTATTTAAGCCTTACAATTTATCAAAGACAGTACACAACCTTTTAGTTCAATGGTATGATGAACTTTAAAGTCAAATTCCTAACTGGACAGTAAAATTGGTAATAACAAATGCAAGACATTGCCCCTGATATTAGTATGGATAATGATTGATGCTCTATTTTAAGTGGTGATAAATTTTATGTCTTGGATCTGCTTCTTTTATGTCTTGGCGTGTTCCGGCTATGTATTGTGCCAGTTTAGTACTTTGGCAAGCATCTCAAAGACTCAACCCGTGAATATTCTTCAAAATAAAAATCATAACATGAATTGAACCAAAATACACTGATAATAACATGCATAGAAGAATATAGAGGACATTTTGTTAGAGTCCCATATCATTTAAAAATATGACTAAAAGTACTTTTATAAGAGTTTAGGCAATTCTCTCTCGTAAACTAATTTTTAATATTGAGTTAGATCAACTTAATTTTAATATGATATCTTCTAGATATAAAAAGATATATTAAAATTTTATATTACTTAAAGATATAGTCAAATTAATCTCTATATAAGTTTGGATAGCCCTTTTCCTGTAAGCTATTTTTTGGGATTAAACTAAATTCACTCAATTCTAATACATTCAATTTGAATAAATAATTCAGTCCAAAAAAATAAAAATAAAAAGAATGAATCCCCCTCCCCAAAAAAAAAAATCTCATAGAAAGTGAGTTTAGAAATGAGAAGAAATTACTGTACCGCCACGTGATAAACATTGCTTTTCCTGTTCAGGCCAGCTAGCCTTCATTTAATTTACAACTGGTTTATAAGACAGCAGTAATTAATTATCATAATCACATTCCTTTTTCCCCCGGTAACTTTCTATTTAATAATCAAGAACCGGTCAATTCAAAACCAAAAAAATATATGTGATAATTGATATACTTATGAATATTTTGATTGTCCTCATGTACAAGTTGGGTCCAATTGCTTCAAAGTTACTCCAGCAACTGGGAAAGAGAGGTACGACATTTCAAACTGTACGGAATCCTTGAAAATGACTGCACCCATTATTTAAGGTCCCATAGAGATAAGGATTTTGTTGTTTTCCAATTATTTAAGGAATTTAGACTTGTGCTTGTGTCGGGTTGTCCCTTGTCCACAATTGACTCTCCACCACCTCAGAGTTCCAGAAAGAAATATTGTGGCTCCTAAAGGTTACGGGTACAAAGTGAAATGTGATAGATACCCCTTAGTTAGCACTTTGATAAATTTTTGTTTTTTTGAGTATCACTCATTATATAGAGAAGAGATACATCTTGTTGGTGATAATCACAGCCAACAGAAGCATGATTCAGCTCTTTGATAAATATCACAAGTAATAATAATATCTTTTCTTTTTCTGACATTCCAAGCTATCGTTTTGTTGACATTTATACAAGGTGGGCAAGGGTTGGGTTTACCAAACTTTGGCTCTTTTCATCCCTGAAACTCGAAAGATCCTAATAGTAGAAAGGAAGAAAGTGATAATGATGTAGCTATCTTCTTCACTAAAAGTATATATGGAGAAGATTTTACAAAATATATGTATTCGAAAGAATGATTGATCTTGTTCCACAGTACATGAAAAACCTTAATGTGAAAAAATAATAAAGGTTAACTTTATTAGTTTTCATTCAGAGATATCAATATTGTGTTTAATGGTTAGGATATATGTTCAAGTCTTAAAGGTCATATACATGTTACATTTTACAGAAATAAAATAACCCTCGGAAATGTAAGAATAAATTTGAGATAGAGTGGCATTCAGTTATTTAAATATATTTATTTTTAGATAATTTAATGTTTCTGTAATTATACTTTACAATACACTTTTAGCTAACTTAGCATGTAAAGCTATGAATTTTAAGATTAGCTGGTTTATCGTTCTCAATGAAAAATAGCTATGCATCTCAATTATTTAACATTTTCAATTTGACATACGAAATGTTGGAGATATAACTAGTCATATATATACAAACTAATTATAACAACAGAAAGAGTCGTTTTGAGATAGAGGTTGAGTGGGGTCCTTAAGATAAAGAGGCCGAACCTTACTGAGGTGGAGGAAGAGCGGCGAGTAACAAATCATGACAGGATATTTTTTCCCAAAATGTTTCTCATCACAATAGTATGTGTTTATAAGAATTTAATTTTAATATATTATTAATATAAAACATTTTAATATAGTCATTTAATTATATATAATTATGCTATTAAAATATTTAACCTTTGTTATAATTATTTTAAAAAGAAAAAATTACACTTTATCCTTTTAAATTATAAGTTATATGCACTATAAGCCTTAAACTTTAAAAATATGCAAATTGATGCCCTAAACTTTTCTGAATGTGCAAATTGATTCTTTTGTTAATTTTTCATTAATTATTAATAAAAATATCACACATTCAAGAAAATTTAGGATATCGGATTACACATTTAAAAAAATTTAAGGGATCGATTTACATATGACCCAAAATTCGGGGGAGTATAGTATGTTTATTTTGGGCAAAATGCATGTTCGTGAAAATTTAGAGGTCAGTTTGCATATTTTTAAAGTTTAGAAAATAAAATGCATATAACCTATAATTCAGGAAGACAAAGTACAATTTTTCTTTTTAAAAATTATATTAACAATATATTAAAGATTAATCTATACATTCATGCAATAATTTTTCTCTAAATTACTTGATGAGACTATGAGCGGCACAAGAAATCCTATGATCAATAAGGTGGTAGGTGTCTTGATCTTTTAACTAAAAGTCTCAGATTTGAGTTTTGAGAGTAGAAAAAAATTCTCATTAGAGGATCTCTACACCCTTTAAGGACCTCCTTCCGGTCAGACCAAATTAGTCGAATTCTTAATAATAGAGTCTGAATATTGGTGATTTCATAGAAATCTTACGACCAAGTTTTGTTTAACATTTATTATCTTTTAGCCATTTTAAAATTTAATTTCTTTTGCAAAACCAATGGAGTTTTCGAATATCTGATTAGTATGTATTTGATTCTACTTTTGTAGAATTAATTTTAGATAAAATTGATTTTGTTGAAATTGATTTGATTAAAAATAATTTTGAGGTAAAATAATTTATATTTGATAGTATTTTTAAAATTGATTTTAACAGAAAGAAAAAAAATATTTACTTTTTTCAAAATCAATTCTAGAAAATAGAATTAATTTTAGTGATGATTAACCAAATAAAATAAAATAAAAATGCTCCATAATCAATTCTATCCCTTGAAAATCGATTTTGAGAACACACCCTAAGAATCCTGTCACTCCCGCTGACAATAAAGATGGTATCCACGAGAGAATGGCAACGACAGCATGAAGACCTCTGAACAGTAGGACCACGTTGGAATCTCAACAAACTTATAATTGGGACAGTGCCATGCAGTACAATAGAAGAAGAAGAAGAAGAAGCCACACCACAAATTTTTTACTGAAACAAGCAGCTGCCGCCTAAGCCCAAATATACGTACGACTTTTGTGAAAAATGCGCTAGAATAGTGTAGATTTAATTTTGTTAAAAATAGTACAGGTAAAACAGCACTCGATCATTACCAAAGCCCATCAAGTATCCCTCAAAGAAAGTTACATATTTCTCAATCTCATTAAACGTAGTTCTCTCACGTGTATGTCCGAATTTTACATTAAATACATTTCTCCACGTTAGTTATTAAGCGTCATATTATTTAAAGATATAATTAAGATAACTTTTATAAATATTGGGTATTTCTCTCTCATTAAGTTAGCTTTTAGAGCATAATTAAATCCACAATTTTAAGATAAATATACAATCTTAAGATTCTTTTATTATGTATAAAAGTTATCGTTGATCAAGAAAAGAAGGCTTTAACAAGAATATGTTAGAAGATCTCATCAACAAAATTTCAAACATAACAAGATTACGGAAAATTTTTGCATAAAAAATTCATTTCTGCATAATATATTTATCTATCCTTAGTACATGTCTACCTTTGTTGGCATTCACATTAGTGTATAGCGTTACATATGATATCTATATAAATAAAGTTTAAAAAAAAAAATCATTTTTCTACGCATAAATCGTGGTACAATGTATAGATGCATTGGATAAAATAAGAATGGAGACTATTTGCTCCCCACCGGTTTGGTGGGTTGGAGCTTGTGAAACTATAAAAAAATAGAATGGAGGTCAAAATTGAGGGAGCAGTATTCAGTGCCCAGCTATTTAAAAGCTTCTCCTTCAAGGGAGCTAGTTAATTTCCCTTGGATTTTTTTTTCACAATTAAATTAAAATAAGCACCCCTTAGGTCTCTTTGGTGGAGAGAAAGCCCAACTGATACTTGCATGCCTAGATTGGAATTTGGAAGATAAACAGACAGATGACTTGATGATACCCTAGAGGAACACGACTCTTGATTTGTCCAAAATTAACTTTCAATTCAATAGCTTTGCAAAAGTTCTTAAGCAGATGACCAATAGTCTTAGTGCATGCCTGGATTTCTGTTTACAACTCTCAAATCAAGATTTAGTTAAAAAGTTACAAGAAAAAAAAAAAAAGCTTTTAGCCCAAAACATAATTTAAAATTTTACAAGCAAAAGACCAAACATATCAAATACTTAGAAAGACGAAGCACTAGTAAGCAGAAGCACTAGATTTGTGTTAATTTTATCATTTTTCCATCGCAAAAGGATGTCTACTTGTGTTAATTGTTAAGAATTTCTCACGAAAATTATGTGTCAGTACACTGATCATATGTTGCATCCCGTTGCTTAAAAATATAGCCAAGAAATATTTGTATTTCTCCTTCTGGTCTCTCTTTTTCAATATTATTTCCAATTTTGTTTCTGTATTTCCTTTCAATTTTAAGAGCCCAAAACACAGTGGCTCTGTAAAGTATCCAACAACCAAAATATTTGTGGCATTAATAAGTAAGAGACAGCTCAACGTTACCTATCCCTTCATGGGACACTATAATCAATATCTAGGAATATTTGTGTCATAATCTTCAAATTTTGTCTTCTTTATCATTTCTGTGCTGACAAGCAAAAATATATAGTTCACTCGTAGAAGTGCACACTATTTAAGTTCAGGCGTGGGTTTTTCGGATTATTTTAAATTTATATTTATAAATAAGAGTATTTATAAATAAGAGTTTTAAATTTAATATATGAATATTCATTACATATTTAAATTAAGTTATTCTTACTTTTAATAAAATTTATAACCAAACTACTTTACTAAATTTTTTTAGCTGAAAATTAATTAATTTTTACTTATAGTCACAAAGTATAATTAAAAATTTTATATTTAAAATGTAATTTTTATATGACTAAAATTTATTTTAGTTATTAGTGACATCATTTAATTGTGAAAAAGGTACCAAAAAGAATAAATGAAAATATATCTCAACTTATTTTAAATGTTAAGTGACTTTTTAATAACAAAAATGTACATAGTTTCACTCTTTGTTTTTACTATTTTACTATAGAACTAGTAGTTAATAATTGACAATCATTATTGTCAAGATAATTGATAATTTATAATAAGACGAATTGCTCTAATTAAGATAATTTTACTATATAATAATACAATTAATTAATAATTGTTAATGAAAAAATAAGAGACTAAAAATTATAAAATAAATTTTAATACATTATCAATATAAAAGATTTTTACATAATCATATAATCATATATTGTTACGTTACAAAGTTGGATAGAAAATTTAAAAATAAAAATAAAGGAGACTTAATATTAAAATGGGAGAATTATGTCACTTTTTTTTTTTTGTTTGGATGAGAGAGAGAGAGAGAAGACAATGTTGTGAGTCTCACAAATAACATTTTCTTCAATATTATGTGAGTAAGAAAAAAAAGAAGGGAGAAAGAGGTGGCAATATACAATTACAATTTTATTCCCGTAATCTTCTTTTCTACCATGAAAAGAAAATAAACATCGGATAAAAAGAACCTTTACATATAGTAACCTCTTTTTTTCTCTTATTTTTTCTCCGTATCGAAAAAAATATAAAAATATTTAACTCTTATAAATTTCTTAAAAATAATACGTATATAGTTAATCATTCTTTTTTTCATTACGATTATAACTCCTCACATATGAAGTGAGAACGATCTGTTACTTTTTCCATAGCTTTCGCTTTCTGTTTTCAGTTTGAGGAACAAGCTCTAATGTCAAGAAAGCGTTAAGTCCCACTTTACTGTCATTATTTGGTATCTTTTTCGTTTTCACCTTTCAAGTGTCTGGATATGGAACCGTGCATCACGTTTCACTTTAGGAAGACTTGAAACGCAAAAAAGACAACAATTCGTTCCATTTTATTTTCAATTTTTCGTTCATACAAGAATCTTTTCTTCTTTATATCATATCCTGAAGAACTTTTCAAGCTTCATAATTCAGATTGTGAAAAGATTCTGCAACGGCAAAGGCACCTTCTCGGCTTCCGCACTCGAAAATGACTACAAAGGTATCAATTATTGAGAAAAAGAAAAACCCTATCTTCCTGATCGCAAATTCATTTCATATATGGTTGTAGAAATACAACGTCATATTCAACTTACAGTGTCAATAAGTTACACAAAATTATTAGAAAAAAGAAATAATGTACTTTTCAAACTAATGTTGTCTAATAGTAATTAAAAGGATCGAATAAAAAAAATAGTAATTAAAAGGGAAAAGAATCTAAAATTTACTGTATTTTTCGTTTAAATAATTGATGCAACTAGCATGCATTATTCTCTCATAAATTCTTTTCCTGAAAATGTGGTGAATTACGATTTGTATTTTAGCAGGGAGAAGTGCCCATATTAAGTGTTCAATCGTGCCTCAAAAAGATTGCCTTTGGTAAAAGATACTTGTGAGAACTCAAAAAGAAAAAATTATTGAATAAATCTTTACTCTAGCAAAACAAAATTTCATGTAACGATGTGTGTCTGTACGTGGTGCCCATCTCATACTTGATGATTTATAAGACTAGCAAAGACATGCTTAGTGGGGATTATTTGCAAAAATTAATAATTATAATAAATAATCATGTTGATGTAACTATAACAATAAATCGTACATAAATCTTACCTTATCCCAAAATAAAAATCTTGTTTTAATTTCCTTGTTTGGATGTTTAAGATCATTGAAAGTCATCCAAATGGGGAAACATTAAAATGCTGATGATAAGCGATAGTTTTGGAGGGTTATGTGGTAATCCTCCATTTCCCCACTTTCACTCATTTTCTCTCTCAAAGAGTCAAATCCCCTATCTATATCATGGAATAGGATCCTCTTAAGTGAAGATGTTAATAAAGCGAGAAAGCGAGGGGTTATTCACTTTTTTATCAATAACTTCTATTTCTATCCCAAAATATTCCAAGCATAGCCTTTGAGAATATATTTATTTATTTGCCAGTGTTTATGCTTATGATTTCATATGTTTTCACCTCCTTTTTTTTTATTTGATTTTTTTTCATTATTTTTGTTTATTGTTTTAAAATAAAGTATATGTTATTTCATTTCTTACGAAATCAAAATAAATTTCCTGTGTTGAAATGTATCACAACATCTTGATAGTAACTTTGAAATTAAATGAGTCATTGATTTTGTTTAGGAATAGTAATGAGTATCATGGGGGCGGGGGGCATAGAATTTTGCCCCGGTCCCCATCTTCATCCTCATCTCTATCATGGATTCCCATTCTCTATTTTCCACGGGGATTCATGAAATAAATCTAAAAAAAGATAAAAATCTAAATAAAATACTCTTAAACACACACACACACACACACACACACATATATATATATATATATATATATATATATATATATATATATATATATATATATATATATATATATATATATAACATTATCCAACACAATACAATCTAAATTAAAAATAAAATGCACAATGCAAATTTATTAAAAGACAATTAGAAATATTCAAATCATAAAGACACTAATATTATGACTAGAATTTTTTTAAAAAATTATGTATTTATATATATGAGGGTATTTAAGTAAATTCATATTAATAGGGATATAGCGCGTCCTTTGGGGTGAAGACCTCATCTCCTGCCTCGCCCCATTTTTTAAATGTGGATTTTTCCTCCATCCCTATGGGGACCAAACTTGTCCCTGTCCCCATCTCCGTCGTGGGTAATTGCTGTAGGTACCTGGTTTGGCAATTTTTTTGTCATCCCTAATTTTGTTGAATATGATTGAAAAGTATAATGGAATTGTCTATGTAGCAGAAAAAGGATTTTGATTTGAGAGATAGAAAAATATTGTTGAGTCACAATTATACGATTAGCAATAGCGACACTGATGACCATTAACACCAAAAGAGTCATCCATGACTCTGCTCTCCTCTCAGCATGATAGATGAGGGGCACTATGTCACAACAAAGAATGGGGGCGATGGCTTTGATCTGAGAACAAGGGTTGAGGGGAGACCTTCATTGACACCAACAGGAGGCAAAGGAGGAACGAAGGGAGTAAGTAGTGGCGGAAGAGAAGAAGGCAAGGGATCATTAGGGAGCGTTGAGGTGAATGTGAGAAAAAAGGAAGGATGTTAGAAAGAGAGGAAAGAGTGAAAATTTTAGACGGAAATAAATTTTTTTAATTGTAATTAGGAAATGACATGTGGCACTTAAAGGTGTTCATTCAATTATAGATAATAAAGAAGAAAGAAATGTTTTCAGAAAGAAGGAAGAAAGTGAAAATTTTGGATAGAAATAATTTTTCTTTAATTATAATTATGAGATGCCAAGTGGGATTAAAAGCAATCTATTTAGTTATAGATAATAGGGAAGAAAGGAGAATTTCTAAAAGTAGAGAAAGAGAGTGAAAATTTTATGTGAAAATAATTTTCTTTAATTATAATTAGGAGTTGCTACATGACATTTAGAAGTAGTTCATTTAATTAAAGATAATAGAAAAAAGAAAAAAATTTAAAAAAAAAAGGAAGAGAGTAAAAATTTTAGATAGAAATAATTTTTTTTAATTGTAATTAGAAGTTATTATGACATTTAGATATAATCAATTTAGTTATAAACAATAGATTTATTTATTTATTTTGGAGTCAGATTTCTGCTTTATACATGTGCTGTTGTTTTCTCACTAGGTACGAAGATATATACTGGTAAATGGGTTTACAATTGTGCATTCTATATGGTGACTTCGTTGCTTGGTATCTTTCCTGATGCTATGTGTATCTCAGTATTTGTTGGGTGAGCTGGGTCTCAAATGTCGTTAGGCTTCCGAAATCGGCTAGTTTTTTTATGGCTAAGTTGTGGTGCAAAAAGTGAAAGAATCACTTTCATAACTGACAGTCGTACAATAAATTATACTAACTCAGTTTGAAAATAATTGTCTAATTTTAATTATGTATATAAATTAAAAAAATAATTAAAAAATATTAATATTAAAAAAATTTAGATATATTTAATTCTTTTCATTTTTTAGTTACATTTTTTCATTTATTCTTTCTCTTTTATTTACTAGAGATATAATTAAAAAAAATATAATTAATATTATCTAAATTTCTTAAAAGAATAGTTATTTATAAAAAAAATACAATTTCATAATAAGACAATTATTTTAGGATGGAGTTAATTCATATCTTATCTACTATTTAATGGAATATAAATCTATGTAGACTTCATCCACACTCCCAGCCAATTGTAGATAAAGTGTGAATTGGTACAGTGACAGATGTGGATTATGACACTCACCCCTATTTCCTTTTTTATTTTTTCGACGTGACACTCACCTCTATTTCCGGATTGAATAGCTTGTGGAGAGTGTATCGAGTGCACATGGTGAGATTAACATGAGTTCGCGTGCCAATGATCTTGTGTATGTGTATAATATTTTACTTCAAAGAAATATTTCATTTCTGATTCTGTTGATACAACGTTTTTCATTATTGCGCGAAGGTGCTATGGCTACTGTTCTGATCATATATATTCTGGGATTAGGTAAAATTTATGCAAGATTTGTAGTTACCGTTACATTAACGTGATTTTTTTTTTTGGAAATAATTCCCACCAAGCACGTCTTGCTAGTCTTATAATTCATCAAAGATGAGCTGGGCACCACGTATAGACACACATGTCGTCACATGAAATTCTGTTTTGCTAACATACTCAAAGTTTACTTCACCTGATTAACCTTCCGTTATGATAAATAATTAGACTCATACACTTTAATAAGATTAATTGACAATAAGTTTTATTAAGAGTCGTCATTTACTCAAAATGAAATATCTTTTGAATTTAACAACAATTAACTAATTAACCTGAATGATCCTGATTTCATAATTTTTAAGAAACTTTCTTGCATTTCTTTAAAAATATGAAATTAATTTTTACTTGAGATATTGAAACTAATCTTCTCTTCACGAATATCTTCTCGCATGATTGAATTCACTGGTAATACTCATGAAATTTTCTTCACCACTAATCTAGAACTTAATTATCACCTTGGCTTACTTTCCGTGAGTTTTCATAATGATTAAGAGCATAATAAGATAAATATATGTTACTTTATGTTGATCTTGTGTTATATTCGGTTTATTTTTAAATTAGGAAAGCAAAAGCAAAACCGGCATGAAGAAGAAAGCTGGAAGCTGGTTACTCCTTTATATAGTATTTCTGTGCTTTTTCAGGATAAAGAGGGCTACAAGTAAGTGCTATGTTTTTGCTTTTTTTAATTTGATGTAAGTGCTATATGTTGGAACATTAATTTGCTATAGTTATAATATCTTGGAGCATAGTTCATAAATGAGTCATAATGAGTCTTTGTGATAGAAATTGGGGCCCTTTTAATTAGTTGGGGTCTACTGTTGTATGGCCCTATAACAATGATAAATGAAAATGAATGTGTTAATCAATGCTACCATGCATGCATGCGCCGACGAAATTTGATTTATACGGCACAGAAACCATGAGAGACACAACGAACCTTCCAACTATGCAAAAACACGTTGCCCACCATTTTCCCACTTTACTCTTTCACACGCAATGACACGAGATAATTGTAACTTCTATGGAACCTATCCTTTTTGTTCTAAAACCCCGAAAAAAGTGTGGTCCAGAAAGAAAAAAACTAAAATCAGTTGCTAGATAATAATTATTATTATTTTAGGAAACATTATTGGAAAAGTTTGTTATGATGGAGACTCGAACTTTACATAAGAGAAAACGTAGAAAAATAGCATTTTTCTCTGTTACTACATTAATTCCAGTGACACTGAGTATTTGGCTGCTTTGCCATCGTCTACTCCACACCTAGGCGTAAATAAAATAAAATAAAATAAAATAATAATCAGCTTAAGATATTTTTAAATTTTTTTTCCTAGCTATGTAATTTATTTTTAATATTAATATTTAAATGTTTTTTCATTAATAAAAAAAAACCAATTAAAAACGAGTAAGAAAAAAGAGGAAAAAAGCTACATTTCATTCTCATTAGAAGATTAATAAGGAAATTAAATGAAAGTTTACTATCTTGTTGAGAAGTCAAAATGAAAATTGTTTATTTTAACTTATAAGTTAATTATTCTCCATTCCATGCCACTTTTTTTTCAAAAAAAAAAAAAAATCCCACCCTATGTTTAGATAATAATAGAAAAAGAAAATAATAGAAATTAAGATAATTCCCTTAATTAAGAACTCACTTAAGCCACCTCTCAATATCAAAATACCAATAGGATTGAGTCAAGCGGAAGAGGGTAATCCTCACAATATGACAAACTATGGTTCAAATTCTAATTAAGAGAGGTGTTTATATTTAATTTTTAACTATATTTTTTAAATAAGGTTGCCTCCAAGAAACAATACCTGTGGAGAACCCCCCAAAAAAAAATTAAAAAGATGAGATTAAGAACAAATGGGATCTATTCTCCTCTTCCCTTTATAGCTCTATTGAGATATTTTAATATTAAATTTTAACTAATACTTCACCCGATACTTTATCTCTTTTTTTTTTGTCTTTTAAATATTGTTGCCATTAAGAAGCTCTTTCAAATAATTACCTTTTTAATACCACTAGCACCCAACCCTTGTTAATACCAATACATCCATTTCTTTTGTAAATGGAAATTTACAAAATTTTTAATGTTTGATTTTCTTTTGAAAAGTGATTTCATTTTATTTAAAAGGAGTTTTTTTTTTGGGGGGGGTATCAGGAAATATAAATCTTTACTGAACAGGTTACTTTTGAAATGTATTTACAGATAAAAAAACATCGTTTGAACAGATTATTGAATAATAAAGCCTATATGTTAAGAGCATATCATACAACATATACATGCGAATTTTGATAGCCAAATGACTGCTTGTAGATATGAAGTGATTTGTCTTATATACTGTTTTTTCGAACCTCAATTAAATCAACTGAAATTAAAGGTTTGTAAAACAATAATTTTTTTTTTAATTAGCATGACTGTAGTGTGGTACGAATATGCATGCTAAAACTTTCTACATCATATATAAATCAACCCAATTATTTTCCCACCACTAGTTTAAATTTAATTACTGTAGTAATCTTTTTCATTAACACACTCAAACAACTCTTTAACGGGATATTGGTGTAGGTAATGATTGTCCACAACCTATATGATTTAATGAGGGCCATTCTAATTTGATTCTAAATAAAAAATCATATGATCGTTCTGTTATCTCTTTGATTAATTAACTTGACGTTACTTTTTATTCTTCTTTTTTTGTAAGATATTTTTCAAAGCGATGCGACAGCCGACAGGTAATTAATAAAGCGAGTTTGAAATGAACTCGCTGATTTAACTAGTTTCCTTCTGTTAGCCACTTACTTAAAGGTGACTTAAAATTGAAGCATCGATCAAGCAAGTAACAATCTATATATTAACCAATATATAACGCGCGCAAGACAAAGTCCAAAAGTGATAGTGTAAGTATACCTTTATCAGTGCAATTAACTAGATAGAATCTGCTAAACGACAGTAAATCTTGTCACCTTGTGTTTGTATAAAAAGGCATGCGCCCACTTTGGCATTTCACATTGATTTATGATAGCTCTACAGTTATATTGGGTAACATTTTTAATTATTTCGAACACCTTATCACTGTTACTTCCAGTTGTGTTATTATGTTTTGATCTTGGGTGGTTTCTGTTCTGAGAAGTAGCCACAAAATGTGGTTTGTGGATTTTAGATAGGGGTGTGAGTTCTTAAATCTTTTCCGTAGACGTGGTGGGATTCAATTAGGTGGTGGGTTTTTTTTTTTATTAGTTGCAGGCTTTGCTAGCTGGTGGGCATACTTGAGTAGTTTTGAAGCCACACTCATTCTCGTATGGCGTATGGTGAGTTTTGATTAGTTTGAAATGGGCAATTATATATCTAGAAGTATTAGAAATTGAATGAATTTGACTCAATCCCAAAAACTAGCTCATAGGGGAAGGATTATCCAAATACTTATAAAAACTATTATTGTCATATCCCCAAATAATGTGAGACTTTAACAGACCCCTCTCACGCCCAGAGCTAGACATTCGGAATATAAAGTTTGCAAGACTGGACATTTACGAGTGGACTAATAATAATCATAGGTAGGGTCTGATACCATATTAAAAATTAAATAAGCCTAACTTAACCCCAAAAACTACCTTATGGGAGGAGAGTTATCCAAGTATTTATAAAGACTATTATTACCATATCCCCAAGTGATCATGTGAGACTCTAACAAGAAGCCAAGAAGATTTATCCCTTCTCATTTTGGTGCGGTTCAGCCTTTGGGTGTCGATCTTTGAGTTGTGTAGATCTGAGTCTAAAAAACTGGAAGTAGTAGAGCACAATGGTTATTTTAGCACAAGTGATGATCAAGATAATGAAGACCAAAAAGAGGAATCCAAAGATGTAGTAAAATTGATTCAACGAGATTGAGGTGAGAATGAAGAAAAGCTCAATAAGTTCGTTTACTACAAAGAAAAATGGCATATATGACTCTAGGAAACACGATCGCAATCCTAAGGATGGAGGTTTAGGGATTTAGAATCTTTGGATATGGGTGGGTGGAGAAGGAAGAATGGCATTGAATAAAAATAGAATAAATAATTAAAGGTAAAATAGTAATTTTATATTTTTTAATTTTTAAAAAATTAAAATTTAGGATTAAGGGAGGTTATTATAATAAAATTAAATAAATTAAGGGAGTTAAATATCAACTTAAAATCTATGGGGTATAAATATAATATCGATGAATCGCTGGAAAAGTTGGTATAATTTGCCCTATGATTTTTAATGTTAGAAAATTTTGGAGCTTTCAATGCAATGAATTCATTAAAAATTAAAAATTTTTATTTTTAATAAAAAAATTTCACTATTAAAGCTTTAACCAGTGCCTTAAGATTCTCATTAACAAAACTGTATTAAATTTAATCTCTTTAATAAAAGCATATATTAACTATTAATTCTTAGTTTTGGCACCCCAAAAAAAAAAAAAAAAAAAAACAACCAAGCTTCCTGCCAAAGCCACGTACGAAGCTAGCTTATTGCAACTAACTCTTTTTAGTAGCAGCTTCTATTGTCTACTACATGTAAATGGAAGATGTAAGTTATTGTATAAATTCTGCACTTAATTCTTTATTGAAGCATAGACCTATCATTAAGCAGGGGAAAATATGGAAAAGGAAAGAAAAAGTTAATAGAAAATAGTTAAGAGAGAAGGATATTTCTTCTTAGTACAATGATCTAATTGCATGTTATTACATTATTACAGTAATCATTTTAATTACGAAATAACTATATAAAAAATACTTTTTAATAATATAATAATACATGATTTGATTATAATGTACCGAAGAGTAAGAAATTCAATCAGAATTGAACTCTTATATGTTAATTGTAAGTTGCTGTTATCCAAATCCCATGTGCATGTGAACGTGACCCCGATGAGCACTATTTTTAATGTATGCAATAGTCGCCGATGGCCACACAAATTTTGGATCCGCGTGCCATATGATTGTGACATTATGATGTTTTAGACAGTTTATTTGCTCCATATAATTAGAGAAATGGAATTAGGATCCTTGAAAAATGGTGTCTATAAACATTCTTATAGATTAAAAGGGGAGAGGAGTGGAGAGATAAAAAAAAGAAAAGGAATAATGATGGTGGGACCCACATTATTTTATCTCTTAGTGTTAGATATCTAATGACATAGAGTGATTCAAAATAATGAATCTCATATGTTTATAAATCTTTTTATTGTAAACTTCTTAGACGTTTATTTCGAAGTGAAAGTGTCAGGTGGTATTCATTTTATTTTCTGTTTTTATTGATTACTTCAAATAATAGATTATCAAGCTTGTTAGTAAATTATTTATAGACTTTCATTCGATGTATGTTTAAAAATATATTTTATAGACTTTTTAATACATTATGAAGTTAAACTTGTTGAATTATTAATATTTTATTTTAAAATGAAAAAGAAAATAATATAACATTTTCAAATTAGTTAGACTATGTATAAAAGTACATATGTATTAATAAGTTGATTGTCAAGAATTAATTATTAAAATTCTAATATATTGTGGATTTACTGTGTCACTTGCTATAGCGATTATGTATTGAGTATCTCTAGAAAGATTTTGAGATTTGATTGAGAAGAAAATGGTGAAGATTAAAAACTTTCTTAATTGAAGAGAATTTTTTTTTTTTGAAAAAAAGGAATATTAAAATATCGAAATAAGATGAGAAATTTAAAGAATCTATTTTGAAGAAAAAGCATTTCAATTCATAAGTGATGAGATCTACGTGAACACTTTATAATTCATACACCCAAGAAGATTATTACTATGTTATTTTATGGTAGATTATTCTTATGGAGAGGTTAATTACAATTTACAAAAGCAAGATAGGTGAAGAAAGAAACACGAGGTCGTGTTGATGAACTTGCATAGTCCAAACCAAACCCTTAAACCGGGTACCATTAAGGTGTCACGGAAATCTTGGAGATTTGGAATTACTGCAATGACTTCTAAATAACAGAAAAATTAAGGAAGCTGTCTATGCTCTTAAACCATTTATCGTACTGAAACCAACAATAACTTGGAAGTTTCTCTCATCATATCTTTCGTATATGACATTTGGGTACCGTCTACATGATTTCTATTTTCTGCGTATTTAATTAGTAGGCATTAGAGTAGTGTTACTTTCGATTGGATCCCTCACGTGGCCTAATTTTTAAGGATACCTTATCTATTTGGATAAATGTTTACATCTATTTATTTAACTATTCCCTCCATTTTAAAATAATTATCATTTTAACTAAGTTAATATATTTTTAAATTAATATATTCAAATATAATTGTATCCAGATATATTAATTTAAAAATACATCAACTTGGTCAAAGTGACAATTATTTTGAAAAAAAGGAAGTAGTGTTTTTATCCGCTATATGTATAAATGTCTAGTTAATATTTTTTTAATTTAAACTAAGCAATTCATTAAAATTCTTCATAACTAAGAATTGAGTAAAACATATACAATTTTACATGAAAAAGAAAATATACTTACTCTTGTTGATCCATATATAATAAAAGATAAAAAAGTGATTGTTACAAATTCCATATCAAGGAATCATACTATTCCACAATGCCCCATGCATGTGTGTGGGGCTCAGACCCTATGGGAATCAAACACATGATTGCATTTCCTAGGGTATACTTTTGAGGAGGTTAGGCATCTGATTAGCTCATCTACGTCTCCAAGTATGGAGTCATAATATTCAAGTATGGTACTTTTGGATTATTTAGGGGCTTTTCCACTCGGGTTAGTCTTTTGGATTGTGTTCTCTCTTAATATTTAAGTTTATAATATTGATATTTAAATTGAGAGGCCAGCACATAGAAGGGGCAACCTAGGAAAGGAACGATCTAAGAAAGAGTTACTTGGAAGGTTAGAGTAAAGTTATTCAGAGTAAGCAACCTAAAGTGTGCCATTGTGGTCATGAAGGGAGCAACCTAGAAAAAGAGTGACTCAGGAAAAGTGCTACCTTAAAAAGTTTAGGATTTAGGGTTAGAGTAAAGCCGCTTGAAGTGGACAGTCTAAAGTGAGTCGCCATGATCGTGGACCTTTAAATGCAAGTAGCAATATTACAAGTCGCATATCGGGAAGTCATACTATCCAAAGTATGATACTTAAGTTTAAGAGCTCTTCTACCCAATAGACTAGTATTTTGGGTTGGGATCCCTTAAATTTGAGTTCATAACAAAGATTATTATCCAAAAGTTTGTTACTCTCCATTATTTAATTTGAATTACTCTTTAGAGCATACGTACCAGCTATATCAAAGGAAGTTCCTATTGTCAAAGGAGAGAGAATATCCATATCAACATTCTTAGCTGCAGAGAAGATAAACAATGCATGTGTTGTTTGATCAATGGCAATTAGATCTTCTCGGTTTTCAAAGGTTGCATATGCTATACGCATATTTCTTATGCATTTCTTGCCTTTTTAATTTTATCCTTTTCATTTTTAGTTATTTAGCTCTGCCTTCTTTTGGCTATATACTATTCACAATAAAATTCTTTGCACGTACATAATATACTTCAACATTTATATAAGTTTATTACTATAATGAATGAGTCACTCTAAAAAAATTAAAGTAAAATTCAATAGCAACTGAAAAGAAAGCAATGAAGAGTATTTTCACTATTAGAAAATTGTCTAGTTATGACTGAACAAAAATTTGCAACCGATTATGTCTGTCGCATTTAGGCAAGTTGCAAATAAATTTGCGACTAATTTTTTCGGCCACAAAAGTAGAATTTTGAGATTGATTTTGTAGTAGCAAATTTGTGATCGAAAAATCAGTCGCAAAAATTGACTTTTGTGACTGATTTTTTAGTCGCAAAATCGGTCATAAATTTAAAAAAAAAAAAAGAAAAAGCAAAATGTTATGAATTCCATATTTTATACTCCTAGATTCAACAATAGCCCAGAAAAGTACATCCAGTAATCCATAAGTTAAGAAGTTAATATTACATATAATTAAGTATTAATACCTAATATTACAACATCTCAAATCATAAAAGTCCAGTACCTAATGTTTATAACATACAAATAAAGATACTAAGTAGCATATGATCAAAATTACAGTCAACAAAAAATGGATGTCAAGAGTTCATTCAGACTCTTCTCCCCCATCACTTGATCCCTCATCCTTAGCTTAGTTTGCAATGATGGGTTGCAAATCAGTAGGTTGGAAATTCATCCGCTGCATCATCTGTTGTACAAGTTGATTAGTGGCCTGAAACTGGTTTTTATTACTCTCCAATCTAGTTAGAAGTACACTATTCTCTTCTGCCATTTTCTTCAGTAGTGCTTCATGATCTGTTCTTTGTACCCACGCATTAGACTACGAACTAGAACCACGATAATATGGCCTTCCATCAATTACAATAGACTCTAAACCAAGGCCATATATTCTTCCTTTTTTTATTCTAGCAGTTTCATGCCACACATCTAACTTAGTAGGTGGAGGAGTTCCATCCTGAGAGGCTTTTTGGGTTGCTTCATCCATAGCATATGTAAATTCAACTTGCCAATTAGAATATTATGTCAATCAACACAATAGCTTCAATTTAGAGGTACTTATAACATATAAGTAGAAGTTACACTATAATTTAATATAATTCAAAACTATAACTATATTCTAACATATAAACAAGATATGCACTAAATAAGTAAAACATGACACTAACTACTTACATCTACATACTCCCATCCCCCCATGTTTTAACCTTATATCTGTGTGTGTGACGAAATAACTCTGATGGAGTAGGAACTTTACCATACAATCTTGTCTATGGATACAACAACAATAATGTAAGTTAAGAATAATATAAAAATAATTTGAAAAGTAATATATTGTTAGAAATAGCTTGCAAATAATGTCAAGAGTTTGAGAACTTGACCAAATTGACTCTATGTTGTGAAATGGTAATAGAGCCACAAGTGTAAAGTGAACCACCAAATCCTAATGAGCTAGAAGAGCGATTCAATTTTACTTGTCTACTCTTCTTTTTGAAGCCTTTATCCTCCCACTGCACACAAAATGCATCCCATACATTGTCCCCAAGAAAATTTGGTCTATTCATAAAGGAACGGGCTCTTTGAAACATATTCTTTAGTAGTGCAGCTCCTCGACTTTCAATATTCTTCTTGGCCCAACCATAATAAGGAGGATTGACATCAAACTTCCTCTATCATAATCAATAGAAACATTAAGTATATAGATAAAATCACACATTATACTAAAATAGTTGCAACTTATCATAAATTCAAAAAATAACATCTCTCTAACTCTATGTGATAATTTTTTCCAAGAAAGCCATGGTTCAACATAATGGGTTTTGATAAGGCTAATAATCCCACAAGCTGTGATGTTTGAGGGCAGAAGTCTATAAGAACTACAATTTATTATTTATATCAAACCAAATACAACAAAATAATTAAAAAATTTTATCACATACCCAACTCCATCAAGATGCAAAACTTTCTTCCTACTATTTGTCTGGTTGTTGGAAGAATCATGTGAGTTGCTTGATCTAGGTGATGTTCTAGTTATTGTGTTTCCCTTTCTTTTGGTTTATAGTTATTGTGCTTATTTAGTTTGTAGTCATACAAAAATCTAAGAAAAGGAACCTCATAACAACATTGCACCATATGAGTTCTCTGTTGAAATTCAACACCGACAAAACTTATAATCCAAGGTCCTAGAGTAACCTTGAGATATCGTAAAATTTTTAACTTAAGATCAGTGATTTTATCTTATTAGTACCTATTTTTGGCAAATCTCCACTTTTCTATATGCAATACATCCATATCAACCATAGGACACTGAGTAAAAGAAATGGAAATTGACCTTTCATATATATTTCAATCATACGGATAAAATTGCCTACAAAAATGTTCTAATAACTTCATCATTGTTTTTTCTCATTTTGTGTACATGACTGTTGTTGCTGGAACTATCTGATATGCCTACTTGGTGGTAGTATATTAAAGCCAAAAAGACAATGCCTATTTTTACTAAAGATAATATGTCAGCATATATCTCCTCTCAGTATGATATTTTCATGCCAAATCTTAATACATTTTCAAAAACTAGTTAGGTTGTATAAGCTTCACTTTATACATGATCAATTTGAAACTTATTGACAAAAAATATTAAGCTTGAAAAATTATGCCCAAATGCAGCATATGAGTTCAATCTTATAGTTCATCTAGTGAAGTTATCATCCATATATTAATATAATAGCATAAGATTTAACTAGTTACCAAAAAACTAGTGCATACTTTATGAGTAAGTATGACATAAGGTAGTATAAATTGTCCCTTTCAAATTTTTACCAAGAAAGTGGCAGCGATATACAGCAATTGAAACAACCTCACCCAATTTAAGAATAGAAACAAATCAACATTATCAACTAACAATATCAAACCTCTCATTACATAAAAAAAATAAACAGATCTAAAAAATTAAAAAAATTATAACAATCACATACTCTCATTCTCACCTAACAATATAATTAAACCCAATGTTAATTAAAACAACTATCCATTAACAACAATAAACTCTCTCAATCAACCAATAAAATAAAAAAATCAATCACAAAAATCTCAACTAATTTAACAATATAAACAACCAAATAATGTAAGTTAAAAAACTAAATAAAACAAACTAACTAACAATCTATAAACACATAAATCCTCATTATTTCAAAAAAAATAGAAGAGTACTTTTTAAAAAAAAAAAAAAGAAAAAACTAAAGGGAATGAGAGCACCACAATGGAGGAAGAGTGGTGGCGGATTTGGGGCAATAGTGGCTGCAAGTCTGCAACTCCGACGGAACAATGGCAGCGATGGGCAGCAATGCAGTGTTGGCAACCTACAGAAGGCGTCCTTCATGGGTCCTTCAGTAGCATCCTTCGCGGGCTTGCAGTGTTGGTTGGTGGTAGCAGGGTTGGCTTGGGTTGGGGGTGGAGATAAATTGAGAAATTAAGTAGAAGAGAGTAACAGAAAAGAATGGGGGAGATGGATTCTGATGGGGTTTTTAAGCTAAAGTTTTTAAATTTGTGATCGAATTTTCGGTCGCAAATTGCAAGAAACATTTGTAACCAAAAAATTGGTTGCAAATTTCAACTTTGTTTTAAAGTAAAGGTTTTTAATTTGCAACCAATTTTTCAGTCGCAACGATCGCAAAAGTCAAGATTTGGGACCCATTATGCATACATATTACCAACATACATAACTACTGAATTTGCAATCAAAATTTTCGCAACATGTTGCTTAATTGACTTTTATAAATCAGTCGCAAATCTTGAATTTGCGACTAAAATACACTCTCATTATTTTTTTCTTTTCTTTTTTGTATTGGTCACAATTTTAGAATTTACAACCGATTTTATAATCCACATGTTTTTCCTATGTGATCCAAATCGATCGCAAAATTGGTCTCTGTACTGATAATTTCTAGTAGTGTTTAAGCTCTATTTATACTGATGATTTACTCTCTTTTGACTATATTCACAATATATACAATCACATCTTTTTTGTATGCACTACATGTTCCCTTGATTTATTAACATAGAGGCGTGTTATATGGACACACACATCAAGATTGATTTTTTCAATATACACATCATCAAGTTAAAACTTGTTTTATTTTTTTCTTTTTTTTTCAATACTCTAGAAAAAGTGTGTCCAAATACACTTTTTCATGAGATATTTTTAAATACTCAGAACACTGTATGGATGTATTCACAGTCAATAATAAAATAATATTTTAAAATAAAACTTACTAAAAACTTATACTCTTATCTAAAATATCATTTTATTCTTAGTTATGAGCATAATCTATATAATATTCCAGAAACATCCAAGAATTTCTCCTTTCTCGTTAACATACTTTACACCATAGTTATTAAACCCGGACCGGACATGCCGGTCCAACTGGTGAGCTAGCCAGGTGACCGATCCAAGTTGCTCTCTAGATCGGATATGCATCAAAACCGATGTAACCCAATGCAACTCAGCTGTTTCTAGAAAAAAATCGGCAACCTGGGCTACTTTAATAAAATCGTTCGAGTCATGCATATTTATTTTAATTTTTTTGAAAAATTTTAACTTTTTTGACCATGTTAATGATTTTTTCAAGTTATGATGGAAGTAATTGGATCTTTGCTACACTAGTATTCTCATTTTATAGCAACAGCCTTGGCTTCCACTTACTTCTATTTTCAATATAAGATTAATCATTTATGGGAAGCATTTTATAACATTTTAGCTTCCACTTACCTTCATTTTCAATGTGGTACTAAAAAAGAGTGGAAAGCAATTCATTTATGCTATATTATTATTTTGATAGAATAGATTGAATCACATTTGAAAATGTCATCAAGCTCTGCTGCTCCCTCGAAGCAAAAGGCTACGATCAAATCTAATGATGCCATGCTAGGCAAAATAAGGGAACTTCTCCAAGAGTCTTTATCCAAGGTCTTTGGAGAGGTTGATGAAGATATCATGGATGAAGTAAACGCATGCGACCCTACTTGTGTTGCTGTGACAGTGGAATCTGTATTATTCGAAAAGTGGGGTCCTTCAAATGGAGCTCAGAAGGTCAAGTATAGGTCTCTAATGTTTAACCTGAAGGATCCAAATAACCCAGCTTTCAAGAGAAAAAGTTCTACTTGGTTACGTTAAGCCAGGGAGGTTGATCAACATGAGCACAGAAGAAATGCCACAACATATCAAAAGGAAAGCCTTGCTTGAATGTGAATGTGGAGTTGAATCAAATGCCACAACAGATCAATTCAATATATTTTTTAATATCTATTTAATCGTATTAGTTTTATTGGTTGAACCAATGACACAGTATTATAGCCGAGTCGATCACCGGATTGAGTTTTACAACTATGGTTTACACACACACTCACACACACAAACCGTTATAACTATGGTTTACATACACACACACACACAAACCGTCTGTCGCAATGAGAGTACTGTGACACACGTTATATCTCTTCATGATTTGTCGAATTATATTATGTCTTGGGCCACGTACTAATATATTCTCTCATCACAACTATTTATTTATTGGCATTTGGTAGGATTGCAAGGCCATTATTCGAACCCATAGATAATATTGGCATCACAATCTATCTATTAGACAGCAAAACACTCGCGAAAGCATTATTATATATTGAACATGCACGTATCACGATACTATCAACGTACCCAAATGTATAATTTTTGCATGATTGATTTGCTGCAATGCACGATAAAAATGTACATTTCAAATTACATGCAAAATTAATATTTGTGGTATAAGCCATTTTAGAAACGTTTTTCTTTTAAAAAAAAAAAGAAAAAAACTTCTACAAAGTTCGATATATATATATATGAGAGAAAACAATGATTATTAAGACAATTTAGATCAATCGATTTATTAAGATACGATTGAAAATTAAATTTAATAAATTTGCCAGAACGAAAAATGAATTTTAAAAAGCTTACTACAATACATAAAATAACATATTATTTTAATGATTTTCATTTTATACAATAAAATGATAAATTGAATACAATATGTGTGATTGCAGAAATGTTTCAATTTTGAATATTATATCACTTAAAAAATATTAGAATATTTTTTTTTCTTTGGCTCACAGATGACAAAGCCAGCTGGTCTGTTAAGATAAGGAGAATGCATGTTTTTTTTTTTCAGGGAGACAAGGGGAATTTATTTATTTTTTCGAAATATAAGGACTATGCTTTGTTTCAAACCATAGAACTCTTTCTATTTTTTTTGTTATAATAGCTGAAAAAGCCTTCATAATTTATACCATTTTGGCATTTTGTTTGTTATTTATTTATTTATTGGAGTCTGAAATAATTGGACTCAAATACGCTATATGTAGTTAATTATCTGTACTCAAAAAGTAAACTAAACTAAACTAAACTAAAATATTGTTACTTAACTAATTTAATATCTAATATTAATGTGTATCAGAAAGTTTTAAGCAATGTCACGTGTTACCACTATATTCATTTACTTCCTTCAAAAACTATTGCATATCGTGCATTTTAATTTTAATGTATATTCTATCATAATAATACTCATTAAATTTATATTAAATAATTTCATATTTTTCATACCAGCTAAAAAGTTATTTTATCTTAATTAATTAAAATGTATTATTTATAAAAATATAAATTTTTAATAAAAAACTTAAAGAAGGAAAATTAGTCCTATTATAACATACTATACAGTCTAAACTAAAGTTTTTGGATCTAAACTACAAATATATGAATTTTACTGAGCCTTCACTAATTTATTTCAACCTCTGTCAGTTCATTGTAGAAATAGATCTCTCTTCTCCCACAAGTCTAAATGAGAGTTAACCATATATATACTAATAAATGTCCGTCACTAGAAATTAAATACAAGAGTTTTTTTTTTTTCTTTTGGTTACAATACGAGAGTTATACTATTCTGCTGATTTAGTCAAACAATTACCTGAAATTTACTCAATTGAAGATAGAGAAAATACAAAATTCGAATCCCAAATAATTTGCATAAAGTTTTTAAAAAGTGTTAAAGTGTAAGGGTTTTGTGAAAATTCATTTCTTCTAATGATATGACATATTTATTATTTTTTAGATATATGACTAATTTACATCACTTTATTTTATTCAGCAAGTATTTTTATTTTATTTTATTTTTTGGTCAAAATTCTAATTATGCTTCTTTGATTGTATAAAGTTACTTATGGTTTTAATTAAATTGAAGAATAATGATATTTGTATTCATTTTGAGAATTTATTGTAAACATCCAATAAAAGAGAAGACACAAGGCAATGAGTTTACCATTTTTTACATTTTTCAACACCCATCATTTTTTTTAAATATACGTGTTAGTTTAATTTGACCAACGTTATCCTTAGAGTTCGATGAGTTTAACATTCTGGCCCATGGCACTTGTAGTGGGTGTAGTTCTTTATACTAGATGCAGTTCTACACAACTATAAGAAAATAAAATTGCACCATTTTCAACAACTATAGCTTTTGGCTTGGTCATAAATGCTTGATCCTATAAGGGGATATTAGAGTAAGGTCATAGGTTCGAACTCTTGGTTGACACTGGGGGAAAGATTGTTGATTTTATTTGATTAGCATTACTGTTAAGATTTGATGGGTTTAACATCCCGACGTATAGCGCCTGTAATGGGTATAACCCCTTATGCTAGATATGATTCTAAAAAATTATAAGAAAATAAAATTGTACCCTTATCAACAATTATAACTTTTAACTTATTGATATACACTTGATCATATAATATGTTTACAATAAAATCTTTAAAATGAATACAAATAATATTTTTCTAAGTTAAATGTGAAGGAGGCTATGTGCTTCTAAACTATCTTACTACGTTATTATCTTCAGAATATGATTCATGCTATTCTGATGAATTGTTGAAGAGATAAGAAGGAAGCGAGAGAGAGAGAGAGAGAGGGATAGGGGGAAAACAAATAGCCATGCAAAGACAAAGTGTGGCCCCCTTGGGTGACACAAAACGGCAAAAGAGCCAACAGCGAAGGGGTGACTGTAGTACACACACGCAACACAACACAGTCAGTCACACACGGACATACGTACTGAACACCATCCCCACCACCACACCACTCCATTCCATTCCTCTCCCCCAAACCATCTACCCAACGTTGCGTAACCGTAAGCACCAGTTCCACCCCCCCTCCCCCTCTTCACGTGCATTATTATTTTACCCCTCAGTTACATGCTCTTCTAAAATTGTTATATACCAACACAACACAAAACAGCACAAGTAACACTGCTCTCTCATTCAACACCGCAAACCATGTGCTCCCCCTGACACACTCCAACCCCACCCTGCCACCCCTTCTCAACCCCCCAACTAGCCTCCTTCACCACCACCACTACTTGGGTACCCTTTTCCTTCTCTCTTTTCAACCACAAACCTTCCTTCTGATCTCCCATGGTTACCCTCCATCCCCAACCATGCCCAGCTTCACCTCTCTTCCTGGGTACATCTACTTCCCTTTCAGAATCTTAGCTTCATTAACATTTTGCTATAAACATTAAATTGTAGTGTGCTATATTAGCTTTTAATTTATGTCAACTCTTGCCAATGCATGCTTTCAAATTGCAACAATTACAATTGCAATTGTAATAATATTGTTAAGATAGCAATTGCAGCTGCATCAGTCACATGTTTTTGCAATTGCAACTACAACTGCAATTTTAAAAACATGTCAATGTTATGTTGCTATATGCTACGGTTATGTTGAGATATTATTTTACACATAAAATTTGAGCGCGTTTGCTAATATGTTTTATAATCAGGTGGATTGGTCGACTATTCAAATCTCATTCTCCGAACACAAGCAGCAATGGCGGGGACAGTACTAGCAACGATGCCGTTGCTGATGACAGCACCATCAACGGCGCGGTGGAGTGTTACGCCTGCACGCAGGGAGGCGTGCCGGTGTTCCACTCCACCAGCTGCGATAGCTGTCACCAGCCCCAATGGGAGGCGTCAGCAGGCTCCTCCCTGATTCCCATCCAGAACCGGCTCCGAAAGACTCCGACAGTCCGGGCAGGAATCCGAGCACAGTCGGGGCCGTTCGGGCGAGTTCTGGATCCGAGGAGCAAGCGCGTGCAAGTATGGAACCGCGCTTTGCTATTAGCGCGTGGGGTGGCGCTGGCGATCGACCCGCTATTCTTCTACGCGCTGTCGATAGGAAGGGGAGGGTCGCCGTGCCTGTACATGGACGGCGGTTTGGCGGCGATGGTGACGGTGGCCCGCACGGGCGTGGACGCGGTGCACCTGCTCCACGTGTGGCTGCAGTTCAAGCTGGCGTACGTTTCGAGGGAGTCGCTGGTGGTCGGGTGCGGGAAGCTCGTGTGGGACGCGCGTGCCATCGCGTCGCACTACCTCCGATCGATGAAAGGGTTCTGGTTCGACGCCTTCGTTATTCTCCCCGTTCCTCAGGTTCGCTACTCACTTTGCCATTGCCATTATTGTGTTTGTCTTTCTTTGATTGATTCATATTCTCGGTGTGTGTCTGTCTCGTACTTTCTGTTCTGTCGTCGGTTTTCTCTCGGACGCACACGGCACCGCATAACCAGAGTTTTCACAGCTCTCTGGTTTCTTCAACCACGTGTTGCTATCTCGGCTGCACCTCACTCGAGAGGACACTATTGTAAAATGAGTTAATTGATTAATTTATTTAAAGTAGTTGGTCTAAGGAAAAAATATGAGAGAGACACTTTTAGGGCGCCGTCTGTGAAGCACTTTTAGATATCTGTCTCTTGTGTTTTTTTTTTTTAATCATTATTTCACAGATTTAAAATATAAATGTGCAGAAAGTGATATTAGTCTAATTATAACCCACCTATTAATGAAAAGAGTAAAAATTGTAAAATAATAGAAGTTAAACACGTGTATAATTATTGACAAATTGGTAATTATTATGTGTCTATTAATTTTTGAGATTAATTTTGATATACTATTAATATAAAAGAGTTTTATATTATCATATAATCATATGTTTTTATTTATAAGATTTTTAAAATAATGAATAATTGAATTAAATATTTTTATTGATATAATAATACATAATTAGATGTGTATGTAAAAAAATTTTATACTGACAACACATTATAATTAAATTCTTAATCTTTTATATATTTTTTATGTTGTTAATAAAAATAAATGATAAAGACTTTTTTTTAATATAAATCACTAATATTTGCCGTCCATTATATTTTAACTAATCTAATTTCGATTATGTCAACTTATTATAAAAGTAAAGTTCTACCAATGTTAATTTTTTCTATTTATAAAAATAAAAAAATAAGACCTTATTTAAAAAAAATAAATATTTAATTACTTGAACCAATCAATTATTAATACAAAAGATAGTGTTTGCCGATTTATATTGCTTATACATTGATAATGTAAAAAAAATTATTAGTTAATAAAATTGTAATAAAATACCAAATTAGGATGGACAACTACCAATTATAATAATTATCCATTATAATTTATCATTTTTTTACAATTTTTTTATATTGTCAATATATAAAAATTAATCTCTTATATTTATCCTTTAAAAAACTCAATGCTAATTTTAATATTGCGTAAAGTGCAGTGGTTGGATGATTAAGTATGTGCTTAAAAATAAATGAGCGGAGACATGGTAGTTACAAAAAGTGTTACAAGTATCTTTCCAACCATTCGATAAGTAAGTACAGTGATATTCTTCAGTCTTGGAGTGAATCTTACTTTTCTGTCAACTTAAATTTTCATTCACCAAAAAGAATAGTGAAATAGTTAGATAAAAACAAAAGGTAATTAAATGAAGTAGCGCTTGTAACTGCAACGAATGACAAGGACACATTTAAAAACATGCATCTTGAAAATGATTGATTAGAAAATAAACACTCAAGTTTTTAGACATATTCAATTTACATTGACAATACCGTGTATTTTTCTATAAAATTATTTTTACTATTGAATTAATGAAAATTAAATCACTTTTACGTAATAAAATGTTAATGAAATACAGACTTTGATTTTTTTAATAAAAAACTATTGTGCGTGATACATGTCAAAATTTTAAGGAGATATTAACATTACAAGTTAGAGCTGCTAAAAGAATCATAACGATGATGTAGTATATTTCTCATTTCATGTCATTTCCCAATATGGTAAAAAATTATCTTTACTGAAAATAGAGACTTAATTATGAGAATAGTCCTCGCGGACACTACGATGTTACCAACGCAATCTAGCAGAGTCTTACTTATGAGATAATATATCTCCTAATTGTGCTTGAAGTAAAAGACAACAATTATTAGTGTTAGTTCAATTTCTAATTATGCTAGGTACATCTCACAGATTTAGTAACACAGTGAAGTAGACCTAACAATCGTAATTCACGGTCACGCACCCTTGTTTTGGTATCTTCGTCCACGTGTTGCGACCTCCTCAGTTGGACAGGACATAGTGATATTGTGAAATAAAGGATGATGTTTGGGATTAGGCTTTTGAACATGTTAATTACAAAAAAGAAAATATTGATTGAATTTGTGCTTAATAATAAAAAAACATCGGTTGAGTACACCAAACATAAATAATATTAAAATTTTGGCTAATTGCTTTTATTTATTCTTTTGTATCAACTCACTTGTGGGATTGATATTTTTAACTTTGTGTTGACTTTTACACAACTGCTTTTAAGATTGAAATAAATTTTAATGGTTAAGGATAAACTTTTTTTTGTACAAGATATTCTTTATAAATAGTATTGTATAATGTTTCACATAAAATTATAACTTTTATTTTAAACGTTGTTTTTCTCAATGTTTTAATAAATGTTCAAAAATAGTATAAGATTATGTATGTCCATAATTCATTTTATGATGGAATTGAGTTAATGATGGACTTCATATGTTGAAATATGTTTATTTATCTTAAATAGACATTCATATGTTGAAATATGTTTATTTATCTTAAATAGTTCAAAAGATAATTTAAAATCATAAATATTTACATATTACAAAATTCAAGCAAAGAATTGGCGCATTTATGGTCCATCATAAATTTAAAGCTGCGGATATTTTCAACAAACTTCACATGAAAAAAAATGGCCCATTTTATTAAGATTATGTGAGAAGGACATCTTCAAAAGTAAAAGTAAAAATAAAAATAGAAGTAGAAGTAGAAAATTATTTTGTATTTGAATATAACTGTATAAGTACTTTTTATGAAAATTAGTTGCTAAATTGTTCTAATATGAAAAATACAAAATATTTTTCTCTTATAAAATTAGAACTAATAAGGGCATAGAGAGAGTGTGTGAGAATTAGAGTGGAAAGGGAGTGATATTTTTTAAAATATTAAGAATAAAATTATAATTGAATAGAAAGAAAATGGTTGCTAAATTTGAGAAGTAATATTCTTTTTTTTCTTTTACTTCTACTTTTGAGAAAAATAACTTTTTATCAGCTTGTAATAAAAAAAATTATTATTTTCTGTTTCTTTTTTTTAAAAAAAGCACAAATAACAGCATTAGAAGTATTTTTTATAAAAAAAAAAATTGAAAAGAAGTACTAATTTTTTTTTTTTTTTGGGTGCAAGAAGCACTAATAAATACACCCAAAATCTATTTAACGGTCAATTTTTCAGGTATAAGCAGTCACTTGTCAAGGTTTAAAGATTTTCTTTAACATTTTTATTTGATTTTACTAAGAATCATTCTTCAGCTTCAACTGCCAAGAGGTTGTTTTGTCAGCTACTTGCAGCTGATGAGCATATAGTACACACAAATTAGAAATTTTGCTGGTAAATGATGAAAATTTACCTAAAAATGAGCCAAAGTCATGTGGTGAACTTCTGTTTTTTACACTTGTTTTTGCACATGTTAACGAGATGTAATTAAAGTATAAAAAGTGTAATATAACTCTAATTAATCTGATTGCAGTAAAAATGGACCGCAATTTAACTGAACTTTACTTAAAATATCAGGAGTTCAAATGTGGAGCCATTATTTAACGGAAAATTTTACCTAACTACTATCCTCAATTTGAAATTACTTGAGTGATTGCTAAAAAAAATCATCATCAATACACGTAAGGTGTATATGTATATATATTTAGTTTAGTCAACAAGCTTGTAGCATAAATATCATCTGCTCCACCTCTTTCAGAGATTAGAGTTGAAGATGAAATTGGAGGTTCAATCCTTCACTAATTCACATATTTTGAGTGTGCTTAAGAATGTGTTACTTATTTCACTTCATTTGAAGCTAATATATCTTCTAATTATACTTTCAAATTTCTATTTAACCCACAAATTCAAATTAATCAATGTAATGATTTGTATAGTGAATTCATCGTTGACAGAAAAGCTTCCAAGAATCACTAGAAAATTCAAATATGCTCACTTGTCCTTTTTGTTCTCCGCCTGTTTATCTGAAATCAGCTCTATTTTGACTATATGTTTTCCTTCTCTTTGCAGGCTGTGTTTTGGTTGATAGTGCCAAAGTTAATAAGAGAAGAGCAAATCAAAATCATTATGACCATAATGCTATTAATTTTTTTGTTCCAATTTCTCCCTAAGGTTTACCATAGCATCTGCATGATGAGAAGAATGCAAAAAGTCACAGGCTACATCTTTGGCACCATTTGGTGGGGGTTTGGCCTTAATCTCATAGCTTACTTCATTGCTTCACATGTAAGAAAGCCCCACAGCTGAAATTTGAGCCTGTCAATTATGAAGTTATAACTAAATCCATTGTTCATAAGTTGAATGTTTGTTCTTTTTCCTTTTCCATTGTGGTTCATTTATAGGTTGCTGGAGGGTGCTGGTATGTCCTTGCAATTCAACGTGTCGCATCATGCATCCGGCAACAGTGCGAAAAAACTACTGGATGCAATCTCTCTGTGTCATGCTCTGAGGAGGTATGCTACCAGTTTCTGTTGCCAGCAGGCACAGAAGGAAATCCATGTGGTGGAAACTCAACAGTTGTGGCAAGAAAGTCTTTGTGCTTAGATGTTGAAGGGCCTTTCAGATATGGGATCTACCAATGGGCACTTCCAGTCATATCCAGCAACTCGTTGGCTGTGAAGATTCTTTATCCCATTTTTTGGGGTTTGATGACCCTCAGGTAAGTTGGTCAATCAACAAACTCTTTAATGTTACTATTTCTTAAGCTATAAAGGTTATGCTTCTTCAAGTTGGTGCATGATATTTAAGAATCAAACATTAGAGCTTATGGGCTTGGCTTATGCATCTTTCTCAGACTTGAAAACATCTTATAACTTCTGTTTTTCCTTAGCCACCAAAAAGACAATCAAGTGTCTGCTGGAAACAAACTTGAGTAGGTGGGATATTTAGAGTCTTTTTTATTTTCAATTTCACCTTATCTAATCTTCATAGTTTCATTTGTAGTTCCAGTGGCTATATCCTAAAAGCCTTAGGAATTTGCAAATTAATTGATTTAACAAAACTATGTAAATTGTTATCTAGTTATAATTTAAATGAATTAAGACAATGGATTGCATTTGGCTTCATGCAAAAGTGTTTCCTTAACGTTGTTTCATTGAGATGAACCCAAATATTATTTTAGATGAAATGGGCCTTTCGCCTGTTTGATTGAGCATTAATGTGTTTTCACAGTTCCTTCTAATTCTTGCAGCACTTTTGGCAATGATCTTGAACCGACAAGTAACTGGCTAGAAGTGATTTTCAGCATATGCATCGTACTCAGTGGACTACTGCTATTTACTTTGTTGATTGGTAACATCCAGGTATCCAAAGTACATCATTATCATAAGCACATTATTAAAAGATTCTTGATATTGTTACACTTCTTGAAGAACTGTTTTCACACTCATAACATGATCTAACAATGAGGATCATTCCTACCGTGAAGGTATTCTTACATGCAGTCATGGCAAAGAAGAGAAAGATGCAGCTGCGATGTCGTGACATGGAATGGTGGATGAGGAGGAGGCAGCTTCCATCCCGATTGAGGCAAAGAGTTCGCCATTTTGAACGCCAGAGATGGGCGGCGATGGGAGGAGAAGATGAGATGGAATTGATCAAAGACTTGCCTGAGGGGCTGAGGAGGGACATCAAGCGCTATCTTTGCCTGGACCTCATTAAAAAGGTTAGAGATGTCTAAGCCTGCAAATGAAAGTAGTTGGATAGTAATATGCCTCAATAAGAGAGAGAAACAAATGAAATAAGCTCACATATAAATAACTTATTGACCCTGCATTTGTTATTAAGAATGTTGTCTGCATATCAAAACTCAATACATTAGTTATCTAAATCACCTTCTTGAAAAGATATAAGTTCCCTGTGTAGGATCCACAAACATGTGGGTCTCTGATCTTGAAATAGACCATTACCTGTGTAGGGATTGAGGTGGTACAGAAATTACATTTCTTATGCGGTTTACAAGTATTATTACTCAATGCTCATATCTGAGTTTGTAAGAGTTTGAGATATTTAGGAAAAGTAGCTGAATTTGACTCTCACAAATGATATTTAGAGACAGTAATCGTCATAATCATTGTTGCAGTATAGTTGCAAAGATTACCACAACAACAATATTACAGTTGTAATTGCAGTTACGGATTGCAATTTAAAACAATGGACCTCACTAAGGGGCCCCTGCATGGCCATAGACGAAGCCTTAGGCCATGTAAAAATGTAATAATAACATTACTTATTTGTTTGTTATCACTATCTCAGGTAACCCTCCTGATAAGAATTGATCTCTTTTTGACAGGTACCTCTATTTCACAACTTGGATGATCTTATTCTAGACAACATCTGTGACAGGGTTAAGCCCCTAGTCTTCTCTAAAGATGAAAAGGTATTAATCATATAAACAACTGACACCTGAGACCAATTTTTCTTTCAAGCATTCCATGAACAAATGACCACATAGTTTGACACTTTGATGCCCTTGTGAACCAGATAATTAGAGAAGGTGATCCAGTACCAAGGATGGTGTTCATTGTCCGCGGACGCATAAAGCGCAACCAAAGCCTCAGCAAAGGCATGGTAGCATCTAGCATACTTGAACCAGGAGGCTTCTTGGGTGATGAGCTACTTTCCTGGTGCCTTAGGCGCCCCTTCATAGACCGGCTTCCAGCATCCTCAGCCACATTTGTGTGCCTTGAAGCAACAGAAGCCTTTGGCCTTGATGCCAATAACCTTAGATACATCACTGATCACTTCAGGTATAAATTTGCCAATGAGAGGCTGAAGAGAACAGCCAGGTACTACTCATCCAACTGGAGAACTTGGGCTGCTGTCAACATTCAATTTGCTTGGAGGCGTTACAGGCAGAGGACTAGAGGTCCGGTGACCCCTGTAAGGGACAATGGAGGCACTGAGCGCAGGCTCTTGCAGTATGCTGCAATGTTCATGTCAATAAGGCCACATGACCATCTTGAATGAAAGCTACATTTCAATGTTTTGTCACCAAGTGCATCAGAATTTTCAGACCTATCAAGTTGCCATGTAAGTCATGGAATCATTCATGAAATGTAGAAAAGAGAAAAATGGAAAATGGGCAACTGCAATTGAAAAAAAAAAAAAAAAATCAGTGAATAAATATTTGTTCAGGTCGTTCCTTTTTAATGTAGCTTGCCAGAAGGAAATTGTGTTGGGATTTGTATCTTGAATGATTTTGCTTAATGAATGAATGAATGTTTTTTTTTTTTTTTTTTGGGCTCAATTAATCTGCTTTTAAGTTTGGTCGATACTATGTGACAAGGCTCGTTTGATTATATATATATATATATATATATATATATATATATATATATATATATATATATATATATATATATTCTCATAAGTAATATTATTTATACCATTTTTTGGGATATTTTTAATAAGACACCTGAAGTGTCACTTAAATATTAGTTGAAAGAAAACTTTTGGTTCACTCTCAATCAATATTTAAGGGACGCAGGGATACTCCTTTAAAGATGCCTCAAAAAATAGTAGAGATAGCATTTCTCTTTTTTTTATTATTATTCATAAGACCGAAGGAAACAAGTGTCTAAGTGAACCTAACAATCTTTGACAAATGAAGTAATGATTTTGGTTTAAGAATTTTAGTTTCTTAAAGTTTTTTAAATAAAAAACCAAGGAATCATGTGTTTTATTGTGATTTCAAATGAGTTACCAACTTATCATTGGGTAATTATTTAATTTTATAATGCAATAACTCTTTTAGTGGCCTTTTTAATATAATGAAGAGTTCTATAAAGAAATAGAGAGAACAGAAAGAATATTAACACATGGAAGTGAAGGCATCGAGGCAGTTAGGTACTGTTGTGTTCCGCCGTCTGAAATCCAACAGAAACAGAAATACAAATAAGCAAAGTAACAGAACAGAACCCTTTCCTATGTTGTCGGGTTCTGTTGTGTCGAAATTTGGACATTTTGGATGGAAGCGAGGTCATCATTCCCTCCAAATATGGCAATTCATTTCTGCCAGTACCATTCCCTTTTTTTTCTCTATCTTTTCTCACCACCCAACAAACCCATAATCACAACATGGGTCATGGAGGTTCTCATCATCAACCTCCCATTTCATCATCCCCCACTGGTTTCCTCTGGGGTCTCCTAAATTTCCTTTGGGAGCCTAGGTGTTGCTAGCTTCTGCTATTCAATTTGAGAGCTACTGAATCTGCAGCTACATGTTCAGCTTAATTAGGTACCACATGTGATCCTCCTCCCTCCCTCTCTCTATGTATGTTTCTTTTATTTCTCATCGTTTGTCAAAGGACTATCAAAACTCAGATATTTATTAATTGCAATGATATTGTTAGGTAATGGCATACCCTTTTTTTTTTTTTCCAAAGGGAAACCTAAGAACATAAAAAAGTTCAAAATTTGATATTCCTTTATACCAAACTTTTTGTTCATAATCTACCAAGTGGACCATAATGCAATTTCTGGTTGATCCTTTGGAGGTTTTAATATGTTATTGATGCTATCAACCAAAGGTTGAAACCTATAATTTCTGTGGCTCAATTGTTGATAAAGGCAGACAAAGTATGGTTCAAATATTTGCCTGTAAAATGGCTAATCTCAAGGTTAACATTTATAAAAATTTATTTGAGACTGTGTTTGATGGCTATCATGACATAAAAAGGGAAGAAACAAGGAGAATACTTGAAATGTATTCTTCCCTGTTGTTTTTTCTTTGAATTAGATTAGAATGACACTTTTTTTAATTATGCTTTCCTTAAAGTAATTTGATTTGATTGTCCAAAATGGGTGTAGCACTTGTACCTCTGGCATGTTTGGTTTTGCTTTTGGAACCCCAGAACAATGGTTAGGGGCTCCCCAAAAGCAAACCAAATCCTTCAATGCTGTGGGTTCACTGCAGACCTTCTTGTTACACTCTGCACTCTGCAATGGAGTAGAATATATACTACAAAGTTAGACGAATTAAATGATATCATAATATGTCAAGCTTCTCAACAACATTTTTTGTTTTATGGTTGGCTTCCTCAAGACTACAATAGATATTAGCCTCCTTTGAAATTTTACTATACTCTTATTGAATTTCTTATCTCTCAAGCGTTTTTGCCCCACAACTTCAATGGCTTTAGCAATCTTGAACTCTATAACTATGCTTTTATTGGTAACATTCTGTAACTTCACTGTGAGACAATTCATTAGTTTTCTTTTAAAAAAATTATGCATATAATCTTTACCATACCACATTTTACAAACATTTTATTTTGTTCATAGGTACCTTGTCATCAGTGTGGAACCTGAAATATCAACCAGATGGGGTTGAAATTTACAAAGCAGGGGACACCCAAAATGGATGACCTAACTTTACATCATCATATGATCAATTACCTTACCAAGAATTTTATTCGTAACTTGGTATCTAAGCAACGGAGACGAATGCTCATTGCTGGCTATGATCTTGACATGTCATATATCACAGATCAAATATTAGCAATGTCATTTCCTGCAGAACGTATGCGAGCAATGTATCGAAATCCTCTCTGGCAGGTCAAATCTGTGTTGGACATGAGACATAATGAGCATTATAAGGTGCACCTTTCAATCTGTGGCCATATATAATGTACACTATCATCTTATTTACCCTTATTGCACTTGCTTTCTTTTTATTTAGTTCTTCATCCACTTGATCAATTTTATCATTTTTTTTTTTTAATTTTCTATAACGAGCTACTATATACTATGTTGTTGAACTAAGTGAATGACAATAACAACAGATACAACCCAAATGCAATTTATCTTTTCTTTTTTGCAATTTGGTTGCTGGTAGCCTGGTAGGGGTGGAGGTCTCAGTACAATCTTATATTTTGTGTAGTGGGAGTTCGTTATGATAATCCATACTTGTATTTATGCCCCAGAGTTTATTCTTTAAATCCCGAAATTTTATTCAGTTGTCTTTGGTAATTAAAGTAGTATTAAGCATGATAGCGATTGGTGTCTTATACCTAACTTTCAAGGTGCACTAGTACCTTGAATAAACTAGAACCATCCCTTGCAGGTTCATGTCAATTACTTTTATACGCGTGTTACAGATTAGTTGTGAGTCTATTGTGGTTTTAGTTTGGCAGTCCTTGCTACTGATATTTAGTTCAGCCATCTAATGTTACTTGTATCTTCATAAAAGTGGATTGCACTATTATTACCTGATTGTGTGTTTGTCAAGATTTACTGTGAAGACTGAATGTTGTTTTCTTGTCTGGTCAATGACTACGTATCAATTTTAACAAATGGTAGTTGCATTGGATGTTCCTTGAACCTATTGCTTCCCTTTTCTCCTCTATCACTGTCATGTCATGCATATGATTATAGGTAAAGCTTATCATTTTAAAAATTTTTCAGATCTATAATCTCTGTATAGAAGAAAGCTATGATCCAGCACACTTTTATGGACGTGTGGAAGCATACCCTTTTGATGACAACCATGTGCCACCTCTTGAACTGGTCAAAGCTTTCTGTGAAAGTGTGGATTCATGGCTGTCAAGTGATTCAAAAAATATTGCTGTTATTCATTGCATGGTATGAGAAGTCACACCTCCTTTTAGAATCTTAAGCAATTTTCTAATGACATGTTTTAGAATTTATTATTTTAAATATTCAATTTTAATACATTCATATTTTTAAGGATATAAATAGCTCGACATATCACATATCAAGCATTGCATTAGCAGCAAAAGGTTTTTATCAATTTATTTGTCTGAATCTATAAGAGAGATGCCAAATGGCATTTGAATTGTTAGGCAAACAACTTGAACCTTCGCTTTAGAATGATGCCTCAACATCAATTAAATGCTTTTCAGAGTATGTTGCTGATTGCTGTAAGTTGTTGCGACTATCTACTTTTACAGATCCTAGCAGCTTACATTTCAAAAAGATTAGTGCAAAGTTCTTCTACTTTAAACTAATAAAATTGTAGGTATACATGATGCATACAATTGAACAATCTTGCAAGTGAACCTTTGGTTGGATGTACATGTAATTCATTACTTTGCTACAAAGAAAGGAATAATTTAGATGTTGAAAATACATGCATAACAATTTTTCCTCTAGTATATTTAACTATGCCTAGTAACATCTCTTCTCATTTGTATTCTTTAATTCCAATTATGTAGGCAGGGAAGGGTAGAACTGGCTTAATGGTGTGTTCATACCTAACTTATTCTGGCATGTCAGCAGATGAGGCTCTTCAATTGTATGCAGAGAGACGGACAACCAATAATGAAGGAGTAAGTTATGTTAGGTATAATTCCATCAAATTGAAATATAAATTTGTCTTCAGCGACATGCGAGTTTGTATATTAATTCTTACCATTTTCAAGAAACAATGATAAGGTGGTGATGATAAGGAATTAACACCTGAATATAAGAAAATTACATGTTCATCAACTTTGGATGGTGAAGACTAATGAACTTAAAAAGCTAGGTCTTTTGACTTTGTGACCTTTTTAGTTTTATAGGAGTATACCTTGTTGAGCTCTTCTTTACCCCTACGAAATTGAAAATGATAGAATTGAAATCAACCATGCTTTTATGCCTCTGTGGTAGCAGGTATCAATACCAAGCCAACGTCGTTATGTGAGGTACTGGGAAAGTCTACTTTCTGTCCCTAGGGGCGCTGGAAATGGATCACCAAATGTAAACTTGCCTCAACCATGTAGCAGAGAATTGCGGCGAATCCGACTTTATGATACAGTTAACATTGACACAATATTCTTTGTGATCTCAGAGCTGCAGGAGGTTAGTTCACCTCAATTTTTTTATACAACAATATTTTGGAAACCTCATTGTACTGCATTATCTTCCTTGCAATGGTTTAGTGTGCCGACTTTATATTTTAAAGTTATTTAGTATGATTATTTGCACAAGTAGAAGAGACTATTAGTATAAGTCTTATTGGGTTAAGCTATACCAGTTGTACTACATTGTTACTTGACCTAGTCATCATTAATAAGCTCATTAGCTGTATTAGGTTTTTTTTGCAAGACATCTCATATCAATGTGATTATTTAGTTTCTCTCTTTTTCAACCCAATCCCTATAATTTCAACAGATTGTTTTGTGCCATTATGATCTCCCCTCATAATTATGCATGTATGTATGTGAGGCAATTGAGAACAAATAATGAATTAGCTCCAAGTTTTTTTTTCTATACCTATAAAGATATGCTGTTCTTGCTTATTTACAGGTTCCTAATGAGGTTTATCGTCCACCAGTGGAAGTTTGCCGGAGCTGCTGCAGACAAGTTAAGAAAGGCTATCAGAGAAACAACAGTCCTCGCTATTATCTCTCTTTTATTGAGGATGATGAAGAAGGAAAGCAATCAGAAGTAGAAGAACCCCGAATTGTAGTTCAAATGGACACAGAGAGTCCTGCAATATACCAAAAAACTTGTTTGGACCATTATTTCGATCAACCTGTCCGAGTAAGTAATCAGTGACCTTTAGATTTAACATTGCATGCTGCATTTGCCAAGAACTAATCTTTTTTGACTAATCATAGGATCTAATCAACTTTTTCCTTGCAACAACCTTCGGAATCCCTTCTATTCTTTTTTCTTATGTATGAAATTGTGAAAAATTAGGAAGTGAACAACATCAACTACAAATCTTGCTAATGGAATTCCTCTATCCAGTGTCCATTTCCTTTCTGTCTGCAAATATTCTCAGTAGACCTTAAATCATTGGACAGGTAACTGGAGATGTACGCGTCATATTCTATGAGAAAATGATAGGAGGCCGTCTTTTCTACTGCTGTTTTAATACTGCTTTTATTAGGAACAGCTTACTACAGGTAATTCCATCCTTGTTTAGGGGCATTATTAATTTTGTTTACTACGAAAAGGGTAAATAATATGTGCTTTGTCATAGAAAATCTCTTCAAGATCAGTCATGCTAACATAAATTTCACATCTTACTGTATTCTAAGTTTTTGTTTAGGTAAGTCTATCATTGAAATAGTTATAATTTTGAAGCATTTGCAGCCATGAATATAGAAAGTACCATGATACATGAAGAAATACAACTGAATAGACAAAAACAACTATGTTGTGAAGATACTAAACTGCATGATATTATTTTAGAAGTACAGTGTGAATGTGAAATGGTGCAGTGATTCAGTGAATAGTAGTTCATTCAGTTCAATACAATTTCTGGACTGAATAGTAGTTCTTAAAGGCTATACTAAGATGTCCAAGGTATAAAATAAAAACAATAGAAAGGCCTTCATCAAAATTAGTCGGCAAAAAAATTGAAATTTAACTGGGGGGGAAAAAAACCCTAATAAGATTGGAGGAAGCTACTTCAGGTCATAAAGTATAAACCTTTTCTTTTCTTTTTGCTGTGTGTGTGCGTGACATTTACCACTATATAGGAAATGACAATAGAATACACATTGTGTTTGACTGTGTTCCCTTTTGTGATTATTGTTTTGTAGCTCACAATACAGGACTTGGACAAAGTTGGGAAGAAAGGAAGATCAATATGTGGCCCTGACTTCTGCCTTGAATTACTCTTTGGCCCTGCCAATACGGGATATTCATCGTCAAGTATATCCAATAGTGACAATTCTAGTAATCAATCATTCTAATAATATTTTGCACATATCTATGCAAAGATAATATGAAAAGGCCATGTCCAATTGTTTACACTACCTGCTGGAAAAAAATATATCCTGCAAAATGATCCCACACAATGAGTCCCTCAATGTGTTGTTGTGTAGTAGTGCACTGATTCCTTCAACTGTCTTGCCGTCTAATTTTTAATTGGCAGAAGGCATGAGGAGTAGTTGCTATTTTTGTATTGTTTTAGATTGAGTAGCATTTTGCAGAAGATGAATTTGAGAGCATTACAATTCAAAAGTTGTTCTGTTTTCTCATTGAATTTAATTTTTAATGTGTAAAAATGTTTAATACTAAACATTTTAATAGTATCATCTAACTGTGTAAAAATACATTATTAAAAGAGTTTGATTATGACAACAACCATCTAAGAAGTAGCATTCTTTTAATAGTGATGTATCATTTACATAATTTGTAGAAGAGGATGGATTAAAAGTAAACCCTTCATCGTTAGAGTTTACTTTTAATCATGTACAGAGATTCTCTACTACAGCTTAATCGTGTGTTATAAATGTTATTAAAAAGGTTTGACTTTTTACATAATAGCTATAATGGATAAGTTTTTTAATAATTTATCAATATATAATTAGATAAGAGTCTTTGAAAAAAAAAAAATCCATTCATAACAAATAGAACCAATTATTCTCATGTTAACATACTTCGAATTAGGATCTAAATTTGTATTTGAGACTCAGTAATGCCCCAGAATTCGACATAAAGAAAATACGGTTGCACTTTGATGCCATTATTCACCATTTCAAAGCAAATTGAGCCAGTAAGCACATCGTTGAGCGCAGATTCTATAGTCTAGACAGAAGCCTTGGTAAAGGTCCCTATTGTTGTTCTATGAGCCTTATGCATCATGCTTCAGCTAATGCAATGTTGCCTTTGCTTCGCTAGTTTGTAGGAATCAGTCATACTCAGATAGTTTAGCTCCTTGCCTGTGCCTGCCTCATTGTCAAAGACAAGCAAACATGCAATCAGAAGAATCTGGACATCCTGCCTTTGCTGTTAAGTCAACATTGCTGCCTTGCGCTTTGCATAATCTTGAACAATGCTGATTGCACTATTGCTATGGCGCAGTGAAAACTCTGCAAGTAGAATTTGGCTTTCTTCTACTGTCAGATCACCATGATGGCCCTGCAAATATCATGAAAAAATTTAGATTATGCTACATGTCAGTCAAACGTGATCCGGCAAACTGTAACAATGACACAGTCACAGATGATTTACAAAACGAGCCTTAAGGGGAATGGCCAACTTCTATGGTATTTGGTTGGAGTGGAATAGCCAACTTCAAGGGTACCAATATGTCCCTACCAATGCCATGCGATAAAATTGTTTTTGTGGTTTCTCTCTGATGCCCTACTCATTGTTCGTTTTAAGAAAGTTACCAGTTTCTGTATGAAAGTATCTGACAGTATTGTTGCTTTTATGAACCTCTTCGGCTCAATGCTTTCTTTTAGTTTTTCTGTTCTGGACGATACCTTGTCCCCCTCATCCTTTATTTGTATGGTTACTGTCTTGCAAACAATTTTTCTTTGATCAAACAGGAAAAAAATAAATATGCAATTCTATGATAAATTTAAACCAATCTATCTAAGATTTCAAGTTTAATCAAACTTAAAAGCACCAAACCAAGCAGCAGTTTTTTCAATTCTATTAATTGACCAAATCATGTCTGCTCTTTTATTCAGATGAAGAGAGTAAGGGGTATAGATCAACCATAATGGTTCACTAAATATCAACAAAGAAAAAAAGATATCACATATCAGATTGATTTGTTCGTCCTTCTGCGCCACATAAATTACATAATTAAAATCATTACCATACGAGATATTCTATCACACACAGCATGGTGCATGAGGATTCCAGCAGCAACTGAAACATTGAAAGAGTCCACCATTCCTTTCATTGGAATACTGCAGTGCAAATCTGACAAGTCCAAGGCCTCATCACTAATACCCCTGCAACAAGAACATAGCCACTGTTAACTATACACAAATGTGGGCGGAAATGTAGAATCCAAGTTAAAAGAAATAAAACAACTATTAAACACTTAAATCAGTGTCAAGACTGTCAGAGATCCCCTAATTACTCATAGTCAGTAATGAAGAACAAATTGCCAGTTGCATTGAGCTCGAGTTTACATCTTTTAATGGTTTCCATAATTCAAAAAACACTACATGGAATTTTCTTGTTCAATGGAATATCTAAACTAGCACTGAGCATCAAATTGAACTGAACCAGCTTTACTAATAAGGCATCTGTTAATTTTTAGATCGACAAGAGACAAAAATGAAGGTAATTACCTATTCTCGTTCCCGACTACAATTGCAGTTGGGCAGGACCAGTCTAAGTCATATATAGAAACCTATGCACAGCAAGAAAGGTCAGTGAATTATCTGAAGATTTTGGACAATTTTGGCTTAGGATATACAATAATAAGACCCAAATAATAGTATAAGACCCCAAAAAAAATGCATTTACAAATGAATACAACACACAAATATATAAGTACTGGTTGCACACACTTTCTCTAGATATGAACTAACAAAAATAGCAGAGCCAAGCAATACCGTATCCATTCCTACATGAGTTGTGGCAATTCGATAACCACGTGATTTTAACATTTTAAAACACTCCTTTGGAGAGTCCCACAGTTCAATGTCCAACCATTTCTCTGCACCCATGCTCACATGCCGATTATCTCTATACCTGCAACAAGGAACAAGGATGGCAGGTTAAGCTGGCAAGATATTTCAACTAATGTTCACTTAACTTGATTGATGGTTTATATTGGCAAAATTAGAATGAAACACCCCTTTATAATCACAAGCCATGATAACAAAAAATAATTTCAATAATGTCCACATGACAAACAACAACCGCCGCCACCACCAAGCCTTTTCACACCAAGTGAGATCAATAGAAATGATGCCATTGTATCCTATCATAAACTTGCCTATAGACAGGCTATTTAAATGTAAGCTTTCTTATTGGTTCCATCTATGGTTATTCATGGTCTCCCTCTATCTCAATATATTCCATAAGTGCATTGTAAAATTGGCCTTAATTAAATGGAATACTTTTCTCCTTTCATATAAATAATCATCATAAAAAATGAACAAAACAAATCAAATTTAAGCACTGACCAGATATGCCATTGAATTGAATTCAATAATAAAAACAAGTTCTTTCCACCTCAATGGTCTCCATATCTAAAATCAAATAGAAGGGTTGGAACAATTTGAGTTCTTTTTCCCCTTCACATAACACAACCGTCATGAAAAAACCAACAAAACAGTCAAATTCAAGCACTGCTCACAAATCAAAAACAGGGTATGCCACTGAATTCAAGAAACAAAAACCAAGCTCCTATTTCCTTTTCACCTCAACAGAGTCTTATAAGTCTCAAACACCTTTTGTTGGCATCACAAGACACCACATGAACAGACTGCACCCCAAGCGCGTCCGCAGACCGAAATGCCGCTGAAACGTTCCCGAAATCGCAGAGCCCTTCCACCACCAAGCAAACTGAGTAGCTCCGGTTCCGTACCACACTCCTGAGCCTCTCCTTCCTCTCTTCCGACATTATAGGACCAACAGCATCAATGATCTCGCCACTACTCATCACATAACCATTCCCACAGCTGAACCTGTTGACAGACTCATAGCTTTACTCACAAAATAAAGGAAATGAAACCCTCCACTATTAACTTAGGGTGTGTTTCTGAGTTGAGGTTATGGAGGGGAAGGGAGGGAAGGGAAGGGTTTGAACAGTAACTATGAGTCCATTTTACTCTTCAAATTCAACTTACATACATCATAGAGAGTACATCCAATCTAAGCTACTCCTGGCTGTACAGGATTAATGCTAAATCTGACATAACTAATCTACTAACAACTTCTTATCCAGATAACAGATTCTAACTAACTATAACAGCTACTTGGTGATAGAAATAGAAAAATCAACTTATATACAAGAGATCGAGTGCACACTGCTAATAATGTTCTTGAGTGTAGATTATAAAAAGTACTCCCTAACTAACCGTAAGTTTCTGTAACAAACTGAATAACTAACTAACTGTGAATTACATCACGTGTGATATATTAGATATACCTGTCGAGGTAAGGGAACCACCGAGCGTGAGGTTCGGGTTGGTATAGGAGGGGCTTGCGCTCCATCTTCATGAGCCTGGAGACACCATCGTGGTTGGTTAGGAGTTGCTTCACATTGTCCTTGGATTGGTCTTGATGTTCTGTTATGGGTTGTTGTTCGTGGTGGAGTGAAGGAGCGGTTTGGAGTAAAGTGTAGCAGCATCTGGGAGTGAGGTTTAGTGGTGGAGGGTGGTGGTGGTGGCGGTGAAGGAGGGAACAGAGAGAAAGAGAGAGAGTGGGTGGTGGAGGAGAGGGAAGAAGGTGAAGGGTGCGTTTGGATTTGAGGGAAGAGAGTGATGAACACAAAAGGGTTTTGCAGTTGCAAGCACTCATTTGCAAAGTGTTGTGTGTTGTGACAGACATGAGTTCGGGTCTTCGTAGATTGAGGATAGCTAACACAAGTACAATACCATCCAAAGTACTGGATATCCACTAGACGGTGCCGTTTTGAAATTTTTTTACTTAATAATATGTGCTTTAGATAAGCTTTTCAAAAATGTATTTACTCACTAGTACAAAATTAGAAGCAAGAGCAGAGTCGAAGTAGAAGTAAAAGTAAGAAGCTGTTTTATATTTAGATGTAATTACAAAATTATTTTTATTATAATTATAAGTTGTTAAATTATTTAGATGTGATAAATATAAAAATAATTTTTTTTATAAAATTATAATTAAAAACATGAAAAATTATTTATCAAATATATTTGGATAAAAAGTATTCTGAATACATGGTAATTTTTCAAAAATAAAGTTCATAACTATTTTATATTCTTTATCTTTTAATTTGAACGAACTTAATTAAATATATAGTCAATAAAAAATTACTTTAAAGTTAATAAAAAATTATTTAACAAAGGTGTCCTAGATTCATAGAACAAGATACTCTAATTCACTTATATTTATAAATATATTATCTTACTTTGATATAAATTTTTAATATTTAACAAAATAAAAGATTACAAGCAATTTTAAGACAAAATATAAAGAAAATTTTAAAAAAATAGCAATAAGATTGGGTGCAATGGTAAACTATAGTCTCATAAAAGAATCAATGTTCAAATTATGGAGTAGGCAATTGTTAGAAGATCTTTTTATTGTGATAGTGCCTGAGAATTTAAGCTAGCAATTAATGTCCATAGAGATATCCTAAAAATCAACAAAATAGAAAAAATAGCTACAAGTAATAATTCAATAGGAGGACATATAGAGTTTCCTTGTGCAGCTCTCTATTTTTTTTTTTTGTGTCTTTTTTTTATAAAATGGAAATAAGGCTAAATGATTTTAAGAAAAAATGTATCAACTACTGACAAAAAAAAAAGCATTAATGTTTAAAAGAGAATAAAGTCAGAAAAGGTAGATATTTTCTTTTTCAAAATACTATAAAAATAGTTATGCGAAAAATATATATATTTTGAATTTTCTTTTTATGTTTGTTTTAGGAATCTCTTACCAACAAGTGGTCCATTTGCACTATGTGTCTGCACCATGACAAGCCCAGCATTTCAACCATTGTTTGGCAATTATTATCCTACCCGCGGAAATTCACCTTACCCCAGCCCCAGTTGGGCCGGGTTTAAAATTCATCCCGCAACGGGGCGAGTTCGGATGCGGGTAGGGTTGAATTTAGGTTTAAGACAAATTCGCTCCTACCTTATCTGCACCTCATATCTATATTTAATTTATATATATATAAGATTATTTTTTTAAATATTTCTATCATTCTACGGTTGTATTTGGTTGTAAGTAAATATAGATATAAAATTTTTTTAATGTGTACTTTTTTATATAAAACTAATATATAAAATTTTTTACTTTATTTTAAGCTCTCATATCAAATATATCCTAAACACAAACTAAATTTTAAAATAATTTTTTAAATATTAAAAAGAAGCAGTGAATAGGGGCGGATAGGATATGGGTTGGGATGGGTTGTTTGCGGGTAGGGTTCAAGTTTTGAAAGTCAAAATCCGCGAGTAGGGTAGGGGCGGGTTAAGACTTGTTTAATGAAAAAGGCGGGTTCGAGTTGAGCTAAAACCCACCCCATTGCCACCATTAACAAAGAAGTGCTTAAAGATTGAATCAGAGGAGGTGCCATGGACCAGACACAGGTGGTTAGTGATAATAGGGGGAAATATTCCGGCAATCATAATATGGATTGAAGTAGGGATGGTAATAGGTACCCATGGGGGTGGGGACATACCCCTCATCCCTCGTCCCTATTTATAATTTTGCCCCCTGTCCCTGTCCCCATTCCCCATTCCTCATGGATTCGGATCCTCATAAATCCATGAGTTCTATAAAAAAAAATAAAAAAAGATAAAAATATAAAGAAAATACTTTTAAGCTTAATAAAATATCCATAAATATTTATAATTCATATTATTATCAAATACAACACAATACAATTTAAATTAAAAATAAAATACATAATTACAAATCCATTACAAGACAATAAAAATATTCAAATCACAAATTACAAATATTCAAATTACAAACTCAAATATACAAATTCCAAACTCAATTAGTAAATTTCCTAATAAGTGTGCAAGTCAAAGAGAAACATAGGTAGTAAAATAATATATTTAGTTATTATAACACACATACACACACACACATACATGCACATATATATATATATATATATATATATAAGGATATTTGTATAATTTCATATTTAAGCAGGGATCTTGTGGTCTCCATGGGGCGGGGACCTCATCCCCTGCCCCCGCCTCCATTAGCTAAATGGGGACATCCTATAGTCCCTATGGGGACCAAATTTGTTCCCGTTCTTGTCTCCGTTGTGGGTAATCCCCGCGAATACTAGTTTTAATAGGTATTTTTGCCATCCCTAAATTGAAGGATTGAGGTGGGAAAAAAAACATTGTGGGAATAAAGGAAAAGATATAGAGAATTAAGGGTTGTTTGGAATTTTTTTTTTTTTTGTTTTCTAAAACAGTTTTAAAAAATAAGTTTAAATTCAATTTTTTAAAATAGAAAAACAAAAAAAATTCCGTTTGGCAATCATACTCATAAAACAATTTTTAAATGATAAAAACCAATATATCTGTTTGAAAATAAATTTTAAAAGTAATAAAACATAAAAATTTGTTTGGCAAATGTTTTTTAAAAGGTAGAACTTGATCTAATATAAACGTATTAGTAACATAGCAGCACCAAGAAGCCATTAGTGACGATGAAGATGCCAACAACAACATTGACATGATGCATCATTGACATACTTCCGTCCTCGTTCGGAACGTCTTCAATGTTCATCTTCGTTCATTAAATAAAGCACGGACCAACTCACCATACCAATTCATATTGGCCTACTCACTCCCTTCGAGACTCATGCCACCAAATAACAAATTCTATTGTATCAAATCTCAAGTGTATCTTTCTAGTATTGATTCAATAGCTTTGTAAAGCATCGATTTCGAGTAATGCAATTTTGAATATTTAGCATCTCCTATGTGGAGATGGCATCAAAAAATGAGCAAGGGTACAACCCTCTCACCGGCACTAGATCACACCCATATGCCATATCCCTCTACACTCAGATACCAATTGTCCCGAGAAGGTGGGATTGATAGCCATGGATAGGAGTGGAGTGGTGATCTGATGGTGGAACTTCGACAAGGTTGAGACACAGCAATGGTAGGGCTCGCGGCGGCAATAGCAGCATTCAGACAGAGGTATCGGGACGCAAAGGTGGCAGTGAGTAGCGAAGGAAGGTTTTTATCATACTCAAATGAGAATCGAAGTGGTAACAAAATCAATAAAGCAACAAAATTACATTACATGCCACAATGTTTCTCAGTGTTTTCTAAAACAAGAAAACAAAAAACCAACTTCTAAACTGTTTTGTGGTTTCTATTTTTAAAACTCATATTTTGTTTTTTAATTTTTAAAAACAATATACGAAAAAAAACCACATCCCAAACAAGTTTTTTTAGTTTTTAGTTTTTAAAAGTTGAAAACTGCTTTTACAACACTTTTCAAACAGGCTCTTAATGTCCGGAGAAAGTGGAGCAATTGTGTCTAGTGATGATTATTGCTCAAATAAATTTGGGTCAAAATGGGCGAAGCTTTGAAAAAAGGAAAATGATGTGGAGGAGGCTAACCAGGCTATGCATGAGGGATGTGAAAAGTCCATTTCAAGGGATGACGATGGTAGCGACTTGAGCCCGAAGTTTTCCTTGGGTTTTGGGCCTGTCCACGACAAAACCTAAAGATGTTATGGCCCAAACAAAGAGAGGGATAGTATATCCTTGCATCAACATCATCTATGCGATAAAGGCCATTTATTGATAGAGGAATCTAATTTGGAAGACGCTAGCAATTAGAGGCTAGCTAAGCTGTAAATGGCATTACCTCTTATAAATCTGCATCTGGGCAACCTGATAAAGCCGTGTTTGACTCCCGCATAAAGTCTGAAACCCTTTGATGCCCCTCCCTCCCCCCGCCTCAACAAAAAAGACCAGAAAATTGTCAAATTTCTTATGCTTTATTCTAAGCTGTGTAGTTTTTATTGGTTGTAATTGTAGGCTTAGCTTTATGGTGTAAATATCTTTTGTAGGCAGGCTTTTGCCTTCAATTATTAATCAATGTGTATCCTTTGACCCAAAAAAAAAAAAGAGAGGATAGAAAATCATGGCAGTTAGGCAAGATTTTTGGGCTATCTACACATCAAATGAAGAAGAGGCGGCAATCATGAAGGATTGAAAAGTCTAAAAGGAACAACAAAAACTAGAGTTCGAAGATGATGAAAAAGGGTAGAAAAGTGGCAAAGGTGCTGTGCTCAAGTGAGTCTGATTCAACAAAATCATGATTTTCATGTTGGATTTTTAGAGGTTGGTGGGTGTGGGTAAATTGGTGGCTGTAAGAATTTGGTGGTGGTAAAAGGATATGTATTTCAAGGGTTAGGCGAATCGAAATGTCCAACTCTAATAATGCAATAGGTGAGAAAATGTGGAGGAGTGTGGATTATAAATGGAGCGGAATTGAAACCTTGAAAGCTATGGAGTGCCAAGTGAACCTGTGAACGGTGGCTTGGATTTTTCAAGCCAATCACATCAAGCAAATGGACTTAAAAGTCCACAACTATTATCGGTGCAGTAGAGGCCCATGAATGAAACTGGCTAATTCAATCGCTGCAGGAATAGGCAGAAAAAAAAAGCACCAATTGCGTCAATGGTTGGGTTGAAATTTTTGGATCCAAATTCTCTATAAAAAGAGCTAGTTTCACGGGGTCCCAACGCTCACCATCAATGTTCACCTCCAAGTTCATTGGGCATTAGAGAAGTGTTTTATTTTTTGTTTTACTTCTCTTATTAAGTATGAGATATTTTGAATAGAGAAATGTTTTTTGTACATCAAATTCATTGACATCTTGATGGACCACCCATTGGATGCATAGGAAATGATGAAATAAAAATTTTAAAATAAAAAACTATGTGTTTTCCACCATTGATTTGATAGGATGTCCATGGGGACATCCCTTTTTGAATGTTCAAATAACACCCCTCTTTTGAATATATTTAAAATTTGGATTTGTGTGGAGTGTATTTGTACATCTATTATTTGAGATTTGAGTTGAGTGGAGTATAACTACTTTTTTGTATCTCTATTATATTTTTTTAGTAAAATATTTGATTGCTGCCTTTTCTCATGAATGTAAGTTATTAGCCGAACCACATTAAATCTTTGTGTCTTCTTTTCTTACGCTTCCGCATATTTATTTTGTGTTTGTCTTATTTTGAGGCCGACCACCACATTTTACAGCAGAACCTTGTAGAATATTGGCATAGTCATGATTAGGAGGCAACAAAATTAGTAGTTGGTTTTTGTGAATTGCAAAGAATGAGCTACTATTAGTGTGGTGCTGTCTCAGGATTTTAATTATGTACACACTAGAAGGAAAGTTAACAGCTATCATGTGTACCAAAATGGTGGGGAGGTTCAACGGAGTGTTTATTAATTAGTATATGGGAGTTTTTTAATCGAGTTCTTGAAGCTTGAGGCGAGGAAGGATAAATGTGATAAGAAGAAAATTTGAAATCTTTCCAAGAATAGGGGAAAATATTGAAGAAAATCAATGGGATACGAAATCCTTTAGATGGTTTAGGATATCTGTAAGTTGAGGTTTTGAAGGAAAAGGGAAGAAAGAGAAAGATTTGAAAAGTAAAATAAACTTATAATTACTCTTCAAACCCTTTCTTTTCTTCCCTTTCTCTCAAAAATCTCAATTCACAAATACAACCTTAAGAAAAATAAGTTTTTTGGCATACTGGTAAGGTTTTGAATGTCTCAAGCTACTTCTAGCGGTGCAAATCCACCACTAATCTGCAAAATTGGGTGCCTTTGAGTAAATCTATGGCCACTTTGTCTGCAAATAAAGGAATAAATGGAGCAAATATTTTGGCAAGCAATTCCTTCTTTGTCATCTGCATGAATAATGACTAATTGGAAAGCAATTTCTTCTCCTGCAGTTACATAAACTAGCGAGAATGCTGGTGATTATGAAAAAGCTTTAAGTTGGCTTGATTTCCCTAATACTGGTGGGTTGACTGAAGGGTTGCCATCTATTCTCCAAACTATCCTAAACCATGATTCATGAATTGTTTAATAACTCATAAATACGATAAATAAATTTTTTATATTATTAAGAATTGTTCAAGAAATAAATGATAACTTTTCTCGGTCTCCCTACTAGCGGATCCCCAGACACACTCTACTCTCTTTATTAAATAATCTTATTCTTGAATCTTTTTTGTGAAATTGATAAAGATAAATTATTTTATAAATTCTTCTAATTTTTATGTCTAAAAAATTATTGCCAGATCATATATTTTATTATTTTCTATTTTTTTAATCTTTTTTATTCTAAATCAACTAGAATATTGGTGATTATGGAAACCATTAATTTGACTTTATTGTAGCTTGATTGGAGGGTTGCCATATCTTTTTATTATAGCCTAATAGTGAGGGGTGTGATTAGTTGTTTTGATACTCAACTCATATTGTTTTAGATTTTTTGCTGTCATCTTTTATTTTTTGTCATTATTATGTACTACTCCTCTCCTCCTTTGGACAGTATTGAGCCGTTGACTTTACCTATTTAAAAAAAAAAAAAAAAACAAGGTTTTTAAAGGGGAACATGCTCTTTTGGTGCAAGTCCTTGAAGATTCAAACCTAATCTTCCAGCGGTAAGTATGAATATGTCAACAGTAGCTTTTGATACATGAAGGTATTTAGGCTAAAGGTGGAAGACCAAAACTGATGAAGTACACCAAAAGGTAAACCAAGAAATAAAGCTGAACCAGAGAAGGTAAAAGCAAGAGATGATTGGAAAAGATCAACGAAATAAGCAAGAAAAAGTCAAGCAAAGGATGAAACGAAATCACGAACATATGTTAATAGTCGAATTGGCGTTTCGATCGCTTATTCAATTGAGCCATTTTAGGCTGAAATTCAGGTTTTTTTATCTTTTTAAAATAAAAAAATATTATTTACATATATATGCTTTTTAAAGATTAATTTTTAAAATATTTTTTTATTATAAAAAAATCGATTTAAGTTAAATTGATTTTATTATTGGATAAATTTAAAACCAAAAAAAAAGTATAAAAATTGATCCAAATTGAATCGAAGTGATCACTATTCATGTAAATAGTGACAAATTTTCCTTTGGCAGTGACATTCGCATGTATCTTTTTTAAGGAGAAGTTTAAAATGTTCATCAATAAAATTGAATATTTAATATTTACCTGATTTTTAACTATTGATCAAATTAAAAAATAGATTTAATAGTTGATATTATATAAAATTTGATTATGGTACTCTACATAATATTTGGAGCATGAGTGCTCTTTTAATATTAACTGCTAAATTTATTTTTCAACTTAATTAATAATTAAAAATAAGATAAATATTGAATATTCACTTTTATTGGATGAGTATTTTAAACTTCTCCCTTTTTTCAACATACTCTTCCATTATCCTTTGGCATTGACATAAATGTATGTATATGTGAAAAATAAAATAGTGTTAAAATGGTAATTTGCAAAAACGGATGAAGAATCGGCTTTTCAATATTTGTATGGTATATGTGTGATTAATTTATTATCATATGGAATATTTTTAAGATTAAAAGAAATATGAATTTAGTTAATACAATCCATCCTTGAATATGTAGTAATTTATTTTTTATTATTTTCTTTCTCTATCTACAAAAGTTGGAACATATGGGATGTAAAAAAAAAAAGTTGCCACTTTCTTACTTGAGCCATGGTGGAACCTGAAACAAGCTACAATGGCAACCCAGAATTTGGAACTTGGAGTGCAGAACCTGAAACTTGGAACCTGGAGGAATATGGCTACTCGACAAGTATCCCTACTCATAGCAAGGAGGAACCTGAATCTTGAACTTGGAATGCGGCAGGAAGAACTTGAAATATGAACAGTAATAATCAAAGAATTTCTGTCATATTCCACATAATTTTTCTCTCAAAATCTACCCACTAATAAATAGAATTTTGAGCCAAATATTTTTTTTAAGCACATTTCTATATAATGGAGGTAAATTGTGTAATAAAATTTTTCCATCTCTCTATAGCGAATTATCTTTAACTAAATCCATATTACTGCAATAAAATTCAAAATATAATATCATGATTATAATCACACCTGAATGACATATTTGAAAAACGGAGCCGAATCATCGTATGGAAAAGTAAACAATGTCAGTGCCAAAGGATAATGGAAGAGTACGTTGATAACCACAAATAATATATCAAGCTGGCTCACAAATATTTGCGTCAGTCTCGATATTTTGGAGAAGAGAGACCACTTGGCATGCTTAATGCATGAAAGGTGAACAAATCTTGAGAAATTCTTATATGGTTTGAAAATATCATGTGATTGTATTCTTAGTCAATTATATAAGTGTGTTTTATATGAAGCTGTGTGTTAGTAGTATATCTCATCTAAAATATACTTATATAATTCCAAAAATACGATAACCATACGACACTTTAGAACCATACAAGTCATTCTCACAAATCTTTGCCACTTGTGACTTCTTTTCACTTTCCAATTTTTGACACCCCTAAGGCACATTTGTTTATGCGGCCATGAATCTTACACGACACATTGATTTATTCACTAGGTTGATCTATGGTGGCCTGTTTTATTATTTAACCAGCAACTGAAAGAAAAAGAAAAGTGATCCGTCCCTCATGAGTAGGAAAATTCATTACTATTTGGATAAGTAACGATGAATTTAATTTAATTTGGATCAATTTTTATATTTTTTTCCTCAATTTTAAATTTATTCAATTATAAATATAATTTAACTTGAATCAATTATATATATATATATATATATATATATATATATATAATTTTTTATCATTCTTAAAAGGCAAAAAGGCCCCGAAATTCAATAAGTAAATAATAAATGCTGCCCACCATGAATGCAGATTCTACGTCTCAAGCCTAGGATGATTTTTCACGAGAAATTTTAAGATATTTCCGGATTGTTTTCTTGTTCTATAGTTAATTCATTAGTTATTGCATCAAAAACATTAATTGAAGTGAGTGGTATGATAATGACTGACTTGAAAGGTTGAGCATTAATTGATATAAAACAATTAATTTTTTCTTGTTCTCTAATCACTCGAGAATTTCTTGTTTTACCTCAAGCTTGTAGTATATGCCAATTAGGCGTTCTAATTTCAATGGCAAACACATCACCACAATGGAAATTTCTCTGATGTGGTTTGAAGCGAGCATTTTGACATCCTTTTTCAACATTTTTAACTTTTCTTCTACAGGGTTATGGCGAAATGGATAGAGGGATAAGGTTGTTGAGATCTGAAGTTTGAGTGATTTAATCTGTATAAAGTTTTTTCCCTATTGGTGGAACAAAAATGATTAAAAAAATGGTTGGAGAAAGGTATACTTCTAGCTATTGCTTGGAGGAGAATCTGCGAGAAATTTGAGTACAAAGGATATTGTTTTCTGGTGTAAATTTTCCAAGGATATTTCAACGTAATTTAATGGTAGATTTTTTAAAGAAACAAAATTCAAAGTTGTCGGGGGTGACCGAAGAATCATTCAAAGTATTAATGAGGTCATGACGATTTGACTGAGTTTTTGTTGCTAATTATGCGTGAAACTTTCTCCTGCATATTTGAGACACTAAATGCAAATATGTAGTAAAATAATAGGCTTTGAAATGTTCACATGGATCTTTTCTCTTTTCGATCGATGTTTTGGAGAATTGTAAAGTGAAATGGCTTTCTTTAATAAGCTTGTATGCTATAAATTATTAATGGCATCAATATACTTATATGCACAAGTTGATACCCTTTAGTATATAAAAAACTATACATTACTATATTATGCACACTGTGCTGACTTTTCAGTAAAAAATTTTTCTTTTCTTTTTTCCATGTGAATTGAGACACTGACTTCAGTTATATTAAAGCATTAAATATTACCCGTTTAAATGTCAATTTTTATTGTCCAATTAAAAATAAATATTTTTATTGGCTATTGTTACAAGAAATCATTCGTAGAACACTAATGTTTTAAAATTGAACCGGGCATTGAATTGGTAAAAGAAGAGGTTTAAGATTTTAAAGTTTAATGAAAGTTGAATTGAGATTTTATATATGGGTTTTGCTAACTTCCTCCCCTTTTTTTAGTGTTGGTGGAAGTTTGCAACTTCCATTATATTATGATTAGACAAAAATATTTCATTCTTTATTTATTAAATAATTTATTTTTAGAGGTATTATTATAATTTTATACTTATTTTGATAAAAATAAACTTAAAACATTTTTCTCTCCCCCCTAGTTTCACCTTTTTTTTTTTTGTGAAGAATTAATATTTATGTGTTCAACTATATATGAGGAGAGAAAAGAGAGAGAGAATTTATTTAGTTTACTTTTATCAAGATAAATGATACTATCTCCATCTTAAAATAATTGTTCATTTTTTAAATTTTATTTCTCTATAAATAATTATCCATTTAATAAATTTAGATAATGATAATTATTTTTTCAATTATATCTCTTTTAAATAGAAAAGAGAGAGTAAATGAAAAGAGATAATTAAGGAAGAGAGAGAATTAAGTATGAATAATTTTATAAAATGTACCTAAATTTCTTTAATATAGAGGCTTTTCCAATTATTTTCTTAATTTATATGTGCATTTAAAATTGGACAGTTATTTCAAAATAGAAGTAGAAAGTTATAATATATAATACCCCAAAAATAAGTTATTTACTAATAAACAAAGAAGAGGACATTTTTATCTAATCATAATATGGTGGGGATTGCTAATTTCCACCAACACAAAGGAGAGAGAGAAGTGTTTTATACTATCAACCAATTGTCTTCATTTATATGTGTGTAACTTTTGAAATAATTAATGTAAAGTCAAATACTTTGGCAAGGCGAGAACTTCTTTTCACTATTAAATTTTACTTATCGAGCCCTAGTTACTCATAAGGATTACATATCAACAATAAGGAGGACCGGAAAACTGGATCATCAACTGAGCACTTTCTTCGATGCATAGGATCCTTCCTGGGCAGAGTAAGAAGTAAGAGCATACTGTGATACAGCCTTGTTATTTCCTTTATTTGGTTCAAGATCATAGGAGCATGTTAAGAGAAAGAAGGAAAGAACTTTCAGGGAGGAGAGGAAAGTTTAGAGACTCATACTTATAGAAACACACGTGTATTATTTGATAAGGTTTCTGATTGATTTTCCAAAGAGAGGGCTCCTTCCTTTATATAGAGGAGGAGGCTTACAAGGCACGCTTAATAGTCTTACTACGTACTCAGCTTCTTCTACAAGACAAACTTCTTCTACAAGTCTCCTACTAGGCTAAGCATCATAGTTGCTTGTCAGACACTCGACGAGGACTGGACACCTAACATTAATTACAACAGGACAAACTTATTTATGACTATGGCCCACCTATTTATTACAAATGATAAGACTAAAGTACTGCATTTATTACAACCTTGACTTTAAGATACTAAAGGACAAACAACTTTTCTACCACGTGGCTTCTTCTGATTCGCTCCGAGCTTCAAGCTCTACTGGATTATCAATATCTCTGCTACTTGAAGATAGGCTCATGACTTGGTGATAAATTTGCTGTCTCATCTCTATCCACCTTTCGCCAGACTTTTTAACTCGCTTTAATAGATTTCCTCCGGTCCATCATATCTTCATCTGGGTCCTGAGAATCCTGCATGATTATATCTTGCATTGAATTTCACGCCGTGCTTGTCTGGCCTGCTTCAAATGCTCTAGCTGGTGCTTCACTTAGGTAGGAATTTCGGATAATGGATGATGCCTAATGGCTAGTATTGTGGCATCATTATCATCTACACCATTAATTTCAGAAATGAAAAATTAAATTTTCTTTGTAGAACTGGAGGCTCATTGTCTCTGGATAAGTGCTTTCAAATTCGGGGAGTAGTGTACACTCCGGCATGGTTCTCGTGTCCGAGAGAAGCTTCATCATGGTGCTGGAAATACGGTCGGTGGATAATAAAGACTGAGATAAAATCATCCAACTGATCATCTTCTAATTTTCAAATATTAAACCTGGATAATTCCCTGTCAAGTTCTTTAATCCACTAACTAATAGGTGAAAACCATTGAAGAGCATTCCATAAAAGAGAAGAGCGATTTTCCGGGTTTGAGAGGAATCTCCTCAATTTAAAGGCAGGGCACAGGATAGGATATGAATATAAGATGGAGATACACCATAGATACCACATATCAGATTCTTCGAATGTTGTTCTCATGAAAATGGTAAAAATGGTGAGATATGGTGCAACAGGACTTAACCAAGTGGGTTGAGGAACTGTGTCATGTTTTGACCGACTGCTTAGGTAAAGGACATGTGTGATCTGGCAAATTCCTGTAGGTATTTTGGTGTTAGAGGAGTGCCGGGAGGAATTTCAGGTGGGAAGGTTCTTTGAGCTATGTCTTCTGCAGAGGAACTGGATGAATAAGTATTCATCATGATTAATGGGTAACAGTGAGTGGAGGCGATGATGGTGATGGGTTTGGTTTGGATTTGGTTTGTCCTGAGAGGAAACTGGGACAAGATTTTGAGCTCCTTTATATGTTTTACGTAAAAATCATATCGGAAAACCATTCTTTCGCCTAAGTATTTGAGGACTCGGGATTTTATTTTTTGAACTCAAGCAATTTAAATGAGGAATTATCTAGATGTACCTCAAATTGGTGTCCTCTCGAGATGGAAATCAAACTTCTGATTCCATACTTAATCGCCAAGGTTTCCTTGTAAGTTGTGTGATAGTGAAGCTCCACTGGCTTGAACTCCCACTAGCATGTCCCAAAGAATGCATTTTTTGGCCTTCAATTTCTTCTATCGACGCTCTCAAGAAGTCATCGGTATCTGCTTGCAAAATCCTTTTTCCTTCTCCGTATCTTGAGAGGAGGTGGATTTTTACTTTTACGCCTTTACAGCCTTTGTTCTCCGTCCCCATGGAGGAGCTTTTTCTTCTAAGCTTAGACAGCCAGTGTCTTGGAGATATGTGGAATGAAATCCTTATGTAATTCAGATTCCTAAGAACCTGCTGGATCTGCTTGGTAGTCATATTTTCATCAGGAAACTTTGGAAGTTCTTCAGCAATGTGTGGCTGTGGCACATATTTTCCTTTAGCAAAATGCATTCTCAGGAAATCTACTTCAGTCGTTCCGATCTGGGACTTTCTTGATGATAGCATTACTCCATATTTGTCACAAATTTTGTAGAATTCTTCCAAGAGCTGCTTGTGACTATTTTCATCGGGAGAGAAAAGGAGTATATCATCAATATAAATGAGAGCACGATCAAGGAGAGGTTCAAAGACTTTGGTCATGACCTTTTGGAACAGTGATGGGGCGACTTTAAGCCCAAAGGGTAAGATGTCCCATTGGTAATGGGCATTGAATGCAAATGCGGTTTTTGTTCTCTTTTGGGTTAAGGCCCAATTGCCAAAATCCTGACTTCAGGTCAAACTTTGAGAAAATATGGGCATTCCGGATATAGGTGTAAAGAGAGTAAATCTTCGGAAGAGGAAACTTATCATCTTTAAGGAATTGGTTTAACGGGCGATAATCGATGACAAGTCTCTTTTTTCCTCGAATCTGCTCAGATCTCTTATTCACATAAAAGGCTTGGCACCCCCAATCAGATTTGGTTGGTTCAATCAGTCATTACTTCAGCAATTGTTGGCATTCTTCAAATGCTGCTACTCTGTCAGATGGTGACATTCCAGGATGGACTGCCTTGGTTGGATTGATGTCTTCATTTAATTTGAATGGCAAATCCACGAAGAATTTTTCATTTTTCCAAAGTGGATGAGGATGTTTGAAGAGATCATGGCTGTCAGCACTCATATTAAGGAGTTTGTCTCTTATATCCTCATATCCCAATGGTGCATCTACAAGAATAAACAATTTTGGGACATTAGAATAAGGCTTGAACTCCCATTTGAACTTAATCCCTTGAGAAAGGATTTGAAGTCCATGATTTTGGGTGTAAACATCCATGCCAATCATAAGGTCTTTGTCGGGTAAATCTGTTCCAATGACTTTGGTCCAGATAATGCACCCTGGGAAAAATTTGATCCCAATCTTATGTTTAGTAATCAAGTCTGTTCGGAAAATCTTGCCATCTGCTGCTTTGAAAAAATGAACACTGGATTCCCAAGCAGATGATGGGAGAACCACCGGATTCATCAAAGTCTTCTGTGCTCCTGTATCCATAAAAGCAATGGCTTTGATTGGCAAATCATACTTGGAGGGAAGAATATGAATTTCGATGTTCGGCAATGGTGGAACCGGATCAAGGGAACTGATTTCTGGATTTGGAAGTCCGGGACTCTTCGCTTATAGAACAGAAAATGTTCTTCTGAATCGAAGATCCCGACTCAACGCTTCTTCGTAATCTGTAATTTCTAGTCCGAAGACAGTTGAGGCATTTGGCTGATCTTGCTCATCATACCAGGATTCAATGTCTTCATCTGTGGCTAAGTCAAGGGAATGGACTAGCTTGGAAGCCTTTTCTTTGTTATTTGGACAATTTTTTGAAAAATGTCTTTTCTTGCCACAAATGAAACATCGTTTGCCATCTTTTCCTCGGAAAGGCTTTCTTTTGAAGAACTTGACCTTTTTCTTCATTCCTTTCCTGTTCAGGAAGACTCTGTTTTTCCTTTTGGCAGTTGGCTTGTAACGGCCGCTACAGTTTTTTTCTTTGCACTTGATCTCCAGGTAATTCTTCTTGCAAGCCTTGGTGTACTTCCTTCTGTCTTTGAGAATATTTTCAAAGAGGACTTGTTGGCTACATAGCTTGTCTAATGCAGCAAGACATGTCTGGTGGATTTCTCCAAGAGTCATGCTTACAACGTCTCTTTGCATGGTGGTGATCATTCTAAACATTTTTGCCCGGAGTTCTTCGGGAAGAGAGCTGACATAGGTGTTCTTAAGGCTAGGATCATTGTAGCCGTTTAGTTGATAAAACCTTTGAGCCATCCTTTTGAAATGGCGCTTAGGATCAGGTTTTTTCAGAGAGCAACACTTCATGTCAAAGTATTCCTTCCGAACTTCCTTTTGAACAAGGTTGTGGTCACCAAGGAATTCATGATGGAGGCCGCAATAACAAGATTTGCATTTCTTTAGTCTGTGGAGTTCATCTTGCCTTACAGAACCAAAACTAAGATATCATTATTTGAGGACTCCAGTCATGTGGGCACAGAATTCTTCAATGACCCGATACCGATCAGCATCTGGTGAAACCATCTTAGCATCCATCCAGGCTTTAAAATCTAAAAACCTTTTTCTCCATCGAGATGGGAGTGATGTCATCAATGGTGAACAATGGTCCTCCAGACGGTGGAGGAGTATTGATCTCTTGAGGATTTAGAGATGATGATTGAGCCCCTCTTGTTGTCTCAGTCTCTACAGTTGTAGCCATGAGGGTTCTAGTGATGTCAGCATACTCATCATCACTATGGGTTTCCATAGATGCTTCGACACTCTGGTCATCGCTATCTGTTGGCTCTTGGTAGGCATGGGAGGATATCATGGCTTGAGACAGTGGGATCAGATCGTGGTCAACCTCCGAGGTCTGGGCCTGGAGATAGTTCGGGTTCAGGAGATTTTGGATCTTGAAGTGGTTGTTTTGGAGAAACTGAGGAAGATTCAACAACTTCCTTCCTCTTTGGGTTTTCTCTAGAGGGTCGAGATATTTATCCAAAGAATGTGGTTTTTGGTGGTAGGATTGGTGGTAATAATGGTGGAGGTCTATATGGTTGTGAAGATGGTAGAAGGCTGGGATATATCTTTGGTAGTGGAGCAAAGAATGGATCTGGCTCTGGCTATTTTTGAAGTTTCCTTGTATATTCATAGAGCTCCTCTATATTATGACTAAGCCTCTGAAGTTCTCTTTCTCTCTGATCAAAAGCTGGGTCATGGATATTCCGGACAGGAAGTTGTCGGATTTTCATTTCCAGGACTTCGATTCTGACTTTTGTCTCCTTATAGTATTTCTGCAACTTCTCAGATAATATCTCTAGTCGTTGCTCTACAGCTGCCATGATGCTATCAATCTGTTGATTGATTTTTGTCAGCAGTCTATTTTGAGCTATGCGCTCGCTTGCCCTCGTAACTTCTTTAACTTGAGTAAGAGGTCACTTTGCCATCCTGGTTGTACTTCAGTAGGCTGGACAAAAGGTTTAGTGTATGTCTGGGTGGTAGGGTTGGTTTTCCTTTCCAGAGCTGGAAAGTCAGCTCCGTAAGTGGCTGAGGTAGAGGCAAACATCATGCATGGGATTACTGGTGTTGTTGGAACGGAAAGTGTAGGTTCTGGGTTTTTACAGGAAAAGGAGTTTGCGGTGTTTAGTGGTGGTGGCCAAGTAACAAGGTCAGGGTCTTCAGGTGGTGGTGGATACCCTTCTTGTCGGAGTATCCTGAGGGCTTCTTCATAGATTGGCAATGGTTCCCTCTTCTTCCTGATTCCTACCCAGGGATCATTTTCTGGATCAGATTTCCTCTGTGGCTTAAGAGGAGGCCTGCATGGAGTAGCAGGACGCTTGCAGTTTCCTGTGCATACTCTTCACCATTTATCATTTTCTGGCATGGGATAGAACCACGTGTCACAAGTACATCCTGGTTCGCACATTCCCGATCCAGGAATATCCCATAGGAAATGGCCATCAATCTTGTCAGAATAGATGACATGTCCATTTGGCGAAATAGCATGAATCGGCAACCTCTTTCGGCCGCCCGAGTGATCATCATGGTGTGGAAGATCGAGGTTTTCCTCCGTAAGATTCCTCTTGATCCGCCTTTGAAGATAGTTTTGACAGTTCCATCAGCAGATCTTTGAAAACTTGCTTCGCCAAAACAAAGAGGTGCTCGTTTTGAAGTTCTCATAGTTGCTTATCCACTGCCGCATAAGTCGCAGGGAGGTCTTTCTTGAAATCATGAATCTGAACGATGGAGGGTGTCTCATCGTTTGAGGTGGCCAGGACCATCAAGGCATTCTGATCGAAACCTTTCGGAGTAGGCAGATCAAAACAATGATCTTGGAGCCTATAGATCACCGGTGGTCATGCCGAAAAGGACAGATGGCTCCATCTTGTGGATTCTATGAGTCCGGACTGCACTTTGAACTGTGGTCAAAGTGGGGTCCCTGAGGTGGACGTTGAAGTTTGGGAACATAGTCAAGACAACACTTCCTGCATTTAGTGTCGTCAAAACAGTTCCGATGGTGGCATGTTCGAGATTCTGGAAGGTAGTATCCAGTAGGCTATCCCTGGCTGGTAATAGAAGTTCCTTTTCTCCATGGCGGAAAGAACTAACCTAATAGCCCCAAGGTGAAGGTGATATCCTTCTCTCACAAAGTCGGGATGAGAGTAGGATTAATCTCCGTGTCAACATATTGTTCTTGGTGGCTTGGAGAGCACATTCATCCATTTTGTTGTCCTGATGTATTCTTTTCACACCAAGTCTTGAGTTGAGATAGTTTTTTAAGTGAGCCACTTGAATGACTCTTTCTTTCTAAAACATTATAGGGACTATGAGAGGAGGAATAGGTTTTCTATTCGAAAGCATCTTGGGGATATAGGAATATTCTATGAGGTTTTTATTTCCTGTGATGAAAGTGCTTATACACATTCTGATGGATAGTCTTGAGGTTAAAGACAAAGGTTTTTGAAGGGCATTATCTGAGGAGGAAGAGGACGCCATATGTGAGTTGGGACTTTCCTTACTCATTCTTCCTGCTAACATCTATAACATGTTCCCTGCTCTTTAGAAAATAAAGGGAATAACTCTCATAAAATGATAAAACATCTTATTGTATTAAATTTGGACGGAATTAACTTTAATTTAATTCTAAAAACTAGCTTAAGAAGAAAGATCATTTAAATCATTATAAAAGAAACAATTTATTTGCATATTCAATCACAAAGCATTATTATTATTTGTGCATAGTAGTGGACCCTTTTTTTTTAACATATGTGGGATCAAATATATAGATAATTAGTGAGTTCAGCTATTTATGTAGTGAATTTATCTGTAAGAAAATATTAGAACAAATATATCTTAATCATTATAAATTTTAGTTATATAAATAATAAATCTAATTAAAGTATTTTTTATACATTAATCAATTATTTTTTTTGTTTTAATTTATCTGTCAATTTAAAAAATTTGATATATTCTTAAATTAATTTATCTTGATGTAATTATATCCAAATATATTAATTTAAGAATATATTAAATTATCTAAATTGATAAATAAATTAAAATAAAAGGAGTATCTTACCACAATATTCACCGGTAACCTAACTAAACTCACCAGTTGTTTACTTTGATACATTAAAAACAAATAAACAAATATATCCAGCAATGAATCTTATGAAACACTCAATAAAAATTAAAATACATATAAACCATCCTATTTTTAATTGATAAGCAATGTTAGTATACAAAAACTTAATGATGTATTATACCTTAAATTTAACATATTATGTATTATTAAATTTATTAAATATACAGTAACACATCATTAAATATATTTAATTTTAATTTATTATTACTATAATATTTGAGGACAAATTACACTGACTTCCTCTGAGATTTAGTGAAATTCACTATGATTCTCTTGTATTTGTCTAGGCTACACTGACCTCTCTTTAAGGGGAGGTTAAGGGAGGCCATTATTATATTTATAGGAATATTTAATGTCATATTTTATAAAATACAGGAGTATCGAGTGTAATATTACTTAAAACTCACGGGATGTCAATGTGTATTTTTATAAATCGTAGGAGGTCATAGTAACTTTTACCAAACCTCAAGGGAGGTCAGTATAATTTATCCTAATATTTTTATATTATTATTTGATCATTCTTTATTATTTTATTAAAAATATTTATTTTTTATAATAATTATATTAAAGTAACAAATGTATCAATGTATATTTGGTTCACAATCACACCATAAAATACGTTATAGTAACAGATATTAAAATTACACTTCAATAAAATAATAATAAAAATCTTTTTATACGAAGAATTTTGTTATATCTTCCTAATTTTTTTTATAATAATTCTTACAATACTTAATAAAAAAATACATATTTAATATTTTTATTTAATAATTAGAGGATAATTTAGAAAAATTTAATGTTTTTTTAATATATATGAATAATGCATTACAAATCATAGTCAAAGTAGGAACCCACCAAACAAGATAATGGAAGAAATTAATTTCTTAATGAACAAGAGCCAAATCCGGCTATAAAAACAGCACATAGGCGAAGCAAACACACACCATCAGAATCCAGAACATAGAAAAAACCACACAAACTATAAGCCAAAAGAAACAAACATGGGTTCCTATCCTTCAGAGAAAGAGAACCAGGAGGTGAAAGCTGTCACCTCAGAAAGAGATGAAACCACCCTTTCAGCCATGGTGCTAGGTGCAACCATGGTCTTCCCTGCAGTGCTCAACGCAGCAATTGAGCTCAACCTGTTTGAGATCATTGCCAACGGAAGCTCACAAGAAAGTGGTGGCTTCATGTCAGCCCTGGAAATTGCTTCTAAGTTACCAATCCAACACCCTGACATGCCAAACAGGCTTGAGCGTGTGCTGCGCTTGCTTGTTAGCTACTCTCTTCTCACTATTTCCACTCGAACCAACGAGGATGGTAGTGTTGCAAGAGTTTATGGGGTGTCAACTATTGGTAGATACTTGGTTAATGATGAAAATGGTGATGGTTATTTGGGTTCATTCCATACGTTTTTGTGTCAGCCTGCATTGTCAGGGGTTTGGTAAGTGTCTTTTTATTTATTTATATATTTGGACGTGACAAGTGTTTTTACTATATCTATATGGAATAATTTTATACTTTTCATAACTATATATATACACTCACAAACAATTAATACATTTGCTAAGTTTCAAGAACCTATTTATAGATTTAGATAACTTATAAAGACTTAATTAATTCCATTACTCTTTAAATATGTTTTTATGATTTATCTAAGTTTGTAACTAGTTTTCTTTTTTTTTTCGTCATTTTCCAAAGGGTATTCCACCTTCTTAATATTAGGAAAGGAGATTAATCTTCTTTAAATTTAGTTAGACTTGCTCTTCCAACTAAAGTTTTTTCTAGTAATTGAGCCGAGATTCTTTGTAAGACTTTAGTGTGCCTCTACTATTACACCAATTTCTATGTTAGTACTAGTTTCCTTTAGTTTAGTAATACATACACACACAAAAAAAAGCAAGAGTTAGCAAGTAAAAACTCATTGCCAAAAGCAACCCAAAAAAAAATTTATTATTAACAAAAATATGAAAAATATGATGACTTAATTATAAACTTTTAAGTTATAAATCCCTACTTGAAAAGTTAACAAAATTATAGAAATCAACAAATTAATTTAATCTAGAATAATTCATATTCCACCATCTAAAATTGATTAAACTCATGAATGAATTTATGAAATTTTTACTCTTATTTTTGTCCACATACCAAACACACCTTGACAGTAAAATCATATATTTCATATTTTCATGGTGAATAATGTATTAACTTGCTAAAACAGAAACTATAAAATACTTAGAAATCTAAACCAAAAAGAGAGAGAGAGAGAGAGAGAGAGAGAGAGAGAGAGAGAGAGAGAGAGATTATGTTTAAATTTGCTGTTACTTTAACAAATTTCAAGTTGTCGAATATACTTTGCCCATATATATATATATATATATATATATATATATATATATATATATATTGCAAGTGGCTGGTTGGTCATATGTGAAAATTCTCTTTTTTGTGTCCTAGGCTGAATTTTAAGGAAGCAATTGTTAATCCTGACATTGACGTATTCAAGAAAGTCCATGGAATAACTAAGTACGAGTACTTTGGGAAAGATCCACATATAAACCACGTGTTTAACCAATCAATGACTGACATATGTGCAACACATATGAAAAGGATCCTTGAAATATACGCAGGATATGAAGGAATATTAACTTTGGTGGACGTTGGAGGTGGAAATGGACAAAGTCTCAAAATGATCATCTCCAAATACCCTTCAATAAAGGGCATCAACTTTGATCTCCCCCAAGTGATTGAAAATGCACCACCCATCCCAGGTAACCATTTCTCTTGCCATAATGTTCTATTTTTGGGGGTTAACATATAATTAATTTGATTTCATCTCTAAAAATAAAAATTGTCAAATTTCATGTAGGGATTGAGCATGTCGGAGGAAGTATGTTTGATAGCGTTCCACAGGGCGATGCCATAATACTAAAGGTTAGTGAAGTAAACACTCATTACGTAAAACATCAATTATTAATTCTTGACATATAACTTGATCAAATCAATCAAGTGCTAACCAAAGTTTTTAATTTGTATCCATGGATGACATTCTTCTAGGCTGTATGCCATAATTGGTCCGATGAAAAGTGCATAGAAATTTTAAGCAATTGTCACAAGGCTTTGCCACCAAACGGGAAGGTCATTATTGTGGAGCTCATACTTCCAGAAAACCCAGAACCAACAGATGCATCTAAAATGATTTCAATTCTTGATAACACCATGTTCATCACAGCTGGTGGAAAGGAAAGAACAGAGAAACAATATGAGAGTTTGGGCAAGCGCGCAGGATTTTCTAAGTTTCAAGTTGCTAATGTCGCTTTCTCAATTTTGGGAGTGATGGAACTTAACAAATAAGTAATTAATTCGGTGGTTGTTTGTTTCACATTTGGATGTTACTGTTGAGTGTTGAAGATACTTTGGCAAAAGAAATTTAAAAAACAGAAAAAAAAAAAAAGATCCTTAAGCAATGTCAAAGGCCTGCATGTTGGTCATATTTTACGGCTTGATGTGATGTACTATGTATGCATAATCGTGTAATTTGTGTTTTGATGTGATGTATTATTGCTTATGAATAATGCATGGTTGAACTTTGCACCCTTTTAATATTTCCCTTGTTCAGGTCAGAAAACGTATTTCCATTTAACAGTATATTATTCATAGCCCTAGCTACTTCAAAAGCCTAATTCACTACCGGATATACGAATGAACACAACTGAGCAACGTACACTGGAACTTTCTCCAATTTTAAGTAATGCATGCATTTGACTCGGTATTTAGGAACCGTGCCGGATAATCCCGGATATTAGGTAACAACCATAATATATTATATTATATGTATTTGGTGATAAGGTAATGTGTCCGTATGCTGCTTAGAAATTAGAATTTTCCTCAGATTTATATAATCCTGTTTTCAAATATGTAAGATATATCTAAATAATGCCTACAATCAAAATGGTAAAAAAATACATCCTTCAAAACAATTGTACGTATATGTGATCTTTGAATTGTAATGCAAATTGAACTTTTAAAACTTTTTGTTCATTTAAATATTAGGTTTAATCTCATTTTATTTGTCATCATAATTATATAAAAGCAACAATTTTGTCCTCGTTCATAGATTTTTTTCTTTTTTTTGCAACGTAATTACAAATTATTTTTACTTATGTGTTATCTCTAAAAAATAAAAAAAAGGTATAAGATTCTCAAGTTCTCAAAAAAAGGATGTGATCATATATTAACAGATATACATGGCCTAGTTAATTGTATCAATTATATTCCATCAACGATTTAAGAGCACAAAATTACCTTAACTAAACCCAGAGAATGAAATGCCTTATGGTATATAGTCAGAAATCTAAATATATATTGTTTTCCTAAGCAGTTATTCATGCTATCATTGGAATGCAATAAGTAGTCATCGGAAATGCACTCTCAGAAGGTGGCCAGTTATGAGGGAAACAAAACAGAAGGTATCCATTTATGAAACTTGAAGAAAAATTTTAGGGGTCAGAGAGTTTAACATATAAATTAAATGATGAAATTTAAAACTAACACAATAATATATATATATATATATATATATATCCTTCAAGCAAATAACTAACACAATAAAATAACATTTAGGAGAAAGGCTATAAAATACTTTAGGGTTTAGATTCCGCTCTTTTAATAACTTGAAATTATTAATAATTGAATCAGAACTAAAGGTTTCGACAATTTTTCTTTTAATATTAATCATAAAATTAGTAGAAATCCATCTTTCATCTTATTTTTTGACTTTATCTTCATCATTTTGATTGCTCAAAATAATCATTTTGTAGTGGCTAAAAGTTAAGATAAAGCGAATCAAGCTATTAATCAAGTACTAAACTTTTTTCTTTCCCTTACCAAACATCTATATAATTCATGAATAATTAATAAAATTTTTAATTCTAGTTGTTTACAGCCATCAAGAATAAAATGCTAAAATGGTAAATTAATCTTCTTCTAATTAGTGAAGTCTATAGGATATTATTTGTCAAAAATAGTACAAATGCTAGTGTGTGTTCGAATTGGTAGTGAGATTAAAATTGTTTCAATAATTGATTATAAGTTTGATAGTTTTTTATTATCAATTATTTAAAAATCATTTTTATGTTTGAATGTATTAATTTAAAAGTAATTTTAAAATAACTCAAAACAGGACTTGGAGTCAACAAATCTATTGCTTAATCATTGACCTACTATTCAACTCTTATAATTGCCTATTTATTATAATAAAAAATATTTTCACTCTAAAATAATACTCAATTATGATTTAATTATTTTGATTTTTAGTTTTTTTAATTAAAATAAACTAATGAGCTTTTAATTTAAAGAAACCTATTTATATAGAGTAGCGTTATTTATATAAATTAATTAGCATGTTCAACTTAAATCTATCTATCATACAAAGCTCCTATATATGTATATATATAAAAGTTATTTTTTAATAAAAAAATTGGGGGGCCATTGCCTGTGTGAGGCTTCGCTTCTAAAGGCTTCAAAAGGGAAGAATGGATAAGGAAAGGAAGGGGATTTAGAAGATTTTAGTAAGTTTAGTTCATGAGTTTAAAATTGATAAGAGAAATGAAATGGATAGTTTATAATATATTTTATAATTTTATCTTTTATTAAAATAATTGAATATAATTAATATGTTCTATAATAATATTAACTTTAAAAAAAATTAAAAATATTATATATTTTGTAAATTAAAAAAATATGTCCTTTCTAAAACCATTTTTTCAGGAGGAAAAACTTTTTGATGGGAACTGATAAAAGAATTGGGAGAGAAATATAGTTTCTATGAAAAGCTGAAATAAAATTAGAACAAATTGATAAAAATGGTATTTTAATGTTTTAATAGGGATGGGATAATAAGTTAAATTCAAATCTCATCAAAATCTCCTAATTTAGAGGAACCATAAAATGAGAGTTTTAAGAGAATAATTAAAACTCCCAAATGTCTTTCCTTCCCAAAAATTAAAGCTCATAAATTAATAAGGTAAAACTTCGATAAATCTTTTCATTCCTTCTCCTTTTCTTCTAAACCAATAACACAATGAAAGAGATCAGTATCTTATATCTTTATCTCTCATTATATATACAATGAGTCTAGAAAATAAGTATAAATAATAAGTTAAAACTAGTTTTGATCCCTATGCTTGTTATAGATTTTGATTTTCATCCTTACACTAAAATTTTTTTGTTTAGGTCCCTATAAATTAAAATTTTTTATTGGCTTAAATATATTTTTTGTCTTTGTAAATATCAGTTGTTTTGGTTTTAGTATCTCTAAATTCTTTTTTTTTTTTGGGCTTTTATTCCTTCTTTTTTCCAATATTATATTTTTGGTCCCTATTATTAATCAGTACTATTAAACAATGATATTTATAAGGACAAAAAATATTATTAAAATATTTATAAGGATTAAAACAAAATTTTCAATATTTATAAAAACTAACCGTATGTTTTAAAATAATTTTTTGGACCTAAAATTTAGAACGACAATGATTAAAAATATAATATTAAAAAATGTGGGATAAAAAACAAAGAAACTTTTTTTACAGAGACTAAAATCAAAATAACCTATATTTACAATGATTAAAAACATATTTAAGCATTTTTTGTTTAAGTCCCTATAATGGTATTGAGTTTCTTGCAATTAAAATATTATTAAACAGTGTTAGTTTTTACTATCGTAGTTAATAAGAGCTTATATGGGACATAGTGAAATGCAATTAAGGTCATTTCAACTCAAAAGAAGGTCATTTCAATACTGTTTTGATCACTTATATATTATTGTAAAAAGGTCATTTTAGGCCAAAAAAAGGCCTAAAAGAGGTAGTTTTAGAATTGTATTAACAGCATATCATATTTATCTTAGATTTTGTTAGTTATGTCAATAAAAATTAATATTGTCTAATAATTTTCTAATGATCGGGACTAAATCCTTAATAGAATATCGCTGTAGAGACAAAAACTAAAATATTTTTAGTATATCGATTAAAGCCAAAACTTAGGACAAATATAGAGCCAAAAACTAGTTTTAACCTAAATAATATTACTCTTATTAATAACCAAAGAGTAAGCATATTTGGAGTTGATCATTTCTAACGGCTTTAGGGAGAGAGATGGCAAAGTGGGTTGGACCCATTGGGTTGACCCGCATAACCCCCAATTTTTAGCGATGTGGGTTGCTATTTTCAACCCTAAAAAAAAATTCAACTCACATAATCCGCCCCGCTTGATCCACGAGTTGAAACAAGGTGGGGCGAGTTTGGTCCGTAGGTCAAATTTTTTTTTCTTTTTTTTTTTCACACAATACATACAATATTAGGCTTATTTTGTTAGTATTTATGTAATATTAGTGGACTTCATAGGTTTTTTTTTTTTTTGCCTATGTTATTGATTATATTTATGCTTTTATGGACTATGTTGTGGTCTTGTTGATTATGAATTTGTATTTTATTGTGAACATGGTTAATTTGTATAGTGAGAATTTTTTAATGTATTTGTGTTTGAATATTGGTTTATGAGCTTTTCTATTATGATTATTTTGGTTAGAAGTTCCACCTTATTTTATTGAGAATTGTGATTTTTAACCATTTTAGAGTTAAGTAAATAGTTTAATAGTTGATGAGTAAATGAAATGAGTTTATTTGTATAGATGTCTTTTTGTTATATTTAATTAAAAATTCTTTTATTTTTTTAAAATTTAAATGAAATAATTTATATGAAAAATAATTTTTTCTTTATTTTTTTATTTTTTGGCGGGCTAACCTGCAGCGGGGTAGGGAGGATTGGCATATTCAACCCAATTTACTAAAGAGAGTTGGCCTGCCCCGCCTTGCTTAAAGCTTGACCCATAATGGAGCAAGGCGAGATTGGGTGGGTTGGCCGTTTGCTATTACTAGAATTACGTCCAAATGTGAAATATCATGACAAAAAAAAATGTGAAATATAAACAGCAAGTAAGTCTGCTAAATTGGGGGGCCCTTTCTACCTATTTTTGCAATAGAATTGGTCCCACTGGGCATCATTATTGATAGAACCTCTTTTCCACAACTTTGAAAGATGATTTTTAAGTTACAAGATGATGTAGATTTTAATTATTAGTATAAGAGCTGAGATTAGACTTGAGTATAATTTAATCTCAAAAGCTAGATACTTACAATCAAGACTAGACATTAATGTGTGAAGCTAGCACGAATAAATATTTTTAGGTGACCTCCGAATAACTCAATATCAAGATTAATATAAGCTCTAATATTATATTAGAGCTGAGATGCCAATGACCTATAATTCAAATGGCATTTTTATTAATCTATATGACAAAGAGTTTGGTGGCTTTCGGTCAGTGATTTTATTTCCATTTGCTCATCCTCTATTCCATTTCCTCTTAGCTGAGACTAGGAGTTCCTTAGAAAAAAAAAAAGATTAAATTTGATTTTAAAACTCAACTCTAAACTTTAGTTTAAGAAAAGAGAATAGTCTAAATCAGTATAAAGAATATTTTGGTTATATACATATTTGATATGAGACTTAAGTATTTGACAAAAAGAATAAATTTAAGACTACTATTGAGGAAAGGGCCATCAAAATATTTGAAAAAAATTTCATGAATCCATCTCAAGTAGGAGAAAGAAAGAAAGGAAAAAAAAAATTAAAGAAGGGGGATGGTGGTCGATCATTATCAAATGATTGATTACCATTGGATGGGGTGTGAAACCCATTTGGACTTTATTCACATTCCATCTAATGATAGATAGAGTATAAATTGATAAAGTGTCCAATGCAAAACATATTTATCAAACATTTTTCTTATCAAAGAGAATCCACTCAACAAAGCGTAAATTAAGAATCAATTCTTGCATACCACTTTGTGGTACTTTGTAGTGTGCTTAATGTCTTGATATCAGTACTACAAGAATACCGCAAACATGGTAACCATAGAGAAATTCTTTCATCCACTATGGAGTTAAAAATTTCTTCCTCTATGGTAGTTTTTTACCACAAAATCTTCCTACATAGTACAACATATGGGTCCCATTTAAAGTTTTGTGAAGCCACAATTCACCATGAAGGAAAAACACCTTTCTTCCCTGGTGGATATTAGAGTTTCTCGGTAACCATAATATACCTACTAGCTGTAGGTCAGTAAAAGAAGAGATATTCACTGATATTATTATTTTTATATTTATATACTCTGCAATTAGGCTTGGGGACTAGTGGTGCTCTTGGGTAAGATTGGTTGGGTATAAATTAATTTAGACATATTCTATACTTTCATTGGACTAATATTTTAAACCTAGAAATGATCTTATATTAGGATAGAATATATCCAAAATTTAGATTCAATATATCATTTTAAATAGAAGGAATTTCAGACTCACCCTCTAATACAGGAATAAAAATGAGAAAAAATATTTATGAATTAAATTTATGAGTAAAATTATATTAATACTACATACCTAAAATTTTCACCTTGATTTTTATTATCATATCAAACTCATCCTAGGTGTAATAAGACATAGGAAACACCTCGTGTCAGGTGCTGCAACTTGACAAGCTTTAACAAGGAACACTCAAACTTTGTCCTTCAGTCAATTGTGCAATGTATAAAGCCAAAGTATAACCGGACAGCAATCAATTGCAATAATCTGAAGAACTAGAATGTGATATATATCGCCAGTTCTGATATAAGCTTGTAACAAGTAATAGTGAAGGAACTAAGATACAATTCAGTATGGAATCTGTAACTGAAATACAGAAGAAATACAGAGAATACTCACAGAGAGAGAGAGAGAGAGAGAGAGAGAGAGAGAGAGAGTTCAGAAAGGGAGAGAAAACTCCCGGGGGATAGAGAAAAGATCTGCCAAGTTCCACATGCCATTAGCCTTCCCTTCCTTTTAGCTTGAGCTTTCCTTAGCAATTGGGCTTGGGCCCCATTAGGCATGTTACAAATTGTTGGCCATATTAGAAACAATGGACAACACAGACCAAAAAAAAAAAGAAAAACAAGAAACAATGGACAGCAGGAAAACATAGCTGAGCTTATTGCTGACTTAATTCTCCATTTCTAAGTAAATTGCCTCAACAATATGAACTTTACTGGCCATCCGTGATCTACCAATAGTGGAGAGTCTTATTGGTTATGATCTCCACACGTTATAAAATCAGTCATTTTGATATCAGATAATCATAAATAAAAGCTACCTGAACGAATGAAAATTAATCAGTTAAAAGATGATTCTATGATTCACATGCAGATCAAGCCAAATCTTAGTACGTATAACTACAGTATCCTCATAGTAAAATCTACTCAATCATAACAAAATCTCTCTTCCTACATTGTTATGATTCAGTTCTGTGCACAGTTTATTTCTCCATATTAAGAGCAAAGGATGAAACTATTACTGTCAAGAAGAAATGGTGCTTTTTGAGATGACTTCAAAGGATATTTCCATTTAACATTATACTAGTCATATCCCTATTTCAATACTAAATATACAGATGAAGACAATTGAGTAACGAACATTGAATAACTTTCTCTTATTAAGGACGAGCCCGGATAGTGGGTCTTATTTTATGACTCGGGTCAGTTAACAACCACATCATATTATATGTATTTGGTGATTTGGTAACTTGTGTCCACATGCTGCTTACAATTTTCCTATGATTTATATAGTCCTGTGTCCAAATATAAAAGATATATTTAAATCATACCTACGATCAACATGGTTTAAAAAAAAAAAATACATCCTTCGAAACAATTATTATTTTTTCTTATGTATAGCCGTATGTTAATACCAAAAAAGATTTCACAAAAAAATTGCACCTGTATATGCGGTATGTGAATTGTAATGCAAGTTGAACTTTCATTAATGTTTTGGTCCTTTGAATATTAGATTCAAGACTTAAATATATTTTTAATTCCTTTAAATATAGGTCGTTTGATTTTAGTCCTTCTGGAAGTTTTTCTTAATTTTTGGTCACTCTTTTTTTTCATTGATTTGATTTTGGTCCTTGTTGTTCTAAATTGTGATTCCTATAAAATTTAAGAATATTTTTTTGGTCCATATAATTATCACCACTTAACCTTTGGACTAATGCAGTAGGGACCAAAAGTCTAATGTTAGAAGAAAAATTAGGACCAAAAGCCAAAAAAAAGTATTTAGAGGGATTATAAACTAAAATAACCTATATTTATAGAGATTAAATATATTTTTTTTTCTCCAATTTGATTTGATTTGATCCAATCTGATATGATTTAGTTTGGTCTGGTTTAGCCCAATCCAGTTCGATCTAGTTCAATTGGATATGATCTGGTCCAATTGGATCTAGTTCAGTTTCATTTGGTCTAGTCCGATCTTGTCGGTATTGGTTCATCTTGAACATTTATTTTATTTTCATTCTCATCATCTCTTGAAGATTCACCAATTATTGAGATCGCAATCTCATCATAAATAAAATAGCAAATTACACCAACCTCCTTTGAAATTTATCGATATTACAAACTCTCCTAGAATTTTAGTTGACATTCGACTCCCTTAATATGTTTAAGAAGAGTACAATAACCTCCATTGACCCTAAATTCTTAATTTTAGAAAATTAAAAAAACACATAAAATGACTATTTTGCTGTTAATTATTTGTTAGCTTAAATATGTTTATAATTTCAATAAATATATATCATTTTGGTTTTAGTCTATTTAAATTTTGGCTTTTGGTCTCTCCCATTAGCTTAGCACTGTTAAGTGGTAACATTTATAAGTATTAAAAAAAGATTTTTAAAATATTTATAAAAGTCAAAAATTAAAATTTTCAATATTTATAAGGATTAAATGAACCAAAATTTAGAATAGTATGGACCAAAAACCGAACATTAGAAAAAAGAGAGACCAAAAGTTAAGAAAATATAAGAATTAAAAATATATGTAAGCCTAAATTCAATATCATTTTAGCTGTCATAAACTCAAAATTATATAAAAGTAGAAATTTTGTCCTCGTTCATAGATTTTTCTATGCAATGTAATTACATATTATTTTTACTCATGTTATCTCTGGAAAAAGGTATGTCGTCCTCAGTTTTACACATTGATCTCTAAATATCCAAATAGATGTTTAAAACCTGTATCAAAATAATATTTTCTATTCAACTAATATGGGACTTAATAAAAAAAAAACAATATTACCTAATTTAAATATCAATAAATATGTAACATTATTTTAATAAATAAATAAATTGTGACAAAAATTGTAATCTCTAACATTTTTTCTTGATAAAAATAGAGACAAATAACAAATTAAAAACTTCTAAAATTCGGTCACTAGAGTCGTTAGACAGATTCCAGCTTATAACTAAGTAGTAGGTACAGGTTTGTTTATTTTGATACAATATAAACAAATAAAGAAATCCATAAAAGTCAATAATAACTAAAATATATAAACTATCCTGTTCTTACCAGGGGAAAAGAAAATACACAAGTGGTAGCACCAAAAAAAGAAATGCACAAGTGGTTGCGGCTCCCCGGGATCACTGTATATAAGTCAGCAGCAATGTACTTAATTAGCATTTTAATTGACTAAGAACCGGTCAATATATGATTGTTACGGGTAAGAATAAAATTATACGTATAACCACCAAAAAAAAATGAAGAAATTGAAAGTAAAAGAATCTAATTGATAAGTAATGTCAATATAAAAAACCTAATGATGTGTTAATACCTTAAATTTAACATATTATGTATTATTAAATTTATTAAATGTACATCAACACATTATTAAATATATTTGATTTTAATATTGTTAATATAATTTTTGATATTACTATCTAATCATTCTTTATTACTTTATTAAAAATATTTAATTCTTACAATAATTATATTAAAAATCTCATATGTACTAATGTATATTTGGTTTACAATCACACCATAAAATACTTGATAGTAACAGTTATTAAAATTAACCTTGTATTGAATAATAATAAAAATCCTTTTATACGAAGAGTTTTGCTATATCCTCCTAAAACATCTTTCTAATAATTGTTCTAATACTAAACAAAGAAAAAGTAAAATATATTTAATATTTTGTGAACATATAAAGCATTCAATATTTTACTTATTTAACAATTGGATGGATTATTAGGAGGATGTTTTAAGAGGTTGATTTAACATTCTTTTTAATATGAATAATGCATTACAAATCATACTCAAAGTTGAAACCCACCAAACAAGATAATGAAAGAAATTAATTTCTTAATGAACAAGAGCAAAAATCTGGCTATAAAAACAGCGGCACATAAGGGAAGCAAACACACACCACCAGAAGAGAGAAAAAAAGCCACACACAAACTATAAGCCAAAGAAGCAAACATGGGTTCCTATCATTCAGAGAAAGAGAACCATGAGGTGAAAACTCTCACCTCACAAAAAGATGAAACCACCCTTTCAGCCATGGTGCTAGGCGCAACCATGGTCTTTCCTGCAGTACTCAACGCTGCAATTGAGCTCAACCTGTTTGAGATCATTGACAAGGAAAGCTCACCAGAAAGTGGTGGTTTCATGTCAGCCCTAGAAATTGCTTCCAAGTTACCAACCCAACACCCAGACATGCCAAACAGGCTTGAGCGTGTGCTGCGTTTGCTTGTTAGCTACTCTCTTCTTACTATATCCTCTCGAGCCAATGAGGATGGCAGTGTTGTGAGTGTTTATGGTGTGTCTCCTACTGGTAGATACTTAGTTAATGATGAAAATGGTGATGGTTATTTGGGTTCATTCCATTCATTTTTGTGTCAACCTGCATTGTCAGGGGTTTGGTAAGTGTTTTTATTTTTTATATTTTTGGAAGTTATAAGTATTTTTACTATATGCTTATCATTCCTTTAAGATATATTTACATGTGGAATAAAGATTATTAATAGTTCAACAAAAAAAGGGTTAAATATATTTTTAAGATATTTTAATTAGAGTCATATAATTGTAAATTTCTTTTCAAAATAAATCTCCTGTCATGTTTTTAATTAGATAACAAGCAATCATTAACATTTGCTAAGTTTCGAGGACCTATTTAAAAATTTAGATAACTTATAAAACTTAATTAATTCCATTAGTCGTTAAATATGTTTTTATAATTTATTTGAGTTTTTTAGCAATTTCCTCTAGTAAGAATTAGCAAGTACATACCAGGGGAAAAAAAAGAAGAAGTAAGATCTAGCAAGTAAAAATTTATTAACAAAAATATGAAAATATGATGGCTCAATTGTAAACTTTTAAATTATACGAGAGCCTATTTGAGAAGTGAACAAAATTATAGAAATCATAAAATTAATTTAACCGAGAATAATTCATATTCCACTATCTGAATTTGGTTAAACTCTTGAATGTAATCCATACAATTTTTACTCCTATATCAAACACATCATAACAAGGAAATCATATATTTCATGGTAAAATAAGAATTAGCCTTGAAGTTGCTAAAACTATAAAATACCTAGAAATCTAACCACCGCCACCCCCCAAAAAAAAAAAGATTATGCTTAAATTTGCTGTTACTTCAGCAAATTTCAAGGTCGTCGAATTTGCTGTTACTTTATATATATTTCAGCTGGCTAGTTGACCATATGTAAAAATTTTCTTGTTTGTGTTCTAGGTTGAATTTTAAGGAAGCAATTGTTAATCCTGACATTGACGTATTCAAGAAAGTCCATGGAATAACTAAGTACGAGTACTTTGGGAAAGATCCACATATAAACCGCGTATTTAACCAATCAATGACTGACACATGCGCAACTCAAATGAAAAGGATACTTGAGATATACACAGGATATGAAGGAATATCAACTTTGGTTGACGTTGGAGGAGGAAATGGACAGTGTCTCAAAATGATCATCTCCAAATACCCTTCAATAAAGGCCATTAATTTTGACCTCCCCCAAGTGATTGAAAATGCACCACCCATCCCTGGTAACCGTTTCTCTTACCACAATTTTCTATTTTTGGGAGGTTAATTATTAATTTGATTTCATCCTTTACAATAAAAAATTGTCAAATTTCATGTAGGGATTGAGCATGTTGGAGGGAGTATGTTTGATAGTGTTCCACAGGGTGATGCAATAATACTAAAGGTTAGTATATACATTGAACACTTATTTCGTAAAACTTCAATTATTAATTCTTGATATATGATCATATCTCAAAAATAAAGTGCTAAACAAAGTATATTTAATTTGTATCCACGGATAACATTTTTGTAGGCTGTATGCCATAATTGGTCCGATGAAAAGTGCATAGAAATTCTAAGCAACTGTTACAAAGCTTTGCCACCAAACGGCAAGGTCATTATTGTGGAGCACATACTTCCAGAAAATCCAGAACCAACAGATGCATCTAAAATGATTTCAATTCTTGATAACACCATGTTCATCACAGCTGGTGGAAGGGAAAGAACTGAGAAACAATATGAGAGTTTGGGCAAGCACGCGGGATTTTCTAAGTTTCGAGTTGCTAGTGTCGCTTTCTCAATTTTGGGAGTGATGGATCTTTACAAATAAGTAATTAACTCGTTGGTTGTTTCACATTTTGATGTTAATGTTGAAGGTACTTTGGCAAAAGAAATTAAAAAAAAAAGGACCCTTAATTAAGCCATGTCAAAGGCCTGCAATTTCTTGGTCATATTTTCCTTTTGATGTGATGTACTGTGCATGCATAATCGTGTAATTTGTGCTTTGATGTGATGTATTGATGCTTATGAATAATGCAAGGTGTAACTTTACACCCTTTTAATATTTCCCTTGTTGAGGTCAAAAAACGTATTTCCATTTAGCATTATACTAGCAGTCATAGCCCTAGAGATTTCAAAAGCCTAATTCACTAGATATACGAATGAAGACAATTGAGTAACGTACACTGAATAACTTTCTCCTATTTTAAGTAATGCATGCATTTGACTTTGTTCACTGTAAAATGCTAGATTTAGGAACTGCTCTAGTAGCGGGGATTTGAGTAGTTAATATTAGATTATAAGTTTAAATTTCATTACTGTTAGTGTATTAAAAAAGAAAAAATGATTTAGGAACCACTGCAGGAAAGCCGGGATAGTAGGCCTTATTTTATAACCGGGGTCAGCTAAGAACGACATTATATTATATTTTGGTGATATGGTAATAGTGCTCATACGCTGCTTAGAATTTTACTAAGATTATATAATCCTGTTTTCAAATATGTAAGATATATTTAAATCATACCTACAATCAACATGGTAAAAAAAAAAAAAAATACATCCTTCAAAACAATTGTACGTATATGGGATCTTTGAATTGTAATGCAAATTGAACTTTTAAAACTTTTTGGTCATTTAAATATTAGATTTAATCTCATTTTAGTTGTCATCATATAATTATATAAAAGCAGCAATTTTGTCCTCGTTCGTAGAACTTTTTTTTTTTGGCAACATAATTACAAATTATTTTTACTTATGTGTTATCTCTAAAAAAAGTATAATGTCCTCAAGTTTTATGCCGCACTTTTTTTTTCTCAAAAAAAAAAAAAAAAAAAAAAAGAAGATTGATGTCATCATATATTAACAGATATAGGTGACCTAGTTAATTGTATCAATTAAATTTCGTCAACAATTTAAGAGCACAAAGTTACCTTAATTGAACCCAGAGATTGAAACGGTTTATGGTATATAGTCAGAAATCTAAACATATTGATTTCCTAATTAAGCGGCTATTCATGCTATCATTGGAATGTAATAAGTAGTCATTGGGCATGTATCCGCAAGCAAAGGAAGGAAGCGGTTTAAAGCGTTTTTGTCACCCTACTTAACGAATTTAAAATTTATAAGAAAATAAATGAATTTATAATATATTTTTATAAGTTTCTTCTTTACCAAAATAATTAAGTATAATTAGTATATTTTATAATAATATTAACTTCAAAAAAGTTTAGAAAATATTATATATTTTCTAAATTTAAAAAATATTTCCTTTTTAAAAATATTTTTTCAAGAGGGAAAACATTTGTGATAGAAGCTGATAAAAAATTAGGAAGAAAATATAATTTTCATGAAAAGCTGAAATAAAATTAGAATGAATTGGTAAAAATGATATTTCAATAGTTTAATAGGGATAGAATAATAAATTAAATTTAAATCTCATCAAAATCCCTGAATTTGGGGGGAATCATAAAAAAGAAGGTTTTATAGGATTTTGAGAGGTTAGTTAATATTCCCAAATATTTTTTTCTCCCAAAAATCAAAACTCGTGAACAAAATAAAACAATTGTAAATCTTTCCCTTCTCTTTCTTTCTCTTTTATACCAAACTCACAAACAAACCTTTAATGATTAATAGAAAAATGTTATTTGTATGACACACAATGAGAGAGACCATTATCTTATATCTTTCTTTCTTATTATGTGTTTATAATTAGTCTAAAAAATAAGTATAAATAATATTACTCTAATTAATAACCAAAGATTAAGTGCGTTTGAAGATGATCATTTCTAACAGCTTTAAGTTATGTCCAAATGTGAAATATAAACAGCAAGCCAGTCTGCAAAATTGAGGGCCCTTCTACCTCTTTCTGCAATAGAATTGGTCCCATTGGGCATAAATGTTGATAGAACCGTCATTTCCACACCTTTGAAAGATGTTTAATTATTAATATAAGAGTTTAATAAGTTACAACATGATGTAGACTTTAATTATTAATATAAGAGTTGAGATTAGACTTTAATATAATTTAATCTCAAAAGCTAGTCACACCCAAGACTTAGACATTAATGTGTGAAGCCATATTTTTAGGTGATCTAACCTGCGAATAACTCAACATCAAGAATAGTACAGGCTCTGATATTATATTAGACTTGAGATTAAATTTGAATTTAAAACTCAACTTCTAAAAGTCAGTTTTAAGAAAAGAGAATAGTTTAAATCAATATAAAAAATATTTTGGTTATATACATATTTGATGTGAGACCTAAGTATTTAACAAAATGAACAAGACTACCGTGGAGGAAAGTACCATCTTTGAAAAAAAATTCATGAATCCATCTCAAGTAAAAGAAAGAAAGAAAGAGTGAATGAATTAAAGAAAGAAAGAAATAAAAAAAGGAGGAAAGATGGTGGTCAATCATTATCAAAGTCACTCAACAAAGTGTGAATTACGAATCAGCTCTTGCATACCACTTTGCGGTACTTTGTAGCGTATTTACAGGCCATTTGGGTAAATAGTTTATCTAATTACTTATTTAAAGATAATTTTTAAAAAATAATTTATGAATAAATTATTTTATATTTAAATATACAGTAATAAAAATATTTATTTAAAGTATTTTGATAATTATTTTTTAAGAAGTTAAATATTTTAACTTTTTAAAAAATACTAAAAATAATATTTTAAAAAATAATAAATTGTACAATCAAACATAATAAAAAAATTAAAAATGTAATTTTTATCTTTTGAAAAATTGAAAAATATCTTAAGTGATATTGTCCAAATGAGCTTAGGTGGCATTTGATACATTATTTATTAAGATTGTCAGTAATATAGATTATCATTTAGAAAGATTGCCACATTTTAAATTGCTGGTAATATTAAATGCAGTGTTTGATATATATAGGTAATCTAAGTGGCAATTTATATTATCCTGTTTGATATATAAAAAAGATTACTAGGTAATATATGCATTAAATTAATATAATAATAATAATAATAATAATAATAATAATAAATAGTTAATAATAATAACAGTAATAATAATAATTATTAATTAATAAGAATAAGAAAATTTAATTATTAATTATGATTATAATAGTTAATTTTATTAATAATTATTATTAAAAAATAATTAACAATTAATAATATTATTTATTTTTAATAATTAATAATAACAACAACAACAACAATAATAATAATACTGAAAGGATTGTCACATTGGTAGTAATCTATATTACCATCTTTCAATGGAGTAATTCATATTACCATATTGGTAGTAATCTACATTAATTTGAAAATCTGAATTGTTAGTAATGTTATCCAACCAAATAGGATAATATTATGAGTCCAAATAATTTAATCAAATATTACTAATAATTCAAATAGATTACCCCATACCAATTTCTTGATATCAATAATACAAGAATATTGCAAACAAACGTGGTAACCACAAGATACCTACTAGCTGTAGGAGATCAATAAAGAAAAAATGATATTCATTGATATCTTTGTTTTTTTTTTGGTGGGTACATGATGCCGTATAAGTTGGTCTTGCACATGTCTGGGAGCTTGTGATGATCCGCCCTTTTTAACCCTTAGATGTATTTCATTAAATCGGACGATTGGGATAAAACTTGCGTTATGCCATATCTATTTTGTATATCAGTCCTCATGAGTGTGAAGCCCGAAGAGTGTTCTCGAAGCCATTCGCAGCCGTGTGGAGGACATTGATTGGTGGAACATGATGACCACACCTTTACCGTCTTAGGAGAATTGATTTGATTATAATTACGGTGTGTTGTTTAATCAAATTTTTGTGATATTTTTTTATATCTTCCTACCCCCACCCCCAATTCATCGGAACTGTCCATTTGATGAATTCTTTGCAGGAATGCCATGGTTGGCTCTCCCTTTTGGTGACTCAAGGAAGGCGCTTCTGAATCTTAAATTCAAGGTATTTTGGAATCCCCATGCTCATGGTCATTGGTTCAAGTGGCCGGATTGTCACAAAAAAAAGCTCGAGATCTGGTTATGATTCATGGGGTAGATTTTTATCCTTTCCCGGTTCAAATTGCTAAGGGGACTAGTGATTTTCCATTTGAGTCCTTGGAATTCGCGTGTGTACCGTTGTCTATCAAAACGGCAACAGAATCTGCGTTTCCTTGTTCGATGGCATAAGTCAACAAGTCCGTGAGCTGCGATGGAATGCACCTAGATATGGCTTTGTTCAAAAGGGAGAGAGTTTGTGGGATTTGGGGGTGGTTTGAGATGGGGTACTCGGCGATGTGGGGACCCACCAAGGAAAGGGGGATGACAGCGTTGTTGAACACGTGAGGTCTCGATTTGGAGGTGAGGTGGTAGAGGTCGTCGTGTTGGTGGTGCTTTCCGGCGAGGAGCATGGAGGTTCGGACGGTGACAGCATCCGGTGCGGCGGAGAGTGGCAGTTTGTCGGAGGGGTGGGAGATGGAGAGAGTGTATGTTGAAGAAGAGAGGGGTGGGATTGTTGCAAATGGATGATCGCTAGAGAATGGAGAAGACAAATACAATGTGACATGTGAGGAAGTTGTGTGTGTGTGTGTGTTTGTAACCATGTGGTTTGAACCACTTCAAAGTTGTCAATATTTGGCATCTAGAAGACTGCTATGTGCTATGTAATTTCTTGGTAAGATTATTGTGATCAAGTCAATAACTATTTATTTACTATCATTTTATTTTCAAAACTTTAGGCATGCGCTGAGCAAGAAAGAATCAAAATAATGTTGCTAACGTGATGGATAAATAAAGATTGCCTCCCCTGACTAGCAGGATAGTATTATTGTCATCTTTTTTATTTGTCTTATTTCTTTAACCATCTGAAAGTGAAGGCATAGCATCCCATTCGTATCACTTCTGTGGTGCTGAGCTTAGCTTGCTTACCGTTTGTGGCCATATGTGAGAATGATTACCAATTGATTATTTGGTTAATTGAAAAATGCATTGATAGTTGTAATTAAATTTGTGATACTTTATAGAAAATTACCGTTCAGGGACTAATTAATTCAACTACTTGCTAGTTTATTTGATGTTGTTTCTCTGCTATATTCATAGACTATGTATTTAAAAGAGCTATTAGCATCTCTAATTATTCATAATCTTGCACTTGTAACTAACATGAACTATATGTACACTATGTATATGGGTTTGATGTTAAAGACTTACAGAAAATATTATAGCTTCGGAAAGGAATGGTTTTGGAACGTAACTAAAGAGTCATATGAGAGGGATCATCTATGTATAAATTGCATGCGGAGGTTTTTTGCAAATAAATTAAAGGACCATAAGAAGATCCATAACAAGAGAAGGTCAACCCTAACACACATCATCCTTTAAATTTATCTTTTTTCTTTTCTTTTTTAGGTCTGAATCCTTTTAATTTATCCTAGATGATGCAAGACTACAGTAGGCTTGGGGAATGGTGGTGCTCTTGGGTAAGATTGGTTGGGTTAAATTAATTTAGACCATATTCTATACTTTTATTGGACTAATATTTTAGACCTAAAAATGATCTTATATTAGGAAAGAATATATCCAAAATTTAGATAAAATATATCATTTTAAATAAAGGGAATTCAAGACTCGCCCTCTACAATAGGTATAAAAATGAGGGAAAAAAATTATAAATTAAATTTATGTGTAAAATTACATTAATACTACATACCCGAAGTTTTCACCTCCATTTTTATTACCGTTATCAAACTCACCCTAGGCGTTATAAGACATAGTAAGCACCTTGTCTCAGGTGGTGCAATTTGACAGGCATCAACTACGAACATTCAAACTCTGTCCTTCAGTTAAGAGTTGGCCATATTAGAAACGATCGACAAAAGGAAAACATAACTGAACTTCTTGCTGACTTAAATTCTTCATTTCTAAGTAAATTACCTCAACAATATGATCTCTACTGGCCATCCGTGATCTACCCCTAGTAGAGAGTCTTATTATTGGTTATGATCATAACTAAAAGCTACCTGAACAAATGAAAATTAATCAGTTATAAGATGATTCTATGATTCACATGCAGATCAAGCCAAATCTTAGTATAACTACAGAATCCTTATTATAAAAACGAAGTTAAACAAAATAAAGTGTCTCTTCCTACATTGTTATGATTCAGTTCTATGCACAGTTTATTTCTCCATATTAAGAGCAAAGGAAGAAACTGGTCAGTCAAGAAGAAATGGTGCTTTTTGAGATGACATCAAAGGATATTCCATTCTGTTGAAGTCTTTCCTGTAGATCAGTTGGACCAAACACAATCCCTGGAGGGTAAACTCCTCCTTTTGGTAGGTTGTTGCGTTGGCTGAGAAGAATGAGAGCACACTGAAGAAGAATTATTGGGGTGGTCATGTATCCAATTTCAGGTCCTGTTACTCTTGTTATGATTTCCATGTCAGGTTTTGTGTTTCCCTGTGAAGCAAGACTCTCATTACTAAAACCATGTCCAACAAACCACATCTTGAATGAAGCGCTTTCGACCTCCTCTTCAGAAGGTCCCTTCTTGCTGAACCAACCAAGGGTGAAGACCGAAGGAAATGTCAAAAGAAGCCACCTTCCAAAACCAGAATTTCCTAAAAGGCCAATGAAGATTCCAACCATAATGATCCGGAGTATGCCCAACAAAGATTTTGAGCCTATTTTCACACCAAAATGAGCTGGCTTCACAGATGACCAGAAGGCTTCCCTTTTTGCGACCGCCTCAGCACTCTCATTCATGCCAGGGAGACCACGGGAGTTTTCTGTCAGAGTTGCAACTGTTCTTCGAACAACAACTGAATCTGCTGACGGCAGCTTTACTGCCCAAAGGCCAATTTTCTTCTGGTTTTCTATAGTTGTTCCTTTAGAAGGAGGGGGCCCAGGAATCTACAACCGTGAAAATGTAAGCCGATAAAATGGCACTATAAAAAGCATAAGAAAGGAAGAGAACGGATGCCAATCACAAGGTCAATAGATATATACATTGGTTTAAGTTAATCTCAACCCAAGAGAGCGTTAGTAGTCAAGGTAAACAACAGAAGTAAGAGGAAGAATGGAAAAGGGTGGGGGCGGGGTCAGGTAACTATAATATTCGTGCTCTTCGAAAGAAACTGACAATTTATCATCCACTATGAAGCATGTCTCCACATGACAGCATACTTCTTTCTACAGTTAAAAGACAATAACATGTAAAATTTAAAGACAGTGCCTTCCACAATCTCATTGATATGCCTTAGACTTCCTCGTGCAGGCACATCTAGAAATCTGTACTTTTTTAATTATATAAAGAACATCTCTTGTTTTGATATCTGCACATATCTGATAATTGTTATGTTTACAGCATATAGTTTACTTCATATGCACTTCAGGTTGTGTATGATGCCCTCAATGAAGTAACTGTTGGTAACTGGTATTAGGCTGTTAAACCAAATCAACCTAATCAAATTGAACAAATTGTCCTGCTGCTTTGGTCATATATTAAGCACATAGACACACAAACCTAGACACAGACACACTCGTGCAATACCAATTCAGCCATTTTAAACTATTAAGAAAAATTAACAGCTTTTTTTTACTCTCAACATCTCACTTCCACCTGAACACATCTACCCTGCTCTTACCCACCAATTTCAAGGTACAAGTCGTTCATTATGCATGTTATATATATTTAAAGAAACAAATGTCCCCTGCCAAGTTGCAGTATAATCTTGTTTTTCAGTTCAGAACTCACTGTACATATCATGTCCTATGTCCGATTCTTAATTTATGAATTTTCAAGTTTGCTGCATCATCCTGTATGTGTTAATTGATGTCTCATGTTAATGTGCGGGCCTGTGTTAGTATGCTTGACAGTACCTCCTCCGTTTCAATATATCTATCAGTGTATCTGGATACATTGATTTTTAAACGTAACATTTTGGTCAAACTGATACATATATTGAAACAGAGGGAGTATTGTACAAGCAGAACTAGATTTCTTGTTGCAGCTGCTTGTCATTACTAACACTGAAACCTACACAAGAATTTTCACAATTTATACATGGAGCTCATCCATGAAATTGTATCTCCCATTTTTTACCCCCATAGCAAACACACCCTTAGAAATCTTTGCCACATCCAAGAATGCACTAACTTTTTCACAACTTAACTACCACAAATCACAAAATTCTAAATAGCCAACCTTCTACTTAAAAACAAGCATTACCATCTTCATGTTTGCCACAAATGCATGAATGAATAGTATAATCATATAACCGAATGTTGATTTCTACTCTGAGAAGCCGAAGTGATTGGGTGCATTTGTTTTAGATAATCAGCTTCTTAAAAGATAAAGAATTAAAAAAAAAAATCCATTTTCAGCGCTTTTTTTTTAATATATAAAAATGATAATTCAAAAAAACAAAACAAAACAAAACAAATTCAACTCCAAATTTTTCACTTACCACAGGCCTAGCCCTTCTGGGCCTGGACCTCCTCAGCTCCTGCAACTGCTTCGCATTTGCCACGCCTAGAACGGCCGACTCATACGTCGCCAAATTCCCCACGATCCTCTTCTCCGATTCCAAGCTCACGTACGCCTCCACCCTATTCACCACCGCCGGCGCCACCCACTGCCGCGAATTGAACATCAACCCTAGCTCCGCCGGTACCGAATCGAACCCGCACGCCGAAACCACCAGCGCCCCCGATTCCGCCGCCGTGTCATGGTACTTCGCCTCCACGCGCTCCATGAACTCCGGCTCGCCAGAGATGTCCAAGTAGTCGCATCCGGCGGCGGCGCAGGCCGCGACGACGGGATCGCCGTGGAGGCGGAAGGGGCCGACGCAGTTGAGGAGGAGGGAGGTTTGGGCGCAGAGCGCGGCGAGGGAGGGAGGCTCTGAGGCGTCGGCGGTGAGGGTGGGGATGTTGGGCCGGGGGTTGTTGGGCCCGGCGGCCCATTGTAGGGCCCGGGAGAGTTTCGATGGGCTTCGGCCCGCGATGGCGATGGACTTGAGTGGGGAGAATGGGGCGTTGAGGAATTTGAGGGCTTCGCGGAGTACGTACTTGCCTGTGAAGCCTGAGGCGCCTAGGATTATGAGGTCGTAACGAGGATTGTTGTCGTTGCGTTGGTTGTTTGGTTCCATGTTTTGGGATTTTGGGGAATTGGAGAACTTATTGCAGTGTTGCGAAGAACTAGAGCGTGCTTGAGGGTCGGTGAAATGAATTTATAAGAAAGGGGTTTCGGTTAGTTTACGATGATGACGCGGTGGGTGGATATGTGAGATGCTATGGGCATGTGATAAGTTGATGAGTTTCAATTAAATTCAGCACATCAAAGTTAAATTCATATAGTTGGGCGAAGAATTTAGTAAAATGTTCAGATTGTTCTGGCTAACCTACAAGTCTATGTTAAGGCATAATAACATTAATTGTTTCATTAATCCATATGTAAGGGTGAAGAATTTGGCAATGTGTAGATTGGTCTAGCTAACCCACAAGTCTATAAAACACCCCCCAATTTCAAAATATTTGTTCAATTTTGATATTTTAAGATTTCAAAATATTTATCCATTTCTAATATTAAGATAGTATTAATTTTTTTTCTAATTATATCTTTAATTTAATTGTCACCCACTATCATCGTAATTAGAGTTGAAGATTATGCTAAACCAATCTACTGTCATCAATATAAAGATGAGCATTGTAATATCAATTATACTAATAGAAGCATGTTTCTTTAGATAAAGATAGTTTTGTCTATTTATATAATTTTATGCCATTACGAAAGTTAATTTTTTTTTTCTTAATTTGTGTATTTTTTGATTTTGGATAGATATTTTAAAATGGATAGAGTAATAAAAGAGACATATTATTTGTACATCCAAAAAGTTGAACCCCCAATACCTCATCTCTACTTTTTCTCTCTTTTTCTCTCTTTCCATCAATCATATCACTTATTTTCATTTTCTTTTATAATTTTTTTCTCTCTTTTTTCTCAATGTCCGAGAGTGTCTACCAACTCAGTAGTACCAAAAAAATTTCTCATAATAAAAATAACTGTTAGAAGTGAATTATTGTCATTATTATTATTATTTTTAAATTTACTAAAACATTTTTTTAATTCTATAATAACAAAATTTATAATTTAAGTAAGAGAGGGTGTAATGTGATGCTCTTCGAAATTCAAGGGATATGCTCTATCTTGTAATTTAATAGTAAAAATTGTGAGATACATGGGAGCATGAATTACTTATAGTGTATTATTGTAATTTTTTAATTTTTGCCAAATTTAAAAAAGATGATTAAATACATTTTAAAAGTGTTTAAAATTTAACTCTGTGATCATAAAATTCTACAAACTTTTTTGTAAAAATATTTTCAACAATTCTAAGTTGCGTTGGCTGTTAGGTTCTATGTTTTGGAATTTGAGGATTGGGATTGCGAAAAACTAGTGCTTGAGCAGGGTAGAAATACAGAGTGAGGCAAGTGAAATGAACGGAGACGGTTTTTGGATAGCGTACAATGATGCAGTTGATAGAAACGTGAAATGCTGAAATGATATGGGCATGATTGATGACTTTCAATTAAGTTCAGCACACCGATATAATAATGAAATGGTAAGGCATGATAAGGTAATCGTTTCATTAATCCACAGGTAAGGGCGAAGGATTTGGCAAAATACGCAGATTGCTTTAACTAACCTACTCGTCAAGTCTTCAAGAGAGCATAAATATCATAATTTGACATTTTAAATCGTTAATCAACTAAGCACAAAATAAGGACATATTGCAATTTACAACTGCTTTCAAACAAATCATTCCGTATGAATATAGTTAAAAATCATACATGACCTTCTCAAACAAATGCTCTCTTTTTTTCTTTTCCTTTTTTTACTGGTCAAAGGTCTCACCCTGCCCTCTTAACAGCTCACATTTTATTGGTCATTATCATCCGACTCACTTGACCTTCCTTTTGCCCATAAGCCCAAGAACTTCATCCCACAGCCCAATACTTCCAACACTCCCCAACCCAACTACACTTGGGCTACATGCAGCCACAGTCCAATAACCGGCTCTTATCTCACTTTTCAATTGCTCTTTCTCCCACCCACAATACCCATCAAAGAACCTAAAATCTCCAAGCCCAACCACATTCCTCTTCACCATTTCAGCAGCACAACCCACACTCTCCTTTCCCCCATAATACAGCCCCTTCATCACCTCCTCAAACACCCCACTCTTCCCCACCCCATCATCACAACTACCCTCTTTTGGACTCACCAAAAACAACCCTTCCTCCAAGGGCCCCCCAAAGAACAATGGACTATTAGAGAATGTGCCCTCCACATCCAAAGCCGTTGATCTTGTCTCCTTGATGGACATCAATGATGGTCGGTTGAGGATGATCCCTGATGGGCCTAATGGCCCAGTTGACAAGAGAAGGATCACCGTCCGTTCAAAGATGTGGACCCCATCAAGCTGTTCGGTAGCAATGAGCAAGCAACCCCTTTCAGGCTCATGGATTACGTGGGCCCATTTATCACCAATGGTGATGAGGGGGGGCTGATCCACAACAGTGTCTGGATCAGCCACTGAAGAGGGTTCATCAGGCCTTAGCAATTGATCTCCGCCGGCCACCAGTTTTGCACGGAAGGCCCTCCAATCACCATTGAGGGCAGGTTTGTCATCATCCAACGGTGATGATGATGACAAGTGGCAGCCTGGGATTTGATCACAAAGTTGTGAGATTAAAATAATAATTCTTCAGATGGAAAAAATTGTTTCATGTGAAAATTTCACAATATTGATTAGATGAAGTAATTAATCATAAAATACTACAGAAGTAATTTCATAGACTAAAGTAGAAATGAATATGTAGTTGGTTGTGTAAGTATTAGTGAAAGGTGAAGAACTTACACGATACATGAAATGGAACTCCAACTTTTCCGCACTGGAATTGTTGAGAAGATCTCTTGGTGCATGCTAGAGACCCAGCTCTGATCGTGGGAATGAGTTGATCAGTGGATTTGGTGAAGGACTTGTGGGTGAGTAAGCTAGCTTCCATGTTATTTGAGATCCTTCAAGATAAGGGTTTAGAACGAGAGAGTTTGATGGAATGTGTATAAATGTGGAATAAGGTTTAATCCGCACCACACAGCATGTTTTGTTGCTTTGCACCTCATCCAAGTTGTCTTAGAAGTATGGGCCAGTGGATAAACTTTGACACATGCCACATAGGACGACAAAAACATAGGGCTCCCCGGAACTTTATTTGTGGGCATTGGATGGTTTTGCATGATGTGTCAAGTTCTATGCCACTTATTCTGCATTTACTTCCAACACTGAAAAGGTTTCCAAATTGTGGACGTTCGGCATTACAGAGGAGGGCTACATGCCAGTCATGGGTAAAAGGAAAAGCTTAATCAACACAAGTATTGTTAGATTTTAACGATTACTCATGAGTTAGTCAAAAGTTAGTCATTTAACAAAGTTTGATCTGGTAAAATAAATGTTCCGTATGGTTTAATTTTTAGAAAAAATTCTTTTAAAAAAATATTTTTTAAAAAAGAGCTTTGTAAAAAAATTATTTTTAAAATAATATTTTTTATTTAATTTAAATATATCAAAAACAAATTTTTAAAAATAAATTTTATTTAAATAAAATAAAATAAAATTATTTTTAATTATTAATATGAAAATAATAATAAATTTTTTTTTAAATTTTTTTAAAATAAAATATAATCTTAAAAATATTTTTTTAAAAATTTTTTTTAAAAATTTTAAAAAAATTTATCAAATATATTAATTATTATATATTTTTATTCTCGTACTAATAAAAAGTTAGAAAGTACAACCAGTCGGCCAGTTAAAATAACGCCTTTCTCTACCTTTCAGATTTCTGATTATTATATTTGTACATCTAATCCTCCATTCATATCCTGACATAGCATAACCACCCAATTACTAGCCGAAGGAGAAACTTAACTATATTAATATTTTTTGGGTCAAATAAACTAAGTTAATACAATAAAAATGATGTATTAACATGTACCCAAAAAAAAAAAAAAATGATGTACTAACATTGCAAATGTAAAATAATAATTTAACACAAAAAAATACAATTTGTATTTAACAAACAATAATAATATTTTAATTTTGTTTACTAACTTAGTCTGTGTATTTCTGGTTACCAAGTTCAAGTCCTGATATGATCTTTGTAATCAATATATCAGACATAAAGTTCATATCTTGAGAGTACCAAAAAAAAACGTTCATATCTTGAGTTGTGGCTGGTCATAAAAGGGTTTTGTGTTAGCCTGCAGTTCATGTGTGCCTAAACTAGCTCTGTTATGTACTCTAAAACAAAATAAATAAATAAATAGCTCTGTTAGCTCCGTGCCAACAGACTAATCTAGTAAGTAGTCTAACCAGTTGTCTTCAAAGAAAAAAGAAGAGGACATAAAGATCCAGAAGTTTTGGATAAATTAAGTAAGTTTTTTTTCTTGTCAATCTAAGAAAATTTGTTTTTCACCTTCGATATGTTTCTTAAAGAGAAGCAATAAACGCTTAGTTCAACGACAGGAACTTTGCAGCACCATTTGATGTGGTACAACAGTCAATCTACTTGACATGAGCAAAATTGAAAGTCACCTAAGCATTCACCTTCACTAATTCATGTTATACTAATAATACTCCATATTTTAAAGTTTTTGAACTTTTTCAAATAGTCCCCAGAAATGCCCAAGCCCCAGTTGTTCATCAAAACATCCATAAAGAAAATTTTATGCAACATTAGCCATCCATAGAATCAAGAAGCTTCATCATGTCCACCATAACCCATTGAGAAGCGAATGAGGCAAGGATGACTATGTTATACTTACAGTCTCTGCAGTCTACTGAGCTTAACAATGATGGGAGATATAATTTCTCCTAGTTGCTTGTACTGAGGTTTCTGAAGAACACAAAGAAAAAAATATATATTTAGTTAGCCAAATTCTGAAGAATGTACACAGGAAGATAAATGAAGGAGAGCCAAGGTATATAAGCAGATTTATTGCAGAAAAAGGAAAGGGTTTGAGAAAGAGTTGCGAAAATGAAAACTATTGTCCAACTCACCAGGAACACACCCGCTACATTCATCTGCAGATCATCCACAATCATCTACTGCCTCCCAAATGGAGGTTCATACTTAATATAATAATAAGTCATCTGCAGATCTTCCAGTTATCAACAGAAATGAACCAGAGAGAAACAAAAAGCAGGGGCAGAAAGAAGTTTACACCAAGAAAAATAAAATTCAGATTAAAGATAACATAGTGAATGTCTCAAATTTAATAAATAGTGCTCAGCAGAAAGGAATGTATAAATGCAATAGAGTGGAATTGCCACCCAGTATATTAAATGTGAAGCAGAGCTTCTTTTTACAACAACTACAAAATGTTCCCTCTCTTTGGCCTTACAAAAGGGCACCTGGCAGCATTAGTACCTAGTAGGATTCTTGCACTGTAAGCACAGGTTCAACCAGGCATACAATTTTTTGTTTTGCTAAACCAGCAGCAACAATGTATATGATGATATCTTTACTTTTACTACAGCAGCAATGTATACAACTAAATCATCATATTAATTTCAGAAGCTATAAGCATCACTTCAGCTGTTCATACCGATGCAACCAAATCAGATTAGTACATCTCTTTTAACACACCTTCGGAACATATCCAACATGCCTAAGGTCCTGTACCAATCTGTCAATCATCTGATATATATCATGTGATTTAGGGTGTGACTGATCAAATACTGTAAATTCATGCACTTCTTCTTCTACCTCAATGGAACTAGCCCCAGAAGGCTTTTGGCCTCCTGTACTCTTCATTTGCCACCTTACATTAGCAACATTCACCCAATCCCCTGCTTGAGCATAAATATTTGACAGAAGGGAGAAATTTCCAGGATCTGATGGCGCCAACTTAAACAAGTGTTCACACACAGCTCTTGCAAGATCTACATCGTTATGCATACGACAAGCCCCCAAAAGAGTACCCAATACTATGGCATTAGGCTCCATAGGCATGCTGCGCACAAGCCGAAAAGCTTCCTCTAGGTGTCCCCCACGGCCTAGAAGGTCAATCATACAACCGTAGTGCTCGACTTGAGGAACAATTCCATATACTTTCTCCATTGTATAGAAGTAATTGCGCCCTTCATTAACAAGGCCTGCATGGGTGCAAGCACATAAAAGGCCGATGAACGTATATTTGTCAGGCTCAAAACCTTCACTTATCATCCTAGAGAAAAGTTCAAGTGCTTTCTTGCCACGCCCATGCATGCCTAACCCTTGGATCATGGAATTCCAAGACACCACATCTTTCTTTTCCATCCCACTAAAGACACCAAGCGCAGCATCCAAAGAACCACACTTTGCATACATATCAATGAAAGCATTCGACAACTTAGTGCTACACCTAAACCTAAGCCTCTGTACAGAGGCATGAATTCTCTTCCCCAATCCACGCATTCCAGACTCAGCACAAGCAGCCAAAATACTTATCAAAAACCCATCATCAGGCCTCAACCCAACTCCCTCCATTCTATCATACAACTTCGTCGCCTCCTTGACAAGCCCCTTCTCAGCATACCCAGATATAATCGTCGTCCAAATCACCAAATTCTTTGCAGGACACTTATCGAACAACATCCTCGCCATATCCATATCCCCGGCTCTACTATACCCCCAAACCATCGTCGCCCACGACACAACATTCCTCTCCGGCATCCCCTCAAACACCTCAAACGCCTTACCCATCTCGCCAGCCTTCACATACCCATCCAACATAGTGTTCCAACTAACCACATCCCTCTCAGGCATTTCATCAAACACCTTGCACGCCTCCCCCAACTCGCCACCTTTCGCCAACCCACCAATCATAGAGTTCCACGTCACCACATCCCGCTCCTCCGTCTCCAAAAACAACCTCATAGCAGAATCAATCCCAACACTCCCACACTTACAATACGAATCAATCAACGAGTTCGGCACGAATATATCACTCCCGCAAAAACCGAACTTTTCCACGTGGGCATGGATCATCTGCACCAACTGAAAACAGTTATAACCGTCACAGGCTTTCAACAGACACGTGTAGGTGAAGCTATCTGGAAGCACCCCGTTCCTCTGCATTTGGAAGAAGGTTTCGAAGGCGATCTTGGGGTGAGGGTGGTTTTGGGCTTGGGCCCTGATGAGGGTGTTGTAGAGGTGGGCGTTGGGGCTGGGGACGAGGTTGAAGGCGTTGACGGCGGAGGGGAGGTGGCGGGAGAGGGAGAATGCGGCGACGAGCTTGGGGGCGACGTAAGGGTCTTGGTGGAGGTGGTGCTTGAGGACTTGGGCGTGGATTTGCTTCACGGCGTCGAGGTTGGCGCAGCGGTGGAGGTCAGAGAGCTTCTCCTCCAGGAGCCGCCGCGTCGAGAACCATGTCGGTGCACGCGCCGCCGCAGCAGGCACTTGCATTTGTTGTTGTTGGTTTCTGTTTCTTTCATGCAAAGCTGCTCAAGCCATGGCACGCAGACTGTGAAGTACTTGGATGCAAGATATTATTATTGAATGGGTTTGTTTGTGTTTTTTTTAGTTAAAAAAAAAAATTATTTTTTTATTAAAAATGTTAATTTTTATATATTCAGATAATTTTTTAAAAATAATTAAATTTTTTAAAAGATTAATTTTTATTTTTTTTAGAAAAGTTAAAAAAATAATTTTTTAAAAAAAATTAATTTTTAATTTTTTATTGTATATAAAATTTAAATTTTAAAATTATTTTTTTTATAATTTAAAATAAACGCACCCATTGTCTCGTTCATTAATCACTCAATTTCATTGTTAGTGTGTGTTTGAGAAAATTGAGAGGTTAAGAGTGCGTTTGGATGTGATTTTTTTAATAAAAAATTATTTTTTTATTTAAAAAAATTAATTTTTATATATTTGGATATTTTTTAAAAAAATAACTAAAATTTAAAAAAAATAAATTTTTTTTAAAAATTGAAAAAAAGGTTAGTAAAAAAAATTAAATTTTAATTTTTTTATTTATATATAAAATTTTTTGAACCACATATTTTTTAAAGTTGAAATAAATGTATTATAAAACTTATTTCAACAATTATTTATTTATATAATAACTTTTATGTGAGAATTAATTAACAAATGTATTATAAAATTATTTCAATAATTATTTATTTGTATAATAACTTTTATGTGAGAATTAATTTTTATTTGGATATTTCAATTGAAAAGTAATTTTAAGATAATCTATTATGTTAGGATTGTATAAAAAAAAATTATTTTTATATAATAAAATTATTAAAAATAATATAAAATAATTATTTATATTATATAAACTTGATACTTAGGATCAATATAGTAAAAATATAATAATTCTAAAATAGTTAACTTTTACTTATAATCATCAATTCTAAAATATTGTTTATGATTATAAGTTATTTTTAATTTAAAATTATTAATTTTTTATTATAATTTATTTTTAACTTTCTATCAAATAAGATTAATTTTTTAGAAACAATTTTTTTTTAAGCATAAAAGATGTTTCTTGCATGTTCCCAAACATTTACTACCTCCACTTGTTTTCAAAAAAAATCTTTAAGAACATTGATCCTGTTTTTAAGAATGCAGCTAATTTATCATTGTATCTAACTTTGTCGATTTTAATCCTTTTTTGAGAATATATTTTTTTGTGGGGGTTTGAGAATACATTTTTGTTCAATTAACAAAGTATTTATTATTAATTTTATTGTTTACATAATTTTAAATACAACGTAAATATATATATATATATTATAAGATTAATAAAATAAATTAACTAAAAATTAAAAATTAAATAAATTTATTTTAGCAAATATTAATTTTGAACTCTTTAATTATTGTACACATAACTAAAAGTAACAAATAAAATGTATTAGAGAAAATAATTATTTAATAAAAATGAAAGGACTAACTAGTTAAAAAAATAAAAGTGACTAACAAATATTAGAACATGAAAAATATCTTGCTCTAAAAGTATACAATAATTTCTCTAAAAGACCTATTTATTTGAAATGGCTTAGTTCATTTAGATTGGAGAATGAAGAGATACAAATCAATTCAACTTCAATAAAAGTAAAATATTATAAAATTAATTTTGATATATCATCAATATAAAAAAATTTCACACACTGTCATCCAATTATATGATATTATATGTGAAATTTTTGAAGTAATGGTGTAAGAGTCAAATATTTTTATTAATATGATAATATATGATTAGATGTCTATATAAAACTCTTTTACACTTATGGTGCATCAAATTAAATTAAAATATTATTAGTAATATCCCCATAAAAAATATTATTAATAAAAGTTTAATTGGTATATACTGACAGTGTAAAATAATTTTATACTGTCAACCAATAGAAATATGGAAAAATGAGAAATTACGGTAGGTCCCTCATTGTAATGGGTGATTATTTGTATGAATTGACACTTTCCACTATTTCTATTGGCTGATAGTGTAAAATTATTTTATACTATCAGTGTATTTAAATTAAATTCTATTAACAATATTGATAGTTGAATTGTTAAAGATTTTTTTAATTGTCTGGACTATTAGTATAAAGTATATGATGCCAGCCTCTCTCTTAGTGCTAATTTTTAAGTGTATATAAGACTCAAATTAAAAAATTTAAATGTTGAACCACTAATCAGGTGTTGGTGAATTATTAAGATTTAAGGACGATATTAAAAGAATAATAGAATTAAATCTTCATAAATAGTGTATATCTTTTTTTTTAATCCCTTTTTCATATTTCGTTACGATACTTTTTTAGGAATCGGCTCTGCCATCAGGATTTAGGCCCTCAAAGTGAAATCTAAAACAAAAGAAAATATTACTTATAATATACTATAAACAAATTATTCGTAATAATATCTATCAAACTTTGTGGAGATAATGCTTATAAGATTGCTAGTGCTAAATTGGTTCATTTGTGGGAATGGCTATTTAGCCATTTTACGGGTTATGTTCAGAACTGTTGATGATTATATCACCAAATCATGTATTTTTGTGCTTAATGCAGGGGTTTTGCAATCAAACTATTGCTTTGCAAGTGCTATGTTTGATGGTAAATGATTTGGCTAAGTGTTTGCTTTCTTGTGTGTGGTCGGTGATCAACTACAAGAGTGTCCGAAGAAAAAAATGAGAAATTGAAAGACAGAACGCTAACTTGTTGATCATCTTGTAGTCAACTATATGAAGTAAGGATAAGCATAAAAAGAAGCATCAATTCAAGGTCATTTTTTGGTGCAGATGATGGCCAAATCTTCACTTGAAGATTTGTATACTCTTTTATATTTTTTTGTTGCAACCACTACATGCGCCCACGAGGTAGATTGTATGGTTGAGGCTTACTTTTTTAGCGAGGCTGAGGAGGAAAGTTTGATTCTCACTTGCCAGCTTTTAGTTTTTAGGCCATATATTTTTCAATTGTTGTATACACACTAAAAAAATTATGATAATATACATGTTATAATAAACATCAATACAAATAGATGAAAAATTTTATATTAATCATTAAAATTAATATTTATTGATATATTCTTGTAATATTTAAGTAAAATTTTAATAAAATATTATTTATTTTTCTGCCTTCATCTCTTTCTTTAGAATCATAATTAAAAAAATCTTAAAATTAAAGTGAAATATAGGCATAATATTTGTTTACAAATTATTTTGTTTGTGTTTAATATACTTGATCCCTATGATATATATATATATATATATATATATATATATATATATATAATTCAATTTTTTTATCCTACCCTCAAACTATTTAATTTATTTATATTTTATGTAAAGCTTCCAAGCTCATATATATAATAATATAAATAATTTTTAATATTACATGATAAAATACACATGTTTAAAAAATATTACAAAATACGTCGTTATGTATAACAAATTTACAATGAAATTATCGAAATAAAAAAATTTAATTGTTATATCATTTTGCTTGATAATTTTGGATTACCATTTGAAACTATTAAAAAAATTCTATATGAGAATTTATATTAAAAACTAATTAGATATGAATTGCAATATATAAATTAGGAAGTATTAATATAATAAGATTTTGTATATTTGAAAAATGAAAAAAATCCACTACAAATATAAATTTATATAAATTTTATTTATGAATATAAAAAATTAATATGTGTAGCCAATTTCAAAAGGTAATTGGCTACATATCTGTGTAGCCAATCGCACATTTCATACCCCCTCACTTAAGTCATTTCTTTCAGAATATTTGACGTGGAGAAAACGTACAAGTTTGTAGGAGGTCAAGTTATCATCATCATGTTGAGAAATTTGAAAGCACTTGCAGAATTTTTGTTCAAGGTTTATAGTTGAAAGAAGTTTTTTTTATATGTATATATATATATATATATATATATATATATATATATATATATATATATGTATATTTTATCTTTTTTTTTTCCCCATTTTTTGGCCGCGGGGCTTCTTAATGAAACTGGCATTTACTAATTAGAAGAGTAAGGATTTAAACTTAAATTCTAATCTTTTGCATAAAGCTAAGTTACCATCAAAGTAATTATTCACAAGTGGTGTTATTTTATGGGTCTTGCTAAAGCATCTTCAATAATACTGACTAAGGATTATTTTTTATCTTTTAATAAATATTTTTAATACTTAATGAAAAAAATTAAATGTTTTGACTTTTAATATAATAAATATTTTACTTTTTATTATTTTTATTCCTTTAATTAAAACATTCTAAGAATTTTTTTGAGTAATTTTTTCTAATAGTATAATTATCCATGTAATTAATATTTGATTTTGATTCATTACGAGTATAAATTTTTTTCTTTATTAAATCCTTTTATCACATCACTAAAAGAACCAAACTAAAAATTATTTCAAAATTGAGTTTTTGAATAAAATGACAACCACAGAATCTAGATGCTAGAAAATTAAGATTAATGATTCTATACTTTACCTAAAAAAAGAGTTAAAAAAAATAAAAAACAAGAGAACGAAAACATATTAATCTGACTTTGACAAATGGTAGTAGGGATGTTAAAAAAATCTGTCCCCATTGATACTCGCAAATAATACTCAGAATAATTGATATAGTAAGATTTTGCTCATGAATGTGATTAAGATTTTAAATACCCGCATATTAAATGAGGTGGGGGCGGGGATCACTATCTTCGTATCCACGGGTACCCTGATATAAAATTACTATTTTACTCTTAAGTTATTAACTTAATTAGGCTAATATTATTGTTATTTAAATTACTTGGACTAATATTTAAATTTAGAAGTTAAGTTTATTTGTACTTATCATATGTTAGACAAATAGTTAGATTACTATTATATGTTTATTTTTATTTTAATTTGTTGAAATTTAAATTTAAAAATTGGATTATTGTGCTTATTTTGTATTTATTTTTATTTTAAGTATATTAAGTTGTTAGAATTCGAATTATAGAATTAGATTAGTATTTGTGCTTATTTTAAGTATTTTATGATATTAGAATTTTTATATTTGATTTAAATTTTTTGAATTTTTTACATTCTAACGAGTATTCATGGATATCCAAGGATACCCATAAACCCACGAAAAATTTAAAAGCAGGTACCTATATAAATACGAAGTAAAGACGGAGGTGGATATTCATCCACGGGGCAGGGGACGGGGCAATCCCCCGCTCCATTTACATCCCTAAATGGCAGGGAAAGAATGTGATCAAGACAACACCTTGAAGACTGGTAGTTGCCAATATAAAGAGCATACGTGTCAATTTCTTTAGCAACACGAAACTAAAGCTCATCAGGCCTTCGTTCCATGCACTCCACCTACCCAAAAAATTTTCTATGATATAAATCTAACAGCTCATATATAAATATACTTATAATAAAGTTAGTGAAACCTAAAAATTGAATGTATATTGAATAAAGCTAGTTTTATGTGTTGTGCTTAAATATGATATGTTGTAATTATATGCAGGTAAGAATCTCCCCTTCCTAGTGCTACTTCCTTTCAAGTTTCAACCACCAACACCTAACTCCTTTCTTGTCCTGAAGCTGAAACCTCACCAACCACAACCCAAAGCGCCAAACTCGACTTAGTCTTCACTTTCACACTCTTATCATTATCATTAGTAATGCTTCTTCTCTCTTTGACAAATCCTTATTCTCATCAGTTTCTTCTGTGTCTTAACAAAGTTACAATGGAGGCCAAGCTTTTAAGAGCTTTTATCTCAACACCTCTTCCTCTCTCTGATTCTTCAGCATCTGTTCCTGCTTCACATCTTGCAACATGCAGGGCTTGCTTTCCCTTCAACCCCACCTCATGTTTTGCCAAAAGACGCAGCCTTTCTCTCCAAGCATTTGCCGCATCCACTGGGTGAGTACCCTTTGTTCAAATTTATGGTTGGTTTTTATTTGACATTAGTATTTTGCATTTGAAGATATTAGTTTGTTTTTTATTCTGCTTTGTCATAGTTGATGCTTGATTGGTGATTTGTTATGTTAACAAGTCATAGAATCCGTCACCAACTTTTATTGTTGTAATATGTTTTCAACTTTTTATTGAATTTAGTAGCATAGCCATAAGCAAATAGCCCTGCCATTGAGCTTGTCACATATATTTAATCAGAAACATTAACATGCGTTGGTCTTTCTTATTTTTTCAGTATGGTAACGATTAACAGTTTGTAACTCTTTTGCAATGTAGGTAGCTGTTATGCCATCAGTTTCTTTTCTTTGTCAACTTGGGTTTGTGAGGCTGTGTTTCTTTGTATGAATTGCATCCTCCTGTAGTATTCTCTTTGCCAAATGGTAAAAAATAAAGGGAATATTACTAGATAAGCAATGAAATTCTGTACTGGCACCTCCATGCATCTTGAATTTTCCCAATTATTTATACTAATCTATTGTACTTGGTCAATCTTTTAAGCAAGTATCACTTTATTATGTTCCATGCTAATTCTCACTTGACGAGTTTCCTCTACCCATGCCCTCGCTTTTTGCTTAATTTTGGTCTATCAAATTTTAAGAGTATAGCCTATTTCTTCTGTATAGATTTGTGCCAAGAAAGAAAAGGGTTGATGGGAGTGAAAAACTGACCCTTGAGAATATAAGACATTCTTTGATTCGTCAAGAGGATAGCATAATCTTCAGCCTTTTGGAGCGAGCACAATACTTGTACAATGCAGATACATATGACCCTGATGCCTTCTCAATGGATGGATTTCATGGTTCATTGGTAGAACACATGGTCAGGGAAACTGAGAAGCTTCATGCTAAGGTATGGAATTCAGCATTTTCAATGATCAAATGAGAAGCACTATAAGAAAGGTGATCTAGTGAAAGTATTAAGTCCTGAACTTATCATATATATATATATATACCTAATTGGGTTTCCATTACACTGAAGGTGGGCAGGTACAGGAGCCCTGATGAGCATCCTTTCTTTCCTGATGGCCTTCCTGAATCATTGCTACCACCTTTGCACTACCCTCAGGTAAAGAATATGCCTTAACAACAAATCAAGGTTCTCCCCTTGAAGTGGATATTGGTTTGCCACTATAATTATATTATATTCACCTGGACAGAACTATGCTTCCATTAAATTCCTCTCTGCCTAGAAGGCTCAATATATAGGAGTTTACAATATGGATGGAGGTTAAGGAATTGAATTCAATACACAATGACAATGCAATTCTTTCTCATTGTATAAATGAAGGTAATTTTAGAAAAGAACCTCTTTACAAGTACGATGAGGGATCAGAAAGTGAGCCTTTGAACTTAATTTGAAATGATAATGTTCTCTTCTTTGTTCAATATATTGTAAAACAAAAACACAGAGGTTTTAGGAAAAGAAACAATTGGATACCAAGTAAGGAAATCCCCTTACTATGATATTATAGATTGTTTGACCATTACAACTACAACCCAACACACAGACACTAACTAATGATAATAGTATAATGAGGAATGAAAGAAAAATCAGTCTCCTTTTATGTCAACAACTACAGCTTAATTGTGGAACCATTTAATTCTGTCATGTAAATTCAAAACAACATGCTCATGTAATATGCAAATAATTTTTTATTAATTTACATATTCGATTAAATGATGAAATATCTGAATAAAGGAGAGCTAAATGCCTGTTCACTGAATTTCTGTTAAATGTGTGAATAGGTATTGCATCCTGTTGCCTATTCAATTAATATAAATGATAAAGTGTGGAACATGTACTTCAGAGATCTTATCCCAAGATTAGTCAAGGAAGGAAATGATGGTAATTGTGGATCCACTTCTGTTTGTGATACTATTTGCTTGCAGGTACACCTTCCCAATTACCTTTGAATTAATAAATTTTTTATCAGTTATAATTTTACTAGATATAGCTGATGCAAACTATTGCATGTTTCTGCAGTTAACATCTAGCATGTGTTATTGAAAAGTTCTTTTCTCTCCCTCCAAGTTTTGAGATTGTAGTAGCTAACACTGGTCAATACATATCTTAGCAAACTCTGGTTCTTACAGTGCTAAAAACTTGAGATTTCTTGTAACTGCAGGCTCTCTCGAGGAGAATCCATTATGGAAAATTTGTAGCGGAGGCAAAATTTCAAGATTCTCCCGATGAATATAAAGCTGCCGTTATAGCACAGGTACAAATTCTATGCAATTCTTCTTATTTTTGTTAGGGAAATACAATTGTACCATCTGCTTTCAATATCAAACATATTTATCAAAGTAAAGACAACCATTCCTGTGCCATATGTTTCTTTTAGACCATCTATACATCTATTTGGGTATAGTTAAATGGAACTGATTTTGATGGACATGCTTATAAGTCTGAGTTTGTAACCATTGCAAAGGTACATCTTAGGGGTGCCATTTTCATTTTCATTGCAATCTGGAATTTTCACAGAATCAACTTTGTCTTGTCTTGGTGACTTTGTAGGACAAGGATAGGTTAATGGATATGCTAACATATGCTGAAGTTGAAGAGGCAATTAAAAGGAGAGTGGAGATGAAGGCCAAAACTTATGGGCAAGAGGTGGGTATAAATGCAAAGGAGCATCAAGCTGAGCCTGTGTACAAAATAATTCCAAGCTTGGTTGGTGACTTGTATGGTGATTGGATCATGCCATTGACAAAGGAAGTTCAAGTTGCATATTTATTGAGGAGGCTGGACTGAACATAATACTAGCCCTTGGTTATCATGGTCTTTGATAATCAAGCATGAACCATTCTTTTACATGTAATGATGCTTATACATACACACTTGAACCATCTTTGTGAATGTGAAACATTGCATAACAAAATGGATCCCATGTAAACTTCCTTTGAAGGAATTTGATAATAAATTCTGGGTTTCTTTCTTAGGATGATGCTTTTAGATTCTTGATTTTGTAATTGACAAATGAGGATGTTGTTGTGTTTTTATATAGAGGTTTATGAAAGCCATTTTCTTTGTTATTTTTTTGCTGTAGAATTCATTCATTGAAGACTTTCCATGTTAAGAAACACATCCAAAAGATGACGAGAAAATAAGAAATACAGAAGAAATCATGTCCAATTAGGCGAAGTAATGTCCGTGATTCGCTAAGGATGGCCTCTTTGTTCACCTCTTGTCTCATTTCTCGACTTGTTTAATGTTTCATCTTATTTATGATATTGGGATCATAAGTATGTTTAAACAAGTCCTTTACTCTTGAGGGAAAAAAAATAATGATAATAATTTAAAAAGACAAACTGAAAATCTGATATTGAAAAAAATTCTAATCTTCAATTAGATAAATATCTTTCAGCTTGCTAGCACAAATATTTAAAAATGTAATTAGACTAGCCTTGTGATTGGTACTGCATGCCTCTTTCTTTTGAGAAGTACTTGAAAGCAATTCCGAGTGTAATGTAAATTAGGAGTATGACCCCATTTTATATTTTTAAGATTTCTTAAATGAAAAGGCACACTCTCTGATAAAGTGCGCATCTCAGACTTCACCGTAATGCTAGTAGGTAATTAAAAGAAAATTGCACAAACGGAATTTTAAGAGTTACATTGAAATTCGTGTCAAGAACCGAGCACTCGATGAGCACTTAACAAAACTCGTTATTGATACAAACAATTTCAATTATTAATATTTTTTTAATATTTTGCTATTGAAGTCGTATGTTATTAGCATGACTTTTAAAAGAATAATATTTAATTTTTTTAAGATTTAAAAAAATAATATTTCAACTTTTTTTTTTAATATATGACTTAATTTGTTACAAAATTTTCAATAAAGGATTTAGAATTATTTTATTATGTGATTGCCACTTTGCCCATTTCCATTTTGTTTTAATTTTGATAATTCATGTCAAATCTAATTATTAAAATTTATTCCTCTCATTCTCATAATTAATGATTTTTGATCTTAAGTATATACTAATTCATGGCAATTTTGATTAAATTTATACACATGACAACAAATCAATGTGAGAGAAGTGATTAATTATAAGAGTGAAAGGAGCAAATTTTAATTATTAGATTTGATATGAATGGTCAAAATTAAAATAAAATAAATATAAATGATTAAATTTATACATATAAGAACATATCAAATTAGAGAAGTGATTAATTATAAAAGTAAAAAAGGTAAATATTAACTATTAAACTTGTCATAAATAGTGAAGATTAAAATGAAATAGGAATGGGTGAAGTCAGCCCTCATATAATAAAATAATTCTAAACCTTTTACTTAAAATTTTATAACAAATTAAGTCATATAGTAAGAAAGAGTTGAAATATGATGACATACGACTTTTTCATTAGCAAAATATAAAATGTTAATAATTGAAGTCGTTTGTATTAAGAACCACTGCTGTTCGGCCCTAGTTGGATGATCGATTCCCAGCCCAGATTTCAGCTTAACTCTCTATTTGTGTGGTTTATCTTTGGCCACTTACCAGCTTCATATTGAAGTGTAGATCATAGAAAACACCAAATAATAATAGTATTTGAAGAGTGTGTTTATAAGTTTTGATTTTGGAAGGGAAAGAAAAGGTTCGATACTTTTATGTTTTAATCTCTATTCTTTAATTAGTCCTAACTATTCTTAAATTCAAATTTTGTAAATAAATATACAAAATTCTTTAAATATATTTTGCTTTTATAAGTGGAAATTGATCTAATGATTAGTATTTTGTCATATATTTTCTTAAAATTTTATAGATCTAATTCAATTCTAAAAGCTAATCGATGGAGAGAGTATAAAGTTTGTAAAATTGGATATATGTAGATAGTCCAATAACAAACATAATTTAACTCTAATACTATCTTAGAATTAAATGAATCTCACTCACTAGTTCATAAATTTTGCTTAATCAAAAAAAAAAAAAAAAATATATATATATATATATAGCCCATTATATTTATATTAAGTAAAAACATATAAATAAATATTAACAACTAACAATTAATGAATACCAATATCTTAAAAAGAATGATTCTTTGTTCCTCATCACGTAAAATCGCATTTCTTCACATCAACTAAGTAATTTTTTTTGTTTTTTTTTTGGGTGTGATTAGCTAAGTGATTGTTATATAATGACACCTGTGCAATCATACATAAATGATGCATTATTACAAAAAATTTATGTATATTTTGTTCAAGGAACCTAGCACTTATTTTGTCTAAGTAAAATTTTGAATTCGAATTTTTAGAATAAATAATATTAAAGTCATATAAAAATTTTATATTGAAGGATTTACTCCTCGTCTTTTATTCAAACTCGATTAATTGATAGTAAATAAATCTAGAAGATATTTTAGACCGTGAAAAAAAAACTTAAAAAAAGCAAAAAATACTTCTATGAATAAAATAACACACACTATTATTAACGAAGCTTTAATTACAAAAAAAAATTAATTTTTATGTATTATTAATATAAAATATTTTATAATGTTAAATAATATCTATTATTAAATGTGTGATTTTTAAAATAATTATTATAAGAATTAAAACACTTTTAACAAAGAATTTAATTTTAATATATTGTAAATATAAGGATATTATATATATACATCTAATTATATATTGTTATATCAATAAAAGTATTTATCTCAATCACTTATTAGGCTACTATCTTAAAAATTTTATAAGTAGAAATATGTGATTAAATGATAATATAAAATTTATTTAGACTAATAATATATCAAAATTAATCTTAAATATAACAACACATTAATTATTGGATATTTATCTAAAAAACTCTTAAACATGCACTGCATCAGACTTAAGTTCTTACACAGAATAAGCAAAAATAATATATATTTTTTTAATCTTTCACATGAAAATTTAGATATTAATCAAAACAAATTAAATCCTTACCCGTAGACAGAAAAAATAATATATCTTGTCACTTCTTTATTTTCTTCCTTTCTATTTCTTTTCGGTTTCTACAGAGTGGACTTTGTGCTGAGTTCGAAGATAAACACACCAAACCCATCTACTTTTCCGATCCATTCGGTTCCATTCATTATTACAACCCAAAAAACACAAAAATCAACCCATTTTCCACACAACCACCGTCAAATGTCCCTCACCACCACCGACGCCGATGCCGTCCCGGCGGCGCTGCCGCCATCACGCCCCACCATAACCCTCCCGCCTCGCCCCTCCGCCGAGGCCTTCTTTTCCGGCGCCGGCGCCGGTGTCAGCCCCGGCCCCATGACCCTCCTCTCCAGCTTCTTCTCCTCTGACGGCGGCGGCGACTCCGACTGCCGCTCCTTCTCGCAGCTCCTAGCCGGCGCCATGGCGTCCCCTCTGGCCTTCGGCGGCGCCGCCAGGCCCCCCTTCGCCGCGGCCGACAATCCCGGCGAGAATTTGAGCAAGGAGGAACAGAAGAGCGCGGGGTTCAAGCAGAGCAGGCCCATGAACTTGGTGGTTGCTCGTTCCCCAATGTTCACTATCCCACCAGGGTTGAGCCCTTCCGGGTTTCTCAACTCGCCCGGGTTCTTTTCCCCCCAGGTAATCAATTCCACGAATTTCGCGTTTGTTTCCCTAATTTTTGAGTAATTTTGTTCGGTTGAATTTGGTGCTGGATGTGATTTTATGGGGTGCCTTTTTGTGGATTTTGATGAGTGCTTATAGATATTTACTTAAAGTTTTAATTTTTATTGAAAGAGTGAGATGTGATTGGTTGTTGTTGGGATGGAGAATTTCCGTCTGTGGTGATTCTGGGGTTTATCAGTATTTTAATTGGTCTGAAAAGTGCAGGCTGTTGAATATCGAATACTGATTTTGTAGGAAAATACTTGTGAATTCTCATAGTAATACTCTCAACAATTCAGATTTGATCTAACTTCTAAGTTTTATCACATAATGTTCTAAATTCAATGTAGTTGTGTGTAATGTTGTAACAGTGTTATGCTATTAGCGGACTGGTGCTGTACTTGCTGAGAGTATTGCTTGTATGGATGGTATTTGCAATCAAGTAGTTGTTCTTTGGTGTTGGTCCATGCGAATTTACTGGCTTCATTGATAGTACCCTTCTCTGGTGTGGGATGCAGATATGATATTTAGAGCGGAACCAAATGGCAAATAGACAAAGTCTTTGATATTGTTGAAGGGGTTGACAAAGTGATAGAATTTAGATGAGACTTTTGCAAAATTTTAATGCATAGTATATATGATAGTGGAATGAATTTTGGTTGCGTTACCTTGAGTCTAATGATAATTTGACTGGGTGATTAAGCAACAACAGAAAATGAAGGCCAAAAATTTGTTGCTGAAATTCGTGTACTGAAATATAATGTCTGCAAGTCACTCAACAATGAAAAGAAATGATTTCTAAATTTATGTTGACTAAACAATTGATGATAGGATTTACTTTTCTTCTAAGAATGACTGTTTGTACCTTAGCATTCTACTTGTTTGTGATTGCATGCTAAATTTCACATATGTTATTTCAGACCTCTCTTCTGCCTGTACAAAAAATGTTAATCTTTTTTTTTTGTTGTTGGGGGGGGGGGGGTTAAAATTGTTACTGGATGATTGTGCAGGATCATGCATTATATTAAATCATGTTGGTCATGGTGCTGGGCATTTTTCTCATTATTATGCACCAATGTGATCTTTTTGCCTTGAGGATGGTGGATTTACTCATGTAAGGTTTTTATTATCTCTTCAATTTAATGTATACAGAGCCCATTTGGGATGTCCCACCAACAAGCTTTAGCACAGGTTACAGCTCAAGCTGTCCTAGCACAATCTCAAATGCACATGCAAGCTGATTATCAGCCATCTGCAGTAACAGCTCCCACTGAATCATTGGTAGCGCAGCCATCATTTACTCTGAATGAAGCTTCACAGCAGCAAGTGGTACCATCTGTATCAGAACCTAGCAATGCTCAACTGGAAACATCAGAGCTTTCAAACACTGATAAGAAATATCAACCATCTTCCTTGGCCATTGACAAACCTGCAGATGACGGTTACAACTGGCGTAAGTATGGGCAGAAGCAGGTTAAGGGGAGCGAATATCCACGGAGCTACTACAAGTGTACACATATGAATTGCCCCGTGAAGAAAAAGGTTGAGCGTGCCCCTGACGGTCACATAACTGAAATTATCTATAAAGGCCAGCATAACCACGAAAAGCCTCAGGCAAATAGGCGTATCAAAGATAACAGTGATTCAAATGGAAATGCAAGTGTTCCACCTAAGTCTGAGTCAAACTCACAAGGTTGGGTTGGAAATTCCACTAAGTTTGGTGAAAGCATGCCTGATTGTTCAGTGCCTGAGAGTGACCAGACCTCCAATCAAGGGGCTCCAGGGCAACTACCTGGATCAAGTGAGAGTGAGGAAGTGGGTGATGTAGATAATAGGGAAGAGGGAGATGACAGTGAGCCAAATCCTAAGAGAAGGCAAGTTTCTCCATGTTAATCCTTTATCATACAGCTCTGCAGTTTTATAATTTTTAGTGATGTAGGCTAAAGTTCTGCCTTGCAGGAGCACTGAACTAGGGGCTTCTGAAGTACCTCTACCTCAGAAGACTGTCACAGAACCCAAAATCATTGTGCAAACAAGAAGTGAAGTTGATCTTTTGGATGATGGCTACAGGTGGCGAAAGTATGGTCAGAAAGTCGTGAAGGGAAATCCTCATCCAAGGTGATCACTTTAATTATTCTTCTGTGCTACTATGTTTCTTGTAAAAGCTTCTTCAAGTTCATATTTCTCAAAAGTTCAAAATGTGTTTAAACTTTGAAATCATATAAGTAATTGCACAGGGTTTGATTGTGTTAATAGCTACAAAGTTGATCAAATATAAAAGAATCCTTCATTAGGTTTTCTGTATCTTCTATTGAGGTCCTCCATAATATCATTGAAGAAGAACTAATTAGTAATAACTGGACCTATGGTATGAGGTAAATCAGTGCAAATGAAGCATAAGAAGTTTTAAGTTTTTGCCATGGAATTCAATGTGTGCTAATTTTATTTTATTTTATTTTATTTTTTTGTAATTTGTAATATGCAATCACCCTCTCTAGCAAGGACAGAGCCAAGGAGGGCTCACAGGGCCCATGCCTCCACTCCCCGAGCCCTAACCTTTATATCATAAAATTATAATTTTTGAATATTTGTTGGTATAGTAAATTGGTTTCTTTCTCATGTTATAAGGAAAAAAAAATTAGTTGAAAAAGTGATTGTGATAATTTCTTCTTCTCTAATTTGTTCTAAACTTGTAGATAAGCTTTTCAGAGAGTTTAAATCTATAATAAAGAAGTTTTGGTGAAGTAACAACTCTAAACTTAAGAATCTAACATGAGTGAGATAAGCAAATATATGTAAGACTAGGAAGTAAAGTGTGTTAAATTTTAACTATTTTCAAGAATTTAACCTAATAATAGTAAATAAGAAAAGGTGGAATGCTAAGATACAAAAAGTTATAGTCATTCAAGATTAGATTTTAAAATTTCTGGCTCTGCCTATGCTTGCTAGTTTTATATTATACATTCACTTGTAGTTGATTTTATATGGGTTCTATGTTGCTGAGCAAATTTACACATTGTGCATTTGTTAGGAAGAATTATAAATTTTAAGTAGGTGTTTGTCCTAATATAAATAGGTGAGGTTAGTGTAAATTCTGAAGCCAGAGAGGGTGTTCGCGTTGGTCTTTTGAACCTCAAGAGTGGTCAATGTAATTTGCATCAAAAAGAAAAAAAAAAAAATTTCTTTCCGTATTGACTGATATCTTTCAGTCCTTACTTCCAAATTAAGTTCATGTGGGATGCCTATCCAAAAAGATATAGAATTCAGTACTTCTTGATCATGAATATCTGAATTGGACAAACTGCGATTTTAGTTTATGTGATTTCATTTCACCCATCGTTGCTTTCTGCTTTTGATATCTTTGTGCAAGAGATTGCCTCTGTCTATAGGTCAGCTTAATAGTCTCCTGGCAACAGAATTCTATTTGTCACTTGCTATATTCGCCCATTTGTGGACCACAAACACAAGCTTTCTAACTGAAAACAAGGAGAACGTTGTCATTTTTACTTTACAAGCCCCACCACTTACACACTTCCTACACGAATATTTTTTAAACATTTTATTTTGAACATGTTGCAGTTGTTAAATTAATTCAGTTTCCATTCAGTTTATAAAGTTAAAAATGTAGAAATTGTCATGAGATCATGTAATGAAATGAAGTTTAATTTCTCTCTTACACAAAAAAAAGATTTCTCTTTATTCCCACATCACAGGTGCTTCTTTGAGTCTGAAATGTTTTTATACTTTTCTTTGTTCTACTCTACTAATATTCTTACCTGAGAGAATCTGCTGTGTACCCCTGCATACATTGACGTTGTTCTGAACTTTCGGTGATGTTTCTGGTTGCATTAGTCAGCATTTCAGGTCATGAGCACCAGTCAGATGTGTTCATGTCATTTTTGTGTGACAGTATATGCGTCTGTTCGTTTTCATCATGAGATGATTATAATTTTGCGATTCAAATTTTGTTCTTTAATCATGCAACGTCCTTTTAAATGTGATTTGACTGCTGGTGTGCATGAAAAAACAACCCTGCCTAGAAATGATGAAATGAAAATATGAAATGTTGCCTTGCTCTGTTCCCTTCTTGAAGCTAGTGCTTTCATCTTGTGATCCTTTTTTGCTAATTGTTTCCTAAGATATGCAGACTTCACTTTGTCAATCTATATTAGAACTCAGCCTGCTCTTTCTTTCAATCTGGCAACAATTCTACAACCAGTTTGGTTTATAATATTCCGTGTATTTTGGTTTTCAAATGTTTTTAACTTGTCTGATACCAAATTTCTGCAAACAGGAGTTATTACAAATGCACTAGTGCAGGATGCAATGTGCGGAAGCATGTTGAAAGAGCTTCATCAGACCCCAAAGCTGTCATAACTACTTATGAGGGAAAACACAACCATGATGTGCCTGCTGCTAGAAACAGCAGCCACAACACAGCTAGTGGCAATTCAATGCCACTGAAAGCACATAATGTGGTGCCAGAGAAGCATCCTTTGCTTAAAGATATGGATTTCGGAAGCAATGACCAAAGACCGGTACATTTACGCTTAAAAGAAGAGCAAATCATAGTATAAAGTCTGGTGCCAAGATCAATTATTCAAGTTAGTGGTCAATGAAGGGAACTCAGATGGTACAGAATGAAGTTGTCTAGAAGATGAAAGGATACTGTGATGGTGTAGTTAAAGTTGGCAATGGTTAGTGCATGTTTATTGTTTTCTAGTCTCTCTGTATGTAACACCTTCTTTTGTACATCTAAATTATGGAATTGTTTGTATAAGATGTTGTTCACACGTATGAAGATCATTCCAACTAATATATGGACATAGTTATAATTACAAACTACTGGATTGTTCCTGGCACTGTCTAATATTCCTTGTAAGGGCAGTTCTAGAGTACAAATAAACTTGAAAGACTCGCAGCATCACACGAGTGAACTCCTTTGTATGTTATTGAAGTTGAAGGAATTATTTTGCTTATTTTATCTTTGTGGAATTGTGGTACAAGATTTGGTTGTTGTTTCTTATGTATTAACCTTGTAAACTTCAATTGTTGATATTTGATTTTAAGTTACTGTTCAATTGTGTATCGATGATGCATGCTTGTTCACATGTTGCACTGAAGAAATGAAGTTCAAGAGGATTCCTCTTCTGTGAACTACAGAATGTGTATTTTCATTAACACCAAATTTCAACTGTTTATTTTGGCATGCAGAGGCTTTTCTTTAAACCTTGACTGTCATTATTTTTAGTAAACGAAGGTTTATGGGAAAAGGGTTTTGTTTTATTTCAGGGGATGTGATAAGCCTCGGCGAAAACTTATTTTAATAATATATACCAATAGAAGTTTATTAGTGGATATCAAAATGGAAGACTTCCTCATCTGTAATATTATCCCGTCGAGTAAATATCCATTTTTAGTTTTTGTCACCTATATTTCACTCTCTAAAATCATTGTTAGATTAGCTAAAATACTCTCTTCACGGGATATCTGTCCAATTTTGACATTTTAGAGTTTAAGTATATTTGTCAATTTTTAATATCAAGATAGTATTAATTTTTTTTAATTATATTTTTAATTTAATTGTCATTCACTATTATTATAATCAGAGTTAAGAATGTGCTAGATTAACCCATTTTTATCTATATAAAGAGAATAATTATAATATTAATTATATTAATGGAAGTATGTTTCTTTAGACCGGGTTAATTTCATCTATTTATACAATTTTGTATCACTATCAAAGTTAATTTTTTTCTTTAATCTGTGTATTTTTTGATTTTGATCAGATATTCTGAAATCGAGAAAATATGGTTTAAGGATTTTTTTTTTTTTTACCTGAAAAAGGGAACTCTCGCATGAGATATATGAGCCCGTTTGTTTCCACTTCTTTAAGGGAAAAAATACATTTTTTCAAAAAACTTAAAAAAAAAAGTATTTTTAGTGTTGTTTGTTTATGCTTCTAAAAAAAAGTAGAAGCAGAAAATAATTAATTTTTTTGCTTTTTTGAAAAGTAGATAAGGAGTTATTTTTTTCAAAAGCAAAAATAGTATATAAGAGAGAAAATATCACTTTCTATCTACTAACATTATAATTTTATAAGAAAAAAATATTTTTATTTTATCACATTCAAATGATTTAACAATTTCTAATTTTTATAAAAAGTATTTCTATAATTATATCTAAACATAAAATAATTTTTTACTTTTATTTTTACTTTTATTTTTAGAATTTAATTTAAATACACTGACAGTATAAAATAATTTTACATTGTCAATCAATAGAAATAATAGAAAATACCAACTCATACAAATAACTATCAATTATAATGAGAGACCCATTATAATTTCTCACTTTTTTCTATTTTTATTGGTTAATAATATAAAACTATTTTATACGATCAATATATACCAATTAAACTCTTATTTTTAATTCTATCTTTCAAAAAATATTTCCTTTAAAATTTTAACCAAACGGGCATAGATGGGGAGGTTGCATAACACGACCTTAAAAGTTTATGATGCGAATAATTTGCAAAATTTGCATCTCAGACCAGCTATTTTTGCTAGGGATTAGATTTAGAGAACTGATAAGGGGATGTATAAATTGTGGACATATATGCGACACATATGAAAAGTGAGAAAATGACAAAAATGCTTATACGATGGGTCCCATATAATTATTTATACTTTTGTTTAATTTCCTTTTTTTTTAGAAATTTACCGGTGTGAGTAGTGCACGTGCTGGTAAGTTTTATGTAATAGACACAAAACTTATCATCGTATGCACTGTTCACGCAGGCAAGCTTTGTAAAAAAAAAAATTTACCAGCATAAACAGTGCACATGTTAGTAAGTTTCGTGTAATATGCTGGTAAATTTTGCATAAATGCTAGTAAGTTTTATAAAAAAAAAAATTACCAGTGTTTTTCAATAATACCCTGATAAGTTTTTTGTAATACGCTGGTAAGTTTTATAAAAAAAAATTTACCAGCGCTTTTCAATAATACGCTTGTAAATTTTGCATAATCACTGGTAAGTTTTATATAAACACTGATAAGTTTTGCATAAAAAAAAGAGTTTAATTGAGGTGCACTGACAGTGTAAAATTTTTTTACACTGTCATCCAATCAAAACTCTCTATTTGTATGACCATTCAAGCAGTGGGTAGTTATATCAAAGATTTTTGTTGATATGGTAATATATAATTGAATGTCTGTGTAAAAAATTTTTATACTGACAGTGTATTCAAATTAAATCCTAAAAAAAATTATCAGTATTTTTCAACAATACGTTGGTAAGTTTTGTATAAACACCGGTAAATTTTGCAATAAAAAAAAAAAACTTACCAGCGTATTGTTGACAAAAGCTTATAAATTTTTGGATAAAAAAAAAACTGAACAAAAATAATAATAATTATATAGAACTAATTATCCAAATTATTTTGTCATTTTATTCACTTTTTTCCTATACATCCCGTATTGCAACTGAAAAGATGCGTTCCCCAAATATTTTTCTTAAATTTAGGTTTGGATTAGCTAGAATGCAATAGGGGAAGTGGAGACCACGGATACTTTCTTGCAAGACTCTAGTGGGGTCCTACGAGGAATCCTGAATATGGCTTTGTTCTTCAAAAGGTAAAACGAAACAAATTCTAATACCCGAAAAGAAAAAAAAAACACAAATTCACTTATTTTTTTGTTTTTTCAATTTAGATATACTGAGAACTTCGATTAGTTTTTCGTAGTAGTCTGACTGTAAAGCGAAAAAAAAGAGACCATCTGCCACTACCTTTATTATTTTCCAAAGATGGTCAAAACATTAAAGTTTAAGCAGACCAATAATATAATAATCACCTCGCCCGAAAAAAAAGAAAAGAAAAACATGCTCTCAAACAAAAAAAAATTCGGGTCCACGGTATCAAAATATTGGATTTGAATCTTTTAAAATAAAGAAAATTATAAAATAAATAAATAAAAGATTATTTATTATTAAATTAATAATTTTTATTTTATATAAATTTTATTAAATAATTTAATACTAAATAATTTTTTTATTTTTTTACTTTACAATTTTTTCTATTTAAACGATCCAAATCCCAAAATATATCTGCAATGTAGTCACCATAGACAATTATCTAAAAATCATTCGACATTAGAAATACGTATCAGATCACCCAACCCAAAATGTAATGATTGAAACAGTCACATCAGAAAAGGCGGCAGGTCACAGAAGAACAAAAAAATTGGCTAGCAACTCAAACTCCAAAACTACTAAAAAAAAAAAAAACGAACTGTCAAATTTACAATCCAGCTCCATGGTAGCCTTGAACAAGTGGAGCTGTTAACAGAGAGAGAAAGAGAGTTGGCCTACAACTACCACCATCACCACCATCATATCCATATTTTGCACAAGCACACCACACTCTCTCTCTCTCTCTCTCTCTCTCTCTCTCTCTCCAACCAGTTCAACTAACAGAAAACAATAACACAGCCTCCAAACAGTTACATGCCACCTTTCTCTCTCTTTTTCCCTTTCTCTTTCTTTTGCAACAACACCCAAAAAAACAAAAGATGCAGCCATTCGGACCCACGAATTCCTCTCTCTCTCTCTCTCTCTTTCCCTATGCTTTCGGACCGTTTGTCACAAAACCACGACCCCTCCTCGAAAAAAACTCATCCTCACATCTCTCAACAACCCTTCCATTCCCTTCGGAGGAAGAGAGAGAAGCAAGAGAGAGAAAAACAACGACCAAACAAACACACACACACACACAAAAAAAGCAACCCCTTTTTTTTTTTTTCTTCTTCGTTTTTTCAAATGCATTTGTTTCTGGGTTTTTCTCCTTTTCTTCTTCCTCTCTGACCCCTCCCTTCAAAAACAAAACTTCAGTTTCTCGGAAGCGGTTTCACGACCCGCTTTCGAGAGGCTGATGCAGGAGATAGCACCTCCCAGTTACCATTATTATTCGATCCGTATTTCCAATCCGGGTCGACCCGAACTGGTAAATGGGCTGTGTTAACTCCAAGAAAGCGATTGCCGGAGATCCCTCTTCTTCGCCGGCGGAGGATACGGTAACCTACGTGAGGTCCTATCCACGGAAATGCGTAAACGGGTCGGGTCGGAATGCGGAGCCCCGGTTGGGTGTGTCCTCTTCCAAGGGGCACTCTTCTTCCGGGGTGGTAGCGGTGTCGGGTCAGGAGAAGACCCGGGAAGGTGACCCGAAACCCGAAAAGGGTGTGGAAGAGAAGAATTTGAAGGAGTGTGGTGGTGGGAATGGGAAAGGGAGCTTGAGGGCAAATGGGTCATTGAACATGAGGGTTGGGGTGTCACATAGGTTTGTGGAGGCTGAGCACATTGCTGCTGGTTGGCCACCCTGGCTCACCTCTGTTGCTGGGGAAGCCATTCAGGGTTTGGTTCCCCTCAAAAGTGATGCTTTTGAGAAATTGGATAAGGTAGGTGCAACCCAGCACCATGAATTTTATCATTGTGTTTTTTAAGTTTTTGTTGAACATGGTTTTAAATTGTGGTCGGCGGTCGTGGATGCGGTTGCATTGCATTGTGATTAACACGACAGTGAAAAAAATGCTGCTGATGCAGCTGCAACTGCCGTCGTGATGCGGTTGGGGACACCAATTTAAAACCCCATGGAAATTGAGGAATTTTTGGATTTATCTCTCATTTGGAGGAATTGATATAAATGCATGCATGCAGCATGGATTGAAAATGGGCAATTTTTGCACAATGCATATTTGCTTTATGTTGATTGGAGTTTTTGTATTTGCCTCTAAGTTGTTTGGATTGAAAAGGGCAATTTTAGCAAAATAGATATGCTTTATGGCGATTGGAGATTTTTTGGGTGTTTATCTCTTCTCATAGTTGTTTGGACTTTGGAGAAATTGATGCAAATGCATGCATAGATTGAAAAAGGGCAGTTTTAGCACAATTCATATATACTTAATGGCGATTGGAGTTTTTGTATTTATCTCTAAGTTTTTTGGAAAAATAGATGTAAATGCATGCGCGGATTGAAAAGTGCAATTCTAACACGATACACGTGCTTTATGGTGGTTGGATTTTTTTGGTATTTATCTCTTAGTTGTTTATAGAAATTGATGTAAATGCATGCATGGATTGGAAAGGGCAATTTTAGCACAATAGATATGCTTTATGGTGATTGGAGTTTTTGTATTCATTTCTGCAGATTGGACAAGGTACATACAGCAGCGTGTTCCAAGCACGTGAAGTTGAAACTGGGAGGTTGGTTGCCCTGAAGAAGGTGCGCTTCGACAATCTTCAACTTGAGAGCATTAGGTTCATGGCGAGAGAAATCATAATTCTCCGTGCACTTGACCACCCAAATGTCATGAAGTTGGAGGGTATAATCACTTCCCAACTATCACATAGCATATACCTTGTATTTGAATACATGGAGCATGATCTTGCTGGCCTAGTATCGTCTCCCGACATCAAGTTCAGTGAAGCACAGGTTTGTCAGCATTTCGTTCATGATAGTTGTGTCTTCAAGTTTACATAGGTCACTTTTACATTTGATGTTACAGATATGTTTTCATTTTTTTCATCAACAGATCAAATGTTACATGAGGCAGCTGTTAAGTGGGATTGAGCACTGTCACCTTCGAGGTATCATGCATAGAGACATTAAAGTATCCAATATATTAGTGAACAACGAAGGTGTTCTCAAGATTGGAGATTTTGGATTAGCAAACACACTTAGCCCAAATAACAAGAACCCTTTAACAAGTCGCGTGGTGACTCTGTGGTATCGCCCTCCTGAGCTCTTGATGGGATCAACAAATTATGGAGTTTCAGTGGATCTTTGGAGTGTGGGCTGTGTGTTTGCAGAACTTTTTCTGGGGAAGCCAATCCTTAAGGGGAGAAATGAGGTAATTCTCATAATGAATCATCTATAACCTCATCACAGGAGACAGATATATATTAAAGATATATATGCATTGAAGTTAAGATAACTAATGACTAGGCAATAGAAACAATGCATCAGTTCACTTGTTAGGCTAACACTAACTTAGTTTGATGTGTAATTGTGTATTCTTCTTTAATCTACAGGTTGAACAATTACACAAAATTTTTAAGCTTTGTGGGTCTCCACCTGATGAGTTCTGGAAAAAGTGTAAGCTTCCTCTCGCAACGATGTTTAAACCTCAGACTAACTATGAAAACTCTCTTCGGGAAAGGTGCAAAGGTTTTCCTGCAACTGCTGTAAGCCTAATTGAGACTTTACTGTCCATTGACCCTTCCAAGCGTGGGACCGCCTCCTCTGCACTAATGTCTGAGGTAAATTCCTTCAAGTGTTGTTTATACATTGTGTATTCTATCCTTTTTAAGAAGAATATATATATATATATTGGTGGAGAGTTAGCTTTATGTTTTACAGTTAATTTTACAAATTGTGTTTCATAATTCCTTGTGTACGTATGCACAGTGTTAAGTTTGATTTTTGATTTTATATCTCATTTTTGCACCCCTTTATAGTATTTCAGCACCAAGCCGTATGCTTGTAACCCAGCACTCCTGCCAAAGTATCCACCAAGCAAAGAAATGGATGCTAAACATAGGGAGGATTTACAGAGGTAAACCATTGTAATCTTTCCTATTCATAGCAAATTGTCATTACTTGGCTATTTTTATACTTGAATTTTTCTGTTCCTTGAGTCATTCTTGAATCTAGTCCTTCTTATTATATGTTGTGCATATGGAAGTTGGTATTTAAACCTGAAGAATAGATTATTCTCTGTCTTCATGGTATATAGTTTTGAATATTCATCTAAACCATTAACCAGATCGGAATTTGGGTATCTGAACCAATCAAATTATTTAAAATGGATAGTCTACCTGATTGTGGTTTCTTATGAAACTGGGTACTGTATTTCCAATTTCTGTGGCTGAAGTCTTGATCTTGCACTCAGGAAAAAGGCCGGAGTTAAAGTGCGAGAGGCTGTAACATCAAAGAGGCAAAGACGAGTCCATAAAGTTTTGCAAGAGCCAAACAATTACAGGAAACCAGCTATAAAAGAGGTACCATTTCCTTCAGTTCACAATGTTGCACTGCTTTAAGAAAATCGCTACTTTTGTTTACTTCTCTTTCCTTATTTGTGAAGGAAACACAGAATGTTTCTCAAAATGCTAGTAGAGACGATGATAAAGAACATCCTACAAAGGGAAGAGTTGGAGCTATGCACAAAGAGCTGCAACCGAAATCTTCATTTGATGCTAAGTCAGAGGCTGCGAAAACGATGAATGGTGCCAATGGCTATAGTGTATACTCAGGGCCAGCACCAGTCTCAGGATCTACTGGCTTTACATGGGCTAAAAGGAGAAAAGATGCTTCATCCACAGTATCAGATGGCTCAAGAAGTAAAATCAGTGGACTGGATCCAAACTTTGCAAAAGGCACATATGATTTAACAAAACATGGGATAGATGTTGCTCAAAGAAATTATAGTTTCAACTCGAGCCTTCAGGATGACACCAAGCATGTATTTCAAAACCACCAGGCCCGTCATGCTCAACGAGAATCGTTTGATGTAGCTGATACATACCATTCAAATGATTACTTGGATTTTGATCCAACAGAAAAAGCAGATTCTCAGATAAGTACTCAGGTAAATTTGAAATCCTCAAGCAAATTGTAAACAAATGCTTTAGATTGCAGAAAACCATAAGTTTGTCATTGTTTATTAAGACCAATATGCCACTTGCTTGTTATAACATAAGCTGATATCAACAACTTCCACTATGCTTTTGACTAACAGCTGGTAATGATTATTTTATAATGGATTTAATTTTGGTCCACGGATGGAGTGATAGTATAAAAAATTTGTCACAGGTAAAATTGAGTGAATCCCCAATTTGATTCTCTGAAAGATCAGTGGGTCAAACTGGTTCTCAAATGATTGATTTTGGTCATCATATGACATCAATTTGGTGCTAATAAACAGTTTATTTTTGGACTCTTGATGCCAAAATTTTTTTATTTAAGGACTAAATTGACATCATTATCTTTTGAGGACCAAATTGACACTCCAAAAATCTTTTGATGACTAATGTAGGGATTTGTTCATTAAAAAACTTTTTTTTTTCTTTTTAAAAACCTTGAAGTGACAAATCTTCATTAGTACAATGATGTTTACACTTCACACACTGAAAGCGGATCAATTTATAAAATCTTGATTTTGGTCAAAATTTTGTATTTCAGTTACATCTTATTTTTCTATACCAAAACTTTTACAGGGCCACATAAATGAAGAGTTGTTGAATTGGAATGAAAATGGTATGCGGCGAGCAGTTCGTAAATCAAGATTTGGATGAGGTAAGTAAAATATTTATCCAGGGTCCTTTCTTTTTGCTGTGATTATTTAGGGTGATGTTACAGATGCAAAATTTAGTGAAACAAACTTACTACACCTCCATTCTATACTGTTAGATCCATCTTAGTCCGCGTGGGTTCACATCAACACTTTTCTGCAAAAATTCACATATAATCCAATGTATTTGAGTTATGAAATTTGCACAAACTTACACGCTCATGACATGCTCTGATGCAACTTATTAGACTTCGTTCCCATTGTAACTCTTCTGAATGGTCCAGGGTATGCATATATTTTGAGCAAATATATTTTTTCCATGTATTTTGGTCTCTGTCATTATCCTTTTATCTGCATACTATTATTGAATAACTTGGTGACAAACTCCTTATGTTGCAAAGCACATGTCCATCCATTTGTTTATTCTTGTCTCTAACTTCTGTAAGAGTAAATCAAAAGATGTTATTGCTTATAACTAAATTATAAGTTAGCTTCAGATGAGTACCTATAAATCAATGTGTCATATGTGGTTTACAGATGAATGACTCAAGGATTATAGGACTGGAGTAATACCCTTTACTCTACAAGGTTGCTTGACTAAACATTCTGGCCATTGCTGGATTCTTTGTTGGCATCTGAACAATTTTAACTTCTGACTTCGGAATTCTCCTTTGATCACAACAGTGTTAACTCTTCAGAAAGGTTTCTCCTAAAGAGGAGTAAACACTGAAATATATAGGATTACAGTAACAAATGTATAATGCTCTCATGGAAGATGGTATGATTAAAGAAGAGCTAACTTTTCTGATGGAATTTTGTTAGCCTTGTACATGTCTTTATTTTTTTATTTTTTATTTTTACTCTGACCCTCACCCCTAGTGTACACAGATACTAGACCCAAAAAAAAAAAAATCTCAGTATTCTGGTGTATCTCAAATTGTTCTTGCAAAGCCTCAAAATACCCATTTACTATTTAGACAACACAAAATAGTTAGGCCGAAGCAACATTCTCATTGTAATGCGGTTTATAGCTAGTTTATGTAATGCGGTTTTGACCAGAGCATTCCATTTCTTTTAATTTATATTTTGTGGTCTTTTGTAGTTCTTAATCTCAGTCTTGCATAAATTATAACTAGTTTATAATTACCACATAAGCTTCAATCTGTGTCCCTAATTGTAATATTTATTCAGTTAAATTCAAAATTAAATAATCAAGTGCACAACTCGTGACATTACACATTCATCGTTCAATCAACCAATTTACCTATGGAGTGATAATTAAATAAATTGTTGATGCCTTACAAATAATTACTTTTTTAATAAAATATCCCAAAAAAATGCACGATATTATAAATTCTTTTAAAGAATTTTGAGGTAATAAAACATAACATTAACAGGTAATTACTAATACACCCGTTATTACGTGAGAATTTTTTTTTGATAAATTAATAAATTTAAAAATTGCATATTTCATCCTTTAAAAAATGTAGTGAAAATATATTTTAATCTTCAAAGATTCATGTGACATAATTTAGTTTCTGAAGAAAATTGATATCAATTTAGTCTACTAATCATAAAAATTATTAATTTAATACATTAATAATAGAAAATAACATTAATTTGGTTCCTTATTCATATAAGTGGCATTAATTTTTTGGTCTAAACAACTAATATTCGGATTACATTGAAATCAAACTAATCTAGTTTTAGTTAACTCAAACTAATCTAGTTCTAATAGTTTTTTTTTTTTAATTCACAAAACTCGAAGTTGAAATATTATTTAAGGAAAACAAGTGGCGAAGCACTTATATCATCCATGTGTTAACATATAAGTGGCATTAATTTAGAAATACTGCAATTCAATTCGAATAGTAACATCATGAATGCATATGAAGTAATTTAAACCAATGAAAAAAGAGCATTAGAGGATATCACAGGTGGACTGGACTTAAAATTGAACAAACCACCCCTTTTAAAACAGTTTGTAAAAGTTATATGAATATTAATTCGTACCAAAAAATATTTTCCTTAATTTAGTCTATAAATGAGAAGCTCCATTTAACATAAAAGGACAATTTTGATGTGACCTTTATAATCAAGGGACTAAATTATTGTTAACTTCTTTTAAATTATTAAGTTGATGCTAATTCAAAGGCTTTATGTGAATTTGGTGTATTTGTACATGCTTTCATATTAATCCAGTTATATTATTATTATTATTGCTTCTCCTCTTTCGCCCACTCTCAATTATGCAAGTAAGATATTTGGGTGGTGATTTGATTTAGGTCTCACTTTTGGCATTGGTAGAGCCTAAACTATAGTTTGAAAGACGCAAATTGAGTTTCAATTCATTTTAATATATTTGGCAAAATCACGTTGAGTTATATTTTAATATAATTTTCAACCTCAAACCATTGTTTGAGCATAAGTGAAAAAAAAAAAAAAAATCCCGTTAGATCAAATCATTGTTCATTAGCTATAAATCAAACGCAACCTAAATGTGGTATTATACGTTGGAATTGTATTTATGCCATTAGAAGCTGTGACTAATTGAATATTGTTCTGTTTAAATATGAATGTTAATGATATCATCAATGACAAATATTGATATTTAATTTTAAGCTGAGTTGTTTGTTTGTTCAAGTATTCATGGCGACAAACGGTCAATAATGCAAGGCAAGAAACATATAGCATTTGTCACTCAAAAATGTTAGGTACACATCTGAAGTGATGTGTATCTCACATCTGTTTATGTGACGAGATTAAATTTTGAGTATGTAATAAATAAGGCGGGCTCAGTTATAATCAAATGGTGAAAAAAATATAAGAACTTGAGGTGATTTAATATGAGTGCTTAGCATTGTTGTTGTTGTCATTTCAATAATACGACAAAATACAATATGTTTCTCACTTGTTTACAAGGTACAATAGTTAATAAAGAAACATTGTTACCTCTCATGTACAGGTTTATTACCCTCATTTCTTTTCCTTAATGTACAGTGGAAAAGAAATATGCGACTGCAGGAGTTGCATTCATAAACACCTTAAACTCCCACTTTTCCTCATTCAAGGAAGTAAAGGAAGTAGTAACTAATACACGAATCTGTTTGTATTGTTAAATATTAACGCCTGCAATGCAAGGTAGTGAAAAACTCTTAGCATTCACCATCAAGGGTCATAAGCATAGGTATTTGGCCATTATCACTAAGGTCAATCTTGTTCAATCTAAGGCAGCATAGCACTTTCTCCGGAAGCTCTTCTTGTTTCTGTGCCTGTTATTAGAAATTTGGAAAGATGGTCACTATCTTTGAAAACTAACTAAATAGTGCTACAAAATGGTTTGCATTATCTCAAAATATGGATTTAATTTTAATGCATCGTCAATGTAAAAAGAGTTTTTACACTATTATCCAATCATTCAACATGTGCAACTTTTAAGACAATGGATGTGAGAGTCAATCATTTTTACTGACATGGTAATATATGATTGAATAACAATGTAAAACTTTTACACTGATAAGGCATCAAAATCAATCTCTTTATAAACTATATCTACAAGTTGCAATAATCATAATATTTCCGAATGCGTGTTCCATTATTAACTGCCTCCCTGATATTGTTAGAAATTTTGTGGCTGGGTGAAAGACAACATGACATACTGTAATGTAAAAAAACAGTATGCATAAGAATTTATGTGCATCTTGTGGTAGGGCTAGAAAAGGTTAATGGTTTCTGTTTTAAAAGTCATAGAAAGTTTGGAAATCATAGATATTATTTTGATGGCCATGAAGCCAAACACAATAGCTAAAAATGCCAATGTAGGTGAATATAACAAGCTACCTGAATGGTTAGGCCTAGATCAAGAATGCCATCTTTCAAACGATCTCGAAATGCATCAAGTCCTTTTCTTGATATGTAGCTAAATCGATGAATGTCCAGATCAATCTCAAAGTAGTTAGGACCCTATTAAGAACAGAATAAACAAGAATCAATTCCATGTGAGATGTGCCAAGGTGTGCAAGCACTTATATGTATATCATATTTACAATTAAAAATAGTTTATCATGTTTAACAAGGTACTGATGCTACAACACATGGGTATGATGTAAACATCTAAGTGATGACACATATGTATATGAGCTTTACCTTGTAAAAGTTGTGCTGCGGGCGTGAAAGTACAGGTTTTCCATTATAAGCATTTACTAACTTCTTTTCGGTAGAACTCAAATGCATATCCTCAGGATTGACTAGTCCTACCATGATCTTTAGTCTTTCTCTGAAAGGAACACTAGTTTCTTTTGCAAATCCTTTGATCTTTTCCATCTCATCATCAATGAATTTCTATAGCACAAACAGGAAACATGAACCAAATTAATACTTAATACTGATTGTAAAGCATTAACAGATAATATATTGTGTCAGTTAAAACACAAATCACCCTAAATGAACAGAATGAAAAACTAAGTACTGACTAAAATGAACTTATGAAAATAGTGGTTCGTAATAGGATAATAGCAGTGGAAAACTGATGTTACCTTTATGGTTTCCTGAAACTGGGAAGAAATGTTTTCATCAAGAGTCTCATTAACCTTGAAATACAGTACAAGACTCATCCCTTCTCCATCACTATCACCAAGGAACATTGCAGCTGGATATGTAGGCAACTGCACAACACAAAGCACATAAGATAATATGATGGGTGAGAAACCCATCAGCAGTAGTCAATCTCATAACTTGATAATGATACAACATTTCAATAGCAGTGCTGAAAAGGTTTTGTTAATATTGAACAACTAGAAAAAGTAAATACCTGGATATTTACAATAAGAAGCTGGGGAATTTTTCCCCTGGCTGTCACATTTGGAAGCTCTATGTGTTTGGCAATATGATGTATCTTTTTGGGACAGACAAATAGATCAACACCAATTGGAGTGTATGGACTATGACTTGGTGCAGGAGACTTTCTCTTGTCCCTGGAAAGTGATTGATTGAACAATTATATTCTCATAATCCCATTGAAAGTGGAAAGTTCAAACAAACATACATGTATAATGGAAACATCTATGTATATCCAAGAAAGGCAAGTCAACAGCAGTCATACTTGAAATAGTTTTCACCACGGAGTTCAAATGTTGAGGGTGGAATTTCAGACCAGCAGCCAAAAGATGGCTTTTCTCCATTCTGGCATGGGATTATATGTCCTGCTCGGGGACGATACAAATATCTTCTTGATTGACCTTACATACAGATTCAAGATCAAGAAGTTTATCAGTTTAATCAGCATGATATTTTAATGTTGCATGCAATAAATTTAAGCTATGGATAAAACCAAGGTAAAAAAAAGGGCTACATACAAAAGGTGGCTTTACTTTGGTACTAGCATTACATTCAAATTTGAAAATAATTCTTTATGTTACAGCACTTTTCCAGTATGCTACACTGTAATTGCTAGCTTAAAGTACAAGCACACACCAAATGGAAGTTTGAAAAATGCCTATTGTTCTTTGTAAATCATTTCCATGCAGCGAAAACTAAAGTAGTTTAACACTTACTAAGGTCAGTTGGTTCCTCTAAATCACAAGATGGCCGTTTGAAAGAAAGCTTGAAAATTGTTGACAGCTTTTTCTGAGACTGGAGACCCTTGTTCTGCAGATTCAGTATTTTGTCATTCAAACTAACGGATGGTGCCAACTGATGAAAGCTTGATTTCTGTGTATTATCTTGAGTCTTCTCTTCCAAGCTATGTTTGTTTTCTTTTGCACCTGCAAAGCTTCCATTAGTCTTTTCCCAAACAAGAAAAACTCCACAACCTTGTGTGCTGATAATAAGGCCAAAATCAGTGTCGATCTGTTCCCCTTAAACATACCTGGGTTGCCTCCATCAACTTTAAGATAACTTTCATGGTATTCTTCATACTGAGACTTGTTTTCCGTAAAACATGTCGATCTTTCATACTGGATCACTTGGCCACATGGGATGTTTCCAATGCTGCCTGCTGATGGAAATCCATCTGGATATAAATCCCCACCCCAAGGGAAGAAAGAACAATCAGAATGATGCAAAATAATAATAATTTATAGAGACAAAGTAAACTCTATTTCACATGCTTAACCAGCCAATCACATATTGCCTAATTCAAAACAAATGCTCCAACAACATAACCTTGCATATGATCTAAACATAGAACAGCAGTGCATATAAAATCCTAGGATAAGAAAAGAAGTACTTTTGGCTCAATATGTACAATGGTAATAAGCTTCAAATATCACATATGTTTTTGTAACATTAGTTGTCTAGTGCCACAACACTTAGTCAAGAAGCCATCCCTTAGAATTTCTGCACACATAAGGAACACTTATTCATTACCTCCATGAACACTAGTGTAGTCATCATCTGACTCAGATTCCAGGATACTGACAGAGTCAAAATAAGTTTCCTCTTGGCACATTACTGCAAGCAATGAAATGAGGAGTTATTCTGGATTTCAGGTTGGACAAAAAAGATGTGAAAATAGGAAAGTCAAAAGACTATACCATTTGAATCAGGATCATATTGACTGTGGTGCCATTGAAGTTGAGTAAGATGGAATGCCGAATTGGAAACCTCAGAACGTCTGCAAGTGGTGGTTGCACCACTTTCAAAGTCCATGTGAACAAATTCACTAACAGAATAATCTGTAACTCGGGCCCCTGCATTGCTAATCCTCTTCTTGGTACCATTAAGAGCTGGATTCGAGATCTTTCGGCGGCGTTTTATTATCGTTCTACGGAGCTTCTTTGGTGCTTTCATTGCATGAGAAGGTACTGACACACAACTACCCATTGTATGTTGTTTGGAACAACAGTTTCAAAATTGCCTTTGAAAGAATGGTAAAATTCAGAATCTGAACAGCACATATCGAATTCTGGCAACATGCAGCGGTTCTAACATACAAGAGATTGATTGCACAACAGTAAGCTTATAATGTAAACTACTCAATGACACATTTTAGCAATAAGCTTTACTGAAGTACAATGTGCAAATAAATAAGATCATGCCACATAATTCCAAAAACTGAATGAAGATAGATGTAGTTTCAACATGCATTATTGAAGAAGTTAAAATATGGACCTTCAAAAATAATAGCCAGAAGTGGCTCAAAGAAGACATATCTGTTCTGTGCAGACACAAGCTTGCATAAACGCTATTTATCAACATATATTATTCAGTGCCTTCTCAATTAACAGTTCCAACCCGATTGATCATTACAACAACAGAGTGAAAGGAAATTTGTGAAAGCATCTATTTGCAATCTAAAATTCCAGCTTTGGAAAACACAAGTGAACGTGGATCCAAATAAAAGGATATTATTAAACAACTTGGAATATGAAATATAGTGATATTCTAAAACCATTCTTTTCCTGAAACTCAAAGTGAATAGAAGTGACAAATTTCAAGGGAAATGGAATACAAACTTCAATAGCTCATGAGTGAAGGTTGCTTCTACCTTTGAGCCAGATGGGAAGCGAATGAGGAAAAGATGGAATTCAACACTTGGAAAGGGAAGACTTATAAGCCAGTAAAGATTGCCACTAGCAGAAAAAACTATATAGTACTCAAGGAGGCATATATGGAGAGGTTTTGACTTGAGTTTCAGTTTCAAGGAAGCTACTGTTGTCTCCTTCGAGGAAGAAGGAAAATAATTAAATAGAAAAGGATGATGAGAATAAAAGGGTCCACAAGTGAGACAAACAAAAAACATGTAATGGATAGAATTATAGAAAAGAGAATGTCAGTTTAACAAGCTTCAAAAGATTAAAGATATGTACTAAGAAAAAAAAAACAACAAGACAAAAGATATGATTGTGTTTGTGTACAATGCATCCGTGCAGAAAGATTTTAGTAGTGATATTGTATAATTTTTTTTTTTTTTCAAAAGAATTATTATACTGATATAAAAATAAATGTAAGTTTTTGCACATATAAAACATTTGTTATTTTATTTTATTTTTATTTTTTTGAGATGTATAAAACGTTTGTTTATATAACATGAAAAACGAATGAAAAAAAATTAAGATATTATGGTAAAAGAAAATACATAATAAAAAAATATTGGAAAACAAAAGAATGGCTCAGGCAGAAGAATATGCAGAATTCATAAACAACAAAGAAGGAACAAGACAAGGACACATCAAAATCCGAGACATATTCTTTTGACTAAGACATACAAACAAAATACCGGAACTCTTTTTTTTAATCACTTTTTAAGGGAAAAAATATAAATAATTTACCAGAGAAAGATAAATGACATTGTGGGGGTGAAACTCAAGTAACAAAAAAATTTGAAGCCAAGCCCAGAGAAGTTATAGCAGGGAAGGATGTTAAAGACCCAAATTCAAGAGAAGATGCAAAAACAAAATGAAAGGTGCCAAAAAATTTGTAACATAGTTAACACCGTTCAAACTCCTATCATACTTTTGTGCAACATTGATGTTCATATCTCCAATGTAAATAAATAATGATAATAATAATAATAATAATAATAAGGTTACCTTTTGTATGAAAGAGGGATCAGTAGGTAGGATATGGTCTCCCCCTCTGTGCAACAAGGACAACTGCAAGGGACCCGTCAACAGAGGGAGAGGATGCTGCAAAAACACAGCACCTTCTCTGTGTTTTCCTGTTGCAATAATTGTTTGTGGTGTTTTATAAAACCACCTAATCAATGAAGAATGATGTTGAGGGAAAGAAAATAAGAGAAAGGAATTGGTTTATAATAATAACAATAACAACAATAACAATAATAAGTTAACAACTATATATATATAGAAACGTCAAAAACTCTCTATATCAAGGTTCAATAAAAAACCTCATATATATCGTGATCTTCTCCTTGAGTTTAGGCCTTCATGCACGAGATTTGGTTGGCTCTATCCAAGGAAAGAGAAAGAGAGAGAGACTCACGGTCTATATGCTAAACTCCCATGTTAGCAGCCATGCTGTAGCTGGCAGGATCTTAATCTGTTTTATCTGAATTTGGATAATTCTCCTTTTACTTGATAATTTGACTTGCTCTTTTCATCAGCTAGGAAGAGAAAAAATACACTTTATTAGGAATAATGATACACGGCTAAAAAATAGAATTATCAGAATTTTTTTTTTGGAAAAAAAAAAGATAAGAATGACTGTTGGAAAGATGAAATAAATGTGTATGTACCACTTACTAAGTACTAAGGTGTTTAAAATTTAAATCCAATCCAACCGAATTCAAATTACTGTAATGCCTAAATCGATCAAAAAAAAGTTTGGCTTGAACTAGTTCTTATAGATTAGATAAGATTTTGAATTTAATTTTTGAAATTGATCAAGTCCAATCCAAATCAAATTATATTATATTATCTAATTTTTTATTATTAAATTCATACTTCTACTTATAATAATTTTAAGTTGTTCACATGATTTTTTTTATTTATCTATCATTTTCACTTAAATATCATTATATATATATATTAAATAACTTTTTTGGGTTAACAATCAATTAAATCTATTCAATCTAAATTAATAAAAATTAGTTTGGGTTGGATCAAATTCAAGACCTAAATTAAATCAATTGAATCCAAATCGATATAAATTATATTATTTAGATTGATTAAATTTTTTATTTAAAACTAATTTAAACTGCAATACAAACAACCCATTTATTTATCTAAAAGTGAACATATATTTCAAATTGTTTTTTCAAGTAAATTTGGGAAAAAATTTATGACTCTCAGATTTTTCTTTTATTAAGGGCCGCTACAATTACTATTATTAAGCTAATTAACATTCTTTTTATAACTAAGCTTCACCGATTTCTCTTTTTTTTTTTTTTTTTTTGAACTGACGAGCTTCACTAGTTGTAAAAGTTATGACTAAGCACATTGTATCTTTCCATCGCATAATATGATCAATGATGAAATAATATTCTAAAACTGATGCGGTTTACCGTATGATGACAGAGAGACGTTGCAGGGAAAATCTAAGAACGAGGCAAAAGCACATGAGAAGCAATTATGTATAAGCTGGTTTTCTTGTACTATCGAGGGATTTTATAGAATAAGGATCTGTCTTCACATGCAAGTGCAGCTGCACACGTGGTCGTGCACGCACTCACACATATATAAAGGAGAGTTTATTTGGATTCATTGCATGACCTCATAGCTGGTGCCCAAGCGCAACGGCATGTCAGCACCGAACATGAGAAGAATTAAGGAAGCATTTTTTTTAAGAGAGGGGGGGGGGGGTGGTTTGCTAATGCCTTTAACTAGATCTATTTTGACCCAATAATTTCATTTGGTGGTCATTCTTGTATAGGAAAATTCTCTGTAACATTTAAACCACAATAATATAATTTTTGTATAAAGGAATTCTATGAATTAGTACCTAATAATTAACAGCAGAATATCTCTTTTTTAATCTGGGATGACGTCTATGAGTAATTCTTCTCCTCGGAACAGAATTACTTATGAACCGCCCTCCAAACCAACAAATTTTCATTGAAATAAAATGTGTAATCTTGTTAATTAGTGTTCTTAAAAATGATAAGTTTTCAACTTTTTAATACAATGAATGTATCAAAAACTCAATTTTTTTTCTTCTATATATATATATATATATATATATATACACACACAAACATATACAAGTAAAAGTATATATACCACATTCATAAAAAAAAAACTACAGTTTTCTCTTTGAAAAATGATATTTGAACGTTTGAAAATAGACGCGTACAAGACGCATATGGTTGATACTATATGTGAAATAAAGAAAACGACAAAATCCATCGTATCCCCGTACGAGGGTTAAAAAACATGCATACAGTGAAGTAAAAAAATGGAAAAAGAAGCATTAGCCTCCATAGTGTAACTCTATTGCATCTCTCTCCTTCATTTTCAGCTTCCATGTCTCTTCGCTTCTAAGAGCTCTTTCTCAGCCTTCCTCTTATCCCTTTCTTTTTTTTTTTCAGTTCTTTGTACTCTCCCAGCAAGAGCTCATCCCTTTATGCATTTGTTCCTATACCTACAAGCCTGGCCATTTCCACCTACGCCAATCGCCTCTGCAACCTTCTCGGTGCCTCTCACATCGCCACTAATGACCTCGTTTGCCATGAGTTTGCTTCCAACAACCCGGCCCTTTTCCTATCTCAGGTCCCATCTTCTATCTATTTTCTCTTCTGCTCCTCTTTTTTTTTTTTCTTTGCTAAAAATATTCATCTTTTAATGTATAATTGTATATGCTTCGATGTTGAATTTGGATGAATGTCAATGCATTGTTAATTTTGAGCATGTAATATGTCTCTTAATATGTTTTTTGGTTTAAGAATTATGCACCCATCTGTGTGAATCATGGCATTCCTATTAAATAATCTCGTTGGAAATATTTAAGGCCCATGGATAACTATCAATTTCTTCATCTCAATAATGTCCAAGGTAAAAAGCTCACTCTTTTACCCTATTGCACCTAATGGTCCATCTGTTTGATGAAATATTTGTGTGAGACTGATATCTTTGTCTTGCACTAATTCTTATTTTTATGTTGACTAAATAATGGAATGGTTATTTGATCTACTTCCCTTTGGTCTTGAATATTTATTTGCATGAAAAAAAAATTGAACTATATATTAGAGAAATATTATGGTTTCAAACTGGATGTTTCTATATGGGATACATATCCATGAAACCTAAGCACTATGTCAACATCAATATTATTTATATAAACGGAAACAATATACAATATTGTAATTAAAATTAGAGAAACCTTCCGCCAAGAAAAAAAGGAAGCTGCATTCAAGAAAATGTGACACATCACCATCTCTACTCAAGTTTAAGAGAAGGTATTATTTATCAAGAGATTCTTGACCTTCTGTAGTTTTGCAATATCAATGTTTTGGTGTTTTAGAGAGAGTCTTGTAGATATTTCGATGAGCAGTTTGTTGCTTATGGTTTATAGCATTATCTTTCTTCGGTTCATATATAATATATTCATAGTAATAGTATTTCTTACTCGGTGCATGTTTTAACATGTACCTTGTGTACCAATTAGTTTTTTCCCCCTTGTTACATAGAGTCTTGGTGATTTGACAAATAACTTTTCTTAGCTTATTATCCTATGCTAAAATTTAGTCTCATTTCCATTGACAAAATTAAGATAGTCTATTAGTTATATTGCCTCTCTTCAACTTTTTGTGTGTTTATGTTTGAGTTGCTATGAAAACTACACACTTCTCTGCATATGCCTTTGATGCTTTGAACACAAAGTCAATCTTCTTATGATCCGAGGATTAATTGCATCCCTTAATTTTGTGACTGAAGGGCTATTATGCTAGCATAAAGACCAGAAAGTTATATACTTATTTTTGGTCTCTCTCTCTTTCTTTATAATCCACTACTTCTTCTTGCAGTTAAAGCTTGCTTTTCTTTTCATTTTGTTTTTTTAAATTTTGTTTCAAGTATGCTCAATCTCATACTTAGCTTGAAATCTATATGGAAATGTCATCCTTTTTTTTTTTTAACTTACTTAACCAAGGTTTCAATTCTTGTAACTAACTTGGTTGATTCTCATTGAGATTGATAATAATTTCATTAATAACTTACAATATTATTAATGTTTTATTATATTTTGCAGGTGAAAAGCAGAAGTTAAGGTACTCATCCTTGTCAAGACTTGTTCATTCATGCTCATTATGTTTGGAGTTATATTTTGACCATTTTGTGTATAGGAGCATAATAAATGTACTTTTTTAGGTAGGCATGGTTCCATTTCTTAGTAATGTTAATATTTGCTACTGTAAGGCTTGATTTTATATTTAATCTTATTGAAACCTTTTTATATTATTGTTATAATGAATTTAAAAAGATAAATTAAGTCTCAATTTTAAATACATAAATAAAGAAAGCTCTACATTCTATACCCAAGGAATACAATATTTCCAATATTGTCACCAAAAGATATAGTGATACACCAATAAATTGTGAGTTTAGTTAATGTTGGTAACTCATTATCAAATGTTGGTAACTTTAATTCAAGATATTGGTAATTGGTTAAAAATGTTGATAACTTTTCAGGTTCTCAAAATTATGAGAGTACTATAATTTTTATGTAAATTTACATTGGACAACATGTGGAGAAACCTCTTGACATTATAAATTGATGAAGTGGACCTCAATATAACACGAAATTAGTGCTATAATAGCTAATTAACTTCTGATTTGTTTTTACATTAGATTGGTAACTTGTTATCAAATATTGATAACTTTAGTTCCAAATATTGGTAATTGGTTAAGAATGATGATAACTTTTTAAGTTTTCAAAATTTTGAGAGTATTATGATTTTTATATAAATTTATTTTAGGGAACAAGTGGAGAGAACTCCTTGACATTATAAATTGATAAAGTGGACCTTAATATAACACGGAATTAGTGCTATAATAGCTAAATAAGTTCTGATTTATTTCTATATTAGGTTGGTAACTCGTTATCAAATATTGATAATTTTAATTGAAGATTTTTATAACTGGTTAAGAATGTTGATAACTCTTTAGGTTTTCAAAATTTTGAGAATATTACGATTTTTATGTAAATTTGTGTTGGGGAACAAGTGGAGAGAACTTTTTGATACTATAAATTCACGAAATGGACCTCAATCAAACATGAAATTAGTGATATAATGGCTAAGTAACTTCTAATTATTTTTACACTAAGTTGGTAACTCGCTATCAAATGTTAATAACTTTAGTTTAAGATGTTGGTAACTGATTAAGAATATTGGTAATTTTTTATATTTTCAAAAATTTGAAAGTATTAGAATTCTTATATAAATTTATTTTAGGGAGCAAATGGAGAGAACTCTTTGGCACTATAAATTGATGAATACAACATGAAATTAGTGCTACAAGAGCTAAGTAATTTCTAATTTATTTCTATTCTAAGTTGGTAACTCACTATTAAATCTTGATAACTTTAGTTCAAGATGTTGATAATTTGTTAAGAATGTTGGTAACTTATAATAATTATTTGGTGCTAAGACCATGAAAAAAAAAACACCATGAGATGCAACAACTCGTAAGCATCCTCACACCTTCCAAAATTTGAAAACCTGAAAAATTACTAATATCCTTAACAAATTATCAATATCTTGACTTAAAATTACCAATATTTGATAGCAAGTTACCAACCTAATGCAGAAACAAATAAAAAAATTACTTAGTCATTATAGCGCTAATTCCATGTTAAATTGAGGCCCACTTTATCAATTTATAGTATTAAGGAATTCTATCTATTTGTTCTCTAACACAAATTTACATAAGAGTCCTAACATTTTCAAAATTTTGAAAACCTGAAAAGTTACCAACATCTTTAACAAGTTATTGATATTTTGGATTAAATTACCAACATTTGAAAGCGAGTTACCAATCTAATACAGAAACAAATTAGAAATTACTTAACCATTATAGCACTAATTTCATATTGTATTGAGGCTCACATCATCAATTTATAGTGCTAAGTTCTCTCCATTTGTTCCCTAACATAAATTTATGTAAGAATCCTAATAATTTCAAAATCTTGAAAACTTGAAAAGTTACCATCTTTTTTAACAAGTTACCAGCATCTTGAACTAAAGTTGCCAACATCTGATGATGAGTTATCAACCAAATGCAGAATCCAATTAAAAGTTACTTAGCCATTGTGGCATTAATTCCATAATATATTGAGGCCCACTTCATTGATTTATTCTTGTGAAGGAGTTCTCTCAACTTGTTCCCTAAAAAAAATTTACATAAAAATTCTAATACTTTCAAAATCTTAAAAACCTGAAAAGTTACCAATATCTCGAACTAAAGTTACCAATATTTAATTGCGAGTTACTAACTTAGTACAAAATCAAATTAGAAGTTATTTAGCCATTGTAACAATACTAATTCCATGTCATATTAAGGCTCGTTTTATCAATTTGTAATGTCAAGGAGTTCTCTCCACTTGTTCTTTAACACAAATTTATATAAGATTTCTAATACTTTTAAAATTTTGAGAACATGAAAAGTTACCAATATCATGAACCAATTACCAATATTTTAAACTAAAGTTATCAATATTTGTAAGAAAGTTACCAACCAATTGCAGGACAATTGGATGTTTAGTAACCAGTTTTTTGCTAATATCATCTTGTATATAGGTTTACTTGATCAATTTTTAATGTCAAGAAGTTCTCTTAACTTATTCCCTAAGTCAAATTTAGTCGAAAAACCTAATGCTTACAAAATTTTCAAAACATGAAAAGTTATCAACATCCTAAATTGGTTATAACATTTTGAATTAAAGTTACTAATATTTATGAGAAAATTACCTACAACTTGAGATAAGTTATTAACTCTTGCGGATCGATTGGGTGTCCCTTTTTTTTTCCCAAATCTTGGAATCTAAGAGTTACTATAAGCTTTTCTCAAACACAAAATAAAACTACAAATACTATTCCTAAAAATTAAAGTATTTGTTGTGTTACCAACACATTAAATTAATTACCAACATAAGAAAAGGAAATTATCAATAGTTTGAGTTAGGTTACCAACTCTTGCAAATCAATAACATGATTTTTTTTTTTTTATCTGGTAATTTCCCTTTCAGATTCAATTTGTTAGTATCTCAATAGTTAATTTATTTTTTTAGCAATAGCACATCGAACCTTATTTGCTTGAGACCAAAATTATAATAACTCTTTGACACTAAGTTCAATTTGTTGGTACACATACTGATTTTATTTTTTAGCGGTTAATTTTAGATGTTGGCAACGGTTAATCTTATTTTTTAAACAATAGCACTTGTAGCCTTATTTGTGAACTTGAAAAAAGCTTACAGCACGTTATAATGATTCTTTGTCACCAAGATTTGGAAAAATAAAATTTACTTGCTTTGTAAAAGTTAATAACTAGTGTAAATTTATTAGTAATTTCCTTTTCAATTGTTGGTAACTAATTCAATTTGTTGATAAAAAGACAATTATTTAAATATTTTGCCAATCTCTATTTGTCCGAGTTTAATCCGTTTGTTTGTTTTCCATACTACAAAACTACAAACTTCTTTATTAAGATACTTTAACTACATCTGAAGGAGTCTACAACTAATAGCCATAGGTGTGAGTTACTTAATCAGAGTAGACAAATATATTTGTAGAATCTATTGTGACAACTACAAAGATGCTTATGGTAAACCATTAATTAAGAAACCAGCTTTTAACAATTGAGGTCACATTTATAGTCCATTATCGAGTAAGTCCAGCATTTTTTTTTGATACATAAGAGTAAGGCTTAAGCATTCATCAAACAAAGTGAAGCCACAAATAATACATCAAGGGCATGAAACATAGCTAAAGACAAAGGGGAAACTAACAACTCATAAGAACTAACATATATAACTCGTGTCAGAGTCTCAAACAGTTGGCACCCATTCTTCTGCATAAATCAGAAACAGTAGCAGTTCATAGTTGACGTGAACTAAACCTTCATTGGTCATTAAAAGACCATATTTGCTAGTGAAACAAACATAATTTGATGGGTAAAATTAACCCCTAATTCTGAATTATATCCAATAATCTATAGTGACTTGACCATGATACATTTTAAAAAAAGAAATAAAGGAAAGTATAAGCATTGCTTTCAAATAAGATGCACTTGCCTTACTCTGTTCTCCATACATTCATCTACCTGAAAAAAAGGCAAATATATCTTAAGACAAGTTGTGATTAAATTTACTGATTAGCATTTGTATGAACTAGACTTCATAAATTAGCTTGCCAATGACAACCAATCAATACCAAGTTAAATGCTTTTACTAGATAATACATGAGTGAAAAAATGAAACATTCAAGAATCCCATACTACCTATGAATTACCACTTATAGGCAACCTGAATCTTCCAAAAGGATATGGCTTTACCTTCTACAGTTAAGAGTTTTCATCTCTCAATGACATTAGTTAAATAAATAAACATTATGGGATAACAAAACAAGGGAATATGCATGCAAAAAGGAGTAAAATGACAATATATAACTTTTATTATTTCAGTCCAAACCTAAACACAATCGCCTTACTTGTAGAGAACCCAAATTTACCAAAATTAAGCACTTCACTTCACTTCATTAAGTATTTTGCACAACAACTAAACTTCCAACCTATCACTTTGAACCAAGGTTCTGAAAATCAGATTAGACATCGAATCGGATAAAATACTGGTTTAAAGGTTCACTGATTTAATCGGAGTTCAACTGGAATATAATAAAAGAAATATAAATTTATGAATATATATAATTATTTATAAAACTTTAATTAAATCTTTTGGACAAAGGTAGAAATAATAATGTCATAATGGAATCACTTTTTTCCAGTCAACCATAATAAAATCACCAACCTAAAAGATAGTGGGCAAGATAAAATTATCACGAGATAGGCCCACAGTTGGTAACAAGGTGAGAGGACAAACCAAGCTAAAGCCCATTGCTTTCTTGACATAGAATACGGATAAGTTGAGAAGGAAATGTTAAGCACCAATCAGGATTAGGCAATAGAACTAAACAACACCTCAAATACTTAAATTTGAAAAACAAGAAAAATTTTCAAAAAGGCACAGGAGATATATAGCGATGGAACAACAAAACTCTAAGCCTTGGTCTCCTCAGTAGCTGTCTCAAAAGTCTCCCTAGGAACAAGCTCTGGGACATCATTGTCATTCGCGTCTTGTGCTGTGGCTGACCTAGCACCTGCTTCTGAAACTCCTCCAGTAGCTTCTTCAAGTTTTCCAAGTTATCGCAGCAAACATAATGCCGCTGCCTCTTCTCTCAACCATAATCCTGCAATAGCAACTCAACCAGTACACAGCGGCCTTCTCCCTTTTCGTAGTGTTTTGAGCTGCTTGGGGCTACCATAGCCACCGTCTATGGGCATTGAGCTGCCATTCTTCTCCCTTCACATTTTTTATTTTATTTTTCACTTAACCGCCTAACCGCTAAACTACTTTCGGTTCAGGTGATTTTATGATTTTTGACCGATTTTCCCAATTTTTGACTAGTTTTTTGAACCACCGAATTTTAGCACTTGTCCGGATCGGAAGAGGGTTCAGTTTTCAGAATTATGCTTTGAACCAACAATTTCATAAATTGGCCAAATTCATGACAATGACAACATCCAATTATATAGTGTACAATTAAAAAGGTAGCTGCCGTGCATTTCATACCAAGCTAAATTTTCATTTGATGTTGTACTAAAACCAATATAAACTCATTTATAGAGACTACTCACTTGGTCAAGATCTTAACAAGATATAGATGGAATAGTCCAACCTCACCTCAATATACTTCAAAATTTCATAATTACCCAATTGTTGGATCCAACAAACCAAAAAAAAAAAAAACCCAATGCATACATATGAATGCACCAAAATTTATTGAGACTCCCACACCTAATGTTGTTTGATTTTTTTTTTTTGTGTAATTGAACAACAGACTCAAGCAGACTCCCATATCCATGCCCTCTTGGACATTGGATATGGTCATGCTTGCAGTTGTATTTGATGGTTAATTTGACCATAACATCTTCCTTTATTTATTATAGTTCACTTCCACTTTGAAGAGTGTATCTATCATGAAAGGTTTAAACAAATCAACTGTGGAGCAAGGGTAGTAGCAACTAAAAATTACTATAAATTATAATAAACAAATCACTCCCATTCCCTTTCTTCTATTTCAAATTCCAAATTAGCATATTTGTTTATGAACCATCACATTGCCAAAAAAGGATTCTTCTTTCACAAAAATAAAAACCAGCACCCATCCCTTTTTCCTTGCTTATTCCAAAGCAACTCTACACACACATTTCAATCAACAATCTATATGTTGTGTACTTATGTACTTTGGACCAAGACGGTCAAACTAGCTACAGAGGAAATTATTTTCCTAAACACACAAATATAGCTATAACTCGTAATCCTTAAAAAAATAATAAAAAAGATTTCTATGTTACCGACACAGTGAAAAAATTATGTGCAAATAGAGAGGTAGTTGCCAATAAATATAAACTCATTACTATCAACATACAACACATGATAACCTCACCCAATTGTCATAGGATTAGTTGCAAATCTTCCTTAAGTACACTTTTTCAAAATTTAGTATCAAAGAATTATTATTAGTTTTCCCTAACACACAAATTTACTTGAGTTTAGTATAGATAGATATTGAAGATGAAGATTATGAATAAGATTTATGTTATATTACATCACAAACACCTGTTTCCTAATATTCTTCACCACATTATCTAGGGTGTACCAAAATAACCCTTAGGGGTAACGAGAAGGGATAACTACTTCTATAATGTTCATTTTTTAAGAAAGTTTACACAAAAATTTCATTTAATTGGAAAGTAACATTGATTTCTTTGACAAGGGGATGCAATTTTCATTGGACTAAGTGGGTTGAAATTTAGAGGACAAAGATAGCATTGTTCATATTGTACATACCTTTTAATATTTCCATTAGCTTCATTAAAAATTTGATTGTGGTTCCTCTAACCCTTTTCTTGGCACAGGTTTCTCTAATTTTATTTACAATATTGTATATTGTTTCAGTTTATATAAATAATATTAATGTTGACATAGTGCTTAGGTTTCATGGATATGTATGACGCCCATATAGGAACATCCAGTTTGAAACCATAATTTTTCTCTAACATAGTTGATTTTTTTTTTATGCAAACAAATATTCAAGACTAAAGGGAAGTACATCAAATAACCATTCCATTATTTAGTCAGCATAAAAATAAGAATTTGTGCCAAACAAAGATATTAGTCTCACACAAACATTTCATCAAATAGATGGACCACTAGGCGCATCAGCGTAGAAGAGTGAGCTTTTTACCTTGGACATTATTGGAATGATGAAACTGATAGTTATCCATGAGCCTCAAATATGTCCAACGAGATTATTTAATAGGAATGCCATGATTCACACAGATGAGTGCATAATTCTCAAACTGAAAAGCACATTAAGAGACATTTTACATGCTCAAAATTAACAATGCATTGCCATCCATCCAAATTCAAAATAAACACTGAAGCATTAAAAGGTGAATATTTTTAGCAAAAAATAAAAACAAAAAGAGGAACAGAAGAGAAAAAAAGATAGAAGATGGGACTTGAGATAGGAAAAGGGACGGGTTGTTGTAAGCGAACTCATGGCAGGCAAGATCATTGGTGGTGATGTAAGAGACACTGAGGTGGTTGGCGTAGGAGAAAATGGCCAGGCATAAAGGGATGAGCTCAATCTTGTTGGGAGAGCACAAAGAACTGAAAAAAAGAAAGGGATAAGAGGAATGCTGAGTAAGAGCTATTAGAAACAGAGAGACGTAGGAAAGTTAGGCGATGGAGGCTGATGTTTCTTTTTCCATTTTTTTTACTTCGCTGTATGTGTGTTGTGTTTTAACCCTCTTACATGAATACGATGGATTTTGTTGTTTTCTTTATATCACATATGGTGTCCATTATGCGCGTCCATTTTCAAATGTTCAAATATCATTTCTCATCATCTTCTTTCCACAACCCTATACATATTACTCAAGTTGACCTATAACATTAAAATAATTTATTCTTAATATACTGCTAGTTTCTTTAACAAATTAAAAATGGAGGCTTTGAGGTAATGGTCAAAATGAAAATGAAGGGGGGGATTTTCTTGGTTAAGTGTCCAACACTTCACGATATCTTATTTTATTACCCTCTTCCTCTATATCAAATTGCTCATAGTCTAACCCGGTTCAAAGTCCTGATTTGACTCAAAGTTAATTAATATTATTGAAAAGTCCTAAACTAGGGTTTAGGAAAAACTTGTATTTTATAACTTTTGTTAAAAGTCGACGTTAGCAATGCAACGTGCTGTTTATGTTGCATGATGAATCGTGGGCATCCATTTGTGGAGAAGAGAATCGGACATTGTTTATCATGAGTAATTCTTTCATTCTTCAGATGAAATTTTTTCTTCACCTTTTTTTTTCACCACAAAATTTATACAAAAAATATAATGAGTGGGTCCTATATAAAATTTTATGAGGCTAAAATTCATTGTGAAGAAAGAAGCACTCTTGGTCTATAGAGTATATTAGAATTTTCCGTTTATTGTACGTGGCAACCAGCTGAGTGGGTTTACATTATGAATTGCTTTTGGACTGAAAATTGGAGCAGGGTTTGTGACCGGAGGATGACCGATTTAAACTTGGCCCACAAAGCCGGCTTGTGACAAAGAATTATTTGTGAAGAATTGTTATTCATAGTTATTTGGATTAAAATAAGATGTAAAATTGCATATTAACAGTCACTTTCTGAAACTAATTTTCACAACTTTACATCGGAGATCACCCAGCAATGTCAATTAGGTGAGAGAAGGGAAGGAGGGTATTGTTTGGGAGTTTGAGTGTTAGATGCTCTTAGCTCAACCTTTTGCAAAAGGAAGACAAACTAAAATTAAAATAAAAAATTGAAAATGAAAATAATTTACTGTCACTAAAGTCTTGCAACCTCTAATTGCCAGTGAATTTATACGATGCATCATGCACAATGTTTAATACAATGCATCACAGTCTTCTCCTTGTTCAGATTACAGTATTGGATTCTAAAAACTAAACCAACTATACTATAACTTAGATCAAATTTTTACAAATTGGTTTAACATATCTTTTCGGTTGAATTTTGATTATATTTTGAATTGGTCCAACCTAACCTGATAATACATAATGCTTTAAAATTTATAATCTACAGTTGACAAAAAATAAAAAAATAAAAAAATTATAATTTTTAAAATTACGAATAAATTATAAAATTTCTTAACTTAAATCAATGCCTTATGCGTAATACATCTAAGCCTATTTTTACAATGATATACTGTGTTTAGAAATATATGTATAAAACATTTCTTAGTTTTCATTTCTTACTTATAGAATTGTATTATTTAGTTACATATAATGTTTAAATTTATACAATTGTCTAATTTCGGGTCTCCTAACCTGGTCATTAATTAAGTTGTAGTGGGATTGGGTCTGAGATTAAAAATGACCAAATTAAAATATCAACGAAGGATCTTGCCAAATTAAATGCAGTTCAACTTGACCCATAATCACCCTACTCTATATAATTGAATAGTGCGGGGCACATCATCCATTACACTTGAAATAATTTTATCTTCAGCTTAAAAAAAAAATAAGGATAAACTATTATGAGATTATCTATTAGGGAATTAACAAACAAAGTATCAGTTCATGTTGGTCCTTAAACATGAATACTAAATTTAATCCTAAGATTTATGTATATAAAAAAATAATGCCGTTAGAAGGGGTTTCCAATTAGGCACTTACCCATACCTCTAAAGATTAGACTTTTATCTGTCGAATAAGAGGATATTTTGGAAAATAAAAAAAAATTAGAAAATTATATGTATTTAAAATTCTAGAGAGGCACACACAAGCCTCAAAAAATTACCCAGCTACAACAAGTTTTTAGTGCTAAAAAATTTAATGGAAAAGAAGAACTACCCAAGGAAACTATTTGTTGGTAGATTGATCACACACACATATAGCTTCATTCTAGACTTGCACTTAGTTAACAAAAGAAATTTGTAGGTTTATTTATCTACTTGTAAGCTTTGAACTACATCCTTACTTGACATTCGATAATATATAAATTTAGAGGTCTTTTTTTTTAAAAAAAAAATTCAAAATACTAATGATCGAACGTTGCAACACACGTTGAATCTATTGTTTAGCTTATATAAATCCAACTATATTTCCTACAAATTTAAGTTGCGCGCGCACATTAATTCTTATTATAATATATGCAAGCATGCAAACCCATAACACTTGGAAAACTAATTTAAATAAGATATTAATTTTAATATAGTAAAGAGTTTTACATTATTATTTAATTATATTATATATTTTTATTTGTATGATTTTTAAGATAGTAATTGTAAAATTAAATATTTTATTAATATTGTAGTACATGATTGGATAAATGTATAAAAATATTTTTTACATTAATAATATATCAAAAATAAATTCTTCAAATTAGTAATTTGTTTGCATTCGGTCTCAATATCTAAAATTGCCGTAGTTAGTGTCCATTCCAGGATCATATAACTTTAAAAATTTAAAATGAATTATTTGATATTTTTAATCTTAATACTTTTATACATATATGTGTCTTATAAATGACTAATTAAGATGATGTGTGAGCATTAATTCTTTTCTTGTTTATTTAATATATAATTATTTCATATTTGGAGTGAGAACATTTGTTTTTGGGATCTATTCCCACTTTGGTTATATCAATTTTAATATTCTACTCGTAATATATACTTTTGAATTTATTACATTTTATTCTTTTGAATTATAGGTCATATATACTTTAACTTCTAAATTTAAAAAATGTGCAAATCAGCCCTCTCAACTTTTCACAAATATGTATTTTAACCAAAATAAGTGTAAAATAAGTGTGTTATATCCACTGAATTTCGAGTTATATGCAAATTGACCTCTGAATATTCCTAAATGTGCAGTTTGATTCCCTAAATATTCTTAAATGTATGATATTTTTGTTGATAATTGATAAAAAATTTTAATAAAAATGTCAATTTGCCTATTTAAAAAAGTTTATGGGGTCAATTTATATATTTTTAAAATTTAAGGGTTAAAATGTATATGACCTATAATTTAACGAGATAAAATATAATTTTTTCTATACTTTATCACATTCTCCTGCATTCAACATTATGTATTTATATATGAGATTAATTTGTATACACTAAAGTGTAAAATAACCTTACACTATCAATTAATAGATATATAAAAAAGTATCAAATCCTAATGAGTCTTTTATTATAGTGGATAATTACCAAGTATAATTTGATACTTTTTATATTTCTATTAACTGTCAGTATAAAGTCATTTTACACAATCAATATATACAAATTAAACTTATTATATATAAAATAATTTATTAGGGAATCCACGAGGGCATATCCACTCTTAAGGGGCGTAGCAACTGTTGGCAGCGGCCACAATCCACCTCTTCAGCCCTCAAAAGGCGTTTAGACTCATGCACTGGCCATTTGGACATGGCCACAATTCCCTATCGATTCCGTCTCTTTCCCCTTTTCCTACTTTTGCAATTTGCATCCCTAAAATTCTCGTCGGAAGAAAGGTACACTACAACAGTGTTTCCAACTATACGATACTTTTTCTTTTTCCATTTTTTAGGATAAATAGAGTGTAAATGCTCGAATATGGAAAGAGGATAGGCGACTTGGGATCAAATCCTTACCATCCATTATATCTAGAAAGACAAAAAAAAGGGTTATGCGGAAATATAATCAAAATCTTGATAAAATAAGAGTTATTATTATTCAAATAAAATAAAGTAATAATATATTTTTTTATTGAAAAAGTTAATAGACATTTCACATCATTTTAATATAATATTTTAACAAAATATCTTATGCTTTGGTATTTTGTTATATCTAAGTATTTAATGTTAAAAGATTTACGCGGTTCATTTCAATTAAATTACAAATTTGGTTTTTTTTTTTCTTTTTTCCAATTTTGGGCAGACCTACCGTATGTGTGAGCGGGGCAGTGACCCTCTCAAACAGTTGTTTTTTCTTTACTTTTTTTTATACTATGAATTTTTAAGTCCATTAAATGAATAAAAGTTGACATTTCTTTAAAAATTGCATATCGTTTATCCTTAATTATCTGCAAGTGGTTGCGTATTTTTGCATTCCATTTAACATTTTCTGGTCTGATCCCTGCTTGTACTTATTATAACTCTTTGCTAGCTTATATGTAAAAAGAAACTTGATTGACCTGATCAAGCAAGTATACAATATCAAGTGCTGGTTACAAAAGACTGATAAAGCAAAATATATTTATAATAATCACCTAACAACAACAAAATTTTCAGAAACTTTTTGGGCTAATAACATCTTTCTTAATTGTCTAATCTTAGGCGTTCATATAATTGTGTTTGTGGAAATAGATACCAAGTTCTTGATGCCTATTATGAAATAATTCATATAGCAAGATCCTTAGAATCACTTTACGGCTGGATCCTAAGCATTCATGTCTCTTTACAACCTTAGCACCTTCCACTTTGCATGTTCTCCATCTTCCCACGATTAACTACAAAGACCTGTTCTACAAATTGTAGACTTTATCTACAAATGGCATATTCTTTTAAGTGCATGATCTTAGGTGAGATCTTTTATTCCAAAAAATCGTAGTAGCATGTTTGCTTTATTTTATGTAAAAAAAAAATTTGGCTTGCTCATCTTGCTTATATCTTACAAGAAGACAATTCTTTTGTTTGACCAACCTACGGCTCTACAAAGAAGCTTTCTAACTGATGTTTAGCATACTCTTTTATTAGTAATCAATTTGCTTATAATTTTTTTTTGGTACATAATCAATTTGTTTATACTTTATAGTTATTAAACCCTAAACCTTTTTCTACCTTACATCTTCTTTCCCTTGAGCTCTTTAATAATTTGGTTTTTAATCTTAAACATCTTTAATTTTCCATTTCACTTTCATCTTCATCTTTCCTCTTATTCCCAAGTCCTAACAATGCCCAAGCCTTTTGTCGGATCCCTTTGGACACTTCCTCTTTTGCATACAAAACAAATTAAAATGGCTATGTTTTTCATTGAAAATTTTCACATTTTAAATATAGAATTGAGAATAACATAACGAAAGGGTATGGATATAGGGCAACATTCTTACATTAACAATAAAAAGTTTTGTTTCCTAACCAACAAAGTCCTTTGAGAAAGCAAAACTATCACTTTAAGCCAACGTTGGTGGACATGAAATTTTTAAAGAAAGGTTTTTAATGTGTGTCCTCAATAAAGACGCTAAGAAATTAAATTCATTAAATAAAAAATTAAAAGTATTTATTATGTTAGGAACTAAAAAAAAAAATTAACATTCTTAAGTCATTAAAATAAATAATAAGCATTATTTTAATTTTTAATACTTGTCTTAAAGAATACTTATTAATAAACATCTTTAATTATTAATTAAAAATTACCATCGGAATATCTTTATTCTTTACATTGAACGATATATAAGCTTTTAAGTTTTTTTTTTTCCCTCATAGGAAGCTTTGAAGTTATTTTTGTCAAATCTAATTATAAGCAATTTCATATTCGTTGAACATTAAATTAATCTTATGAATTTAATTTAGTCCATACTGAAAAATTCCCAAATTTGTGATAAAATGTTTTAATTAGAAGTCAATTACTTCTCTTGTTCAACGTACCTTTCTCCATATAAAGTTTAAATTAAGGTCACTCTCAGTTGTAAGCCATAATAATAACATAGTACGAACAACATTTGATTAATTAAAATAGTTCAGAATTTCTTTTTATTAGAGTCTTATAATTTACAAATAAAAGAAATAAAAATCGAAAGAACTTTATTCTCTTTTTTTTTTCTTTTGGGTCAACAAGAGAGGTCAAATTATATTAGTAAAAGTCTAATAAATTTTCAAACACTAGTATTATAGCATGTTGAGTTTCTGAAGACAAAAATTACAAGAAATTTTTTGAAAAAAATATATTTATACTCATTATTTTTAAAATATTATCTCAACCCACTTCTAAGATTTGTTAAAAATGATAAAAGAAAATTTAAATAAAGAAACCCACCACCTGAATGATGGATATGATAGATGAGGTGAGAAGTGTGTCCAACTTTCAAGTCCGTGTAACGTTGCTCAAAATTTTTTGCCCAAATTATATTTGAGAATTTTCAAATGAGAAATTAAACAATATAGTAGTATATCGACAACAATTAATTTATTTGATCAATCTTTCACTTGTAAATTCCCATATGTTGATTTTATGTTAGGATGGGTCTTTTTCTCAACTCAAATATTTTTTAAGTAAATATATTTTTATAAAATTAATTTTGATGCATTGTTATTATATATTAAAATTACAATTTTTATTTTTTTTATTAAAAAATAATAATATGGCAAGTGGTATGAAAAAAGTAAAAAAAAAAAGAGGGAACCGATTTTATTGCGTAAGGTAGCGTTCGGGAACGCAACGTCTTTTGGCGTATTAGCAGATAGCCGGGATGCTGATGCAAGCACCATCAACCAAGAACAACTTCAACAACATCGCAAACGCGATGGTTTCTTCCTCCGCATCCCCATCCTCCAATCTTCACTTTCCCGATTCACAACTCTCACTCTAGGGTTCCGTTCTCTCTCTCTCTCTCTCTCTCTCTCTCTCTATGCCTGCAGTACACAACGCAACCTTTTACTCTCACCCCGTTCCTTACTCCCAAGCTCCTATCTCTCTCTCTCTTTCCCCGACGGTGAGGCTTCGCGGTTCTCCAATTCCCCGAACAATTCAATTCAAATCAAATTCATTCTGCTTGCTTCGTTTCTCGTTTAATTTCGCTTTTATTTTTCTCGTTTTTTTTTTTTATTTTCTTCTTCTTTCTCTCCGTTTCTGTGGTAAGATAATCCGAGTGTGTTCGATCAAGCGGGACTGCTATTTTTCACATTTGAATGGCTATGAATGCTTGTGAAGATTTTTGTTGAACAGTTTTCAGAATTTTTTTTTTTTTTTTACTAGAATGAATTTAAATTGTTTATGTTCAGCTTCAGGTATTTGTTATGATTATCAAGACACACCACTAACCTCAGTGTAGTAGATGCTCTGTTTATTTATTTATTTATTTATTTATTATTATTATTGTTGTTTTTTGGTGTTATCGATGACAATTAGTGGAACATTAGCTGGTGGTTAGTGGTAGATGACAACATTGGAAATCTGTTGACCATAAATTGTTGTGGCTTATCCACAATTGGAACAATTTAGTCAAAGGATAGGGGTGCTGAGGTAAGGCACCGGATAGGGGTCAGCTCCTCTTTACTGGCTTAGGCGTGCTGCATGTCAGTACCTTCTTGTTGATGACTGTTAAACTTGCTAAGGGTGATGTTAAATCGGGTAAAGTGGTCAGATTGTTAGGGAAAATAATTAGTTGTTGATCTTTGTGCTGTTAATCGCTGTAATAAGCCTCAAGGTTTTGTTAATTGAACATTTAAATCTTTTCCTTTTAGGCTTTAATGCGGATGTTATGCTCTAGTAGTTAATTTATGTGGTTAATTAAGGCAAAATATTTAAGTTTTCTGTTGTTTTCTTCCTTTACGAAAGTTAAAAGCGCATCTCTTAAACTTGATTTTGGAGCATGAGTCCCAAATTGGTTGGCTATGAGACACCGAACTCCCTCTTAAAGAGGCTCTATCCTCTTAGCACACTGGCTATTAGGAGTGGGATCTCATCTACATCATTGAGTGAGGTGTGTGCCTTTTGCCACCTCTTGCCTTAAGGTGTTAAAACTTAAAACCCCTATACAATAGAAAAAAAAAATATTCTTTCTTGAGTTGTGCACCAAACAGTGGTATAGTTTTCCGTGAAATTGATTGATCCTCACAGTGTGTATATAACTTATCTGGTTGCCTGTACCCTTTGCATCTAGTGCTACCTTCTTCCCCCCTTCAGGAAGGTGAACTCTAGAGCATGAGGCTCCCGCAATTGTGGGGTTTGAGGAAGGCTAGATGTATGTAGCCTTAACCCTATGAATGGAGAGGCTTTTTTTTTTCCATGACTAGGCACGGTGATTTCGAGTTACATGGCGGCAACCTTATTGCTGCACTATGTCTCACCCTCTTAAGAATATGGAATGCCAATGACAAAGGGGAAAGGAAAGATATTATAATGCTGCTATTATTTTCGTGTTTTCTGTTCACTCCAGAAGTAATAATGATTCTGTTTATATGTTGTTGAGCTGTCTTCTTTTTCTGATAGAAGAACAAAATTTATTTTAGAATAGAAAGTTGTTGAATTTAATCTTAAAACACAATTGGCCAGGATCTTATTTTCTCTAATTGAAACAATAAGTGAGACTATTTGTTCTTAATTGTGTAGGCATCCTAGACTTACTTTTATCGGCTGCTTTCATGCAGCATATATCAATCGTGATCCGCTCATCTGTTGATATTTGATTTAATATTTAATAGCACTTAAAAGATTTGGTTCCCGATACTTTATGTAGTGCGGGACTGTGGGTTGTGATTTATTTTCCCTACTCCATTGGTGTGGGTTACATAGTAGGAGTTAATCCTCTTTAGTCCCTAAACCGTTTGTTGGTAAAGGCTGGATTGGATCATATGTGCTTGCAATCTCTGAAAAGGACAGTTGGGATGGCAATAAAATTTTCATGTGCTGTAAAAACCCTTAGGACAATTTGTGGACAGTTTTGCATGTGATCCTTAATCCATTATAGTAAAATGATATCTAAATCTGATGAAGACCTAAATATATTTTGCATTTGTTTATGCATGCAGATATAATTTCTTGTGACTGATTTTTTGTTACTTTTTCTTCCTTAATTTTTCCTCTAGATTAAAAAATGGATGGAGGCCATAGTGGTGGTGTGGACATGTTTCTTCCAAATTACAAATTTGGAAAAACACTTGGTATTGGAACCTTTGGCAAGGTGAAAATTGCAGAACATGTATTGACTGGTCATAAAGTTGCCATCAAGATCCTTAACCGTCGCAAGATAAAGAAGATGGAAATGGAAGAAAAAGGTTTGTATTGTTTTCTTAGCAATAATCTTTAATATTCATCTAATTGTGTGGCTTTATTTTGTTTTTAATTTTCCATTATCATTTTTTTTTGGTGATATGGATTTATAGGTTCAAGAAAATTAGGTATTTTTCTAAGATATGTTATCCATATATTTTCTAATGGTGTGGAGGTTGAGGAGAAATTTAACTGATTTTCTTATGCTTTAATTTGCAAAATTTGCATGTTTGCTCCTGGTCAGTCTTGTTAATCGAATATGCTTATTGTTATTTTTCCCTTTCTTTCTCGAAATTTGTTGCAGTTAGAAGAGAAATCAAAATTTTAAGATTATTCATGCATCCTCACATTATAAGGCTTTATGAGGTCGTAGAAACTCCAACTGATATTTATGTTGTTATGGAGTACGTGAAATCTGGAGAGCTCTTTGATTACATTGTAGAAAAGGGCAGGTTGCCAGAGGATGAAGCCCGCAATTTTTTTCAGCAGGTAGGATTGTCTACTATTTTGTGTACTTGAGAAGCTTTTGCTTGTTGCAGATTATTTGAGCTAATTTCTGTTTTTGGAAGCAGATAATCTCTGGTGTGGAGTACTGTCACAGGAATATGGTGGTTCATAGGGACCTGAAGCCAGAGAATTTACTTTTGGACTTCAGATTTAATGTCAAAATTGCTGATTTTGGCTTGAGCAACATCATGAGGGATGGTCACTTTCTTAAGACAAGTTGTGGAAGCCCTAACTATGCAGCTCCAGAGGTTTGGAATTCTTTGGATTTTAATGGAGTAGATGCTGATGATTAATCATCGTCATTGTTTATTTTTAAGTATGTATATTTTCTGTCTTTTGCAATTCTCATTGCTTGGTTACACTCTGTTATTAACAGGTTATCTCTGGGAAATTGTATGCTGGACCTGAAGTAGATGTTTGGAGCTGTGGTGTAATTCTATATGCTCTTCTTTGTGGCACCCTTCCTTTTGATGATGAAAACATTCCAAATCTCTTCAAAAAAATAAAGGTATTGATGTTAATTTTACCACATTATTTTTTATGGGTATTGTCCATTAAGGATTAAATCTCTTTAAGGAGATTTAATTACATAACATTCCAAATCTCTTCAAGAAAATAAAGGTATTATCTAATTTCTTTCAATGATGTAATCCTCAAAGAGATTTAATTACCACATATTGTTTTTTATAGGGTGGGATATATACTCTTCCTAGTCATCTATCACCTGGTGCTAGAGATTTGATACCAAGGATGCTTGTGGTTGATCCTATGAAGAGGATGACCATACCTGAGATCCGTAAACACCCATGGTTCCAAGCTCGTCTTCCACATTATTTAGCTGTGTCACCACCAGATACAATGCAACAAGCAAAAAAGGTTTGTTTGTACATCTTTATTAGGCTCTCTTTCTAAATATTTTTTTCAATTTCACTCTCCTGGAAAGTTTCTTCCCTGGATCAGGAGAAAGCTTGCTCTATTTCTTATTCCCTATTTCTAAACATACTAATTTTATGCAAAAATGCTTTGTTGGAAGCCTCGAGTATCGACAAAAGCCAGATGTCTTCAGGGTTTTGCTTTGTTTTTTAGCTTTTCTATGGCATAGAAGGAGTTTCAGCTGCTTTTTGTTGCTGTGTTTCAAAGTTTTGCACTTTACGTCACACACTTATTGTGGATATTACAATTTATGTTACGTGATATAATCAATCCAACAAATGAAACCAACCGATATCATCATTTTGTAGATTGATGAGGAGATCCTTCAGGAAGTCGTGAATATGGGATTTGACCAGAATCAGTTGGTTGAATCACTTCGCAACAGGATACAAAATGAGGTTTGTGCCATTCATTTCCTCCTTGTATGTCTACCAGCCTATCTCTTACTACCATTCATATATTTCAGGGTACTGTCGCATACTCTTTGTTATTGGACAACAGATTCCGTGTTTCCAGTGGCTATCTTGGAGCTGAGAGTCAAGAGTCAATGGTGAGTTTGTTTTCCTCATAATAATATCTTAACATTTCAGTAGTAGTCTGTCTCTAATGAAGTGATTTTAGGTTATCTATGTGGTTCTGAAAACATATTTCTCATATTCATGTAAATTGTATTCCCATGTGAACTGGGTTGGTTGTTATATACTGAAGGAGCATTTGAGCTGTGAGTACATTTTAGGCACCATGACATCACATGGATGCATGCTATGAAGATGGGAAGGGGCAGCAGGGAAGAGAAGGATTCAGTAAGGGTTTAGGGGAGAAGGGGAAGGAAAGGGTCAAGGAAAAAATTGAGAGAGAGAGAGAGAGAGGGAGAGGGAGAGGAAGCTAGCCCTTCTAAAAGCTGGGCTCTGGGTGTGAGTTCTGTAATTTCAGTACCATCTTAGTATTTTCTGTGATTTTAATGAGGTTCCTATCAGCAAACCATGTGATTTATTTTATCCTTCTTGCCTGAAAATGGTTCTTTGTGGGGCTTATAACCATGGAATTTTAGGTTTCATCTTCTTAATTAATATTGTGTTTCTTTTCGTGTTTCCTTTTAAAATTGGATCCTATGCAAAACTCATTAGTTTCGGTTTTATAATGTGACTGCTTAGGATTCTGGTTTTAACCAAGCGCATCCCAGTGAAGTTGCTTCTTCAGTTGTTGGGCACCACTTTTCAGGCCATATGGATAATCCAGGAGTAGGATTGAGACCACAGTTCCCTGTTGAGAGAAAATGGGCCCTTGGGCTTCAGGTACAGTGTTTATATGTCAACTGTTTTCGTACTGGAACTAGATTCAACTTAGCATATTTAATTGATGCTGCCATCACCAGTGATGATCTAGCTATAGCTATTCCAGAGCAAATAATTGCTGGATGTCTTTATTTTTCTAACTGGTACTTCTTTCCTATGAAAGTTTGGACTGTTAAATTTGTGGCTTATCTACTTTCTTTCACCTGTGGATATGCTCATGTAAGATATGGCTGGCTAAATTGTTGTTAATAGTTGTCAGCAGAAATATTGAAGTTTTGATGTGCTTATTTTGGTAGTTACCGTTATGTTTTGTAACTTGTGACAGTCTCGTGCCCATCCTCGTGAAATAATGACCGAGGTCCTTAAAGCTCTGCAAGAATTACATGTTTGTTGGAAGAAAATTGGGCACTACAACATGAAGTGCAGGTGGGTTGCCAGCATTCCTGGTCGTCATGAAGGAATGGTTAACAATGCTGTGCATAATAATCATTACTTTGGAGATGATTCCAACATTATTGAGAACGATGCTGTTTCTAGTTCAACTGTGGTCAAATTTGAAGTGCAGGTAATTTACCTCGAGAACCATAATCTCTACTACTTTCTTTGTCATTATTGGGTAGTTCTAATTGCTTTACAGGACATTCTCAAATTCTTATGTTCACATCTTGTTAACAGCTATACAAAACTCGCGAAGAAAAGTATCTGCTTGATCTTCAAAGGGTCGAGGGTCCACAGTTTCTTTTCTTGGATCTTTGTGCTGCTTTCCTTGCACAGCTTCGTGTCCTCTAGAGCAAAAAGCTTGTAAACTTCAGATGTGTACTTATGTTTCATGTGAGTAAAGCTTACATTGTACATATAAGTGTTTTTTTTTCAGTCTTGGTCTATCTTCTGTTTGTACCCCAGTTTTTCTGTGGGCAATCATTATTACGAGCCAGTCCTGAATACGGGATTTGCTTCGTTAATAATGGTGTTTGACTAGGTGTTCCTGTCTCATGGTGAATTTAATTTTATCAATGTAGTGAAATATCTTGGGGGTATTTTCAAAGAATTAGACCCCAACTATATATATATATGTTATTCAACCGAGTGTTGTAAATGATTGTTGCTATTGTGACGTGGAAGCAGAAGCGATGCCTGTCTAGGCTTCGTTTAACTCGAGCTTGCAGATTAGCCTTTTTGTTCTCCTTTGCATGTAATTTCAGATTACGTTATGTATGAACGCTGTGTTAACATCCATCCTCGTCTCCTGTGCCTACGTTGGCTGCAACAGTCTTGTTTATCGGGCATTAACCAAAGTTTGAATTTCCGAGATCCATGTTGCTACCAAATTTGTGGAGCCCAAATTATTTTTAAAATATTAACAAATACTTATAATATTTAAACATAATATAACAAATTTAAAATGAAGTTATTAGTAAATTAGATTTTATTTATACTATTATAAAAAAGTAAACACGAGTTATAAAATATAAAATATAATAATACAAATTAATGTCATAAATAAAACAACAGATTAATATCACAATGTTAAAAACTAAAACAACTTAAGTTAAACTGTCAGGTCCATATCTTTCATTTTTGGAGTTAGAGAACTATATGTAAGGAACTATGTTTTGGTGTTTTAAGAGATTGATTTTGACTAGAATAATAAACTTGTGAGTTTAATTGGATTTATTCGAGTTTACTTTAGTTAATGTTCGAGTCTCAAAGCGAATTGATATGATTTGAAGGCTTAAACACATAAAGTACTAGGAAATTATGACTTAACACTAAAGTATGAATTTATAATTAACACCAAAGTTTAATAACCATATTCAGTAACCTTGTGCGCTAAAGGAGTTCCTTTGTAGTAGTCTCATGATGAAACAAGATACCTAGTCCATGTTTTTGGTTTGTAAACCGAGTAAATATTTGAATATCTATCTATTTATAATATATAAAAGTTAAGACCCAAGTTATAATATTGACAACTCAAGCACTGTGATATTGTCGAATCAACATTTTATTGAAGTTGTCATTTCTTTACTTAGTCCCTTATTTCTTATGTAGTCATATACTTACCCAACTAACATAATTACTCATTTATATATAAATTCACCTCAATGTCATAAATACTTTTTTCCAATTACTATAGTCTTACTCACCTTTAACATCATATTATTTTACTTTTGCAAAGTTTTACTACAACAAATTATAACTTATGAACTTACTTAATCAACAATTTTCTTAAAAAAATTAAACCAACAATTAATAACAATAAGATTAAATAAAATGTCTCAATAATATTAATAAAAACTTTCTCATTTTACTTATATTTTTTCCATTCTTTTACACAGGAAACTCCTTTACATGCAATCGTGTGTAAAAATTTGATTGCATATTTTAATTGTACATCACAAGAAGAAAAATTTTACATCATAAGGAAATTGAAAATAGTAACTACAAGTAACAAATATAAATTGGTGAAAGAAACAATAAAATTATATAGAAATAACTTTGTAATCAACCATCAAAAGTACAAAATCTTTGCAATTGCACGCTTATTTTTGAAATGAAGATGATCTATCACAACATGAAAGAAGGGTTCCAAAACTACATTGTCACGAAGGCTTTGATCCCAAATGTCTTGGAACCTCAATTACTCTTGAAACAAATCAATCAAGTAATGAGTCCCAAGATATATTCACATTTTTGTTATTCCAAAATTACACAATCAAAAAATAACATATGACAAACATAATTGCCTTCGTATTAAGTAAACAGATGTGAGCTCTAACATTTTCTTAACATAATTCTAGGACCACATTCATCAATAGCAATATCATCAAATGAGAGCTCATATACATACAAAGCTCAAATAAAAAATGTCACATACAAATAGATACAACATTACTGAATGAAAAGGTCATTTATAAAGGAATAAGAAATGCATTAATGGAAATGAAGGAAATGAAACACACATCAATATCAAATGAAGAATCAATATCAATTTGGAGCATCAAGAGAAACATATAAGCAACTCAAATAAAAAAAGGGAAAACAAGTGCAAAAAGAGATAAAATGGAAAAAAAAAAAGTAAACACAAAAATGACATCAACATGATGGAAAACATCTAAATATTAAACATCTATATAATTTCAATACATTCTAAATGACCATAAAATTCATATATCTTTGATTTTTTTTTTTAAATTTCATTACATAGTCATTTCACTTCTTTTTATTTCTATTATATTTACTAAATTATTTCTATACTTTATAAGTCGCGCATTGCACAAATCTCAATCTAATTTTGAATTTGATTTAGATGCATTAATAATGTAAAGTTTACACTATCATCCTTTTATATCTTGCTATATGAGCAAAATATAATTAAATCTTACATCCACTACACAAAACTAAAACAACAATAGATCAACAACAATGGATCCATATAATGCACCTAGATTACTTGTAGAATAGTAATCCATATGGAATTGTCCGTCGTAGAATAGTAATGCAAGCTAGATTACTTCTTGTTGTAGAATTGTTTGTCAATGCAGGCATCCATAAAACGGTAAAGCATCCGTATAATGCACAATAGATCAACAACAATCCATTATCGAGCAAAACTAACACAGCAGAAGCTAGATTACTTGTAGATAATAAAGCATACATAAAATTTAATAAATGAACTAATCAAGTCTATAAAAGACAGATAGATAACAATGCAGGCAGCAAAATGAAGATGCCCCACGAATGTAGTAACGAGCCCGCTAAAACATTTGAAGCCTTTTGAATCTGGTACAAATTGTCACCTAAAAAATACGAAAGTTTTAGAGTTAAGTCGCAAAAATCAGTTGGAGACGACATAATACATAATTGAAATTAGACAAGTTTAAGGACAACATTTTCAGTCTAAAACAGTCTTTTTCACTTTGACACACTTGCATAGACAGATTGTTATTTTCATCAAAAAGTTCTGTTAGAAGAATCATGCAATTGTTGCTTGCTCACAATCCTGTTGGGCACCATCTCATCCTTAGATTGCCAAAGATCAATGCGTGTGGTTAAAGAAGATCGTTAGTATGGTACGTACAATAAGATGCCAAATGTCTTTATTTAGATCAGGGTTATCTCATCAATATATGCATTCAGGAACAACGCAAAGCAATAGTAGTAGGATTTTAGATTAATACCTTACACAAAACAGGCCTTCTTGTGGCAAGAATGCAACTTGTTAACTTTGAAAGCGGTTCATCTTGATGACAATAAAGACAAAAGAGTTATCAAGGATCTGAAAATAAGCATGTCTCCATCTCCTAATGAAGCAAAGGGCACCAAAAACTCCCCAAAAACCATGCCATTGTTGAACCCGGATCTAAAATCACTATCTCTATCTTCCATCCATTTCAAGCCATTGGGTTTATCTTCTTCTACGCAATTCTTGGGAAGAGGAGCTTCACAAAGTTCTGGATTGCCAATGTAACTAAATGCACCGAAGCTCTGAACTTGGGTGCCCAATGGAATCCTTCTCTTAAAATTATTGTCTGACAAGAGGAAAGATAAATTTGACATTTGAGGAATTTCACTTGAAAATTGGTTGCTTGAAAGGTCCAAAGATTCCAAAAACCTCATTTGTCCAATGTTGCTTGGTATCACTCCCTTCAAATGATTGTGGGACAAGTTTAAAGACTGCAAAGCAAAGAGATGGAATAACTCTGGAGGAATCAATCCCGAAAGGTCATTGCTCGAGAGGTCAAGAAAGCGTACACGGACAAAAGTAGTCTTGTACTCTAATTCACTGCCTTTCACAAACAAATTTATATCCTCAAACTTATCTGGTCGTAGGTATGCCGCAAATACCCACTCAAAGTATATATAATTCGCACAACTCATTATCGGCAGTAGTTGTACCCATCGTTGTAATATTATATAAGCACTTTGTTATGGGACCAGAAAGTCTATTATCTGCAAGGTCCAGCAAGCACTAGAAGATTTGTAAGTTGACATATATATATGCGATGGAATACTACCATTGAATCGGTTTGATCGAAACAATAGTGCCATACTAAGTTGGTTAATCCAATCTGGAATATTTCCTGTAAACTCATTGAAACTCACATCAAGGAACCACAATTGTTTGCAGCTTTTAAGTGAAGCAGGTATATTTCCAGACAAACTATTATTATGGATTCGTAGAGTCCGAAGTTCCATCAAAGAACCTAGAGAGTCGGGAATTTTACCAATTAGATTATTGCTCCCCAAGTTCAAATGCCTCAGAGATTTCCAATACATCCAACAATCAGGAACTTCTCCAGACAAAAGATTATTTGAGAGATCCAAGGATATCAACTGTGATTTAGCGATCATGCTACGGCACAAGCTGGGAGATATACGTCCTGCTAATTTGTTGTCAGCTATGTTGAAGGAGTGCACTTTAGGAGACAAACGTGGCAATCTGCCTTTGAGATGATTTGTTTTTAAATTAATGTATCTGCTGTTAATCAATGAGATAGGTATGTGCCCACTGATTGAATTGTTGAATAAGTTGACCACGCCAATTTGGGCTACAAATCTCCATAACTCTTCATGAGCATTGAAGGAAAGTCCTGAACTTGAAACGTCTAGATAAGATAAAGATCTTTGTGTATATAGAGCCATGAGGGAAACTCAGGACCTAATTTGCAATTACTCATACTAATATCTTCAAGCTGGAAAATTAAGGGGCTGCCAGTGGGTGCCAACATCAAAATTAAAGACGGTTGCATCAATGCTCAAATGTTTTTAAGTTCGAAAGTTTGGTGAAACTTTGCTCAGGCAGGTTGCCCGACACGGAATTATAGCCAATTGATAGATCCTCCAGATTAGATAGTTTCCAAAGATCTTTCGGAAGACTTCCATTTAGTCGGTTGCGGGTAACATCTAAAGATGTCGATGATGACAGATTTCCTAGGGCTGCAGGAATGGGGCCAGAAAATAAATTGTTAGAAAGATCAAGCTGCTCCTCTAAATGCTTGTACAGTCCCATCCATTCCGGAATTGACCCGTTTAGATTGTCGGAGAACAAACGCAGGGTGGGTTTTCAAATGTTGGAAGTGCATCATTGTCGCAGGCACTTGGCCTCGCAAATTACTGCCACTAAGGTCCATACACGAAATGCTACTATTGAGGCTAAACAACCATTTAGGAAATGAGCCAAAATAGTTGGAAGGAAATATCAAGTAATGCAAGTGAAGTAAAATTAACGTAACCAAGAGATGGACTGATCGATGATGCCATCAAGAGAACAAGAACTCAAAGGAAGGTTAACTCCACGAGTGAAGGGAGCATTGTCAACTGTTGAAGCCAAGGAGTTTCATGGTTGATAGTTACCTCTGTCAAATTCAAATATTTCAGAGAAGGGACACGTGAAAGCCATCTAATCTAAGATTGTCCATGTAGAGGTTATCATTATTATATGCTAAGTCCAGATAGAGAGAAGATTAGAAGAATTGCCAGAAGAAGATGAGGTTATCAACCCGTATTTATATTTAAATACAACTAATTTAAAATTTTCATTTTACTATTTACTTCTCACCCTACATCATTTATTTCCTACATCTGTCGCTATATCTAGCATTACATACAGCCTAATAACAACAACTATGTGTTTTCTGGATGGGTGTTAAAGTCGTCTCAGCCGCTCTTAAGGGGCCCCACAAACAACTCCAAGACCTGCCCATTACCACACGGGATTTCAAAAACCTCAAAATAATGTTCACACTCAATTAAAGATGTTTGTTCAAAAGCCACGTTTATATGTGATTTTAGTTTCAAACTAAAGTTTGAGTATGAACGAGTTTTTGTTTTTTTCTCATTAATCAAAATCACGTCACTTTTCATCTTTCTTTTTGTGAAAAAAAAAAAAATATATATATATATATATAAAATTCACATTATAGCCTTTTTATTTACGCGTTTAATTTTCTTTGCTATCTTTTAAGAATTTAATTTAAAATACTTTTGCAATTTATTATTCTCATATTTTATTTCATAATTGTTTCTACCTATTTTTTTCATAAAAAACAATGCTATATAATAAATTCCTCATTAATTATTTTATGTATATTACTGTTTATTATTTACCGCTTGATTAATTAATATTTTGAATTAAATTACAATTTCTTTTATATCATTTATTTATTATAAATTTTTATTTTTAATTTAATATCAGACTCAAAACTTTCTAGAAAATATAATAATATATTTATATAATTTTTCAAATTAATATATTTAAAAATGATGAAATGAGAGAAAAAGACAATACTAACATTCTAATATATATCCTTTTTAATAATGAGGAAATGATCTATCGCAACTGCGATTCTCCTTTGCCAAAAGTCCACCAACAAAATACTCAAAATTCCATGACATTCTAATTTAATCTATCAAGACCAAAACAAAAAAAAGAAGTTTATATATATAGCAAATACATCCTGCTTTTTTTTATTTTGAGGAGTGTTATATGTATCCTCTGCTTTCGATATATTCACAGCCATTTAGAGGGTGGGAAAAAAATGTTTTAAAAAAAAAACCTGAAAAGATCAAATGGGGAAGTATGAAAACAATTGGGGTGCCGAATGTCAGTGAGGAGTTTTTTTATTTTTAATATGGTGAATGAGTGTAATATATACTAGAATATGAGTTTATGGATCAAAATATATGGATATGGAAATCAAAAATTGCTAATGGCGGTTTTTGCTTTTTTTTTTTTTTATCAGTACGTTACACGAAAATACATTATTTATTTTTTGGTTTTTCCAAGTTGGCGATTTTTGCTTTCCAAAAAAACTGTTGCATTATGAAAAACCGTTATTAGCGGTTATTCTTGAACTCCTATACTTTCATAATTCATCCCAAACTCCCATGTTTTGGTACAAATTACTTTCAAACACCATATTAAAAAAAAAAAGACCCTCGGTTAGGTTTAAGTGTTTAACATGTGCAAGGAATATTTCTCTTTTATTTTTCCTAACATAAGAATTAAATACTTCAAAATATATGGGGCACGTGGATACTCTGTGTCCTCTTTCTCCCCAGCTGATGAAAGGAATCAATTTGCTTCAATTAGACTCGATTCATGACCAATATTCAGTCAATGATTGAGTTTTTGAACCAGCTAGCAGCCAAATTTAAGGGACTCTAGAACAACACCCTGAGTAGACTTACCTCTATCAAAACCTTACTCAGCTTGACCAATCTTTCTGACAAACGCGTGCAACCAAGGAGGAAAATTTTCTCTCCTTCCATAAATGCACCCAAAGAACAAACTACACCCTCGTTTATGTTTGCCTTTGTCAAAAGTGGCTGCGTCACTTACTTTCTTGCATTCACACATATAATTGAAGTTTTGCAAGTATATGGCTGGCTTTTAACAAGAAGTCATCAAACCAATTGTACACCTACTTACGAAGAGAAATTTTTAAGCGGTCCTCTAGCGATATGTACATTGTTCTTATAATTAATAATAAAATTATATTTTAGATTAGAGTATAATGTAATAGTAAATCTTATTTTAAAATATTACTCTATAATTAATTATGAGCCCATCTATATAATATTTTATGAGTTTTAAGTGAGTAAAGATGGCTCTAGTATCACATAAATCTCCATCCAGAGTACTGCCATTAATATTTTCTTCATAATTGTCTTTGATTAACAGATTGGAGAGTTCACATTGGACCAGTTGGTTTCTACTCGCCTAATAGCATCACCTATTAAGTCTCAGGATCTTCCACCGTTTGAGCGAGTTCTCGATTATCTTTGCAGGTTTCTACCGACCTAATAGCATTACCTATTATCTAATTATCTTTGGAGGGTTCATTTCTTTGTTATACTCCTATTTTCATTAGGCTTTGAAGTGAGACCACAGGTCCAGATCAAAATGCAAACCTTGAACGCTCCTTATATATTGTCATCTTTTCTCATGTTCACAAAGTACAAGTGACTATTATTGTTCACCAGGATGGATATCTATAGAGTTTAATTGATATGTACTGTTAGTGTAAAATAATTTTACACTGTCAATTAATAGAAATATTAGAAAGTAAGAAATCATGATAAACCCTTCATTATAATGGATAATTATTTATATGAATTGACATTTTCTATTATTTCTATTGACTAACAGTATAAAATTAGGACCAATATATTTAAATTAAATTCTATCCTATATAGTCTCTTATGTTCAAGCATTTGGTAATTAATATTACATTAAATTAACATATAGAAGCAAACGTAACACTATCAAGAAAAGTAAATTTGTTTTGAGAAATAAGACCCAGGTCTGATTTAGAAATTTGATTGCAAGTCATTCTCTTATGCAAATGGTTCATTTTTTCTCTTCTTGAAATGAATAATGAAAATTGCTAAACAGTATGAAAGTTAATTGGTAGAACGATGTACGAAAAGCGAAATCCAATATTGAAATTTTGCATTTTGACAAATACCTATGCTTTCTCTATCCTCAATTAATATTCATGGCGAATGGCTATAAAACACTACGTTACGTTTGTGCGAAATTATTCATTGTAAGGATCATGTCCTTTTAAATGATTGAAAATTGTTTATATCACAACTTAGGAAGTTCGTATATATTCTCCAAGGTTCGGAACTTAACAAAACAAAATTACCACTGTCATACCATTATCATAAAATATCTAGTTTATTCCTGGTAAATTATACAACAACGATGCATATGACACCCAAAATCACAGCTGTCAAAGTACATACATATGACCGCATACGCAGTTCGAAAGAATTTGTCAGTTGAAGGAACCACCAACAAAATAACTGCACCATACACAGCCATCTTTTGAGCAATAATACTGCAACATTCTCATAGACCCTGCAATAGAATAATTCAGTGCGCATAGAAGCAAAAACAAAATGTAAATTTCTAAAAGACCAAAGTTGAAAAGTTCAGGAACAAGGAAATGAAATAAGCACAAAACCACAACTGGCTCAATATAATATACGATGCAATTTGAACTTCAATTTTATGCTAACTCCAATACTGAAGCATTGAAGGAATAACAACGTGGCAGGCATGCCTCCATAAAAGTGATGACAAACAAGAAATATCAGGGTTTTCTAGGTAACAAGAAGTTATCATCAAATAAAATTATCAAGTACCAAATAATATTGTACGCCTAAAAACCAATGCTGGATTGTTGGTTAACATTTCCCAAGATTATGACAACAACTCAACCACTGAGAATCATGCTACTAGCCTACGAGTGACTACTGACGACCAGAAATTGACTGAAAATTTGGTTGGAAATGCATTCATCCAGGAAGGTAGATGTTGAATGCTTTCCCTTCAATGCTCGAATTTTAGAATAACTAAATATCATGTCAATTTAAAGCATGGCTTTGTCAATAGTTTGCAAGAAGATGCCCCTTCATTGCAACAATTTCCCATATGACATAGGATTGCCATTACTTACAAACCTGGAATTAACTAGTAAACAAAACAACAGATCCAAGGATAACCTCTTCAGAGTCATTCTGACAGAAAATTTTCTTCATAAAATGGAGGCAAAATTCTTTCTCACTTCAGCTAGAAGTTCACATATCACTTTGCCCATATATTGCGGGGCTAGATAGACAAAATGAAGGCTAGAAGATGAGCACGTCTTCATTATTTTGATCCTATTTACTTTCTAAGAAATTTCTGAATACTAAGATATCCTTAGCCAAGATTAAGAGAGAAGGTTGAGATTCATATGAAGATCCATTGTCACAGAATAATAGCAAGGAAAATATTATTTGCAGTTACATACACGATAATTTTGTCACTTAGAATCATTCACACCACAGCGGGATGTTCCAGGTAATTTTAAGTTAAGCTAATTGTCATACAAGGTATGGCAAAATATCGGATTCACGATGGATCGGGGTCATCCTAAAATATGGCAACTATTGGATCTTACTCTTTATTAAGACTGAAAAGAAATAGATGAGGATGATATCCGAATCAATAGTTAGAGACTTAAGAGTAATAATATTTAATATTTAAAAAATCTATACTTATTATTTCTATATATATGACTACGGGTATATATATATTCTTTCGTTATATCTAAAGTCAATTTTTTTTTATAATTGCACCAATAATGAATTCGATTAGAATGAATTTATCGCCATTTACTCGAAAGAAAAATATATAGACCTTTGATATTTCTTAATGAATTATCATTATAATAAATTAACCAAACTAAATTATTACTTAAATATATTAACTAAGTTAACATATCCTAAATTAATTTAACAGCAACTCAAAAATTATGGATCTAGTGTGGTTTAGTGTTTAAAAAATTCATAATTTCTAAGTTGCTGTTAAATTAGTTTAGAATATGTTAATTTAGTTAATATACTTAAGTAGTAACTTAGTTTGGTTAATTTATTATAATAATAATTAATTAAGAAATAATACATGGTTATTTTTTTTTCTTCGGATAAATAGTAGTGAATTCGATCCAATCAAATTTATTACTGGTGCAATATAAATATAAAAAAATATTGACTTTAGATATAACAAGAGAATATATATAGTTACATATATAGGAACAATAAGTATATATTTTTTAAATATTAAATATTGTGGCTCTTAAGCCTCTAACGACTGATCCAGAGGTCATCCTCATCTGTTTCTTTATAGTTTTAATAGAGAGTAAGATTTAATAGTTGCCATATTTTAGGATGGATCTTGATCCATCGTGAATTCAACATTTTACCATACCATATGTGGTAATTAGCTACATTTGTATGATAATTAACTATACTTTTTTATTATTTAAATATATTAGATGCACAATGGACCCAAAAGTTTAGATTCCATCATAAATTTCGCCTAAAAATTTGAGCCTCTTTGAATCCGATCAAAGTTACAAGTAAATAGTGTTGAATTCTACTCATTCTGAATCGATTTCTATTCATCCTGAAAAAAAATTGAATAATGATAAATTCGATCCAACCTCAATTAAATTTGCTGCTATCTCCAAAAAAAGGACATTTTTGTAAAAAAAGGGTTCAAGTGGCGTATATTCGAAAATAATATTTTTTTTATTTTAAATCAATAAAAAACCCATTTATATTTAACACCAAAGTTTAATAACCATATTTATCCTTGTGCGCCAAAGGAGTTACTTTGTAGTAATCATAAGATGAAACAAGGTATCTAGTCCACGTTTTTTATTTGTAAACCAAGTAAATATTTGAATATTTATAAATTAAATTTGGACACCATGAAAAGAGATACATAAAATCTTGACTTTACCTATTATTACTAAATATTTTGTGTCTCTATTTATAATAGCAACTCCTATTATCCACTTTTGATATACAAATAACATTGATCTTTCACTGTCTATTGAGATTCTAATTTTAATGACTAAATCATTGACATGAAAAATAATGAACGAATATAACTTACTACATTGTAATCACTAGAAAATATTACCCCATTTTGATTACCATAGATCATCTGATGTTATACATTGCTTAGCATGCATCAAAGTTGCTGAAATGGGAAAAACTAATTGAGTGAACCGTTTAGCAGCTAGTTAGCAAATATTAGGGAGATTAAGCGAATTCCAAAGTGTCAGTTCTTCAACAATGCTGGATGAAGAAGAGGCAGAAGAGGAATCCATGCCAATGGATGTTTGGGGGTTTTCTTCCTCTCTCCTATCCATTGCTCCCATGAATTCTTTTTCCTCCTTATTAGCCTCATTCTTGCTTTCGCCACATGCCATCTTGAGGTTGGTTATTTGATCAGAAATTCCTCTTCCCTTTATGTTCCCTGATTGGAGTTTCAACTTCAAGCGCTCAGGTATCCCATTGAAGGCATAGAGGGAAGCTGAGAACTTCCTCTCATATTTCATTCTATTCATGGCAGCTATTAGCATTGAAGGCTCATCACCATAGTTCTCTGGCTCCACAGGCTCCTCAATCTCTTCAGCAATCTCAAAAGGAGAATAGTAACTTGATGGAACAACTTTGTCCAGGAACCGAAAATCCTCGAGACTCAAACCTGTTCCTTCTTCTTCTTCACTCTCCCCTCCTGAATTGGAGTCATTACTTGATATTTTTGTCACACTGCTGAAATTACACTGATCCAAATCCATTTCTTTTTCCCTACTGTCTTCTTTTTCAGTTAAACACGACTCAAAACTACTTGTGATGTAATCAAATTGTTCACTATTATTACTAAACTCATTGTTGCTTGTGCTATAATCTTCAGGATCATTAAGAAAATCTATGAAATGGTCAAGTGAGAAATCTTGTTGCTTTTGTTGGTGGTTAACAAAAAGAGAACTGGATGAGGAGGAGGAGGAGGAGGAGGAGGAGGAAGAGGAGCAAGAGGTATTCCTTGCTTTAAGCCTTTGAAGGAGGAGATTGGTGATCTTTGAGGGAAGAGCAGGAGCAGTTGATGAAGATTGAGGACAAGGCCAGAAGTTAGTTCTAGTGTTCGAACCACGGAGCAGGCAAGCAGCCTCATCATAAGCTCTTGCAGCTTCTTCAGCTGTATCAAAAGTGCCTAACCATACCCTTATCTTCTGAATGGTATCCTTTATCTCAGCTACCCATCTACCTGATGGCCTTTGTCTCACCCCAACAAATCTCTTCCTGGATCTCCTTGCCCCTCCTAATGCTGCAGCTTCCTTCATCATTTCATCCCATGCAATGTTTCCCTCAGATGGATTCCTCTCTTCAACTGCTTCAGCAACCTTTCTCTTCCTTGCCATTTTTCCTGTACAGTCACACTTTTTGCCTACTTGAAGCTCTTTTAGCTAATTCTTGGTTTTCTTAAGCTTATATATAGGTGATTCTTTGAAGGTATTGAAGCTTGGTTTTGCTATGGTTTTCTCTGTGCTTGTCTAGGCTTTTATATGGAGGGATAGTGACTAGTGAATGAGCAGTATAGTTCAGTTTTTTTAGAGCTGAACAGGTCACACACTCACACTGATTGGATTCATTTATTTGTTTCTTTATAAGTTACGCCTCATATTTGAACATTTGGATGTTAAATCATTGTAGTTGGTGTAACTTGTTGGACCCGGGCAAAGGGTATTTGAATTTCTCTCTCTGTGGTCTTGTTTGAGAATTTAACCACATTTTATAACACAGTGCATGCTTGAATTGGTCATTGCCATTGCTTTCAATCTTCGTGTGATAAAAACTAAACATACATGATCTAATAATATTGTTAGTTTATAATTTTCATGTGTGAGAGAGAGTGCTTCACATCATTTGTTAGAAAAGACGCCAAGAAAAACATCCTGAGTAGCCAACACCTATGGGCTACAGAATGAACAAGAAATCATAGCAAGCTGCAGCTGGCATTTGGATCCAACCTTGGAATACAGTTTAGTTATATTTCTATTCCTGATTGACTATAGGTGTTGTAGGTAGTATATGCTCTAATGATAATACTCCTTGCATTGTGGACTTTCAGGATATCAAGTTAGTACAAAAAAACTTCAGTAAGGAGGATTAGAATTTGAAAGCAAGATGTTTTTAATACTATGCTTGATTGTGGGGTGAATCTTGGACTCTTGGTGCAATGATAAAGTTATTGTTTTATGACTTGATATGAGTTCCGCAAAGTAATGCTTGACTGAGTAAACGAAAATGTAAACAAATTGAAAAAAAAATGAAAATGAAAACAAGAAAAATAAAGTAAGATGAAATCAGCATAACAAATTGATGAAGCTCTTAGATTTTCATCAACAAAATATCTTATATCTCATTTTTCCTTGATATGTTTTATTGAGCAAGTGAAAACAGAAAATGTAAAAAATAAGAATATATTTAAACGTAATAAAGTGCAAACAAGGCTCTTAGATTTACATCAACCTAATCAAAAGTTTACATTTTAATTTTTTCACTCATGACATCACAATGTCAGACATAGTGTGATACATATGGCAATTCGGTGAAAAGGTAAGTTATTATTATTATTATTATTATTATTATTATCAACAAAGGTGAGTTGTTATTAGCTATAAGGAGTGTCACCATTGGTCAATTAAATTTATCAAACTAACAAAAAAAATATCTTGACTAAAGTTATTAGCAGTTTGGAGAATTTGAATTGGTTCGTGCAGGTGTGTAAGACACAGTCTCTTTCAAGCCGACACCGGGTCATTTCAGTTAATTAAATCTTAAATAACCCCAAAGAAAAATATATTTTTGTTATTGTCATCAGTGATAAAGGTCAAGAAAGACGACTTCTACAATGCCCCACCAGGGACATAATGTACATGTACAGCCACAACATTAATAATTCCAGAATATAAAATTATTGAAATGTTTTTGCAATGTCGTGTAATCCACTTTGATTGATCAATAATTATGTTGTCATCTGATGTTTTCATTATGCAATCTTTTTAACGGAAAACTATATCATTCATCCAGCAGATATCGATGGTGACGTTTCTGGACCAACTTAGGAGTTCTTTTCTTCTTGTGAAATATTGTCGATGGTCATAAGCTAGAGTACACAAAGCGCAAATAAAACGAAAACCTCATCGAAAATTTTCACGCTACTAATTTTGCAGATTTTTTTAATAACAAAAAGAAAATCTAATTGTTCTGCATAATATAAGAGTGAGCTACTGTAAAAAAGTATCAAATTGTAACTATGAAAATATGTATGTATATTTAAATTAGAACATATAACTTTTTAAATAATCATGTAAGTTTTTAATTTACCTTTAATATTGATCATTCGTAATAAATAATTCTTATCTTGGTGTGTTCATGAGTGTTATAAATTTAAGGAATATGAGAACCTTTTAAGCATTAGGAACTGCAAGAGGTATGTACTGGGGTTGTTTTTTTTTTTTAATTAATTAATGTTCTAATATCATGTATTGTGATGTAGAGTGCTATTAAAAAATGTGATTTATTTATCATAAGAGATCTCTTAAAATTGTCTTTCCTAAAATTTGAACTTTAATCATTTTCTGAGAGTGTAGTTCTACGTAAATACTATATATATGTGCATGCAATATTTTAGAATTAAAATTTGATATTAATAGGGTTTAATTTATATATATTGTCATCCAATCATATGCTGCTATCTCAGTAAACATGCATAACTCTCACCTTTATTACTTCAAAAGTCATGGAAATGGGATAATATGATTAGATAACATCAGTACATATAAATTAAATCTATATTAATAATATAAGAAAATCTTTTTTGATATATCAATAACAATAATATTTGAATCTATTACCTTATACAAACCACCCATATCATTTACCACTAACTCATTCGAAATGGCTTCATTTAAGAAAATCTGAGTAAAATAGTAGTCCTACAATCATAATTAGAAGCAAAATAAAATAAATTGAACACAACACCTTTTTAAAAATGGCATCTCAATATCTTAAAAAATGGCATACCATTTAGTTTTATTTACTTTTCAAGTTTAAACGGTAAAAGAGGTTCTTAAGACGAAGTTTCGTCCATTTGGATTCATTTTATTTGTCTTGATTTAGCAAGAATCAGATTTGTCTTAATAGCAACAAATATTATAGTTATATGATGAAACAAACACATTAAAATGAATGGAAATGGAGATTCTTTCGTGCGGCACGTTTGGCAGGTCTATTTAGACTTGCATGACAAAGAAAGTTTTTGATACATAGTTGTCATTGAGATCTAAACTATAGAGTTTATACAAATTATTCAAATTTCTCATCACTAAATTACTCTTGGTAGCTTCATAACCGAAAAAAAAATAATAATTTTCTTTTACCATGCATTTTTAAGAGCAACGTTAGGTTTATAAATTTTTTTTCGGTGCATATTGTACAGTAGACTTATTTCAACTATTTACAAGACGGTAAAGCGGGACTAACATTGACGTTTTTTTTTTTTTAATAAAATTATGGGAATCTTTACAAATTTGGATTCACTTAAATCGCCCATAAAACTAATCATTGAATGTGAAAGCACAATAGGTATACTGCCTTCTTAAGTTGCTTCCTTATGATTTGAACTCACTATATCTTTTTAGAGGTCAATATTACTTACTATCTCGATCAACTATTTATAATTAGAGGCTAATTCTATCTAATAACTTATATGAGAATATGCTAATAGAGGTTAACTCACTTGATCGACTTTTCACTCATGCATCATTATGATTTGGGTTCGATTCTTAGATTCCCTTATTAGTTAGTGATTTGTAAGTACCTTTGTAAGTGTTAGATAAGTGGGTGCTAGTCTTCCACTAATCTTCAACTTTAATGTACCAAAAAAAAAAAGAATCCCTTATATGAGAATATGCCAAATATTTATGAAGACAAAGTCTATCAAAATATCATTTTTTTTCTTTCTATAATTGTCTCCTTCGTGTTTTATTTAATATGTTTCCTTAATATCAATAATAAGTCTTAACTTTGTTTGGATTTTATGTGATTATATTAAGAATCTTAAACATCAAGAGACATATGTATAAAATAAGATCTTTTTCTCTTTGATGGGGAATATAACAACTTGTCAACCTGTGTTCTTACAATATTAATAATTAGTTCAAGTGAAAATTATTAAATTCTTTTTAAATTTAAAAGGCTTTAACTGTTTAAATTCTCACGTATAAATTTAACTTTGCTTGCACATAAAGACGAAGTAAAAATGGCAAATGAGGAAAATGGCACCAAACTGTGAAGCAAAGGAACTGCTTTTGCCATCGGTCTACAACTATTCAACTAAGAAGTGACTAAGTTTGTTCTTGAAAGATCTTAAGGACAGAATTTCAATTTTCATATCTATACAGTGCATTTAGTAAAATATATTTCCACAAATATTAGCCCAAACTTCAAATTTAAACAGCCAAGTATAAAAACATTTTCTTAATCACTAAACAATCCCCTGGTTTTGCAAACACTGAAACACATGATTTATACATTCTCAACGCAGATAATCTAATAGTTATGGCCACAAATTGTTATACATTATTGATCAAATAAATTATGTAGCTCAAATCAAGACATTTGTGGCCTAAAAACCTATATTATTGCTTATGATCCCAGTTGCCACAGTAAATCATATTACCTTTTCAAATTAAAGGACTGCTCTATTTGCAGATTTTTATTATTTTTTTATGTAGAAATAAATGATAAATTATGCATGCAGAATCAAATGTGGAACAGTTATCTCTGTTGCAACTGGATGTTAATCAGATTTGAACAAATTGATTATATCATATAGTTAAATGTGAGGCAGCATGATATGTAGCCAAATGGCTTTGCTTATTATCTGGTTGGAGATACATTGCTCCAATTGCAATCATTTGCAGAGCAGAAGCGAATTTTTAATTAGATCTCAAAGTCATACGAAATTTTTAAAGGTTATTTGTACAAAATAACAAAGTACTTTTAAAATGATATTTTATAAATTAAAAACAATTGTTATGTAATTGCATAATTCTTTTCTATTTAATATATATTTAGATATATATTATAAAAGAGACATGATATCTATTTAAAATCTCTATTTAAGTACTCAGAAGCAGTTGCAAAATGGCTGGAAGTTTCATATATAATCTGAAAAAATGTGTGACAAGGCCTGGCAATTTCTCATACTGATATCAAAAGTCTCCATACTCATTACAAGCATAAATTCTCAATTCTAACAACATACAAGTAAGCAACAGATATATATATATATGCACAGAAGACCCCCAAAACTGAAAGGAAGCTATAAATTTAAGGCACATGGCCCTTTACAGGCGCCACAAACTATCTGCCAAGCTCTCTCTACATTGTTACTTTTGGATGCAGAAATGAAGCCATAGGAAGCTAATTGTGAACTTACACTTCAGAACTATGTAGTAGGGGAGACCTCTGACTACCGAACCTTCCAGAATATTTGATCGGCATCAGAGCTGGATCATTATATGCATTGACCAGCTTACCATAAAATTCAGACATGTTTGGATCATTTTGATCCTCCCTGTCCTTCTCGATCAAACACTGCAGGAGACACAATTTCATAAGAATGCAAAACTGGTAAAAACCAAAGAAAAAGGATATGGCTCACAGTTGAAAAGGGAATAATCAGCAATGAATGCTGAAGCAGAAGAAAACACTGTAAATTATGGATTTAATCTTAATGCATCGTCAATATAAAAAATTTTACACAGTCATCTAATTATATATTACCATATCACAAAAAATATTTGGCTCATGCAATAATTACCTCAAAAGTCACATATATGATGATATCTGATTGGTTAGTATACTGATAGTACATCGAAATTAATCTCATAAAATATATTATTAGAATGTGTTTCACTCAAAATACTACAACAGTTACTTAGAAATTGTCACAATTCAGGTGAAGCCAACACAGCAAGAAAATGGACATTATAAGAACTACAACAAGAAGTAAGGCGACTATGAACCGCAAAGCCAAGCCATTCCCCAGTTATAAATGGGATGGGCATATCCTTTGCAACCACCACAAGTATCATTGTTTGCCAGGATATTTATTGTTGAAATTTTAAACAAAGTCCACATTAGGCTAATTAACAAACAGATCTCTCTTTACATTTTCATGACTAGGAGTATGTCTTGTTCAAGTATTGCTCTGCATCTAGCACCATGAGAATCAATCAATCATGCAAAGTAAAATGTTTATCAGGGGATTCAACAACGAAAAGTCAAGGCATGCAAAAACCTCTGAAGTCTAGCTTCCAATAATGCCTCTCTAGGGACTGTACTTACTAGTACTAGATAACAGACAATACATAATAATGACAACTTCACAACTAAATAAGGGCAGATTGAAAACATACAGGAGTCATAATCAAGAAGGGAATCAGATAAGTTAGCATGAACTATCAACCAACATACTTCGGCAGGATAGGCCTTGAATATTGGAAAGAACCGTTTCTGGCAGTACTCATTGAATAGAAGTGTGAGAATTGGAAGAGGAAGAGTCAAGCCAGATGCTATAGGAAGCTTCTTCAGCCCTAATATCCCTATTACTATGATATGCATCAGCACCAATGAAAAAATTGTGCAGTTGTGCACTGTAGGCCAAAACTCTCCTCCAGTCTGGTACTTTGGCACGTAAACATTTAACAGCTGTCACCGACAGATATTCAAGATAACATTAGAAAATTATTGATAAAAAGAGAAAGAAACAGTATTAACCTTTTATTCAAGACAGCATGAAGCCTTCTTCCAAGTTTCATCTCTATATGGCCATGAACTGACCTTATTTTGACTCTAGAATCATTTTAGAGAAAAACTAAAACATACATCAAATAAAATAATTTACATTTTCATAGATAAAACTATAAGCATTAAATGGCAACATGATAACAGAATTGTCTTAAGCCTTTATGAAGGGGTTAGGAGGCTGAGGACAAGGAAAGTAGTAGATGAAAATGGTTGGTTGATACACACACACACACACAGTGCCAAGACAATCATTTTCTTCCGGAAGAGTTTCATTTCATTGAATCCATTTCTGTCCCATTGAATAATTTAAATGTTAAAGAGCAAGTGATCAACGAATAATGATTTCATAGGATAATCTTTTGATGGAAATAATTCTATTCTACAATATCATCTTATCTGTTTCGCATTGCTTATAACAAAAAAGAATTAACCATTCATCTCATTGATTGATCGTGTAGTGTCCATAATGAAGAATGCAAAGAATAACATTGTACAATGACCAAGAGTGAGAAAGACCAAGAGAATCCAGAAAGTCTCAAACAACTACAAGGTTAGAATATATTGCATTTAAACTTGTCCTACCCTCTTGCTACCACAATTAAAAGAGCAGCAGCAGTAAGTTTGTTGGTTACTTTACCGGAAGATCATATATGTGAACACGACAAACATACTTCGCATTTGATAAAATTTATTTGCATGTCTAAGTGAGTATCATCATCTTAAGTATGCATTGCAAACTGAGAATCTTTCATGAACTGGTAATCTGCTTGGCATGTTATCTTGGAACTACGATGTTCTACAACAAGAAAGGAAGAAAAATGCACATATTGAAAAGAAAAACAAGAACGATTTTCAAACCTGGTTGCGATAAATGATGTATCCCAAACAAAAATATACCAAGAGAAATGGCAGTATCAGTGGAGCAAGAATGAAGTAGGTGACACCAAGAAGGCCAAAGAAAAGAATCCTGGGAATTTCGCTGTGGTAAGGAATTGATGGTGCTTCAAAATCATCATCACAATCTCCACCAAAAATTCTATTTATATAATTGTAAAAAAGTCGAACCAATTGAAAGAGTTCTGATGCTATATTAGTCCATCCAGATGTCACAGCATATGCTATGAAGAATGAGGCCTGCACCAGATATGACAGTAAAAAAAAAAAGGTGAACTTCATATCCTCCTATTAAGGGGATAATGTCTTATTGACAAAATAAAAGATGTCGTTTACTGCAAGTAGGCATATAGACAAACTGAGAACTCATCTTCCCTTATAAAAATTGCAGAAATTTGTGAAACTTATAAACTAGTCATTATTCTCACCTGTGCTGGTACTGCTTCAGCTAGTACTCTGGGAAACTCTTTTGGCTCAAGAAAGATATTCAATCGATAGAGAGCTGACCCCGATAGTACATTTGCAAAGAAAATGTTCCATATGGTGAAAGATAATACTTTAGTACATGCACTTTTTTGTATCTGACTCCATGAGATATATCCTTGCAAGGATGAAAGCATAATCATAACAGATGGCACAAAGGACAGAAACAACTGAAGAATCTGAATGGGAAGGTATCCTGTTATAACTTGGCTCACAACTGCTCTGCAAACAAATATTGCAGGTGGCAGTGTTACTGATAAAACAAACAACTATACTCTCAACTTGAAGCCACAAACTCAACAAGTCTCCTTTTTAACAAAAGAAATCCAGATTTCAGAATAGTTAAAGTGTTAAATTACACACTACTCTAATAAATGAAGTAGATAACCCAAAATTTCAAAATCTGGAAACATGGTTTTTTGACTAAAATCAAATGACTCAAAAGACATAAATTTGCTTAGCCATGAAGTAGAGAAGGAAGTCTAATGTAAATGTACATATATTTATATATTGATGTGACTCTTTGGCATGTTTAAGTAGAGGAAGATAAAATCCAACATGTAATATTTCCAACTTACAGTCTCAGTATGTCTCTCAGAGAAGGGAACATGGTTTCCAACTGATCAAGATGGGTAAGACCTTGTACTAATGCAACCGGGATTAAAAATAGAATCGTAAGAGCATTGCAGGCTACAAAAGCCACAAGCTTGCTTATCCATCTTCTAATGAATGTGACAGAAAAGAAAGGCCAATAAACATCATGAGGCTCAGGTGCTCGCTCGGTTATCCAGTCCGTGGGATTGACACCTCCTTGAATGTTTAAAGCTATTGCAGCACCAAACCGTGACTTAAATGAGACAAAGGCTGCTGGAACTTCCTTCGAAAGTAGTTATGAAACAAGCGGATGTATTAGATATTCAAATTAACCATGAAGATTATATCTAGTGCAGGATAGAATATCATGTACAAAACTCTGCACAATCCAAATCTAGTACTAAACAGATAATTTAATGGAGAAGACTTGGGTTATTTAAAATCCAAACCAAGTCAAGCCTGTTTTACACAGACAAATTGCAACAAGACCAGATATTAATGCCTAGACATGATGATAGTTACCTTTCCACCCATTGAACACTGCTCTATTCTCACATTATCTGCTATGTCTCCCAATGTCTTTTCATAATGATCTACCATATCAACTTTATGGCCAAGTAGTCCAAAACATCCATCACGCCTATGCCTTTTAGGAGCGTTACTTTTATGTTTCAGTTGGGTGAGCCTTTTGTATAGTCTCTCTGCATCAGTCTTCATGGAAAAAACTTTTAGTAGTCAACTATACAATATAGGTAATATTAAAAGGAAGAATTGAAGTTAGGTAACACTATAGTTCTAAGAAGTTCAAAGCTTCGCAAAGATACACAATGACTTATTCAAACACAAACCCCCCACCTTCCCTTTGCATCCAAAAAGAGAGAATTCTTACAGAAAAGAAATAATGGGACACAATTTTTTGAAAGAAAGAACAAACAAAGCTATCTATGAAAAGCATGTCAAACCATCTATGAACCTACAAGATTCAATATTTCTCTGAGCAAACAAGATTTAATATCTAATAAATCTCATAAGACACAACCCATTGGACTTGGCTGCAGTGGAAATATAGTCATAGCTAAAGTGTGCAAGAGTCATGTCCCAAAAAAAATAATTGGCAAGAAGGTTCTTTTACCTTGTAAGGAACCATTCAAACTCAAAGCATAAGTTGTTATCTGATGGCCAAAGAATGGCATCTTGAAGACTTAGTTCTCAATATTCAGCATGTAAAAGCACCACTCCAAAGGCAGTTACACAAAGCATTAAGTATAACAATAAGATATAAGTGGGATGCAGAGCATCATTATACAAAACAATCAGGATTTGAATATAAAGTGTGTGTTTGCGAGTTTTGATTTTGGAAGGGAAGGGAGGGAAGAGAAGGGGTTTGAAGAGTAAAATGGACTTGCAGCTACTCTTCAAACCCCTTCCATTCCCCTCCAAAACGAAACTCACAAACACACCCAAAAGGAAAGTCAAATTAAGAAGTACCACTCCATCATTGTACTTCTTTTCTCATAATGAATTCTTTTACAAAGAAAAAGAGTTTTATGTTATCAATGTTTTATAGTTAGATATGCAGAAAATATACACCTTTAGGATTAAGAATTTGAGGCACTACACCTGAGCAGTGAACAATGAAAAATTAAGTAAATGTCAAGGGAAAAAATTGAATCTCTTAGACCTCCAGGAAAATGCTTACAATTAGAACTTGAAGTTTGCTGCTCCGACGGACAACCGAATGTGAGAGATAAGTAGAAGGATGATACTCCAAGAAGAAGCGCTCAACAGTGTCATTATAATTGCTTCCAGGTGGAACAGGAATACCTCGTACTAATATAGTAAACTGATGAGGCTCAGGCTTGGATGAAAAGAAGCAAGCAATTCTTTTAGATGAAATGTACTCGTACTCCTGCAAATGGTATTAACATCAAGCATGAAATTCAATCACTATCTTTAGAGTTCAACATAAGTGATAACATTGAACAGCATGTACAAAGAAAACTTGAACAATAAAAACTTACATAATAAAGAAGAACGCAGACAACTGTAGTGAAAACATATGCAGCGCAAAAATGGATCCATAACCTTGAGAAAGGCCAAATCTAGTGATCAGAGTCCCCATGTTATAACTTAGGTAAAAATTAAGTACAAAGAATCAAATTTCAAAGACACTCATGAACAAATATTTCACTCACACTAGTTGTGTAACTACAATAGCATACAAATAAAGTTTTGTTAAGTGCTAGGATGGACTTGCATATCTTGGGAAAAATAAGAACTTAAAAACCAGGACTTCACAATGTTAATGCATGAAAATGGTGAATCAGTCTTGTTAATCATTAATTCATTGCCATTACCTGGTGACTATAAGCAAGAATATCAATTTTATGCATATAGGTAAAGATTACTCAAATTCTCGAACATATACTTGGAAGCATTGTGAACAACCAGCAGTTGGTTAGAAGAACATATTCCATTGGATGGACTTCATAAAGATACTCAGTTAATGGTCATTTTAAGGAAAACATCAGTTTCATAATTTTTAAGCACTCAGATCCTGCCATGCAAGTTAGATGAAATTGAAGAAAGAGCATACTTTGATGTTACACTTAAAGATAGTGTGTTGGTTCTTCGGTTACACTCACCACTAAGCATATCCAAACTATTCATATAAATAAATATAACAGAGGCTTCACATATTAAATGCAAATTCAACAAAAAAAATGAGACTTTCTGAATTTGATGTCAAAATAGAACCAATAAATTAATGTTTCATATGCCTAACAGTTAAGACCATCTTGATCAATAATATTTACCTGTTTGAACCATTCTTAACATTAGAAATACTGAAGGAATCCAAAGACTTGTTCTGAAAATCAGAATTATCACGAAGCTGAGTGCCTGCATAATTAATTGGAAGAAGAAAGAGTATCCCAACAATGCCACCAAAAGTAAAAACTTTTATACTGCACAATACCATAAAAAGAGGAAAAAGATCAGATAAACCAATTAAGTGAATCCTTCAAAACAACATACAATAGGGCGAGATAAAAGTATTTGGTGGTTACAGACGGATATATTATACAACTATCAAACACTTAGTATTATGTAAATGCAAATCCTTGATTCAAATACAGTAGCTATGCTTATAGAATACCTTTGAGTTTAATAAGAAATGACTTGATACTTTTTTGAAATTAGAATCAACTGATTAATTTAAATCACCTAAAGACAAATATGCGCATGAAGACAAAAGCATCTAGGCCTGCATTTGATAAAAATTCATCTTCAGAAGGCTCCCATGCTTTTCTCACCCAACCAGCAGTAGGTAACAGCCTTTCCAATTTAAATCGACCACCCTCTTGAAGTTTTCCTTCAGCAACTAAGCGTGGTGCATAGACAGGAATATTGCCAGGTTGCTTCCTTAATATAGAGTATAGGGTACAAAATATAAAACATAGGCTAAAGTTAATTCCAACTGAAGTTAGAAGAGCAGAAAGAATCATTATTGAAATCTGGTTCAAAACGAGCGGATCAATTCTGTACGCCCAATAACACAACTGTTGTCCTGAAATCAAATAAAATGCAGCTCTCAATAATTGAACCCGAATGAGGAATATACCATTAATACATGATCTACAACAGAAATCATATAAAGATTCTTTGTAATTATATATGATATGATATGATATCTATTGGTAATCTAATAAACCTTTTTACTTTGAGGAGGATCCCTTATCCTCCTATCTCTTTGTTATCATCTACTCTTTGTATTAAACTATTATTTCTTTTATAAAAGAATGGCTATGAGGATCTGAAAATCCTTATGCCATTAAGATTTCCATGTTTCAGACCAGACCTAGCTCAGGATTCCACTACTTGTCATATTTGGTCTGGTATTTCTACTGAACATGACTATTACTGAGGAACATACTTATCAGAAAATTTTTACTTCTCTTTTCGAACAATCAACGATAATTATTTTGTGGACATTTGAGAATCTGTTTCATGCAGCTTGGCAAGAAAATTTTAAGGCTCGGAAAAAGGATCATTTACAGGTAAGATGACCGAATAAAAATTACAGAACAAGCTCCACTCACAGAAGCAAAGAGAAATAAAAGAATATGTATGGTCTCTGAAAAAATAGGTGAGTGATAAGCATGAAATCATGCAAATTACTGAACCTTGTAAATATTGGATTCTGGAGTATACTTCTTAACTTTCCTTGGCTGGCTGAAAGCTAGGTGATAATTTTTTTATGGTCGTGGTGATGATTATTTCATATGTTTGAAGGGTTGGTATATTCATTCCTCTAAGGCCTTTTTGTATCTATGTTGCCTTTCTTCTTAACAACAGAATTTATAGGTATATTTCACACTTCCCGGATTCCCATGTCCCTTGAACCATGATGATGGATAAGCTTCTAATTTGGAGTCTATTCTTGCTACAATTGTCTGTTCAATTTTGGTAGGAAATTGATACAATGGGTCTATGCCCTGGACCTTTTTGTCTTTATACTTGTAAACCTCCCTTCCAATACCTTCCTCATCATTCAATAGTTTTAATCAGGATAAATTTGATCACTCCTAGGAAATCAAGATACCCTCTAAGGTATTGAATAGCCCTTCACTCACAAAACATTACTCACTAGATTAATGCTATTTATCCATTGTAGATCTGCAGAACATTTAAGCAGCCTCTCCTAATGTTTTATGCTTACATTATGTTCAAAACTAACTGCTATTTGCTTTGCGGTTCCCGTTATATTGAAACACTTGGGGTAAGCCCTTTAACATATTTGGCAGGCCTTGAGTTAGTCGAGCAAACTTGGAAGAAATTTTATTTGATCATAATATGTTCTTAGAATAGAGTGAGCCTTGGTACAACGGTAAGATTACTGTCTTGTAACTTGGAGGTCACGGATTTAAATCCTGAAAGTAGTCTCTATGTTTGTAGGGTAACGCTATATATATCTATTCTCCCTGAACTCCACCAAGTGGGACCTCATGAACTGGGCTGCCCTTTATAATACGCTCTTAGAAAAGCAATAGGGGAAAGGTCACGAAATATCTGTGATTGAACTTTCCAATAGGATGCACGCAGCCTAGAGAACTTCCCAATAATTTACATCCACTAATTCAGCATTAAGATAATACAAGATTTTGCACTTCCAGAATTTCAATGGGTTTGCTCAGATATATATATATATATATATATATATATATATATATATATATATATATATATATATATATATATATATATATATATATATATATATATATATATCTTGGCAGATCATGAAACGGATCCATACCCAAGGATTGCATTTAAAAACTGGTACAATTTTCTAATTTGCTACCTAAACTAAATGTTATAACCATGCATTTTGACATGCAAGGATACGTTTCATCACATATCTCTACTGAATTCTGAAATGATAAGACATATTATATGCACCAATATTTAGAATTGGTAGATTCATTAATGAAACGAAAGATCATATCGACCAAATGATGATATCAATTGAAGAGTTTGTGGAGAAATTAGAAGATTCCCTAACCTTGTTATGAAGCAAAAGAGAGAAGCATCATATTGAGTACAGTTTGTTGCAGGCGAAATTAAAATGATACAACTAAGGAAGGAATAACATGAACATTATGAGGCCCCCCCCAAAAAAAAAACACCAAAAAAAAAAAGACAACGCGTTTCTGTCACGGCTTTTTTGGTAGAGGTCATGAAACGCACGTCCACGTGTTGATGCATGGTTTTATTTTATTTTTTCCCCCGCTTGAACATAAACATAAACATAAACATTGCTTATGAATCATAGTACGTGGTCCGAACGGAAATGCGAGCGAAAGCTCTTTGCTTGGCTTCTTGGCTTGTATGTTAGGGGGAACAAACACTTGCTAGGACAAACTATTTAACTTTGTAACTATGACATACTTTTAATAGAATTTAAATTATATGCATTATCAATATAAAAAAAATGTATACATACATCTAATTATATACTATCATATTAATAAAAGTATTTAACTCAATTATCTATTATCTTGAAAATCTTACAAATATAATTATGTGATTAGATGATAGTGTAAAACTTAGTACATATCAATTAAACTTTTTTTAATAACTTAAATATATTTAGAAATTAATTTCTATGTATTGATAATATAAAATAATTTTATACTATTGATCAATATAATTGTAAATTCGAGACTTTACTTAAAGAGAATAAATATCAAATCACTTAAATCAATTAAATATTAATAATTTATTAATTTGTTTAATTTCTTATTAATTGAAGCAAGGAGAGTTGACTCACCCTCATTAGTCTTTTATATATATTTTATCATAATATGATTTTGATTCTTAAATTTTTCTGTTATTGAGTCATAGATTAATATTTCTATAAATATTCAATAAACTAAGAAACATGCTCTAATATTAAATTAGGACATGTTTTCCCTTTAACTTAAATTTTTTATTTCTAAAAATATTCTCTCATTAACTGAAATTAAAGTCAATTTAATTTCTCACATGCTATTATAAACACTCGGATCAAATAGCTGACAATTATAAAATTAGGTGATATTTAAACTCCTATCAAATTGTTGAGTTTGTATAGCATTATCACTTTTAGTGTAAAATTTTTTATATTATTAGTTATATATATATATATATATATATATATATATATATATATATATATATTATTTTAAGTATTAAAATTTTATAATAATATAACAGTCTATAATTAAATAAAAAGAATTTAATTTAAATGTACTGATAGTATAAAAATAATTTTATATTATTAACCAATAAAAATAGTGAAAAATATCAACTCATACAAATAATTACCCATTATAATGAGAGACCCACCATGATTTCTCACTTTTCCCTATTTTTATTAGTTGACAGTGTAAAACTATTTTTATTAGTTAATAATATAAAATAATTTTACACTGTCATTGTATATCCATTAAACTCAAATAAAAATACAATTTTTTTTCACAAATGTTAAAATTGAGTTTAGAACATTTTATTATTACAAAAAATAATGTGAGAAAATTATCATACGTGGAAGGGTGGTGGCATGGAATATTACAGGTGTAGTCTTCTTATGCACTCTTCAGTTTACAGCTGAAAATGAAAAAAAGCATGCAGTTCTCATATCAACATCATCGTCATCACCATCATCGCCCACTATCTTCTCCTACGGCGCCGTTTTGATACCCTTTTCACCCCACAAAGAACAATAAACCAAAAACAGAGCATTGTTCCTTCTGGAACCTTCGCCACCGTTCTCCGGTCAACTTTCCGGCGTCTTCGCCGATTCTCCGGCCACCTCAGGTGCGTCCTCAACTTTCACGTTTCTCTCCAAATTATTCGCGAACCGATCATGCTTGTACTCATTGCACTCATCGAATTAGGGTCTGAATTCTATTTTCGTTTTCTGAATTCGATAAATTTGTTTTTTGTTTTTTGTTTTCTGTTTTGCATTGAAGTGTTCGTGTTGATGGTGAATGGAACAGAGGAAGTAGAAGTGGTTTTATAAAGGATGAGTAGCGTGTTCGAAGGATATGAACGGCAGTACTGCGAGCTTTCTGCTAATCTTTCGAAGAAATGCGCTGCAGCTTGTGCTCTTGATGGAGGTAGTTAAAGCTCTTCTTCTTCTTACCTTTTTTTTTTTTTTCCAATTTTTTGATATTTTAAATTTTTTAATGAGCTTGGTTGTGTCTTTGGTGCTTCTGGGTTAACCAGCTTCATTCCTTAATTTCTATCGTCAATTTTTCGAGATAGTTAATTGTAAAAATCAACCAATTTTAATGATGCAGCGATGCATGAGAGTTTATTAAAATTAATCCTATGTATGCAGTTATTTTGGTGATACTCAGTTCATGAGACAAATTTCCTTACGAGATAATTTATTGAATTTAAACATATTCATCACAGAATGTCTTAATTTCAAAATGACAAACCATCAAAAGGTTTTAATTTTATCAACAAAAGGAGGAATCATTGAAGCTTGTGATTTCATGCTGGAGCAATAGCAATATATTTTGTGCGATGATCTGTATCCTTGCTGTTGAATCTGCAGAGGAAAAGAAGCAAAAAGTTTCTGAAATAAAGGCTGGAATTGATGAAGCAGAAGCTTTGGTACCCTCTTCTTCTTTTTTTTTTTTTTCCCATTTTTGTTGGAAAGCTGCCTTTATTTCTTCTGTACTCTGAGATTCTGATATCGTTATGCTTATGAATTTGTAGATTCGAAAAATGGACCTTGAGGCAAGAAGTTTGCAGCCAAACGTTAAGGCTGTGTGTCTTGCTAAGTTGCGGGAGTATAAATCAGATCTGAACAATCTTAAAAGCGAAGTTAAGAAAATTGTATCTGGTAACTTGAACCCTTCTGCACGGGATGAGTTGCTGGAATCAGGGATGGCAGATGCTATGACGGTATGATTCATTTTTAATTTAATATCCTTTACTGATGCTCGAGGACATTTCATTGTCATGTGAAGCCATTCTCTTACTTTGTAGTTGTATAATTTTTCTGTGAAATTAATTGGTCAAGTAATGACTTAGTGTTGCTGATGCGGCTCTTCCTTTTAAAGCAAGCGAGGTTACTTCCACATTAACATTACTGACCCTCTAGCCACCATGACTAACAAAAGTTGAGATAAGATCACATTGGAGTCGTTACATAAATTAAGGGACTGCTTTGAAGCTATCTGAATTGGAGGGACATAGATGAAATCAAGATTAGAGCATACAGACTGATATAGTACTTGACCTTTATTGACCAATAAGCAATTTGTCCATATTTATCTTCAGCTTTACATGTGCATATGCTGAATAGGTTGATTATTATGTACTTGCTGGAATTGCAATATTTTTGGAGGTGCCATATGCATCCCTTTCTGTAAGGATGGAATAAAGTGATGCATACTGTCTGATTTTCTGATTTTGAGATTGATTGAGCTTGGATTAAATCTTGATTTCTGAATCCCCATGTTTCTTGGATTGGCACCACCAAATCTGATGCCAACTGCTAATGTGACTATAACAGGCATCAGCTGATCAAAGAGAAAGATTAATGACGTCAACTGAGAGGTTGAACAAGTCTACTGACAGAATTCAGGACAGTAGGAGAACAATGTTGGAAACAGAAGAGCTTGGTGTTTCTATTCTTCAAGATTTGCATTCACAGCGACAATCTCTACTGCATGCACATAACACGGTAATGTTTCTCTCCTTCTTTATTAACTAATGATTTCCCTGTGTTTCTTTTAGTAATAAGATGCATTTATGAATTCTAATTTCCTATAATCATAACTTCAGTATGCAGCATCTCTGAGTTTTACCACTGGGCTTTGAGTAATTCTAGAAATTGGTTGTAAACTTTATCTGTCTAATTTTTCTATACTTGCCAACTCTTATGTGGTATTTGCAGATTTTGTTTCTATTTTCTTAATTTTCTCCATCTGGGTTTTATTAAATATTAATTGACATTGTTCCTGAAAATTTAAGTGAAAATATAAACTGTTTGTAATGGTTGTGGTTGAAGTAGTGCCCTTCTATCTAGTGATGGTTATATTACCTCATACAGCTTCATGGAGTGGATGATAACATAGGCAAGAGCAAGAAAATTTTGTCCAACATATCAAGAAGGATGAACAGGAACAAGTGGATTATTAGCGCCATTGTTGTTGTCCTGGTTCTTGCTATCGCCTTGATTCTGTACTTTAAACTTTCTAAGTAGCCAATAGCAGACCTTTTCTCCTATTGGTTCAGGAACTAGTGTTCCCCTTGTTTCCTTCTTTTTCTTCCCTGGTCTTTTGAGTGCTCGGAAAAAGATGCTATGTTGTGCACTGCTGGAAGCTAATTTGACGGTTAGCTTCTTTTTAAGTGTATGATGTGTCTGTGCTGGCCTTGTCATGTATGAAAATTTGATTTCCTTTTTATGAAACAATAATGCCATGTGATTATGCTATTCAACTTTTAAGTAAAAGTGGCTCTAATCCTTTTGGATTATGCTGCATGTTAATCACCTGCCTACAATTCTGTCTAGAATAACCTAACTCATCCTCCTATTATGTGATTTTTTTTTCTGTAACATTTTTTTTGAAAAAAAAAAGGAAGAAAAACTCTTTTTAATTTACAAAAGAATACTAAAACTTTTTTTCAGATGTTAGCTTTTTCAAAAAAAAAAATGGCAAATTATCCTTATATATGTCTTTTAACCAAAAAATATTTTTTCTTAACAAAATTTAAACAAACTACCCCTAAATTGACAATAGTAACGTAATGAACCTACTTTAGTTTTAGCAAAAATGAAAAAAATAATTAACCTCAGCAGGATGGTAGATTTACACTTCCTGAAAATGGCATACTCCAAGGCTTTTTTAACCCTCTATTCCTCTTTTGCCAAAATGGTCCTACTCCTGTAACATCAACGAAAAATGTGCAAAATTATGAAATTAGTTTCACTTAGCATCCTATTTTTGCAGCTTAATAATGTGACTAGATATTAATAAATTGTCACAAAGACGTGGATCACAATATACGTCGATAAAGGATGTACCATGCAGTACTTCCAGTTCAGCATAAGTGTTTCATACAGATAGATACAGATATGGCAAATTTTCTTAAGCGGATAGAGAAGACAGCAAGCATGTAAGTTGCGTGATTAACTGTTTGGTACATTCTCATCAAATTTCCTCAGTAATTTCTAAGCAGAATATGAAATCCTCAAGGGTCTATCTGGAGCCGGGGTTAATGAAAGGATGCTTGAGGAACTGCTCTGTTCCTTCGTCCACCAGGTCTCTAGACCATATTACTCGTTTGGATTGACAGCAACCAGGTCCAATAAACACCCGCAGTTACTATAAAAAATTACTTTATCCTTTTAAAACTCAACAAACAGAAATTTTGCATTGAATGCGAGTAATAGGTATTTCAATTCATATTCAGGCCAAACAATGGGTTGTATTATGTGTGCACCCTCACATATATGACATCGTCACTTTTCAAGAACAATTTTGTTAATAAAGTTAATTTATATATTTTTTCCAGCTGTTTCTTTTTAGATTCTCAATGTATTATTACTTATATTTGATAATAACTTTGAATGATGAGAAATTGGAAATGAATACGTCTTGTGGCATTGTGATGATATACAATGATGCAAATTGAACCAATCAACCAAGTGAAGACCAAAAAATGATCAGAGAGAAGCAACTTTAATAGACATCAGAGTGAAGTAATATTTACTTAACTTTTCGATTAAGGAATACAAGGACAAGGCCTCTAGATACTTTTAGAGGGCCAAAAAAAAAAAAAATGCTAAAAAGGTGCCTTTGGAACTACGGGATGAAACTTTTGAAACGGCTTCTACGTATGCCATAAGATTACAAAATGTGATAGCTCCTGTCACATTGGTCATAATAATCCCTTAACAGCACGAAATTATCACTTGGGCAACATAGTTAATTACAGTATTTATCGTTGGTCCTTATCTAGTTGTTCCAAAGAATACATGCATGCTGCAATAGCAACATATTTTAACCACGATGGAGTAATGGTAGATGCACATTAGAGTCAAGCTTCTGCTTGGCCAATCCATCTTAGGACAAAAACACCAGTTCTCATTTCCAGGAGTTTAACACAGCTTCATGGAATATGTAGAGATAATATTGATTTCCTACAGTCTTCAATGGCGTCAATGGCCCAACATGGGATAGAAGAGACCCCATGAAATGAACAAATGATTTGAAGCAGAACAGTCAGCAAGAACAGCTATTTTCAGGTTTTCTGAGAATAATTTCAACCAGACTGCTTGCTGTTTTGCTGCCTAGTATCAACAATACAGCAACAAAAATCAGAGATTTGTAAGATCCCTTGTGGACAACTCTACAGTAGAAGTGCACAGCCTGCACTAAGGACATAACCATTACCTTGCATAGAGAATTGTTTTTTGCAAAAACCAAGTGCACCTAAGTTAAAAGCACTAAGCCAATAAATTTTTAGCACAACAATAATTATGACAGTCATTTATTAATTAATTAACGTAGTTAATTATGAAATAATCATGTATCAATAAATAACGCTTACGTAGGTGTGCCAGGTTTATGCCAGTATATCTATGCATAATGATTGCTATAGATGCACTCATGCACACCTAACCTTCATGCTTCCACCCAACTACAGCCAGGAGTTTTTCTTGCCCCACTGGCCAACATGGCTTGCCTCATCTCATTGGCTTCAACGGGCCGGCCAGCAGCAACATAGATATCACGGAGGAGAATATAGTATCCCCCTTCATCTGGCTTCAACTCCAACAACTTCTTTATCACCCTTTCCCCCATGTCAACATCACCATGAATCCTGCAGGCACCAAGCAGTGCTCCCCAAACAACATCATTGCATGGAATTGGAATGCTTGTAAGCAGATCATATGCCTCCTGTAGCCGCCCTGAACGCCCCAACATATCTACCATGGCACCATAGTGCTCAATCCTGGGTTCAATTCCATAATCCCTTTTCATGCACTCAAACAACCTAATCCCTTCATCAACCAACCCCATATGTGCATATGCAACTAAAAGTGCCAGAAGTGTCACCCCGTCAGGCACAACCCCAGAACCAATCATCCACTCAAACAACCTGAATGCATCATCAGCATTCCCATGGTTCGCGCATGCCGACATCATTGTGTTCCATGTGATCAAACTCCTCCTCCTCATGCCATTGAACACGTGCCACGCCATCTCCAAGCATCCACACTTCCCATACATATCAATAAGAGCATTGCAGAGAGCAACCATCCACATAAACCCATTCTCCTCTATGTACTTCTGCACCATCCTCCCTGTCTCTGCATCCCCCAAACTTGCGCAAGCCGAGATGACACTCACCATGGTAACCTCATCCGGCCTAACCTCAGCATGCCTCATCTCCCAGAACAACTCCAACGCCTCCCTTGGCCGCTTCGCCTGGGAATACCCGGACATCATTGCAGTCCATGAGACCACATCCCTCTCGGGCATTTCATCAAACACCCGCCGCGCAATATCCAGCTCCCCTGCTCTTACGTGTGCCACAAGCAACCCTGACCAGGACACAACATCAACCTCCAAACCCACTCTCAAAGCCTCTTCAAACACCTTCCTCGCTGTAAAACTCATCCCCCTCACTGCATAAGCGTGTAACAACGCGTTCTGCACATAAAGGTAGCCGCAAAACCCTGACTTCAAAACGGCACCATGTATGCAACTGGGGTGGAGGTTGGTCTTCGAGGTGGATTTGAGCAAGAAGGTGAAGGAAAACCCATCTGGGGAGATACCCTTTTGGCGCATGAGGTTGAAGAAATGGGAGGAATATGAAGGGGTGGTGGTGGTGTTGGAGTGGCCGCGGATGAGGAGGTTGTAGAAGAAGGTGGTGGTTGGTTGGGGCATTTGGTCGAACATTCGGTGGGCATAGGACAAATCGCCGAAGGGTGAGACGGCGGCGAAGCGGAAAAGCTTGGCGATGACGTGGGGGTGGTGGTGGAGGGAGGTCCGGAGGGCGCAGGCGTGGAGGAGCTTGAGGTCTCGCATGGAGGTGCAGGTTTCTGCCACGTCGGCAAGTGCTGATGCAAGCCTGGGCATTTTCCATTGTTGCTGTTGGAATTTGAGCATGGCTTTTTTTTATTTTATTTTATTTTTTATTTTTTAAATATTGAGCAGGGGAGTCCTTAAGAGGTGTTCATTTGAGAGAAAGAATGGTTATGGTGGTATTGTAGTTTATGGGACTGTGTTTGGGGTCATGAGGTGTGGCTGTAGGACTCTTCTTTAAATGACGGCTGTAACATTTTTATGGTTATTGAAGAGATCGAGATAAATGTCTCTTCTTGTGTTTTGTAAAGTAACAGTATGATCGCAGCATATGAAACTGCTTCCTGGGAGTGTGAGAGTTCCAAGTCTTCACCCTCTTCAACAAGTGGTACTTCTACTAGGGAGAGTTTTTTTTTTTTGCTTTTCCCTCTTTGTATTTGAAAACGCACCTAATTGAACCCCTCTTAAAAGTGTGGTGCGTTTACTACTACGCCAAATCTTAATTGGTGAGAGAAATTCTTATGTCAAACAAAAGAAGGATTTTCAATCTGAGAGAGGATTATTAGTACCAACTAAAAAGTCACACAACCGATCGATTGTCAATTGGAGTCATATATAGAGAAAGAAAACATCCTTACTCTCGGAGGACTTGTATTTATGGGCCCAAGATTCGCCTAATTCATCTGGGAGCTCTCGCAAAGTTGTAATTACTAATACGTGGTGCTTTCAAATTTGTACTTTGCATTTTTATTATTATTTTTTTTCATTTCATTGTCAACACAATTCGATATTACTAATTGAACTCACATTAATCGATAGTGTCCATCTGTTTTTGTATTGCAGCGGCGACGCTCTCAAATTTTATAAACATGAGTATTTGCTATATTATCCTACATATACTGAGATAAGCCCAGCATCAAAATATCAGTGGATAAATCAGGAGATTATTTGTAAAATAATGAAATGAGTCGTATATCCTTTATCCATCACTTGTTTAGCTCATCACGTCGAGTAGGAGATAAAGAGTGGCAATAGAAGTGAGAGTTGCAGTAGCATAGGCTAACACGGATTCAAATACAACAAAATTAATTAATATATCTGTTCGTGTTCTATCATTAACCAAATGATGATATCTAAAGATGGATAATCATTCAGACTATCAGTTAGGAGATGTTAAAGAACTGTTTCTAAAATCGACTAATTGAGTGTTACAAACCAATGATATAATCTATGATTGGCAACAATTTCTAATTGTCATAAATTAGGATAAATTAGCAGGCTAATCAACTGGAAATGAGAACCAAGCTAACAAAAATGAACAATATTCGTGTGAAGGGACTTAGAGAAGCTTCTTCCTCTCAAAGAATGTCTTCAAATGCCATAGTTGCAAACCAGCCACAGACAAGCAAACCAAAATTGAAAGGAAACTGAAGGTAAACATCTTGGTGTTAGTCGCTCTGTTAAGGTCTTGCATCTCTTCCTCCCTATATCAGTCAAAAGGAGGATAAAAAGGCATCAAAATTTGGCAAAAACTCTGCCATTACAACGAATAAAAATATTCTACTATAATAGAGTGAATGACCATGTAATGTAAACATAAAATAAAAGCCTGTTATTGTCTACTATATAAAACAACCTCCTTCACCCCCCCCCCTCTCTTCTCCCTGGGGGGCCGCTTATAATTTTCATGTCACATATTCGCCATGACCTTTTCTTATTTGATTTCATCCCTACCTGCCGTGTGGGGAGAACAAAACAAAATTAATAGTATAATAGATTTACATGGCAGCATGGATCACTCTTGAATGGTATAGTTGATAGCATTACAGTTGTCATAATGGTTTTTCAGCGCGTATAAGCAAAATCTGGGAGGACGTGAACATAGCCATACACAGAGAAATCCCTCTCAGCAAGGGATTACAATTTCTTCCACGACACAAGAATATATTCCAAATACTTTCCATTAAAGAAAATTTCGAATGAACCGAGTAAAACACCTTCTTCATTCGAAGTTCAGATGGAGAAACATTATGTACTAAAATAAAAATTGCCAACATAAGTAGGCTTATAGGATGGAGTCATGAACGTTTATACCTTTCACGAAGATAAAACATCTCGTCGTGGATGGATGAAACGGTATCGTATAACTTCTTCAACTCAAATTCCATTACCTAAGAAGATGGTATGCAACAACACATTAGAAAACATACAATCATGCAGTTGGAGCATTGCATTATCAAAAGCATATTCAGTACAGAAATGCCAGATATATCACTTTGTTTAATCAGTCACAATACCAAAAAGAACTAATTATTCTGAATTTGCAGGACTTCAAAATGCTCCAACCAATACCATACCAATCACACATATACATGAATGCTAACTCAAGGAACATTACAATACTACTGAGTACACTTACTTCAATTTGCCCTTTCTTGGCAACCTTTGACCAGTCCTTGGCAGCAACCCCAGTTCTCCAGTCAAACTCAATGGTCAAAGTTAACTCCGGACTGTGATCAAGTGCCCAAAAACAAGCTGTGTAGTCACCAGCCTCAGCTGCAGTAAAAGCAAAATTACCCGAATCCACTTTTTCCCCATAGTGATAATTGTTCCCATGAGGCGAACCCACCTGGCAACACCCCACATCACAAACAAAACAAGCCAATAAAGTGCGAGCGTTAGTGACCCATTTGCAAATTCAAAAAACCCCAAAAATTACAAACAATTAAGAAAGCACTTTTCTTTTTCCTAGCTCTCATAAACCTCCTAACTACAACTCTGTGTGTATTTAAATTAGCCCTATTTTGATTTTAAAATAGCCTTTCTGAGACAATTTTTTCCTTGAAGTAAATCAAATTCAAACATCCCCTCCCCACCAACAAAAAAAAATACATTTTCTTCCTTTCATAAACTTCCTAATTACTACTTACTACGAAGTGTGTAATTAAATTAGCTTTATTTTATGTTCAAAATTAGTTTATAATTGAATACAAATTTTTTAAAAAATTAATCAAATTAAACTTGCTCCCAGGAAAAGAAAAAATCACATTATTTCAGGTAAATTCATAACAATGAAAGAAAATTTAATTAAAAAAAAAAACCAAGTTACAAAATTTGAAATTGAAAGAGGGGACTTCGGAAAAAAAATTTTGGGTTTTGCGATTGAGCGAACATGAACATACCCTGAGACTGATCTTGTGAGTGTCGGGGATGGGTTATCCTTCGTTGGGGTTAACGACGGAGTATTTTCCGACGGTCATGGCGTTGCTCTTGATGTCCTCCGATATGCACTTCGTGTGACCCGATTTCAGCTCCAACTGTATCGAGTTCACGAAGCTGCAAGTTGCAAGCACTACAACAAGAAGATGAAGAAGAAGAATCGAATTGCACATTGGGGAAAAAAATCGAATGATCTTTCTCGCAATTTGGGCGAAATTTGGGGATTCGAGAGTGATGAAGAATTGAACGGTGGTAATCGAAACGGCGGAAGACAAGCGCCAACGGCGAACCCAAAACGGCGAAATGCAGAATCAGCGTTTTAACTCAATGATTCGGTTTCGGTCTTCTTTGCCATTCACCAAACAGTGAAGTTCGTGCAATTCGTACCCATACTATTAACAGGTTCGGATCTGACTTTGATGCTGTGGTATAAACAAACAAATAATTTTATTTCTAAAAAAAAAAAAAAACAAAAACTTATTTTTTAAAATAAAATATTTTTATAAGTTTTTAAAAGTATTAAATGTAACGTTCAAAAGGAGTATTTCTAAGAAGAAAAAAAGGTCAAAAAAGTCATTTTATCTTTTTTTCTTAAGTTATAAATATTTAACTTCTAAAAGAAATTAGAAGTATGAGTAATTTTTAATAAAATTATTTTTTAAAAATATTTTTATTAAATTCTAGTTTTTTTCTTTTTTTTATTTTTTTTGTAATTTGAATATAAAAGAAGTATTTTTATTTCTTTATATTTAAATAGATTGATGAATATTTTTAATAATTAAAAATACTTCTCAGATAATTTGTTCAAATACAAATTAATTTTTTTAAAAAAAATTAAAACTCTACCAAAGTAAATTTAGGGGAAAAAAAGTCCTTTCTTCTAGAAATTTAACCAAATGAACCCTTAATCATCCACTCATTGTTATATTGTATACATGTGACCATTAATCACACTATAATGTTTTCATTTAGCGAGCTAGATAGAGGAAAAAAATGAAAAAATATATTATACATAAAAACTAAATTAAATATCATATTTTTTTAATTATTTTTAGATTATGTATGCAAAGAAAGTTAAGAAGAAAATTTATTATATGCATACAGTAGACAAAAATATTGGTATTTCGAAACTTAGTTGAATGCTAGATGATATGTAAAGTGTAACTGAAAATATTTTAAGACACACGTATATGATATAACGTATAATAAATTACCAACTCATAATCGGGACTCGTAAAAATATGGATGTTTTTGTTTTATTCATCATTACCCGTTCTCTAACATAACCTTAATTAGGGCCTTGTATATTATTGTCACTATTAATTCTTTTCAAATCTTAACTAGTTGAGTGAAAAACAAATGAATAACTTTATTGTCTTTCTAGTAAGCCCGTCTGACCCACACTAGCTTAAAAGAAAAATAATGCATAAGTACGCATATTTTTATTTTGTACATTAAAATTCAACATTTTTTTTTGAAAAAAAAATCCTTAGTTATGAAAAATTCATGATACCGTATTATAAAATAATTTTTCTAAAAGTTTAAGTTATTAAACAAAAACATATAAACGACTTTTGTTATATCCTGGCAATTACCAATATATCCCGAAAATTTTTTGAAGGTCCAATTTCAAGTTCTTACTTTTTATAGCGCTATCGAACATATGTTCTAGAAATATATATATTCGGTATACAAGAATTCTAACTAGTATAGATTGAGTTCATAGAGCTTTGAAATTTCTCTGCTGATTGGATACACCAGCATTCTATAAACCCTAAACGTTAATGCAGGAGATATTGAAATGTTTAAAATTTACAAATTTTCACACATCTCATATATTCCTGTTGAAATAATGTGTATCGAAGCACAGACATTTATAATCGATAAAATAGTGAAACAATAAAAGTAACTAACAATTATTTATATAAGCATGTTACAAATACAAAAATAAAATGAAATATAAGCATATTAAATATTATTCTCCTAGGGCTAAGATTTCAGTGTCCCACAAATTTACATCAAGAAGAAATTCACTCAAAGTTTTACCTGCCGTAAGAAAATCACCAGCTTTTGTTGTCATTGAAGTAATTAGGTCTTCATCCCAAAGGTCCATCATAACCACTCCATCTTCCATCCCTATGGAGCATGTGTTGTTCTTTCCATTGTCTCCCTTGTCGTTTAGCAAAGTTTCCCACCAATTCCGTGAAGCTCCACATGCTTCATGAGTAATACCAACTTTGGTACTACCATGATTTGTGGCGATGAACTTCCCTTGCAACCAAGGGGATGCTTTTGAGAAAGTTTGAGGTAAAGGCTTTATCACTTCATGGGGTTCCTCTAGCTTTGTGTTATTGCCTTTCTTGTGGGATTGTGTTTTCCTGCGCATGTAGGTGTTCCAAAAGTTTTTCACATCGTTTGAAGTTCTTCCAGGAAGTCTTCCAGCAATCAAGGACCATCTACATAGACAAACAACTTTTGTTGAGTGAAACTACTTTGATATAATATGCTGAGGTTCTCCCCTATATATGCAATTATATTTTACCCTCCTGAAATATAAGTTATATGCATTTTAACTCCTAAATTTTAAAAATATGTAAATCGATCCCTAAACTTTCTTGAATATGTAAATTGATTCTTTTATTAATTTTTTTTTATCAATTATTAATAAGAATATCACACATTCAAAAAAGTTTAAAGTATCGAGTTGCATATTTAAAAAAGTTTAAGGGAGATATAGTATACTTATTTTGGATATAATGTATATTACCAAAAGTATAGAGAGTTGATTTTTATATTTTTAAAGTTTAGGGACTAAAATGCACATGGTTTATACTTCAAAGGGGCAAAGTGCAATTTTTTCTATTTTTTTATACATGAGTACTGATACTCTTTAATAATTATTGACTAACATTAAACTATATTTTTTTACTTCCATCAACATAAAAATATAAAATAATATAATAACTACCAAGATGTTAATTTTTATCAACTGTCAACTTATTTACACACAAATATCCAATTATCTAGTATCATATGTATAATTTTAAAAATAGTTTATGTAAGAGTCAAACACTTTTAGATACATGATAATATATAATTAAATATTTATTTAAAATCCTTTTTTGGATAGTATATCCAAATTAAATCTTTATTGATATTCTTAAAATAATAAAGATAATGAAACATTTTCATGATATATACAATTCTTTTTGTCTCTAACCTTCCGTATCTAAAGATCTTTGGTTCACAATATAGAAATGAACTTTTATTTGTCAAGGGATAGTATATATGCCTTATAGCATATCAATTAACAGAAATAGCATATTTCTTTCTTGTTTTTCACCCTTTTCGGGATATCTAAATTTGAGTTCTATTATTTAGACATAAAATTTAGTGTGCCGAGTAGTATTTAGGAGTATATGTACCAAAAAATGAGGAACTCACATACAGAATTGAGAAATAAGGCGATAATGCTGATAAATAATACTCTATGAAGCATGGATATAGATACGAGATACGGATGCGATATGACATGAATATGGAGATACGATAATGTTTAAAAATTATAAAATATGATATGACTATAGTATGACATATAAGATCAGTAAAAAATTAACATAAAAACATAAATCTTAAATTAAAATAGAGGAATAATGATTTAAATATTAGTATAAATTTTTGTAAATATACTAAAATATATTTATTTTATTGATTGCTTTAGAATTTTTATTTATATAGGTATAAAAATATCAACAAAAAAAGGTAAAAATTTTTAAAATATAATTAGAGATATCTAAAAGTATCTATAAAATATTCAACACGACATATATCGGGTACGGATATACCAACTATTTTGAAGTATCCGTGCAAGATAGTTACTACTATTTTCACCTGATTCCGAAATCATATATACATGAATTTCAACATTTTTGCATATAACTCCCCTTTACCAATCAACGCGCGAAATAAGTGTGTGTAAATAACGTTATACTTTAAATTTTAAACTGCCAAGATAAATAAAAATCAGGTTTTCAGTTGAATCACACCCCGTGATTATAAATAGCATATTCCTGAAGTTAGATAGACACACCTGTTTCCCAAAAGCTTATGCAATCTTATCATCAAATCAAGTTCATCTTCAGCAAATTCTCCCCGCTTGATATTTGGTCCTAGATAGTTCAACCACCTCAGTCTACAACTCTTGCGGCATCTGTTAAGCCCTGCCAAAACGGGAGAATACATATATGTTATTGCAATATATATTGTAGTTTTCCTGATGCAACGATGTCTCAGTTAGATATGTGATGATATATGCATGCGCCTTTTTAGTGCGTCCATCGACACACACAGACATAGCAGGAGGGGGAAAAAAAGAAAAAGAAAAAAAAATGAAAAAGCAAGGGAGAGAGAGGTGAGAGATAAAAAAAGGGTCGGATGTTGCGGGAGAGGGAGTTCCAATCGTTAGAGATATAATTGTGTTAGCTAGTAATTAGTTGTAATTAGTTGCAAAATACATGTATTTAGGTATTAGTTAGTTACTCAACTATTTTGTATATAAGCCATACTATTAACTTGATATAATTAACTTTTCTCCTTTTTTTTTTTCAATCTAATCAGAATTTTTTAATTCTTATCTAATTTTGTTCTCCTTTTTTCTCTTTACTATAGATTTCAACACAAATAACTTTATTCCCATTAGATATATACCGTAAGCAATTTAAAAAAATTAAAGAGGAGAATCAGACCTGCTCTTTGAGGAACGAGGTGCCATTTTCCCTCCCCATATTGTTGGACGCATGCTTTGAGAAGGTCATCTTCAAATTTACTCCATGCGCCTTTCCTCAAACCTGATGATCCTTCCATGATATCAAATCTTAGCTTGTACACACGAGTAGTCTATTTAAGCTCGGTTTCGCTACAATTTGTATAGCTCTATCTCTATGTCTCCAACTCTTTCAAGTAGCTTATGTATATATATGATATAATAATCATACCCGCATGCCAAGTCTCTGAAGAATAGATATTAGATAAGGTCCATCTATATCATGTGAACTGCCTACTGTCCGCAAAATTAACAACTCGAATTTATAATAACTGATGATGCATGAAAAATAAGGTCTCTCACTGTTCCACGTACGCATGCACACTAATATTAGGTCGTGTATATCAGTGATATAAAATCATTTACGTATCTTGACCTAACGAGCTTAAGTTTAAGATACTTTGAAATAGTTAATTTTTGATATAGTATAAAAATCTTTTTGTTAAGTGGTTAGGAACTTGTTTTTAGTCTCATTCTTTTAAATAAATTAAATTTTAACACAAAGTAAAAAGTATTGCCTACGCTTGATATCAAAATCATTATAATTTAGTGATTAGGAATTTTTTTTTTTTGTCTGCATTCTTTTAAATAAAATAAAATTTTAATACGAAATAGACTGCGCCATCTATTTAAATTCAAAGTACTTTCGTGTGAGGAAAGCTATTAGAAATATGAAATCATTCATTCGGGAAGACTAAGAAGTTATTTTGAAATTTTCTTTTATACACACTGGAGTACGTACCACCATTAATTAGCAACGCTCCCTATGATTGTTGCCGTCAGTGGATCCCACCGATGGTACTGCGAGACAAGATAATTAGTAAAACAGTTCATTATTGGAAAAGCACAGCATTGGAGGCTATGGTGAACCATAGGCGGACCCCAAAAAAAAAATATCTACATGGCGAAAGGGACTATGAACGAACAGAGTTTAGGGTTTTTATGTCATTCGGGTGCCACTGGAATTCGGCATATGTTTAATTTAATTGTGTTCACTACTTTTTGTGAAAGTGAAAGCATTCTTTCAACGAGCAGAGAAAATTAAGCAGAAAACTCAAGTAATATATATGAAGAAATTCTATAATTGGTCATTTAGTGCCATTTCATGCCAAAGTTTCATTTTACGAAAAAAAAATAATGAACAGCGAGTATTTTCTCAATTTCAACAATAAGACTTATAACAATCACTATTTTTATGTAATAAGTCATTAGAAGTGAACTAATAATAAATAATTTAGGTAGTTTGTATAATATAATAAATTAAAATCTTACCGATGTAAAGATACAAAACTATTTTTAGGTGACATCAAATATGGTCCCTAAATAGTAGCTAGTGATCGACCATCCGCTGTTGATATTTTTTGTATCGTAAATTTTGTAGTAAAATAAAATAAATGGATGTATTTGTTTTTTAAGGAAAACTTATTAATTAAACAGGTAATGAAGTTGCAAAGTTGTAAGTTATCCTGCTCTTCCTGCATTGCCAACATAGATATAAGAAGAGTCTACATGAGGAGTTTTCTTTACTAGCTAATTTTCTTGTATTTTAAATTTTATTATTGATTACTAACTAAGATTTGGTTTAACAATAAGGGGTTAGTCCACTACAACGTAGATAAAATAAATTCTGACATTGATTTTGCTATTTTTTTTGTTTGTTGATTTTGTTAGCATGTGTTTTAAAGGTATAGGTTAAAGAACAAAAATAATAATTATCAAAAATAAAAAAGGCTATCATAACATATAGTTTTAGCTGCTTATTATGTAGATGGAGAAATGGATAGATGGATGAGTTACATACTTGTCTGTCGTGTCTAACTGTATATATATATATATATATATATATTGTTCTTTGAAAAACAAATATGGATTTTGTTCATATAATGTGTAACAATTGTTATGATCTCACCTAATGCAAAATCAAAACTTGGAAACTTGCATTTTTTTTTTTTTTTGCACCAATCATGTTTCTGAAGAAAAGATACACCATTAATTTACCAATTTATAAAGTTCAAAAAAACTAAAAAAAGCTAAAATTTCTATATATCATGAAATCTTTAAATGAGTGGAAAATAAGAAAAACTTGTCAATTTTCCCATATTAATCTGAGCAAGATAATGGCCTCAGTCTACACATTAATTGACTGACAGTCTCTGCACCCCATTCCCAATCTTCTTCGCAAAGTTTTCTTTGGCATCCCTTTTAGTTTTAAGCAGAAAATTTGATAATGTAATAGAGACAAGGGTACAGGCTACAACATGCTGAGAAATCGGTGAAAAATAATCAAAGGAAAGAGAGTGACATCAGCATGTGAAGAGAGGCACGACAATTAATTGCTCAGGCTATCGGGTTCAGGACAAATGATATATCCCTCTGTAGATAAAAATTCTGGAGTATTATGATAGAATCCCGTGGTATTTTTCTTCCCACCCAAACAATGCGTTAGCGTGCCTGGAATCTGAGTATAAAATAATAGAAAAATAATTTATCTTTCTAATAAATCTTTTTAAATATCCTTCTAGTTATTAAATAAAAGAAGAATTGATTATTTTTTAGAATTTTAATACATTAATTGTATTTATTTTTATTTTATTTTATATTTAAAAAAAAATTAAATGGCTATATCATTAATTATTCTAAATAACAATATCATATATGTCGTACCAAATAAAAAAATTAATGCTATATACCAATAGGATATTCCAACTTCTAAGCCCACTTCACAGGGATTTCATTAAGACGTTATCGCAAATTTAATTCATATTTTATCAGTTTTTGTTTTGTAAATCTTTTTGTTATAACAAAACTATTAATTTAAATTATAAAAATAACAAAAATTTATTTTTAAAAAAATACTAGGATGAGGCAGTGGGAAAAAAGATGAAGCAGCGGGTCCTGGAGGAATCAAGAAGGCCGTGTGTGACAATTATCTGTCCCCATGGAAACCAACTGCATTTATGATCAATTGAACTCATTACGCCATTTCTATGATTGAAGCGAACCAGCGTACTTTAAATGAAACACGTGTGTAGTTCTTCAGGAAGTATGTAATACGGTCTTATTTGTCTGTGGAACTACCCAAGTCAAATCGAATTGCTCATTCCACTGTTGGACGGCACTTATCTTTGAGTTATGATTGATTAAAATTAGCGTGTTACTTACCGAACCAAACCGATTTTTATTGTAAAAATTAAATTGAAAAATCGAAAACCAAAACAATCAGTTTATTTTTTTTGTTAAGTTGATCGGTATGGCTCCATTTTTTTATTTTAGAAATGAAAATCGAATCAAACCAAACTAAACATCTTTATTATGACCTTAGCAAAAAAAAAAAAAACGTAATCCAAAAGATTAATCTATTTAATAACAGAGTTTCATAAATTAACTATTACACTAAGCTTTCTTATTTATTTTGACACCATAAAATTTCTTATTCATTAATGTGAAATTCATAGTCAATGAAGATTGGTGCAATCAGTAAGGAGTAATTTCATATCTAACAAAAATATGAGTTCAATTTCTATTATTGATCAATTTCTATTATTGATACGAAGATCTCTCTAATAAGTGATTTTATAAATCTTCTGTAAGTATTATTTTGAGTCTTGAGACCTTTTGTTCTGACCCTCGTGGGATGACCAGCCGATGCTAACTCACTTGAACATTTATGTATAAAAAGTGAAATTCATAACTTTTCCATCGATCATAACTCAACTCATGAGAAATGCTTATATGATTCAGGAGCACTACGTGACTGTGTTCCCGACCAATCATGTAAATGCATTTTACATAAAATTATGTATTAATGGCGAATCCCATGTAAAATACACTTACATGATTGGTCAGGAATACCACGTAGACTCTGCAGGCATATAAGTATTTTTCCTCAACTTATAGGTAGGTCTCTTTGTATCACAACTCTCATCTAAAACATAAATTGCTACAATTTAAATCTATTAGGAGAGACTTATAAATATCACATTAAACTTTTTTATTTAGTTTTAGTTAATGTGTGACTCATAAGAGGCTATAGTGTTAAGTGGAATAGTAGAGATTTAAATCAATCATGTGGCAAGATAGAAGTTATATTTGGAAATTTTCTTGTATTGACGCCTAGACACGGAACTAACCTACCATTCACTAGCGATGCTTCCCATGTCTGTTACTGTGAATGGATCCCAATAATGGCAAGACTTCATTATTGTAATAGCACATTGTTTGATGCATGGTAAACCATAGGTCCGCGTATGTACATGGAGAAATGATAAGATTAGTGGGTCTTAAACATTTGGGTTCTACTGGATTCTTGTATATATAGTTACATGCATGCTTGCAACTAAGTTATTAAGTTATTTAGATGTGATGCATATAAAAGTATTTTTTATATAAAATTATAATTAAAGATATGAAAAATTACTTCACAATTCATAGGAATATTTAGATTAAAAATACCTTTTTGTACATGATAAATGCTTTTGAAAATTTATAATTGTTTTATATTATTATAAATAAAATTAAATATATCAATAAAAGTTAATTCAAAGTTAATTAAAAATTTTGTTTTAATAAATGTGTTACAGATTCATTTGAGAGGGAAGTAACGGCATAAGTGGTCATTTTAAAAAATATCAAGGATATTTTCAAAAATAAAATTAGCTTCGTGTTTAACACATGTATTTATCTCTCTTATACTATTTTTGCTTAAATTAAAAAAAAAAACTTTCTACTTATTTCTCAAAAAAAAATTGATTATTTTTTGATTTTTTTTTTTTTAGAAAACAAAACCAAACAAATAAAACAATTTTTAAAAGTACTTATTTATCAAAATTAGTACTTTTCCTCTTGAAGAAGTACAACTAAATGGGCTCATAATCTCCAATTGACAAATTTTTAATGTTAACTATAAAGAAAATAGTAAAAATAATATTAACTAAAAGAAGGAAACCATTTTGAAACAACACAAGCAATAAAGTAAAAATGATAAATTTCTCTATGATTTGAGGTCAAAGGTTGGTTTTGGCAGTGATTTGGTGGCGAAAGGCTATTGCCGCTTTTTATTGTCTATTACCACTTTCTGTTTAATTAGCTTTTATTTGATTATCCTAAAATATCCTTATTTCTCTTCCATAATTAAACTAATAATCTACTGTTATTGCAATATTATTCAAACTTATTATTATTAATATTTTGAATAAATCTTGTTTTCATATTCCATGATTTGTGCTTCTGTATTTTTTTATTTTGTGAAAAAGTTGTTATAATAATTTTATATTCATTTTATTAAATGATAATTATTTAATTTTAAAATATTTAATATTGACTATATTTTTATCTTTATGTGACCACTAAATACTATAAATATTTATAATTAATTTATTTAATATAATTATTTAGATATAAATAATAAATTACTTTTTAGAATTTTTATAATGAAATAATTATCTACAGAACATAATAGGAAATATGTTAGATCAAGAATAATAAAAAAAAGTAAACAAATAAATTGTAATATACAACATACATATATGCATAATATTTTGTCATCTTATATTTGTATAATTTAATTTGGTATTAAATAAATATATTGTATTGGCATTTACTGTTTCAAGCTTTCAGTTTTTATTATAGTTTGAATATTTTCATTTTTATTCATAAAAGTTAAGGTAACTTAACAATTAAATTAGTTATTTATTTAACAATTATATATGCTGTGAGGATAGAAATTTTATACTAATATTTGATGATTTGTTTTTACATCATTTAAGGTGTTTCAGCAATATGTGATATATCAAACTTATTAAATAAAGTGATAAAATATTATTGCATGATAATATAATTTTTTTATTTTGACAATAAATATTAATTGGACTTCAAATTATTATTAATAATTATTTTATTTAACTCAAAACTGTTATGTTAACAATAATTTCCTTAACTTATTTTTGTTTCATATCATATTTATACAATGTAAAAATTAAAAAATTAAAAATAAAAATACTATGAAGCTTAAAGAAAGTTATGTGAAATAAAAAACTTAAGTCGATATAGAAACTATCGTTAAGTTAAGAGAATAAGTTTGTTACACAATTATTTTTTTTAATCTTTATTTGAAACTATAAATTTAATATGTTTCATAACAACAATGAGTCAAAAATTTAAGAAACTTCATAAAATAAAATACTACAGAAGCACAAATATAAAATATTATAAATTTTTTTAAAAAATTAATAATATTAAGTATTAAGAAAACTAGAAATAATAATAGATTATTAATTATTAATTTAATTTAGAAAGAAGGGCATTTTAAGACAATCAAAATAAAATTAATTGAATGAGGAGTAGCAATGGACAACAAAGAGTGGCAATAGTTACTTCCCCTTCGGTGATTTAAAATAAATTTCAATAAATCCCTTATGATTAGCAATAAGATTGAGAAAGAGCAATGGTGATTGGCGCCTTACGCCGAGTGGATCCCACATGTTACTAATACTGCAGTCACAAGGGACTAAAAAATTTCATTATCAGTATTGCTCTTCTACACCCCACGTCCACACATAAATGTGGAGGAATAATATCTATCTATATCTGTATGACAAATAATAATATAGACTTAGGTCCGTGAACTTGAATCTATATTATATTTTTTAATATTTATATATTTATAATTTTAATACATATTTTTTATGGCTGAGATATGAATCTAAATCTATATTATCATTATTCTATTTATATATGGTTGCAGCTCAATTCCAGCAAGAGATCTATACACAGTGATACAGTATGAGTTATTTATCTTTTATATAATTTTTGTGTGAAAAAATTTGAAAAATATAATATTTTTGATAAAATTTTAAAAATGTGATATTTTTATTTTTTATCATTTTTTCTTTCTCTTACTTTTTTTCTCCTCTTTCCCTCTTTTTTTCCTCTCCTCCTTGTTTCTTTTCTCTCTTCTCTCCCCCACACTTTGCCCTCTCTCTCTTTCTTCCCCGTCTCTCTCACACTCAAGCTCTCACACACACACACTTTCTATTTTTTTATTATTTTTAAAAAGTAAATCCAGTTCTCTCACCACCAGATCTACTTTTTAAAAATAATAAAAAAATAGAATCAAACTCTCTCTCTATCGAATTTCTTTTAAAATCCTATATTTCTCCAATTTTATTAAAAATTCCACATATTTTCAATTTCACACTCAAAATCCACAGTTTGATACGATAGAAGCCCATTTTTCAAACTCTCAGCGAAAATAGTGGTGGCAATGGGGCAGGTTGGGTTAGGTTTTAGCTCAACTCGAATCCGCCCTCACCTCATTAAACAAATCTTAATCCATCCTTACTCTATCCACGGGTTTTGACTTTCAAAACCCGAACCCTACCCGTAAATAATTCATCCTAACCCGTACCCTATCCGTCCCTACCCATTACTACTTTTAAATATTTAAAAAATTATTTTAAATTTTTTATATGAAAATTATTTTAAAATTTAGTTTGTGTTTAGGATGTATTTGATATGAGAGTTAAAAATAAAGTAAAAATTTTCATATATTAGTTTCATATAAAAAATTATACATTAAAAAAATTTTATATCTATCTTACTTCCATCAAACACAACCCTAAAATAATACAAATATTTAGAAAAATAATCTTATACATATATAAATTAAATATAGATATGAGGTGTGGGTAAGGTAGGGACGGGTTTTTCTTGAACCCAAACCCAACCCTACCCACATCCAAACCCGCCCCGATGCCCGACCAAGTTGAGGCGAAGTAGATACCCACGGATAGGGTAGTAATTGCCACCACTAAGCGGAAGGCAATCTTTTCAGTTTCTATCAATAAAGAAAACAAAATTGAGCAGCAATCTAGAGAACAATAAAGAAAGACTCGTACAGCAAGTTTTGGATAATCTATTTGTGGTGGAGAACAACATCAATCATATGCGTCAATGGACAGGGTTAGTAGGATTGCAGGGGTGTGCATGTATATACCAATGGCGAAAACACAAGCAATTCACTATAATGATCATATAATGATTGGTGCATATCTTATGAGTGAGATTATTAATCGTGCTCCTTCAAATCAAAGGTTTAGTGAAACGTGTGGTGATAGCTTTTAGTTTGAGATTTATCTATTGTAAAGATGGTAACACCACTTAAATTTATCAGGTCAATTTGCCTAACTCGCCTTTTCAGATGTGTTAAATTGTATAATCTAACGCATTAAGAAAAACAAAATTTAACCCATATAATCAATCATCGATAATTATACATATAGGATGTATTTAATATGAAGATAAAAATGAAAATGAAAATTTTATGAATTAAATTCATGAATAATAAATCTATTCTAATTCATAAAATTTTTATCTCTATTTTGACCCTTGTACCAAACAAACTATATTATATAATTTTCCTCAAAGTGTATATTATATTATATTTTATATGGATATGGATATGGATGAGCTAAATCAAAGATTTTAGCACTGCTTATAAGACACAATCAACAATTCCAATAGTTGAGAGAAACATAAAATTCAATGTTGATACTTCTAATATTTTTTTTTGTAGTTATACTTCTAATATTTTAATAAAGAGATACTATTTTTTTGTTACTTAATAAAGAGATACCATAAAGTCTTGGTTAAGTTAATTTGAAAAAAAATATGTTGTGGTTGAATCAAATTTTCAATAATCAATCTATATAAGGTCTAATTTCTATCCACAAATATATAACTTGAAAAAGAAAATGATACATAAAATTTATTACAGTTGAATTTTCATTTTTTGCACTTTAACTCTATTATAAGTTTTATTGTTGGCTTACAGTCATATTTTTTTTATTTGCGTCTCAAACTCTCTCGAAACTAAATATATTTGTCCTTCTCACATAAAAAATAAAATAAAATTATATTTGTCCTGAACTACTAGTTTTGTTTCAAAAGAGTAAAACCTAAATAGAGATAATGCCAGTGCACATTAATCTACACAAAAATGTTATGTCAATACAATTTACTGATATTTCTAACAATATCCACAGTTAAGATGAATATAATGATGAATTACAATAAAGCTTGAGTTGAAAATAAAACGACATTATGCAATGAAATAAAACAAAAAAAAAAAGACTTGGAATAAAGCTAATGTATGATAAATATATTTGTTCCTAGAAGTCACACAGTTTTGAAAATGTAATAAAACCCCACATAAAAAAAAGGGAAAATATGATAAAATCAGAGTAGATGTGATACTACACACGATGCATTACCGTACATGCATTTATTAGAGTATATACGGTCGCAGGTCCTAAATTCCTAATCGCAAGCATTTGCACGTATGTATTCATGCATTCGAGTTGCAAAGGATTGGCCACCATTACCAATGCCACGGAAATCAACTGAATGCTAAAACCGTTTGATGATACAACTAATTGCCTAATTATATAAATAATTAAGGGAAATGTTTAGCGCACTGCTACGTAGCCCGAACAATTGCCCGAAATTGTTGTGCCAGAATGAGATGGCTGATGACGTGTAATTATTATTTTTTAAAAACAAATCAAAAATATTTTAGGGAGGAGATAATTTACTTGTGGCACATTCCGAAACTGATGGGCGGCAGTCTGAGGTTACAATTTTCATTATCAAACTCCCTTTCTTGCTTTCTCTTCTTTTCTATTTTGAAATATGATTCTTGTTGTCAGAGTGATGAATGCTTATTGCAAGCTAGAACTTTTGAACATGATTCAAAGCCTTTCCATCCCTTCTGCCTTTCTTCATACTGCCATCACGAAATACGATTCTTATGCCACAGAGATTGCCAACAATTTCTTTTAGGGACAAAGTAAGAGTAATTAACAAGAGAAATCTTTAGGTTGAAATACTGATTAATTAGCATTCTAATCATCTTCTACAAATTGCCCATAGACATAAGTGCAAAGTTAAAAACTTTTGAAGAGTCTTATAGGATTTATATAGCCTTTGAATTGACCTCACCAAAGATTCCGAAGAGACTAAAAACAAGAGAATAAATTAATTTTGAACTTTTGAGGAGTATCAAACTCTCTCAGATATAATGGAAAAAGAATAAAAGATAAAGAGAGGACAAAACTGAGGAAAAAAAATGAAAGAAAGAAAGAAAGAAAAAGAAATGAAATGAGTGAAGAGAAAGACAATGAAAAAACACGGAACTTCCACCTAATTTGTCATCTGTGTCGGGCACATAAAATTCTGGCAGTTTCTCTGGTTGAATAGTATTTTTCAAATGTTTAAGATGGAGGATCTTATATAAGGAATGGGAGAGAATAAAACTTTTTGTTGCTTTAAGTAAGTTCTAATTTAATTTTTAAAATAAAAAGAATAAAATTATAAATAATCATAAATTTTCTTACTATTTTTATTCAGTTGTATAAATACTTTATAAGAATTTAAATTTGACATATTTTTAGTATAATTTGTTTATATTATTGTATAATCATATAATATTACATTGTTAACATCATTAAATTTTTACAGCAATTATCTAAAAATCATATATAACTAATTAATACTATAAAAAATTTTATGTAAATAATATATTAAAACTAATATCATTTTATAATTTTTTATTTCTAAAAATTTATCTTTCTTTTTTCTCTCTTTCCAAAACACTTTATTTAAATCAAACGCAAGTGTATGTTGTCTGCTGAATTGAAAGTTGGGTGAAGCAAAAACAAAAAATGTATTCCACTTGCACTAGTGGTTTGGAATTTGGTTAGTATATATGATATTAAAAATTTAAACCTCATTATCATTAATATACCACAAGAAAGATATTGACATAAACTAATATGATCAAATTAGATGTGTCTTATATGAAGATAAAATTCTTCCAATAGTAATTCTTTTAATTTATAAGTGTCAAATCACTTAAACCAATGAAGTATTAATATTTAATATATCACTTTAGTTATACATATAGGAATTAAAGAATTTCAAATCAAGACACAATTACTAGATATTTTTACCAAAATATCGTTATGAATTTGCTGTGTCATAACTAATTAAAAGTTTAGTGTGCTTGGAATAGTATAAAAGGTAAAATTAAAAATTTAAAAATAAATTATTTATTTATAAATGAGAATAACAGATAAAATAAATTATAAGAAATTAATATGGTTTTGACCAAATTGTTTTCACCACATTGCATAATTTCTTAATGATGTTTAGCTTTTCATCTTGTGTCTCTTAGTAATTACTTCTCTTGCTTTGTTGAATTTCATTTTGTTTTATTTTTGGTTCTTTTTTTTTTCATTCCATATCCAATAAAATTCAAGTAAAATGTGAAGAACTAATACTTGGTTAGTTTAAATAATTTTATAATTATTATTTTAAAGTAAAGTCTCTAATTTGAGTTTTATGGATATAAAAAAAAAATTTATTTTTCCGATAGTATAATCAATTTGTCTTGAATAAGATTAGTTGGAGTTTAGTAGATATTAAATACCAACAAAAAAAATGCACGTGACGATAAAAATAATGGCCCATTTCTTCTGTAACAAGTTTTAATATTCCTCAGGTCGAAGTTTTGGACCCAAGTCCTTGGCCTAGTCAAGTAAAAGAAACAAACAAATCAAAATAATGGGCTTTATTTCTCCATCCTCGTTTACCCAAAAAAAAAAAAAAACAAACAAAAGCCACCGTCTCTGCAAGTCAAGGTAAATGGATATAGATTTTATATTCAAATCGTGGACATCACTGTATCTAGGATCATAAGCCCCACTTGAGGCGCTAATTTAGCGGAGGGTATGTTCGCCTTCAAAAAGAAAAATTGGACCTAGGTTCAAGCCAATAAAACTAACATTGGTTAGGGACCAAAAAAAAAAAATCCCTCCCCCCAACAAAAAAATTAAAAAAGGAACATCATAAGCCAAGTTTCTGCAAAGGTGGAAGATTCGTTGGTAAGGGACCAACGTTACCACCCATTGAGTCGCAAGACCACCACGCTGTTGTACCTGGCGTCGTTGTCACAAAGCACCGCCACAGCCTAGCTATGCATATGCATACGCGATGTGCACGTTCAAAAGTGATAATTATGGTGGACTATAATAATTTTGATCTACCATAGACCATGTAATTTGTACTGTTTTTTCAAACGTATGTCACGTGTACGTTGCTCGCACACGTTCATATAACAGAGCTCTTCTTGCTGCTGCTGCCCCATTGGCACCACATAGCTTCAACCCTTTCTCTCAATATATATGCAAAAATTCTAATGGTGTCAACACCAATGACCAAGAAAAGTCACTGCTTCAAAGACCATGATTTAGAAGTATGTTCAAGGAGCCAATAAATTCCCTCATCCCTTTTTATTTGAATGGATTCAAATCGGTTCCTTGTTTTCAATTACATAAAATGTGTAAAGTTGATTTAAGGCATAAAATGGTCAACAACACTTTACACTCTGTTGGCACCAGAAAATGGGCTAGCAAGTAACCAAAAGTTCGGCTTTGGAAAAGTTAGAATTGGGCCTAACGAGGTAGGTGTTGGGTTAGCCTTCATAAGCTGAGGCATGATAGATAGGGTTAGGAAAGAACGATCAGTTGAAAAGAAGATTGGGCTGAGGGAAGTAGATAAGCCCAATGGTTAAGAAAGGAAGGTAGTTGGGCTGATGGGCGATGAAGTAGCAGTTCTGTTATAAAAAATATGGGTATATGGGGATTAAGCCAAAGGCCATTATGTGCATAACTTGAGAAAGTGGCGAAATTTTAGGAAGATTATAAAAGATCATGTTTACACAGAAGAGAAGGGGACTCGGATCAACACACATCATATCATTTTAATTATCAATTTTTATTTCTTTTTCTTAGTTTCTTTTTTAGCTTTATGTTACTTTAGTTTCTTCAAGACTTTGTATGAACTCATCAGTTAGTTAATAAAAGTTCAAGTTTATTTCTATTTTTTATTAACCGATTTTACTCGAAACTGCTCACTTGTGATTTGTTTGAGGAGTCAGATTTCTTGGAGAAAAGTATCTTCCTTAACGTTAATCGTCTGAATATTGGTAATCTTTGGGAGTTTGCTTTTTGAATAAGTTTTTTCTAGAAGATTTAACCGATTGTATTTTAATCCAATACACTCAAACACTGCGAACGAAGGATTTGATGATCTACTAAAGATGGATTGATAGTCAAATCACGGTGTTGCCAAATTGTTATTAGGTTTTTTTAAAAAAAAAAAATCAAAAAGAAGGGGAAAGGTTATGAATTTGGGCTGCCAGCCACTACAAGGAGTAGGGATGGTCGCTGCTAGAGATGGGTTCGGAGGAGAAAGATGGAAGGAGATGAATGGTAATGAAAAAAATAATTAAGGATATTTTTGTAATTTTGAAGGTGGATTAACATTGATCCCAAAGTTAAAGAGACCACCGAATCCCCCATATTTTACAAATTCGTTACCATTTTTTTTTCTCCGTAAGACAAATCGTTACCATTTATTACCCTCAATGTATGTTTGGTTCTCGGTTTATAAACTTAACTTTTGATGAACTTGATTTTATTAAAATTGATTTTACTTAAGAATGATTTTAAAGTAAAATAATTTATATTTAGTATTCTCTTCTTAAAAAGTAATTTTGAGAAAATAAATATTGTTTGGATAACATTAACTAAAAATATTTTTAAAATTTTATTTACTAAAAATGGTATAAAATTTATGTTATACTAACTCTTTTATTTCGTTTCATTTTTTAAGTATATTTATACATAATTATATAATTATCTTTTTTTTGGGTTCTATTATTATGATTAAAATTTTTATAAATTTGTTCAAGTGAAACTTCTTTAATTATTACAGATCAAAGGGGGGAAAAAAGAAAGTTCTTTAATGATTAGATAATATTTCATTAGATAATAATTTAAAATATAAAATATGAACGATATTTTAAATTTTTTAAAAGTTATTGTATTTTTAAAATGCAACATTGTATAATTTAGAGTTTGTTTTGCAAACTTTCATGGAGACATTGCCCTTATGCGAATTTTTGTTGTTGTAATAGATGGAAAAAAAGATATATAAAAGGAATAAAAGAAAAACTGTATTGTAGCAATTAGCAAACGGTTGCAAATGTAGGAACAAGTTGACATTCTTTCAAACAATTCATTTCGTTTCAATTAATTTGTCAATTTAGATCATTTGATATATTTTGAAATTAATATATTTAAATATAATTATATTTAGATACATTGATTTAAAAATATATTAAATTATCCAAATTGACAAATAAATTTAAACAAAGGGAGTAAAAGTCAATTTAGAATTAAAGTGAGTATGAAATCATGATTCAACGTGTATTCAAACATAATACTTGTCTAAGCGAAAGTGCATTTGATGTTGCAAACCTATGTTTGACTAGTTCAAATATGCAACTAAACACACTATTAGCAGCCAGCGACAAAACTAAGTGAGGGCTTACATTTTTAAATTCAGGATTTATTTACTGTCTTTTTGATATGTTATTATAATCTTTTAGAAATTTGTTTTTTATTGCCTAACAGTCTAATCCTAGTTTGGCCACGTAAGTGAAAAAAAATACTCTTACATACTGTATTAGATGATAATTTTTATATATTGACCCCATCAAAAAGAAAAATTTATATATTAATAGTATAAAATAGTTTTTTTTTTTTTTTGGATCAATGTATAAAACAGCTTTAAAAGTCAATAAAACTGCCATATCATATTAAGCAATCACATAAATTTGAGATAATACAACAAATTCCTTAATTTTTATTAGATAAAGGGTGTATTTGGTCCAAAGATAAAAATAAGGTGTAAATTTTTTGAATTAACTCCATATATAATTTTATATATAAAATTTATGTATAAAATTTTTCACCTCATTTTTACTCCCAACTAAACTTACCCTAAAATTGTTGGCGCATGAAAATTATTTACAACATATTAAGCTATAATGCATTTCTCATATGTCCTGTCATGTTCCTCATCGTCCTTATATGTTTGCGATGTATGGAATTCATTCTTGAAACTACACTGAATAGTTCAAGGTTTTCTAAAAATTAGTTACTTTATCCCGTGGGCTATATAAATCATATATGTGTAATTATAAAATTTCAATACAATAAACAAATATTTAATATATATTTAAATTTGTTTACTTCACTGTTAACAGAGCTTATAATTCAAATGTTTCAATAAAAATATTTGCTCAATTTTTATTCAAATCAAAATAAAATAACCTGAATATAATTATAATCTTATAAACTATAACAGAAATATTCATATTTACAATTTAACAATTATTTTACTCGATTTCATGTTTTTTATTTCAAATAACATTTAGACGTACTTTTCAATTTCATAGACATAAATGAAAAAAATATATATATTTAAGTTGACATGTGAAGTAAGTTTTTTAAGCTTGTGAAGAAAATGTATGGTTATTACTCCATGTTTTTCATTTAACAAAATAGTTTGTGGCGAAAGCAGGATCAAATATAAATTGCAGGTTTTAACTATTCATGATAACAATCAAATCAGAGATCATTCTTCCAAAATAGCACAACAGGACATTAGCAGGTTATTTGGAAAGCCATAAAATTAAATTTATTCAAGAAATTTGAATTCAATTTCCTGTTTTAAAATTTTAATTCTTTGAAAAAGCCCATAAATAAATCAGACCAAAACAGATCTGATTTATAATTCCTAATATAATGAATTCGATATTAAAAGATGATATGTCCAAAATACCCATATTTCTCTCCTCTAGTCTGGACACTTTTCCCATCTTCTCAGGCTGCAGAGCTTTTCCCCTCTCTTCAACAGGGTGTGGCTACGATTTTGCAAACCTGTTCCATTGCTCAATTCTCCCTTCTTCACACTGTTTTTGGGGATCAGAACAACGGCATGTTAGTTATGGATTCCAGGATTGGGGGGGTTTTTTTTGGAGATAAATGAACTTTGACCCGATCGGGTCACGGGTTATGGTAATGGAAGGAGATTTGTTGTGGGTAAAGGGGGTGATTTTGACAGAGAAAGGTGAGAGAAGCGTGAAGGGGTTGGCGATGGGGGACTGTTGGCTTGTTTCAATTTGGAACTCTGTGCTTTCCTTTGTTTTATGGGGACACCTGGGGGGGTTAAATGGTGGCTGGCGCTGGAAGCGACGGGAAGGACAAGCAACTTGTTTTAGAGACTACAGCAAGGTTAAGTTAAATAATGCCACAACATGATGGCCATTTGGTATATTGATGCTTCTATTGTATGATATGTGACACGAGCCGAGGAGCGCGTGGCATTAAAATAAAGGGGGGAAATTTAATATTTGTATAAAAAAAGTTGAAAATATCTCTTTTTTCTCAAATGGTTTTTTTTTTAATATTTTTTTGGCAAATGAATATTACAATATTGTGGGAGAAGTGTTGCATGTTCACAAGGAAGGTTGTTAGTGCAGGCTCCATTGTAGATTGAATTGAATTCAATTATTGATAAAATTAAATTCAATTCAATTGCATCTCATTTTATAATTCCAAACAAGGTGTAGGTGATCAAAATTCAATTGATATTCGCCAGACATGATAACTGAAAAGGAGCAAAGAAAACGATCAAAAAAAAAATGTAGGTGAATTGTGAACACTGCCTATTATATGGCTTCCAGAGCCTGCAGAACATCAGCCTTCAAATCCTCAAAATCTTCAACTCCAAAGCTGAAGCGAACCAAGTTGTCATGAATCCCATACTTTGCCCTTTCTGACTGAGGAAGATCCCTGTTGCATAACACATGAAAACTAAATATACAACAACAACCAAACCTTATATATAAAAAAATAAATAATTAAATTTGACACCGTCAAGCACAAAGGAGGAACTAAAGAGAGTAATGTTAATATAGTCTCAAATTCACGGCAAATCTTACATATAACTATATATCAACCATTTAAACCATAATTTATACTCATAATATATAAATATTATAAAAATCACTAATTGATATATTGCTGCATGTAAAGTTCACTGTCAACTCAAGTCAATATTAACATTTTCCAACTAAAGCTGCTTTCACTACTGGGGTTAGGTCCATGGTCCATGATGAGTAGTGTGAAATCATTGATATGACAACTTAAACAAGGAATTCAAATGAGTACCAGTAAGACATGATAGCAGGTTGATCCACAATGCTCTCACAGCCACCAAATGAAGGTGCAATATATGGGATTTTCAGTGAATCAATAAATTTTATGGTGGTAATTAGATCTCCATCGATCTGCATGATTATTGATTAGCAATGGAACTATCAGAATTAGGGTCATAATATTATCAAACACCGCCGTCAATTAAGAAAAATTACGGCTGGTTGCAACCACAGATTTGAATAGCAATCCTCACCTCAAAACTGACAACACCGCCAAAACCAGTCATCTGCCTCATGGCCAGCTGATGTTCAGGATGACTTGGCAAGCCCGGATAGTAGACATGCTTCACCTGCCAATAGTATCGTGTCATTATAGACAGTTTCCATCAGATGCAGGACATTTCATTTTAAAACCCTTTATACGAAAATGGTAGCATCATTACTGAATTTGTGAAATGTTAAAACGGCACATCGGATTATATACACATGATAATGACATTATACAGAAAGAGAACTAGAGAAGATAAAACAACTTATTCGCTTCAAAAGTGCAACTTGAAAAACATAAGGAAGAGCTAATGGAAGAACACATACTCGCTTCTAAAGGAATTATTCCATGCAAGAGCTTAAGCATCGAGCTCAAAGGTGACAAGAAAAATAATTATAATAAACTAATTAGTTCTTGTTAATATACAAGACCACAACAGACCATGAAGGCCTAATGACATCAATAATTCCAAACTTCTACTACCATTTATCTATCATGCTGCTACTGTGTATAATACTTTTTAAAGTATACAGGGGGAAAACACACAATGAAGATAGACATCAATATAAATATAACTTTGCTGAATAGAAGAGAGGGGGGGGGGGAAGGAAAAAATAAAAACTAAAAATAACCTACTTCAACCACACATTTCTTTATATATATATATAATATAAAACACAATTCAACCATACTTATGTGCAAGTCATTTAAATTGAAAAATGATATTTGTTCGTGTAGAATGGACGCATTATCAACTTTTTTTTTCCAGTTACCAATTTTTTAAACTAAAGTTACCAAATTATTCGACTAAGTTACCAATTAGTTGTAGCGTGCAAAATATCATGTAATTCTATGCTACAACTGGTTGGTAACTCAGTCGAATAAGTTGGTAACTTCAGTTTAAAAAGTTGGTAACCGGGAAAAAAGCTGGTAATGTGTCCATTTTGCACGTTCATATATCATTGCTCTTAAGAATTTTAGCACCTCGTTTTTACAGTTTTTTTTTTTTTAAATTAAAAAAATAAAAAACATTTATCAATGCCTACAAGAAAGCAGGGAGAGCAGGCAACGCATTGCACATATCAATGCAATGGTACCTTGGGATGTGCCTCTAAAATTTTGGCCATCCTCAAACCAGTTGAATTCTGCTGCTGTACACGAAGATGCAAGGTTTTCATGCCTCTAATGAATAGGTATGCAGCATTCTGTAAACACATTTGCACTATGTCAGGCACTCATCAATTACCATATCCTTCCCAGGAAAAGACTTGGAAAACATATATCAACCTAGGGCTCAGCCCTATAGAAATGACTCACCGGGTTAAGAGTACCACCCAAAACATGATGCAAATTACGAACTTGTGAAATCAACTTATCTGAACCACTAATGCAGCCACCAAGGACCTGAAACAAGGGGGAAAATGTTCCTTGATGCTTAACTATGAATCACTGAAATGTAAAATGCCTGCATTGTTGTAATCAAAGTAAGTTTAAAAGTGCAAGCTGAATTACATCATTGTGTCCCCCAATGTACTTTGTTGCAGAGTGCAAAACCAGATCAGCACCAAGTGCAAGGGCCTTCTGGTTCAAAGGTGTTGCAAATGTACCATCAATGCAGACCAAAGCTCCTTTTCTATGGCAAAGCTCCGAAACCAGCTTAATGTCAACACATCTGAGGAATGGATTGGTAGGAGACTCAGTGAAGAACAGCGACACCTGCACATTTGCACAACACAATATGAACTCTAGACCGTCAATTAATTCCAAACCAATCAGAGAAATCCATAGAAGGAGACAAACTACTATCTTGAACACTAACATTGTTCTCCTCCAATGCAGATTCCAAGGCTCCAACATCTGCTGGATCTATTACAGAGGCCTGCTCATCAAAGTGAAAATTTGTTACAACTTTATAACATTTATAGTTGCAAGTACCCAGCTCATAAAGGTTAAAAAAGCCACCACAAATAAACCTATTGGAAATATCAAAAACCCTCCTGACCCAACCGACAGATAAGACAGCTCAGATTGGAGTTATTTCAAAATTTCAGCTATACCCTCAGCAGTTACAAATAAGATGTTTATATTAGCTGCCTCATTGATCATTAAATTTTGATGCAGAGATTTTTTTTCCCCTCTTTCAAAAAACTTTCCAAGAAAGACACATCTGAGCAAACGCCAATGCGTGCTTTCAATCTAAACAATTTATACAACTTTTAAGCTACCTTAACAAACGCGACAGCACAAGAAGCAAAACAAAATGCATTTAAAATCACCAAATAAGTGGATTATATACCGTGATTCCCATCTTTGGAAGCACAGTCTCAATGAATATTCTAGTCTTCCTGTAACAATCTGTAGTTGTCACAAGATGTCCACCGGCTGGAATTAGTGCCATCAACAGAACTGTGCTTGCACACATCCCAGATGCCATTATCAAAGTTGAATCAGCCCCCTCCAGTGCACTGCTTCGTAAAGACAAGAAACCTCATTAAATGATCATAACACTTAAAAACATTAGAAGATCATGATGAAATCAAATACACAAAGTCACAAACCTTATCTTCTCTTCTAAAACCACAGTCGTTGGGTTTCCATAGCGCCCATATTCAAAACTAACTTGGCGTTTCTCCTGCAAAAAAAGATGACAAAAATTCATCCACACTAACAATTGCCATTTTCCTTCTCATTCTTTCAGCATGAAAACTTCATGAAGCGGATAGAAATTTCAATAATTGGAATAGTACCTTGAAATCAATGAGATCAGCGGTTTTCTTAAAGAAGTAAGCAGAAGTGTTCACAACAGGGGTGGTAATCGCATCAGTTACAATACCCCTACCTAATCTTTCAGCTGCATAGCCCAAATGCAAGACCAATCAACTTAGCATACAACATAGCCGGTAACATTAGCAACAACATCGAAGCAAATCAAATCCAACTCAATTGAAAGTCATATAAAATAATTTCAAAACCCAATCAAAAAGATCTAATTTCAAGCAAATCACAGCCAATTTAATTAAAAACCATATAAACTAGTCAGTAAACTTCTGTTTTTTTCTGGTTTTGGGGGGGGGGGGGGATGGGGAAGAAAAACACAGCTAATTTACTTAAAAATCATATAAACGTATGACACGAAACCAAATATTGAAAACTAATAATTGAATAAGCTTATACATCAAAAGGGTAAAAAAAAAAAAAAAGATTTCTGCTTCCAAGTTTCAAGCAAACCACGGCCAATTTAATTAACTAATCACATAAACCAGTTACAAAACATTAACAAAAATCATTTTTTTAAAGCAAACTTAATTGAAAATCATACATACTAATCTCAAAACCCAATATTGGAAGACAAAAACTGAATAATCATTCATAATACAAAAATTAAAAAAAAATTCACGTAAAAACTGAATAATCATTCATAATACAAAAACTAAAAAAAAAAAAAAAATTCACGTACCGGCATGAATCGCCTTGCTTCCATCGGTTTTCAAAAACGAAGAATAAGAACTATCAACCGAACCCTCTAACTGTACAGGCACGGCTCCGTTCCCAGCGGCACCGCCGGGGTAGGCGGAGACGTCCTCGTCGGCGTCGATCTCGGGGGAGATCGCCGCCACCCTGGCGGCTGCATCGACGGCTGAAGGCGCCGGAGAGCCGCCGGGGGAGGAGGCGGCGGAGTTGTTGGACCACGAGGCGGCGACGATTTGTGCGACGCCGATGTTGCTGCAGTTGCGGCGGGCCTTGGTGCTGAGCTGGCGGTGGAAGTTGGGCGGGAAGCGGAGGATGAGGGCGGACGGGCCGTAAAATGCGGCGGATCGGGCGGAGTTGAGGCGGGCGGTCAGGACGGGGCGGCGGTTGAAGGAGGGCGGAGGTGCTGAGAAGTCGGGATCGGAGCGGCACTCAAAGGAGAAGAACAGCTTGTGACAACTCGAAACTGCCATTTTTGCCTCCTTTCTTTTTTTGGGTTTTGTTTTCAGGGTTTAGTTGAAACACTGTTTTGTGATGTCTCGTGTGTTTTTTGTGTCTTGTGTTGTGTTGTGTTGTGTTGTGTTGTGTGGAGAGTTATATATGGGGTTTAGGGTTTAGAGCGTGCTGTGTGTCTTTTTCTTCTTCAGCCTCACCTACCACTCGCTCCTCGTTCTTCCCCTACTACCAAGCACCAACGTATGCAGCGAACCACGCTACAGAGGGTTGGGTTTTGGAGTTGAACTCTTCACGCCACTTACGACGACATTAAATACGCCTGCGGACTTTGTCGTTTTGCTCTTGGCCACCCTTCTTTTTTCTTTTCATTTTTTAAAACATAAATTGCATCTCATATTTTATAAAATCAAATATTTTAATTTGAATTATATTATGATCTTGACTTATTAAATGAATTAAAGATAACATGTCAGTATTATTTATTTGCTTTAACTTTTTCTTTCGGCAAGTTAAGGGCCTGATTGATATGGGGGTTTTCTGCTTTTATTTTTACTAAAAATAAGAAATAAAAATAAAAATATGTTTGATTTAGTTTTTGAAATTATCTTAACAAAACATTTTCTAAAATAGCTGACTTATCAAAGTCCCTTATCATTTGTACCGAAAAGAAGACTGCAGTATATACCAAGAAAAAAGTCCCTTAAGAGTGTCGTTTTCCTGGTTGCTCGATGTTCTTTTCTCATAAATATTTAAAATACAGTCTAAACCACGACTTAGGGGTTGTTGGATGTCGTTGTAGCAACTAGTGACGATAGAGTTGGATTCTGACTAAAGTCAGTGGTTGGGTTGCCCACAATTATTGACTTTTTCGGCTCAATCTATTATGAGTTTTCTTTGGTAGCAAAAATATGAGCAATAATTTTGGTGCAAAAGCATCCAAAATACGCAAAATAACACATAAAGTGCACTATATTTAATTGATATATGGGTGGATGGATTTTTATATGTGCAAAAGCGATATTTTTGTGATGCACAGATACAAAACAACACATAAGATGCACCATACTTAATTGGTATATGGGTAAATAAGCGAAATGTGTGTTATTTTATGCCTATGCATCCCAAAAACGTCGCTTTTGTACGTATAAAAAACATTGCTCTAAAAATCTCTAACATCTCGCCAATAAATAATAATTCAATTGGTATCTTCGTGTCATGGGGTTGACGGCGTCAGATTACAGGTTCGATCCCACATATTCATTTTTTTTTTTTCCTCTTCCCCTTAACTTTATTAAGAGATCCTTAGAATATTTAAAAAAAAAAAAATCAAATATCTCAGCTAGAATTTTGATGCGGCGTCCGTTCTAATATATAATGACGGCAGCATGCATGTCTTACTGCTAAATCTCACATTAAACCGTGGAATATGTCAACAAACCTCAAAGGTACCCTAAACTGAAAAAAAAAAATTAATAATGTATTAATATTTAGCAATTTTCGTATAACAAATTTGTGAAAAATGTGCAGGAGCTAAGAAATATCTTTGGAAGTTAGTTTTATTTTTCTCCACATTTTAGGATCCTTTGAAATTGAGATTTGAGACAGGAATGAGTTCAAGAAATGATGCTATTCCTATGTTTAGTATCCCTAGTTGTTAGGCACTTAGGATTCTGGTTGTTCAGGTAAGAATTAGTTCTTCCTACTGTTCTATTCATACAACGAGGATTTGTTATTTTCAGCCCTAATACAACTTACCACTGAACATCCTCCCTGATGACTAGCTCTTACCAACTCTATATTTGTACATAGATAAGGACTAAGGAGATAGAAGACAAGATATACAGGAAGAGAGAAAAGTTATTTATGCATAGTTTTTGTTGACATCCATAGAGACACCGGTGAAAACAGTGTTAGGAAAAATGATAGACCTTACCTTTGGTCTCTAAATATCAATGAATATGCTAGGGTTGTTATGTATAAATAACAAAACTCATAGGAAGATTGTCCTTCCATATTTTATGCGTAATTTAGAAGACCTAATTACCACCTTTTAAAATTTGAGTGAATTTTATTTACCTTAGATGGTACTATATATCTTTGTAAGGTTAAAAATGATACTGTAAAAATTGAGCTAACAATTTATTATTATTATTATTATTATTATTATTATTATTATTTTGTAAAAATAATCAAAGGATATATTAAAGTTAGTTAATTAATAGTTTGCTTCTTAGATTCTTTGTTTATGTGGTTATAAAGCTATGAAAAGGACTTACACATAATCGGTTAAATTGGTAGATGCTCCTTCTCCTTAATCAGCAATATTAAATTTGAGTCTTAGATGTAGAATAATCAATGTTAAAAGAGAAAGAATGCTCAAACAAAATTATCTCCAATAAAAAAAATATGTGTAGGAGGAAAAAAAAAAAACAAAGCTATGAAAAGTTAAATGCTCATGCTTTCTTAGGCTTAGCTAAGAAAAACTTGATTGGACTAACTAAAAAGATTACTATTTAGCATTGGAAAATCACTAAAGAAAGATAATTTGGTTTTTGCGATTTGATATTTAGGATTTAAGTACTTTGATACTAAATTTTTAAATAAGATTCCAAATTCAAATTTTATGAGTATATAAAATTAACACTAAAAGAAATTATCTTATAATAAATTAATTAAATTCAAGTTAAATTAATTGAGATAATATGCTTTAAATATTAAATTATTTAGAGGGGAAAAAAAGTAAAATAGGTGAATGCTCAAAAATATCAAGGGTGTTTATTGCCGAACCTCGTTCAATAACCTTCTGAACCTTATCAGGGTGGATTCAGGTTTTGAAATATTGGCCTGATGCAAATTTTTGGTGTGGTTCTAGTCATACTTTCAATTGACCCAACCCAACCTAAAGTTACATAATTTTTAGAAAATTATATTTATCAATAAAATTAGTGTTAAATTGTAAGATTTTCATACTTTAATTAATACATTTACATAACATGATATTATTTTTGTATTTATATAATTTATTTTTAAATATATATTATGTTTCGAACTAGGATCCCAAAATCCATATTGCAAGCTCTTTTATTGAGTCCAAAATGCACTTGGGCTAGGATGTCATGTTTATAGGGCCTATGCCTAACTCGGAACCAATATATGGATAAGAACTCTGTTATAATAATAAGGGGCGGAAATCTCGAGTTCCACCCCCTTTATAGCATGGTTGCATTTCGCATGATCCACACCGCATGAATCTCAGCTCCCATAACATGCATGAAGCCGTTGTGAGCCTTAAGGTGCTCTCCCCATATTGCGGGATCCTCACATACTAACCCTAATCTATTTTCCACTATAAATAGGAGATAGAACCTCTAAATTTAGGTGCATACAATACACCTTGAATCTATTGCATTTCCTAATTTGAGTATCAGAGTCCTTGCAGATACATCCACCTTCATCGTGGAGATCCAACTTCAGCCTTCCATCGATTGAGTCAAAGTAGTCTTGGTGTCCCAATTACATTCTAAGCTTCCAATTTTTAGATTTCGGCGACCCTCTTCCGAATATATTATAAAATATCTCTTAAATTTTATATTTTATTTCCAAAATTTTATGACTTTATCAAGCATAATATCCAAAATTGTATGTGTGGTCTAAATATCAAGTTAACAAAATTAGATTTGATCATTAGTTTGGTCATCATTGGATCGAATTTGAATTAAAAAAAGTGATACGATTTTAAAATGGGCTGGGTTCGGATTCGGTTAAACCCAACCAAAGCCGTCATTTGCATAGCACTAACTCGAATGAGCACTGAATTTGGCTGACATATTTCTTCCGTTAATCTGTTTGGGTTAAAAGCTTCAGGGGACCATCTACAAGAATAATATAAAATTTTCTAAAAATATAAATTAATTAATATAAAAATATATACAACACGTAATACGTGACCGGGGTTTTCTTTTTGGATATTTTCGTTATTTCTTGCTTAAAATTTAAATTTACTTTTCCCCATTTTTTAATGTACCTAAGTACATTAATTTTGAAACATAAGTATGAACTTTCACCAATATGTAAAATTGCTTTGAAAAAAATATTATTTTAGTACATTATTAGTCTAGTCTCTCACAAATGATTTTTTTATGAATTATAAATGTTTGGTTTTAATTGTTTTTGAAAAAAAGAAGCAGTCATTTTTCAAAAAGAGCATCTCAAAAAAATTTAGGGGCTTTCTATGGCACCCAAGAGAATTTTAAAAGTTTAAAATCCATGCTGACTTAAACCAATTGTAACATGACATATAATTTAAATATATTTTATACAGTAATTTAATAAATTTAGTTATTGATAATTGTAAATCAGCCCTTTAAAAATTTTTTAATTGCATTATTTCTTTCTAAAAGTCTAAAACCTAACTAAACACTCTTGCAACTCTTGCAGGATTGAGTGCCCTCTGTCCCCTACACACTCCACACTCCACACTCCACAACCGTTCTGCCCCAAACTCACGCTGCGAACCATGTTGTTCTGCCCAAACTCACGCAGAGTACAATTCATTATTTGCTTAACCACCGGCGACCACCGTGTTGCCCGCGACTTCGCCAGCACTACCCGTCTCTGCCGATCCATCAGCAATGTGACTCCATGGCAATTAATTACGACTCTGCCATTACCCGTGCACGCTGAGATTTATGCGAATTTGTTGGGGCCATTGAAGAGCCCTGCTTCTGCTTTGGTCAGCACACTTCAGGCTTTGGTAAGAGAGATTGTGATGGTTCTACTTTGCCAAGCATTATTAGCATGTTAACCTTATGAAAAAGGAAGTCCAGACAAGAAGAAAACGCTTTCATGTTGAAAGAAACTTCCCAAGCATGCCAGTTGAAAGTCGTTGAAATGTGTGATCAAGTACTGCAGCATAAGAACCAGTGAATTCCTTGTCTTGGATTAAGTCCAGATATAAAAAAGAAGCAAACATCAATTTTGTTTTCATGAAATAGTGATCTCAAATTGCCAATTAAGTTCTAACCCTCTCACCCCTCGACCTCCGGGAAATGAATGACCAAGCAATCTACCATAGTGGTGTTACCACAAAGGACTTGCAAGATTCCATTCCAAAACCAGGAAAAAAAAAATAGAAAATAAGGTGAGATTTAACTAGATTACAGGTCTGTAAATCTGCTCAAATGTTATGATCACCGTTACTTCAATCCATTCTTGGCTCTTTTTTCTTATTAAAATTTCAACAAGAAGCAAGCTGATAATAATATATTTTAAAATGAAACTTCCAAATGAAGTAAGATCTAGCATTTTCAACAAAATGTGCCATCAATTAAAATGCAATCAACCACTCATCATTGCCTCTACATGCCTTCCCATCTCAAGTAAGCACCTTTTCTCTTTCCTGAATCCAACGCATTATGCTATTATACCATGAATTCTAACCCAAAAAAGAAAAAGAAAAAAAAAAGAATAACTATGATAGCTTACTGTCTCCGAGAAAGTCAATTACTGAAAACGCATATGCAAGATCATCATGCCAAAACAAAAAAAAGGTAATTTGAAAACAAAAAAACTAAAGTAAAAAAAAAATCTAGGGCGAAATCATGGAGAAGAAGAGAATGCAAGGAATGTAGCAGCTGAAGCAGAAGAATAGAGGAAATGGAGAAAAGGAAAAAGAAAGAGCGAACCTGCCAACCAGATTCGATGATGGAAGCTATGCGAGAAGCTAGCTGATGGAAGAAGAGAGAGAGAGAGAGAGCAACCTTTGAGCTAGGCAGCAGTTTCATAGTAATGCCCTAATAATCAAGGGTGAACATGGTGTGCTTTATTTCAAGAACCAAACCCGGCTGCTATGATCGTCGGCAGCTGAGCAGATGAATAGAGCTCCTGTGGTGCTTGGGGCAGAATGACTGTGCAGGGAAAGAGAACAATCTAGCTTCCAATAGTGTTTAGTTAGGATTTAGGAAGAAATATGTTTTTTGCAATTAAAATTTTTAAAGGGTTAATTTACAATTATTAATGATTATATTTATTAAATTTTGTGTAAAATATATTTAAATTATATGTCATGTTATAATTGGCTCAAATCAGCATGGGCTCTAAACCCTCAAATTTTTAAGGGTATTATAGAATTCCCCAAAAATTTATTATAAATTATTCTAATTAAATACAAAATAAAATAATTCAATCATACACTTTAACTTTCATTAATCAAGATTTACATTAATTAATCCTGAAATGAGTTTGGGATAAATTTTAATTACAAAATGAATAAATATATTTTATTTGGAAATATTAGATTACAAAATTGATCTATAAGAGACCAAAATAGAAAAAATAAACATTTAGTTAAAAAAAATAGCGGTATTTTTTATTTTAATTGTTTAGAATTTATGTTCGCTTTCGTGCTTTGCCCATCTAGGGCCTCTGATTGAAAAGAATCGAACGCCGTTCAAGCTAATTCATACTTGTAATCTAAACCGTTAATCTTTGATCAAGAAAGTATGCCTAACACGTGTCCTCAACTTTAATCATCAGCAAAATCTCCACCGTTGATCTTTATCCCAAGGCCAAATACGGTGCGTTTCGAGTTTTCCACTGAGATGCCCTAATTTCTGAGCTCTCGCCCCTATAAAGTCCAGTCCTGTTCTACGCCCACCCTCTCGCCCTGCATCTCAATGTCATGTCCATGGCAACTCCATGGTAAAGAGATTAGCTTTTTAACATTTTAATTCGTGGGCCTCAGAAATTATGCTGTTTAAGCATTCGATATGGTACCATTTTCTTGATTATTGGGATTTTTCTTTTATACCATCTTCTGATTCAATGTTTGCTGATGTTGAATTCTCAATAGCAAACTCTGATTTTTTTTTGGGGGTGGGGGTGGGGGATTTTCTATCCCTCTTTTTAAGAATAAACAAAGTTTTTTTTTTCCCTTCCTATATTTGCATATGTTATGCTGTGACAGCAATTTTTTCCCTTTTTTTGAAAATATTTTTTGCGAATATTTTATTTGGTTTTTAATGTTTGCAAATGTGTAATTTTGAGGTTTGGATTAGGGGGATAAGATTGTGCAGTGCACTAGTACTTAGGCTCTGCGATGACTTAAAATTATCAGTTGCCTAATCTCAAGGTGCAAAAGAAATGTTGGGCACCGCTTTGCAGATCTGACTCCACATGTTTGAGCTGCCAGTATCACCCATACATAAGCACCAATTTTGCACTTTGAATCACAAAGTTGTTAGTAATTTGAAGTTAAAACAGATTGTTCTGTGTTTTTATTTTTTCTGAGTTTGAAATTTGAAATAGTGTCTGTGTGTTTAATGATTTTATGCTATAAAAAGGTTGAAAGAATTATTGCATAATAATTAAATTAACACGAGTAATTGGTATTAAATTATGGGATACGCGGTGTTGTTGAAAATCTATGTTTCATTGTTGTACAACCAAGTAGGCATTTCCTTGTGGGTTCTTTTACTGCTAAATATGTTCAACCCCTATGCCAATACACGGATGGAATCATAGCATATTATTATGTCATGTATTGCACTCCTACGAGGCTCCATTGCCATTTTATCATTGGAGACCTAATCTAAATGTGCAGAAATAAATATTGGGAATTTGTCATTATTTTTTGGCAGTTTTAACATCACATGTTCAGCTGCCACAAGTTCCTTACATTTTTGCTATGTAATCTGTCCTAGAGTCTACAGAAAACTCAGATCATTCTATGTGACACATGTGATTTGCTTTGACAAATTTTATTTCTATTTGTATTGCACTCCTACGAGGCTCCATGACCATTATATCATTGGATGCTTAATCTAAGTGTGCAGATATCAAAGTTGGGTCTGGTATTTTCAATGCAGCATAAGCTTTCAATGTCTTTGCTGCTTGTAGGACCCTTACATCTCAGCCTTCTTGTCTGAAATATTCTTGACTTTCTAGTTTTAATTCAGGGTTGCTGTAAGTGGCATGTCTTAATATTTGCACTCCTACGAGGCTCCATGACAACTATATCATTCGATGCCTAATCTAATGTGTAGAAATAAATTTTGGGATCAGTATATGACATCTAGCACAAACTTTACTATTTGTGCCGGCTTGTAGTTATACCCTTACATGTCTGCTACGGCATAAGGTTTCTCTCTATAGAATTTAAGTAACTGAAAGCAAACTTGGCAATTAAACCCCATCAAATTGGAATTCAGGATTTCCACCAATTAAACTTTCTGGGAAAGGCTCAACCAGCCCTTAATCTGTGAACGGAACATTGTCAAATTGCTGGGGAAAATCAGATTGGGCTTGGTCAGTTCATTTAAAAATTTATACACGAGCTTTATAATTTACAATCAATTGATTTCTATTGCTACTAACAACTTTTAAGTGCCGACAAGTAACTTCAGGGTTGTGTGAACCGCGGACTGAATAAAGTTTTCTGCTAATTTAGACAATTATTGAACCAATAAATCAAAAGTAAAGACATATGCAAATAGTTGTAAGCCAAATTAAGCCATGACTTTGGGTGAGTTTATTTGTGATTAAGAAATTTAAAATTTTTTAACATATAGTTGAAAAGTTGAAAATTAATTTTTAAATTTTTTTTTTTTAGTTTTTACAAAATAATTGAAAATTGATTTTTTTAAAATTATAATTATTTTTTAAAAATTATTCAAATATATGAATACTTTTTTTTAATAAAAATATAATTTTTTTCTAAAAAAAATTACAACCAAATGCACTATTTATAGTAGTTTGGAAACTATGCTAAATAGCTGGACAAGGAGCCCATATCAAGTTGTGAATAAACTATAAGATAGGCCCAATTACCTGGGCTAAAATCGTAGGTTTGTGTTAATTTTTTCAAATATAAAACAGTGTTTGTAAATGCTAAATCAATCATGGAGTTGGGCCTTCAAAGGCCTTATGCCCGAGGCAAGACAAGACAATTCGTGAAGGAAGCCCATTGAGTGATACTCTACTGGACTAGGACAGCATTGAAGTCTCCCAAGCTGAAATGCCAATTGATGGGAATGACTTGCTTAAGGGGGCGTTTAGTAGGGAGTTTCAATTTTTATTTCTGGGAATCTTAATCCCAAGAATATTATTCTCGGGAATAGTTTTCCCAAGCATATATATTTTGAGGCTTTGGTAGACGGATTAAATTCTCAGGAAAATTTTGTTCATTTCCAAAAATACACTTAGCGGTCGTGACAGCGGTGATGGTCGGCGGTGGTTGTGATGGGCTGCATGATGGCTCGCGGTGGTCGATGGTGGTCTGTCTGTGGCCCGCGGTGGTTGGTGGTGGTCCGGCGGCAAATGCCGCCCATTCGACGGTGGTTGGTGTTGGTCTGGCGGCGGCCGACAGTGGTTCGGTGACGATCGGTGGTGGTCCAGCAGCAAACAACGGTGGTTGATGGTGGTTCGGCGGCGGCTGATGGTGGTCTGGCGACAAACGACAGTGGTTGGCGGCGGTCGACGGTGGTCCGGCCATGGCCAGTGGCGGTTCGGCGGCAACCGGTGGCAGTTTGGCAGCAAATAATGATGGTCCAACGGCAATCGATGGTGGTCCGGTGGCTGCCTGATGGTGGTTGAGGGTAGCCGACAGTGGTTTGCGGTGGTCTGGTGGCTGCCTGCGGTGGTTCGACGGAGGTCGATGGCGATTTGGTGATGGAGAGTGGCAGTGGAGGGTAACTGGTGGTGAGTGGTAGCAGGGGTAATTTGATCTTTTTACATGAAAAAATATTCCCATGCCATGAGAATGTTACAATCCCATGTATAAGATGGGATTATTTTGGGGGGAATCTTACCCCAAAATCAATCCCGAAAATATTATATTCTCGAAAATATTTTTCTAAAATTTGTACCAAACATAGGCATTTCCAAGGGTTTTGATTGTTTCTAATATATTGAATACATTAAAAATTCAGAAGTCTTGCTTTTTCAATCAAATTTTTCACTTTTGATTTCTTAAAACACCTACCTATTAAGATATAGAGTTGAGTATGCAACTACGCGTAACCCTGTTCAATAATTGATGTTTAATGAGTAAGAAAATGTATAGTTGATGGGTCATCATTGTACCTGAGAGAACCTTGACTACTCACTTCCATTAGCAAGTGTGCACCTCCTCTTAGTAATACACTTTAATTCAGAAAAATAATGTAGTTGATGTGTCATCATTGTACTTGAGAACCTTGGCCATTTACTTCCATTAGCAAGTACTGCCTGTTAGTTATACACTTAAAAATACTTTAATTCGTCTAACAATACAAATAAATGCCGTTCTTTTTAACACCGAATACTGACCACCCCATCAATCTCATTAAACATCATTTTCTAATTAAGTTCTAATTCTCCCTCGTCCGCTGATTGCTTTGAAGTGATATTAAACCACAAAACGCGATGTGACTTTAATAAGCTTAAACAAATTAGTAAAATCTGTGGTTTATTAAAAAAAAGTAGCCAAGTCTTAGTTAGTCTGCCGGATTGATCAGAAAACATCTTTGCAGTTTCTCTTTTGCTTAATCATGCACATGCCCTGTAGGCTTGTACGAAGAGTCTTGACTATTACTTGTTTTGATTCAGCTGCAAACTGGAGTTGAACCTCACAGCTGAAAATTTAGAAACAATCAATTGAAAGAAAAGGTACCACTAAAACCTCATCTCAAAATCAATCATGGTAATCTATGCATATTGCAAAACAAGCAGGAAATAAGAATGATAACTTAGCATATAAACACAATTTAAATACCATGTAGGCGAAATTTATAGATTTTTATTGGAGAGGCATATTATTGGTTTTAGTTCATGTCATTTTGCTTTTCTAAAATAGATTAATGTGGTTTCAAATTTATTTCTTAGACAAGCGTATTATCTATTATTTTTGTTAGAGTTTTATGTTGTTTAAAAATATGATATAGATAACTTTTATAAAAATTTAGGTAACTTTTCGCCTATGAACTAATTTTTAGGGTTGAATTAGATCCGATCAATTATATTATAATATTAGAATCTATCCTATAATTATTATTAAATCACCTGTAAATGTGCAATCCTGAGATGAGAGGGAGGTTGATTAGCAAGGACTTTTCTAGTGCCTAATCAACACGCATTGAAGAGTTCCTTTAGACAAAGCTCGTCTTCTTGAGACAACGATGAAAATGTGGAAGCTTGCCTCATATATAGAACTACCTAACTTTTTAACATTTTCGCTCCTAGAGTAGGACTATTGCTTTATAACATATATATGGTTGTATAATATATACATGCTATAGCTCGCACATGATTTACTGATTCTTTCATAAGACACCTCATATTAATGCTCCGACTCTCAAATATATATGAAAAATTTTTAATCTTTTCAAGATATTAATTGTATTTTTTTTATCTCGATATTTTTATTAAGTAATAAGGTAGTTATTAGGAAATTTTTTAGGAATATTTAACAAAATTCATAAATAAAAGAATTTACTAAAATTAACGTGATGGGTGGTTATCTCATAAACTGCGTTGAGGTTACGTTCCCTTTTGAAAATGTCTTGGAAAGAAAGCGACAATTCAAGAAAGGCAAGTCTTATCATGACATGTTGAAGCATTTATGCCGTTTCGCTAGTACAACATAAAATAACTGGATATATTCTTATTGTTGAAGAGCCTAAAACACAAAAAAAAAAAAAAAAAAAAGAGCGAGAGATGAAAATAAACAAACTTTTGGTTGGTTGGATCATGTTTTCCTGTTCTGTCTTTGAGCCTGACTTGAACCACCTCAGCAGTAAGAAGCTCTTTCCAGACATGGTTTCATCGTTTGTACATACTAAGCCATGTTTTAGACATTTGTTAGTTAGTTTTTTTTTTTTTTTTTTTAGGTGTTCATTAGTTAGTAGAGTTGAATCTTTACATTTTATGATATTAATAAACTAAACAAGTTCTAAAAATTAATAAAGACTATTTCATCAAAATAATAATAATAATAATAAAGAGTACGTTCATAATTTGAACTTGCCGCAAATTTATGAGTTCTTCTGCTAATGAAGTAATGATCAAAAGCAAGCTGCCAATTTCAATTTGTGTGGTGAAGCTTAATTTTCAGAAGTGAAGGAACTAAGAGGGAGGTGAATTGGATCAATAGCAGAAAATTATAAAATAAAATTCTAATAATAATTGGAATAAAATTGAAAATAATTTAAACACAAACAATGCTGAAATAAAAGAAATGAAGGAGTAGGAGAAGATTGCACAAGTGATTTGTATATTGGTTTACCTATAATGTGTGACCTATATTCAGTCCCCAATTACTTGGGATTTGTTTTCACTCTTATATTTTTTCTTACAAGGATTTTGATCAACTTTTCTCTATCCAATTTTCAGGTAGAGTATAGATAGTAATTTATTTTTCACAAGAACACCACCAAACTTTTCTCTATCTAGAGTATGACTATAGTTTCCTTTTCACAACAACACCGCCAAACCTTCCCCTATCTCAACCAAAATAGGGTAATCTCACAAGGTAGGGATACTTTAATAGTTGAGCTACAATGGGTTTCAAACTCTCTCAAGAGAAGATAAGCAAGTTTAAATGCAAAGCTAATAAGTTATGATAAACAAGATATAGAGCAAGGTAATCTCTCAATATTTCTTCTTGATTGAGGTTCTTCACTTCTTTTCCATTCTTCAAGACTTTATATAGATGATAAACTATCGATAATTACTAGTTGTTAGAGAATATTCTGGCTTGAGTTTGGTTCAAAGGATTTGCCTAATCAGTTTTTGCATAGTTGCTATTCCTGATATGTAGTTGCTTTCTTGACTCATAGTTATTGGTTAAGTTATTATTTCTCTTTTATTGAACAACCAAGCAATAATGCATCCTTATGACCATTATCTTCCTAACTTACTTCTCTAATCTTGGTTTTTTGAATTAAAAATAGATTACAAAGATTCCAAGAATTAGGTTTATTTTATGAATGATTTATATATCAAGAGAAGAGTAATTTCAATGAAATAAATAAAGAAACTTAGAAACATATTTTTTTAATAAGAATATAATTCAAAAATATTAACATCAAATTTAAACAAATTAATAAAGTACTCATCATCAAAATATCAAACCCAACAAGAAGCAAACTCAAATTGCCATCTTTTGAACTACGAAATTAAACTTTGAATATTCGCGAGACTTCTTTTATGCATATTGCTGAGTCACTTACTAATGTCGCTTTCTTTTTTTTTTTTTTTATTTGAAATAAATGACCGGATACAAATAAATTGCCATCCCCTTCTATTGGATACGCGCTGTCCTTTTCATATGATTTCAACAATATTTTGAATTTTGCTTGATAGTTTGCACAATAATTGGTGATTTTGTAAAGAATCACCAACTTTGCAAACTGTTTCACGGAAGCTTTAAATATAGAGACATCATAGACTTCAAAATCAGCCATGAATATGATGGAATAATCAAGAGATAAAGAAAGAATTTTTTTTTTTTAAAAAGAAAGATAATTGTAATGAAAAGTCTGCGAATTTGTTCAGAATTTTTTCCGTGGAAATATCATTTTACTGGTTCACAAATTAGTACTCAACGCCGTGGAATTCATTCATAAATCATTCATGCATAAATGAATATTCATCTTTGGCATGATTACGGCATGTCCCTAATCGAGTAGCAATTACAGTCTTAAAGCATGGTCCTGAAACTTAAACTGTAGTTCATGTGACTCTTTCTCGAAGGATGTCAGTAACCACTAATCTCAAAGTAGCTAATATGCTTATGGACTGAAAAAGTTGTGTTTGATTTTGACAATTGCAGATTCGAATATAAAATTGTTCTCTTCTAAGAAGTCAAATCCAAATTAGGTTAAAAAAATTTAAGTGTGCATTATGGTTTCCCTCTTCATATAGTACATGACAACCAAGCAAATGAATAGAGAGGTGAAAAGGAACCCCAAATATAAACAATGAATTAAAAATGTTGAAAAGCCAGAATGCGACATGAAACCAGCAGCAATAAAGTCCATAGGAAATACTTCTATTGTTGGATATGGTTGTGTGTACAGTTTCAAATTCAACATAGGAAATTATGAACGAGTAAATGTCATTCAATTCACGCACTCTTTCTATGGTCACCAGTTTGTCCGGAGAAAACATATCCTCTACTTAGAAAATCCAGAGATTTACGTGTTTGTTCGGCCGATGAAAAAGTTTATAATTTAGGGGTTAGTAGTTTGCATAACTATGACAAATTAAGCTTTAATTTACTTTAACATATTTAAAAAAAATCACATCAACTTGCATTTTAATATGATTTTTTTGTTTTAATTTATGATTTGATGTGGAAAATAATTATTTTTTCATTGAACCGAACTTGGTTTGTAAACTATAAACCAAACACACCCTTAGATATAGAGATTTAAGTCAAACCCAAAACAAATGTTTATGAACATCTGGTGATACATGGAAACAATTACAAAAGAACTTTTTTCCACGGAAGATCCTTGATTGCTTTTCAGACAACGGAAAATCCTAATTCCCAGAAGGAGTCTCTGTGAAAGCATCAACAAAAACCATTATGGAAATATATAACATTTTTCTGTGTGCATGCATGCTTGCCTCTTATGGCAATATTGGGAAGAAAACCAATGGCTTTTCACTTGGTTTGATTGAGGATGCTGCGATTCACACTTCCAAATTCCAATTAACTCAGGCTCAATCAAAATATGGGGGAATCAGAAGGGGAAGAATTCACCAGATGAAGAATGCTGTTCCAGTAGTTCTTGCTATCTTCATAGGTGTCACTGCCACTTCCACCATCACAATTATTATTAGAGTCTCCTCCACTGCCACCTTCAGATGACAAACTCAACTCATTGGAGTTGGTATTCAGCAAGAGATTGGTGAACCCTTCCTCAGCAATGGCATCCCCAACATGGACATGTGCACCACCAGCACTGTTCCTAAGAGACTCATGAGAACCCCACGTGGTTTCCATGGTCATTGTCAACTCATGCAGGCTAGATGTGAAAGGCATTGAATTCTCCATACCATCTTTGTACTCATAGCCTTTCCACTCTTGTTGATCACCTTCTTCTTTTACAGTTCTTCCAATCTCAGAAGAAGAATCTGAATTAGTAGTGCCCACAAACTCAATCGTAGGCACTGCATTATTATTTTCTCCAAGTGTAGATCCACTAGTACTCATAATTGGAGGTGCATTGTTCTCGGAGAAAGATAAGGTAGATATAGGGGACTCAAGGTCACCATTGATCCCAGTTGCAATATTGCCACCATTGCCTTCATTAGATTTCAACCACTCTCCATTATTCCAATCCTTTGTTATTGGTGGTTCATTCGGTAATCTGCTCATAGCTGGAGCTGAAGAAGATGATGATGATGACGATGGTGGAAAAGTAGAACTTGCAAGGTGCAATGAATGTGAACGTAGTTTTGATTCCCTAACCAACCTTGCTTCAGCTTCAAGTCTAGCACTCTCCCACTGAGCCATGTGGCTGAGGTTTGCAGCAATCTTGTTGGAATGGCCGTCACTAGAGAGGAGGGCATCATTCTTAGGCTTGTGGGTCACTGGGTCAATCCCCATTTTGGTTAACCTCTTCTTAAGATGCGTGTTCCAATAGTTCTTGATCTCATTATCTGTTCTCTTTGGCAAGTGTGTGGCTATTGCTGACCACCTGATACAAGACAAACACAACATAATATAGACATATCACATAAAAACCAATGCAAACCCTAGAATCCATCAACTACTGTACTACTAGTATATTTGGATTTTGGGTTGTAGACACTTAACCATAATTTAAAGGATTTAAACTGAGTGTTAATTCACAAATAAAAGCATGTTGAATTATGTTTTAGGGAAACGTTATTTGAACATTTAAAGGTAGATATCTCAGATATAATAGAAAGAGAAATTAAGGCACAAATTTTTAGATTGTGATAATTGTTAAGCAAGAAAAATATTATGAGATATCTATTTTTATATGTTCAAATAATATTTTCTTTTGATTATCTTAACTCTCAAATTATGTTTTAAGTAAAAATAAAATAAAAGTTACTTTTCTACATAAGACGAAACCATAATTTATAAACTATAAACCAAAGACACATATAGCCAATTATCATGTTTAAGTTCCATTGTTTGATGAACTTCTCTTGTTCTTGTTTAATTAAAATATTATGTAAATTAAAATGCAACTTCAAGCGAAAAAGGTATATGACATGTCCTAGTTAGAAATCACATTCACGGACCATTGATTTAGCTTTGTGTGGCAGCTGGAAGATACTTTTGCTGCATTTAAGGACCATCTTGAATAAACTTGGTTGTGAGGGAGTGAATTTATGGACATAGCAGGAAGCACAATTAAATATGTGTGTTGGAAATGGGCTAGAAAATGTGGTTCAATAAATTGAGAGGCCATTCGCATTTAAGACATTCTGCAAAGCAAGGGAGTTGGAAAAGGAAAAGAAATTATAGCCCCCAGTTGCAAAATGCCCGATTCACAGCAAGTGGTATGTAAGAAAAGTAATAAAATATTAAGTTGAGGTGTCAAATAGTACCATAATTCTTTTCATTTCGTTTTTCATCATAATTTTGTAACATGATAACATTTGAATGGGGGCAGAAGATATCATTGTTCTCAATCTAAAAAGAAAAAATGAAAAGAAAATAGAATCATGATGGTACCAAGAACAGAATGATAGGAAAAACAATGAAAACTAATAAAATGAACACCTTTGAACATTCAAGCACAAAAACCTAAAGACTGACTACAGGCAGAAGAACTATATTATACCCTAAAACTCCTCAACGTAGACCTTGTAAAGATACCAAACCTGTTCCCTAATAGTGCATGGAGTTGAATGATGGTTTGTTCTTCTTGCAAACTGAACTTTCCCCTCTTAATATCAGGCCTTAGATAATTGGTCCATCTCAATCTGCAGCTCTTGCCACACCTTTGAAGTCCTATATACAATAATATAGCCAAGAGTTTCAGTGAATACTACACTGCAAACATTTTTACTGCTATTCACAGCATATATATAGTAACATAAAATTACCAGCTTTTGCTGGCAAAGCACGCCAGCTTCCATGACCATGTTCTTCAATATAAGCCAAGAGCTTCTGATCCTCCTCAGGTGTCCATGGTCCTTTCTTTAAACCAACCTTGTCACAGCATGGCGATCTTCCCATTTTGAAGGTGGAACAGTACTACTAAACACTCTGGTAGCTTTTCCTATTCTTCATATATAGCACACAAGAAGAGGAAGAGAGAAACTATGGAAAGAGAGAAAGAAGAGAAGGATTAATACTTGGACTAGTAAATGAAGAGATGGGGCAGTGAAGAAATGTCAGTGGCATAAATGGGATAATAAGAAACTAATTTAACAGAAGAGTACACATGTGCACTATCATTACAAGAATACCCTTATAATACCCACAACTAAGTTCTCTGTGGTCTATTCTTTGGAGTGCAGTAATTGGATTGAAATGACTACGAAGCGGTTCCATTGTCTTTTCATATTCGAATTTTAACCTATTTGACAACTTTGAGCCATAATACTTTAAGTGATACGTCACCTACAATTTATGGCATATGTAGGTAGGGCCAATTTTCAGTTATTCATATGGGTCCATCCGAGTTTTTCTTTTGTCTATCCAACAATATTAGTATGAATCATTTTCCAGAAAAAAGAAAGAAAAAAATCCTCTTTTTTTGGAATAAAGTAAGAAGAGACTTATGTTGATTGGGATCAAATATATTTAAGAACGTGAGCTTGAAGCAGATCAAAGCTAATTTAAGCAAATGTTTCTTCTTAAGCATAGTTTTAGTGAACCTCAGCAAGAGGACTCACTTAACTGGTCTTCAATGGTGTAAATTGCAAACATGTATATAACTGGATCAAAGTTTTTTCTGCATCAAATTATTGTTGTGTACTTTTCTTTTTGTTTTGACAAAAAATTTGACTAAAAATTTTGTTTTGGCAGCCCGAGAAATTTTATTTGTATATAAAAAATAGAAAGCATGTCAATATACATAAAAAGAGAAAGAAATATTGGTGGCAAATTTATTACCCTTTCTTTTACACCACTACACACCTTTATTTATTTCTCTCTTAATGTATATCTAGGTCGTATTCGTATATAATTTTTATGTACAAATATAATTTCTCAGTTAACTTTGACGCTTCATGTTTCATGCTTGAACAGTAGAGCCTTAAAGGTAATCAATAATTTCTTCCAGCCAACAGAGGAATCCACTAGAAGTTGGCTACAAACCTACCAATAGAACAAGTAAAAGTTCCTTTCCAGTTCAGATTTTTGAATTTTGTTGTAACTTCATTGCACAATTCTAGGTGAAAATAGCGGGTGTATCCTGTGTGACTGACTAAGCTAATTCAGATCAAAGAAACAGTCCCAGCTAGGATTTCATAATTCAAAAAATAAAGACTAATTAGTCGCGTGGATTAGTACAAAGTGACTAAAATTAGCCTTAGTTGACACGCAAATGATTTGGAACTCTCTTGACTTTATCTTTATGATATGCAAGCTACACTAACATGATTTGTTTTTTAGAATGAGAACAACTTCCGGAAGAACTCAAATCTTCCGTCCTATTTTTTGTCCTCAAAATAAAGTACTATTAACTAACAAAAGAAAGCACTATCAACTAAGAAAAATGCATATTATTAACAAAAATTTCATTAAAGTACAGAAAAAATAGAACAGAATATTTGAATATCATAAAGTAATAAATTGAGGTACATTTTTAAAGGAGCTCCTCATCATCACTACAAGAGCGGTGGGATCTAATGCTAGCTACCCATATAAAATGAAATCAATCCATCACATAGGAATGAAGGCGATGGTGTATTATTACTTTGAGTCCCCTTGCAATTACTAACTGAAGGCATCTGTTGCTAAAAGGTGGAGGCATACCCGTTCTCATAATCTCTTTTATTGTTGCATTAATTTATGTCCACTGTCCAATGGCACATAATATAAACGGTCCCAATCCAAAAGTATCTCAATTGAATGAGCAACATTTGATGTATAGCATTAGGATGAGATGCCGTACAAGCCTATATGCCGTTATGAGGAGACTTTTGTTTTACATAATGGAGCTGCAATTGACACTATTGGCCGGTAATAATTTAGAATGCACATGAGTACTAGTTTACTTAGGACCCCATTTTCTTTTGAATTAATTCATTGAAGTAACAGTCATATTGGTAGGGAAAAGAGCACATGACCTAGCAAAACCAAGTTGGCACTCATAAGAGTCATGATGGCTCTAATAAGTCATCACTAATCACTATACCAAGATCAGAAACTTGAGTTGCCCAAAAAAGAATAGGCAGTTATATAGTGGCTACTTTGATGCGATCCAAGAGAAATGGCATTTGAATCATTTTTTGGGATTTTTTTAAAAGATATTTTAAAGTATTTCTTAAATATTAATTGAGAGAAAAAATGAAATTCATTCTCAACTAATGTTTAAAAGGTATCTCAAAAAATAATATAAATAATATTAGTATCTTTAAAAAAAATTCCAAAAAATAATATAAATAATATTAAATCACGAATAACTTCCCTAATTAACAATTGAATGGTGGAGAGCACTCTGGTAATTTGTGGGGTGCTAGGGCAATTTATGGGAGTGGGGTTTCTAAGGCTGCTGAAGGGCACCTTGAATGATCTTCATCTGGTGCATATGAAAAGACAAAAGAAGGGTACCGTGATGAGAAAGGGGCTATAAAATAGAAATGTTAAATATGTGTGTGGAGTGCAAAGGCAAGGACTCATGGATCCAAGACTTGTATTGGCTATAGAAAGGACAATGGGGACACCCTCCTTAAATTTTCCTTGATCACTGCCAGCTCTGGCATTGCAATATGGTCCAGCATAGTCTTAAATGATCCTATTAAATGAGTGCCCATTACACTTGTCAAAATTATACAAGTCCATATCTGACGGAAAGAAAATGAAATTCAACATGAATCGAATAATTATTGAGTAGGCAAGGCTATTATATAGATATTTTATTCAGTAATAAATTTTAAATAAATTTAATTTTAATATATTATCACACTTATTTAATGACTATTATCATATCAATAAATAATAATAATATTTGGTTTTTATAATTATTATCTAGAAAATTATATATATATATATAAAATTAAATGATGGTTTATAAATTTTATATTGACAATGCGCGTCAAAATTACTACAATGTGCATCAAAATTACTAATACTAAATATTTGAAAGGTTGTGTGATCTAAATAGAGAGTAAAGCAATTCTTAAAACACGTATGTTTCTATACATTTATATATTTTAGTCATTTTTTTGGTGGTTTAAAATTTAGGTTGATAGGAATGCTGACTCTAATTTAGGGTGGGGGAATATCTCTGGTTGATTGAACTTTTATAAAATATTTATAAATTATCTATTAATGGAGAAATTTAGAGATAGAACTCAAATCATAGCAATATATGTGTAGAAGATTGATCAGGTAATTAGCCAACCCCTGTTGACTACATATTAGTTATTAAATAGAGTATTTACGAGATTACTTAATACACATTACTTACTCGAAAGATTTTCTGCATGAACCATCACTTCCACTAATAATACATTTACCTTTGGCGTTGGTCTCAGTTTTTCAGTTCAGTGTACGCCAGAAACTGCTGTGTTTCACTGTAGTTTAGTTACAGTTAAACGAGGGAGCGTTTACAAAGCCACAAGCATACCACCCCAATGCTGGTGGTTCAGTTTCAATGTCGATCTTCTGATGTCATAAGATCAAGGAAAATGGTCTGACAATATCAGCAATTTTCACCAATCATAAATTGTATATCTGTGAGGAATGAGAGGATTAGATATCAGCGTCGCAAGAACTAAGTGCAGGTATATGAAAAATTTTCTTCAATAAATTATTTTTTCTCTTTGTAAATAAAACTAATTGGCACAAGACTTTGACCAAAATAAAATTACTAAGGCTACAAGAGACCCTCGTTTTATGAATAAAACCTATAGCAGGAAAGATAACAAACTACTGATCAATAATGAACACTTTATCGTACAAGAGGAATAAAAACGTCATCAATCTTCGTAGTTTTTCAATACTACGCCAATACAAAAGGAAAAATTAAGCTTCCTATCACCATAGGGTTAATTAGGCTGGAAAAATAGCTGAAAGCGGGTTATGAATTCATTGAATGACCGATCAAAAAAGCAAATTATTTCTTTACTTTGCAAGGTTTGTTACCATGTGTGGATGTGTATTATTTGTCATAAGTCATAACTCATAATAACACCATGTCATTAGCAAGAAGTCTTTTTCGAAAGAGAAACCGTGATAATGAAGGGACCATCTGGTGACACCGACTTTTGATGATTTTTAAGCTTAATCACGAGCAGCTTATTGAACTCTTACTGCATTTGTGAGACTTATTATCTACTTAATGTGTTTACAAATTCACAGCAGATGATTCCAACTACTAATAGAAAACTTTTAGGCATGCATTCATCAATATCTGAAAATGATCACGAATTCTTCAACGCATAGTGAATTAAACTCCTTTAAGTGAGTTTGTTTTCAAAGTGAGAAAGTAAAAAATATCTATCTTTAGGCATTAAATATTTCATAGAATTTACATAATATATGCATGTTATTGATCTAAAGTAGATATACTCTTGCTTTCTTATTTTATAGACAAACTCACTTTAGAATTAAACTTTTTCCTTGGAATAGTAGCCTACTAGGCTCAACCACACGGCTCACGGCCGTTCCTGAAATATGCCCATCCTGGTGAGGGAGCTAACTTCTTCAATGTCACCAACAAATTTTGTTTATTGGTCACACAACTCATACCAAAAGAACCCATTAATCTGCACAATGTGAAAGTTTTGGCAAATTTCCAATCCACGTTTAGTCAACTCCTGTATTGGAGTTGTCAGCAATAAACATCGCATGTATTTCGTTGAAAGAGTTATGTTATTTAAGTCTTTAATACAAAATACTACATCTCTGTCGTATAAATATATATAACACTATTTTGTCGTAATATATGTGTATTTCGATATTCATCCATATTTACATTTATATACTAAATTTATATATAATGTGTTCGAATAATATTTTCGTTCATTGAAAATAGACTAGCATATATAGCATAACCTACATCTCATAATAAGGATAACTGTGGCTCCCAACGGAGTACATGTGAAAGTTTTTCTTGATCTCAAAGGTGCAAATAAAACCAGATAATTTCTCATTATAATTGGAATGAATTACTTATCATTGGGGCAGTTCAAAACACCTAAGAGATCTATTGCAATAGACTTAATTAATTATCGGCCCTAATGGACTAACATTACCTCAATATTTCTTCCTCCACGTCCCACTTAATTACAGCTCTAACTCTAGACTTGAATTTCCAACTAAGCCATTATGTCTATATTATGCTAGAGAGCTGCAATTTGATCTGACTCACCATAACAACCAAATTAAATAAAATAGTGAACATTATTGGATATCATAACTTACTACACATTGGCACTTGATCATACGCTCTACTTATTGACTACCAAGTTTAATACATGTAAGGTTCGTTAAGTCCTTATAAGGCTAATGCTAAATTACACGCTCACGACCTTTTATCCCAAAATCTCACGACTTTACCTCTTATTTATGCTGGATTTTTGCCTTGCATTGGGCCTTGGTTATTTAATTAAAAAAAAATTGAATCATGTTTCCAGGGAGTGTCATGTGAGCCTAAAGGAAAGAGATAGCATTGGTTGATGAGAAAATAAAATGAAAAGATTTTGTTGAAAATTTGAAGATTTGAATATTTAAATTTGAAAATTTGAAATAAAAATGGAAGAAAAGCAGAAAAAGATTTGATTTGAAGAGAAAAATAAGGAATTCTAAACATGGCGAGTTCTTAAGTGGAACACACTTGCAAATTACACCATATAACTTGTCAATCTAATAGGTGAGATTTAATAGTATATAGGTATATAATTTATTTGTAATATATTGTAATAATTTTTAAAATTTATCTGTATAATCCAAAATTAAATATGCATGATTTTAAAGTTAAACATACTTTTTAGGGATATTTCATGATCACATAGATAAATTTTAGTTATTTTAAAAATAAATGTGATGCACTGTACGAATTTTTAATTTTATGTGTATGATCTTGAAATTAAATAAAATTTTATTTGCATGATTCTAAAATTAAATAGATATTTTTGAAAATATTTTAGGATCAAACAGTTAAATTTTGATCACTTTTAAAATACATTTAATCATAATTATAAAACTTAACTAAAATTAAGAAATTACTATAGCGTACAATATATGTTTGGTGTGTATATACACTTTTAAATCATATTTATAGATCATGTTACACATTTACAAGGTACATGATGCCTCATGCAAATAAAGGGCATAGTAGTATTTGCCTCTAAAAATTTGAAGTTTATTAGAGATTTATTATGAGGTAGAAAGTTTATGAGTAGAGTGAGTATTTTGTGAATATGGCTATATTGAGATTTTGAGTTGAGAGAGTTACTCAGATTGATGATTGTATTTTTGACAAAAATTAGTGAATTGATTTGTGAAATTGTAAATATAGGTAATAAAGGTCAAATCACATTAATTTCTTGTGCTCTTTTACTTGATTATTTGTTCAGCTTGTGTGGATTGGGGATTTTTTTTTTCCCAACAATTTAAGCACTTTTTTTTTTCAATTGCTTACATCCATATTTCTCAATTTATTCTAAAATTGAATTGCACGCTAATGCGTGTTGGCTAAAGGATGTGTGGAGAAACCTTTTGGAATAATTGTTCGGAATTCGCATTTTCACGTTGAACATACTGTTGACTGTTGTTAGATACCTTCATAGGTATCATACCGCTGGGGGCAAAGTTAGGAATTAAATAATGAGATGACTAAATACGTACTAATTTAAGTATTTAAGTGAGCCAAACATGAAACTATACCAAGAATTTTTAGATGCTTTTCTAAAAAATTTTCAATGAATGTTTATTACTCTTCAGGCAGGCAAATTTTTCCTGTGCACAAGTGTATCTTAGAAACACTCACTTTGTGTCCATTGAATAATTTCTCCAGATAGCAACGCGAACAATGACATCTTTCTTCCTTTTAATACATCTTTTTTTTTTTTTAGTACACATGTTTCTTCCTTTTAATACATCGTACGCGTCGTTTCATTCATTTTCATCTTTGGTTGAATCGAATTCAAGCACATCACCGATTTTGAAAAAAAAAAAAATCTTTTACATAAAATAAAATGCATAAAATCATCAAATTGATCCCCCTTTTTTGTCTATCCAATCAATTCACGGATCTTCCTCTTCCATATGTGGATTCGCTCGACATTTTTGTTCGTCAAAGCGACTCTTGGTTTTTAGTCAAAATGTCCAAATATGGGCCTGTTTAGTAAACGGGTTTTGGGCCAACTTGTTCCACTTCATTTTCCAGGTTTTCTGTTTTTCCCCCCTTACTTAGCCGTGTTAAACTACCCACCTCCCACGTACTAGGCCCAATCAACGGTTTTCAACCTTAAGTGACCCAAAAACAAAAGTGCAAACTGTTAAAGAAGTGGACCCAAAAAAAAAAGTCAAAGATAAAAAAGTAAACCTCAAAATTCATTTCTTCTAAAAAAAAAATAACCTCAAAATTCATCTTTTAAAAATACAGTGTCGAACACATTAGTCCGTGAAAAGTGAAAACTCCAGAATAACCTCCCCACTGCCTCCATCGCACGACTAGCTTTGGGAACGAGATATTGGTTGCTTAGTGTACCAAGATTATCATATAAATGAGTTTTTGAGGAGACCCACATCTAATTATAGAGAAATTTTCGTCCAAACCATAGCTTCATATAGGGCAAAGATAAACTTTTAAGGACATTGCTTAAATACAATTTACGGAAACTTGTTCTATTCCTTCTTTTGTTAATTTGTTCTCTAACTACGCTTGTTCTGTTTTATTTTAAGCAGTAGCTAAAATACCAATATTCAAAATTATTTTTCCAACCAATGTGAGCTAAATAGGCATTTTTTTAAGCTATTGTAAGCTAAATAGCTTACAATCCCTTGTGCAACCCAAACCAATACACACAGAATCCTAGCCTTTTTTTCTTCTCCGTCTTTAGCTATTGTCATTAATGTTCCTTCTTCTTTACCATATTCGCTGCACAACCAAGGTCTCCCCATTGCCTCCATTATTAATTGCACGACTAGCTTCTAGAATGAGATAGTGGCTGCTTAGTATACTACGATTATCATGTGAACAAGTTTTTGAGGAGACCTACGTCTAATCTTAGAGGGTTTGTTATTAAAGCCATAGCTCCACGTATGGTAAAGGTAAATCCTTAAGGATAATACTCAAGCACAATTCATGGTAATCTTGTTCCATTCTTTCTTTTGCTAATTGGCCCTCTACGTGTGCCTGTTTTGTTTTGTTTGAAACAGTAGCTAAAATACCAATATCCGAAATTATATTTTAAAAAATGTAAGCTAAATAGGCATTTTTAAAAGAAATTAAACTTCATTTGTTTAAAAATAGATTAGGCCCGCCCCAAATCACCATTTTTTAGTTTGTTATATTTGAAATATTACATATTCATTCATGCCACTATGTGTGGTTGAATCCCATTTCAAGAGCTCCAAATATCCAACCAAAAAATGGTTGACCACGTCGTTTGTGGGTAAGCAAGACTGCAATGGTGAATGAACGAGAGAAAGACCATTATCTAAAGGAAACCAAAAATAGCAAAGGCAATAACAATTATTGAAAACATTTTGTCGAAGGTTAGGACCAAGTTCAGAAAGAACATTATCCAATTTAAAATTAGGTGTATGTATCGACCAAAAGGCAAGAAATAGAACCGAAAAAATGCCAATTTCATACTATATTTAGGAACTCCAATTCATTGTATAAGTTGCTTAGAGGTAAACAAGGATAAGCTTGAAGGTACCTTATCCTCATGAATAATTTTACCAGCTAGTGCATGCGCACGCATATCTTCAGTAAACGCTGAGTCTCTCTTTCTCTCTACCACACACACGATCTTATATCATATATAAAGTATCCAAAATTGACAGAATTAGCAAATGGTCAATCTAGTCATCATTTTTGATACAAAGGGTAGAATCAATCGCTTCTCAGTTGGCTAAAACTTATCACTGTTGGCAATAATGCAACTTTATTTTTTTATAATTGCTTAAAATTGAATCTAGCATAAGAGATTGCATCGATTATAAGTGTCATGGGTTGGAAAATTAAGCTCCTCGAATTCTAAGGATGACACTAGTCAAATAAAACCAATAATATTTCTTTCCAGTGTCAACCAGGGCATTAGAAACATTTATCTTGCTTTGATACCACCTATAAGATCAAATATTTACTATTTGGCCCAAAGCTATAACTATAGCTGATAATAATGGTGTAACTTTATTTCTTTATAATTTCTTATAATTGCATCTAGCATAAGGGGCTGTATTTATTATAGGTGCCATGAGACGAGATATTAAGTCCATCGAATCCTACAGAATTCAATTTCAATATTTAAATTAGTTGACTTACTCAATGTTTGTTATCTCATGTTGTCAAGGTGGTTTTAGTTTTGTATATCAGAAGCTTATCTTTTGCACAGCTGTAGCTCGATATCTTAGGGAGCTCTTGTAATCAACTTATCTATTTGTACTTGATCAGAATTCATTGAATGAAGAACACTTTGATTCTCAGCAATAGTTATCATAGTTTCTACCCAGAGGCATATAGGTCATGGTTCTGAAATGAGAATGCAAAAATGTATACCACTTTAGACAATTATTGAGGCGCAGGAAGAGTGCCTAGATTCAACGACAAAGCATCAACTTCGTCAGGATTTCACACTAACCACTTCGTTTTTGTTCAAATTTTAGCTACATCTAATAAGCACTAAACAAAATCGAAATTGAACACTCATGCCATATGGATACCGTATGCACTCCTTCGAATTTATATAATTGATGATATGTTCATCTATAAGGAAATAAAATGACCGCATTACATATGAATCACATTCGTTCTTTAATTTTTGTTTTCAATATTTCGGGTCCCCCCAAAGTTGTTAAAAGAAGCAACACAAGGATTAAAAAAAAAAGGTGAATAAACAAAAATCTTTAACGTGTGGTAAACTGTGTCTTTGTTCGCGTTCCTTTTGCATTGAAATTCGATGAAAAAGGATTAAGATATTTATTTTAACGTCTGTTGTAAAGCTTTTCCAAACACGTTGAATCTTGTCCAGTTTCAATTTTATATTTGAAGGACAAATACAATTGGAATTTTTATATATAATTTAGCCCACTGTTTCTAACTTCTTATTTGATCTTCATGAGGAAGTACGCGTGAACCAAATTGAAAAGAGAAAAGAAGAATGTCCTTTTCTTCACATAGTTATCCAACCTAGGAAGGGACAAAGAAGAGTGAAGATCCCTCCATATTCAAGAAACAATTTAAATCCCATCATTTGCAAACGAGAAAAATCACACGATAAGTACGGGTGGGATTCTCTTCGTACTCTATTTTTATTTTTCTAGATCGATTTAATGAAGGTTGTGAATGTAAACCGTAAATTCATGCATTTATAAATGAAGAGATAATTTTGATACAGCGTCAATGAAAAAAGAGATTTATATAATTATTTAATTTTATATATATATATATATATATATATATATATATATATATATATATAACTTTTAAGATAGTGAAAATAAAAGTTAAATATTTTTATTAATATAATAAATTGTGTAAAAGAAAAAATTTATATTATTAATGCATCAAACATAAATTCATAAAGTAAATGATTATCAATTTTACTAAAAAATCAATATAAGATTAAGAAAATGATAATTCATGCTATTCACTCATATATGTGTTAGGATTGAGATTCTCTGTCTCTTTCAAATAAAATTTAACACATATAAAATAATAACATCACCCGTATTTTTTTAGACAAACTTCTTCAAAATTACTTATAATTTCTATGAGAGTTATTATTTGTATTACTTAATTTTATAGATACCTCAACACCCAAAAAAAAAAAAATGAGATCCATCATCTTTTTTCTCCTCTTTTTCTTTTTTTTCCACTACCCTCCATTTTTTTTCTCTCTAGCGGTGTGGCTGAACACCCTAGAGTTGAAATCCATTTTTCCTATTCCTATACGTGGCAAAGTTTGAATGATGGATGGGATTTGGGACAAAAGAGTTCCGAAAGAAAACTATAATATGTGTGAGAGCCAAAAATTATTTTATATTCTTAGAATGCATTTAATGCATATTAATTCCAAAAAAAAAAAAAACTATGATTGATTTTCGATTAACGACCTATTAACAAAAAATCTTCTTAAAACATATATTAAATATATATACTCCAAAAATATGGAATAACTTAATAACTTATACTTTAGAAGTCTCTATCGGCTAATATCCGTTTAAAGTTTCAGGTACTTCGTTGAAAGTTTTCGTAAGTAATCACACAATTTAAATTTTTTTGGAGTGTCTTTTCTAGTCACAGGATTTAAAGCGTTATTAAGACAAGAAAAATAAAACAAGATTTTAAAGTGGCGAGTATTTTATGTAAAATAAAATATTAACTAAAACAAAATTTTATATTATCTGTCAAATTAGACACCAAACTTGATTTGACACCTACTCTTTTTAAAATTGTCTAAATAAGTGTAATCAAAAGAATAATCATTTTACCTTTTAGTCGTGGCTTGAATAATTATTGTATATAAAATAATTTAATAATATCAACAAATAGAATTGTAAAAAAAAAAGTCAAATTATGATAAATAATTATTTATTATAATAGTTATCAAATATAATTTGATATTTTTTATAATTTTATTAGTTAATGGTATAAAATTATTTTATACAATACATAATAATTACTCTTTTAAACTAAAAAATAGTTTTCAATAAGAAAACGTATATTAATTTATTGAAATTTAATATATAAATCAAAGTGCGTACAATTTCCTCTAATTGTAATCAATTTTAAAACATTTTTACGATTCAAAACTCATTAATTTCGTTTATAAATTGCTTGTTTGGATATATCTTTTTTTCCCCTACGCAAGTGTACTTCCCATTTTTTAAAAGCAAAGATATAATGTTTTGGTCAAACGTTTGAGTTATCCCACCACAAAAGCAAAGGGCCTAAAAATTATCAAACGGTGCATAATAATATGAATTTAAATTCTCGTGCATAAAATTTTTTGAGCGTCACTCAATAAGTCAATATGTATGATTTTTCAATTAAGCGGTGCTTCTTAGTACGAAACAGCTTTGTACGAATTGTGACAAGTGATTATCAACCATTAACCAGAAAGTGGCGAGATCAAGGACGGGAGAGAGAACCAATAGATAATTATTAAAATGTATAACAATATAGTGTTTTGTAGTTATTCGTGTATTGTATTATGAAAATAATTTCATACCATCGATTATTGCTGTTTTCAAGAAGTAAATTCGCGGAATTTTGAATCATGAAAATTCATTTACAATTTTAATACATATAGTTAAAGGGGGTTTGTATTTTAATTAAAAAAATGTAATTCTAACGTTTCTGTTTGTTGGTGTAATGGTCGAGATTTAAAAAAAAAAAAAAAAAAAAAGAAGAGTGGGGGGGGTGAAGAAGCTGCAGAGAGTAGGGATTGGGGAGTGGCGAGTGGGGAAGGATGACGCATAGAATAACTGAAACATGGTGTCGTTTAGCGATGCGCCGTGGGTCCCACTGGAAAACGACTACGGAGCTGGGTCCACAGGCTGCGTTTCAGGCTTTCTGCTGCTCAAATGATTTTGTGTGGGGCCAAGCTGGCAGTGAACCCGTTCCTGGGTGGGGCCCATGTGCCTAACAATGAAGGCCCATTCGGTGAACGATGCCTCCAAATCAACATCGGAATCGTCACACTTACTTTCACTACAAATCTCCATTCTCCAATGTACATGCATTTTCAACAACCAATTTTGATTGCCTGGCTTCTTTGGTCGCTCTAGGATGTGCACACTTATGGAAAGTTAATCGTTTTCTTTTTTTAAGTAAAAAATTTATGCCTGGTCATCCCAAGGGGCTCAGGACAAAGTCTTAAGATTTAACAAGTATTTATAGAGGACTTAGATTACTCATTAAAAAAATTCTCACACTAAGGATGGAAATTAAATCCATATACTTGTAAGATATGAAATTATTCTTTATTAATTGTATCAATATTCATTAATTATAAAAAGTAGATATATATATATATATATATATATATATATATATATATATATATATATATATATATTATCATTTGATTATATATTATTATTTATATGACTGTTAAGATAATAATTATAAAAGTAAGGTACTTTTATTTATTAATATAGCAATAACAATACATTGAACATATAAAAACTGATATTTTTAATTATCGCATATTAGGTTATTGAAGACATTACTTAATTATAGGCTAAATTAAGGTCTTATACACTCTCTACTTACTCTAATTTTTTTTTTTTTGGAAAAAAAATCTGGTGATTTTTTACTAACACCAAAATGTTACTGAAATATCTTTGAATGGAGACAAAATAAATCATTGCTATGCAGTACTTTCTTTCTAAATGCTAATCATTTTGGAAAGAAAAAGAAATCACAAATAATATATTTTGCACTAAATTAACCTTCACATGCAATTTATCATCGAGGTTAACACAAATTACTTACCTTTCTTGAAACACAAATACATAAATAGTGAGTTTTCCACTAATTTTATTGTTATAAACTATTTACATTAACACATTAATTTTATTGTGAATTTTCTTGAGTGATTCAAAGGACTACCTTGGAGTTTGTAAGAATAACTTTCGTCACTTCTATAGGGTTTATATTAAGTCAATTGACATGATGAATTAAAAACTCAATCAAACTAATTAAAAAAATAAAATGGACTCAGTTATCAATCCGATCATGTCAAACCCAAAACTGACCTAATTTGATCTTATTTAGTTTGGGTATCACGTTGAAGAAATTCAACCCGATGACTACTATCCGATTGACTCTTTATAATCAGTGTTGCATTTTTGTCAATGTCCTTGCATGGTTGCGGTTCTCAACTCCTTGGATTTTGTGCCCTAGAACCATATTGTTCCAACTTCTTCTTGACCACTTATGTTCTAGGAAGACAATTCTTCTCTTCCTATTGCATATTCGAAATCAATCACAATTTCCTAGCATGCTTTTTCGGCATTAGCACTCAAATTTCTAGTGAGTTTTTCATAGTCCTTGATTCCCTTCCTTATTGTTAGCATTTTTGGTGGGTTTCTAGCCAGGGCGGCTTCTCCTTCTTGTCTTGGAAATCATAATGAGGAATCAAAATTGTAAAGAAAGAATGGAATCCTTTTTCTCCTCATATTCTCTGATACAACGAACCTTATTAGGCCACATCACCACTTGATGTTTGATGTCTTCAGCTCTCTGATATCAAGTCACACTTCTCCAGTGTCTTACTGTAATGCATCTTGAGTTGTTGAGCAGTGAGTACGGTGAGTTTATGTTATTATATGTGATTAACCATGCTAAAATTTGAAAAATTTAAAGTGAGAGTCTTTATTACATTATGTATTTGTCACGAGCCATCTCTTTTTCAAAAATTTAACTATTGAAGAGAAGTACATAAATAATTTTATATCTTAACACATTACTTTACGTGAAGAGTCTTTTTGGGCTTAAAATGTGAATAATGCACAGACCCACCCTATCTTAATGGAGACAAATAAGAATTGAACTCTAAACCACTTGATCACATAAGCTCTGATACTAATCATGAACTATCTCTTCTAAAAATTTAAGTGGTGGGATAAAAACATATGAATGATTTTAATTATATCTTGGCAGTATTAACACAAAAAGTTTCACACCACAAATATAGTATAGGTGTGTCCTTTATTGATGGTTGCTATTCCTACAATTGCAATAACCACGATAACAATTTAAAATCATGATATGAATGCCGTCTTCAGTTCAAAGGGGGTTTCAGCTTTTGTTGATGCCATCTTGAAGCAGGTTTTCTTTGCTTTCTGCATATGAGAGAGATCTATATGTTCTCACTCTCCTCAAGGTGTTTTTTCCCCCTATTTATTATATTTTTAGGAATATTATTTCTCGTACTTGTGTCATGAATTATATTGAAAATTTATTTGTTTCAGTAAGATATGAGCATGCTATATGTGTTTATTTTCTACTTTTTAAAATAAAATATAATTGAATAGATCACTGGTTGACTTGATCCCAACCAACTGGACCTTTGAATTGGATAAGTTTGTACTAAAACTTCTATAAAGTTAATCAAACGTAAGACCGAGTTGAGTGGCTTGGATTTTTATACTACAAAGTTTTGACAAAGTGCCTTTAACAGCTTGTAGTGTTTTTTTCAGTAAAAAATATAGTTTACGTATTATTTTTATTTTAAGAAATTCACAAAGAGTTATTTTAAATTAATATTTAAGTATCTATGAGAAAAGAGAAATGTGATTTTTTTTTAAAAAAATGTGATTTACAAAATTAATTAGTTAAGGCTTGAATTTATTTTAATTTTTCTTGTAATTATAAAAATATTTTTACAAGTTTGACACTTAAATTATTCAATCAATTTTCGTTCAACCATGAGAATTTTTCACAAGAGTTGTGCCATTGGAATCGAAGCTCACGTTTCCGAATAAGAGTTAAGATTAGTTATCATTTCAACCTATGTTTTATCGGTGTCGTGGCTGTATTTTACTTTGATTCTACACTTATGTCGAATTTAATATTTTTAATTACGAAAGATACAAAGCGGAAAGAGGAGTGAAGGAGGACATATAATTAAATATAATTACTTTGACTAATTAGAAACACGTACACATGACATTCTAACAAAGAATAAATGCCTAACTATCAATAATTGTACATCAATAGCCACTCATCGGTGGTTGTTAATTGCATGTCAATATAAAACGAGAGGTTGGGGTGGTAGAAGAGTTTTTTATGCAATAATTAATTAAGAGGGACACGTAACTATTAGAGATAATATTGCTGACCAATTATGCTCATATAAGCCAATAACCACATGAAACCCACTTGCAAAAATTTCATTAGAACGTCTCAACATGATCATATGGAGCAGCATCAGCATGTTTGCCCATACCGTGTATTATGGTTGCTTATGGGTTTCCAAGTTATAAATCAACTAATGACGCGGTAATAGACAGCACACAAACAATGTTTGTTCGGAAACCAAATAGCTAGTAGTAAGGCATGTGGTTCCAAACTTGCATTGGAATGCTCTGTCTCTTTATACACTAATGACATATGTTGAGTCTAAAACTGAATTCTCAGAGAAACAAGGACTATGAATTGTTCGCACCGGGGACCTAGCTAGCAAAGAGAATTACGTGCAAAAATTGAGGAAAAGGAAATTATTTTGGTTTAAGGAATTGCTTTTGTAATTTCACGCTGGGAGTGATTAAGTAAAGTTATTTTGAAAGTGACAACTTTATAATTCAAATATCTAACATTATAGGTAAAGTTTGTCTGAGATTACAATTCACTTCCTATTATGATTCCCCACTTTTGAATTTGAGAAATAAGAAATTTGACCAAATGAGAAAAAAAAATTAATAAATCTATTAATTAAATTAGGTAAGTAAACTACTATTATCTTTAGTTTTCTATTTTTTATTTTTTGGAAACCTTGAACCGTCCAAAAAAATTATTTAAGACATATTTTTATGTGAATTATTTAAGACAATTGAGTGATGTAGTATTATAAGATAATATACTTTATTACCGAATCTATCCTAGAATTTTTCTTGAGTTGTTTTGAGGTCAAGTCGGTCAGTAAGCATCTACTTCAAGATTTAACATTTTTTTTAAAGGGAAAAAATAGTAAGAGAAAGACATGTTTTTGTCATGTTTTTTTCATGTGAGACATTAATTTGATGATAAGATATGTTAATCAATAAAGAAATGATGGGAAATCTGCAGATATGATATACTTATAGTAATTAAAGATAAGTATTTATCTTTTATTTTCCCATAGTTCGTCATATGCTCGAATGGCATAGTAAATAACAACATTTTTCAATTGTCTCTCCGTTTGTTTAATTGAAGACCTTATAAAAAATGCTGTACAACCCAGTGCACAATGTCAGAATCAAATGTATGATGCAATCGCGATACTCAAACCTCAATTGTGACCTTTTTTGAAATTGGCTGCGGACATTACAGCATGAGATAAGCCTATCAAGCGGCTTTATATTTTTCATATAAAGAATAGAGAGAAATTATACCCCAAAATAGAGATAAAAGAAATTATATTTAATAGAATTTTTGTAACTATTCAATATATAATTTTGTTCATAACGAGAGAAAAAAAAAAAAAGTTTTGAAATTTGATGGCTCTGACTTTTGCGGAAAAAGTTGAGTAGTTCTGTGTGATACGCCATGCACCTGTGCGTTTTATCGTTTGTTAATTAATCATCCATGCAAGCATCGGTTGTTGGCCTAACAAAGAGAGAGAGAGAAAGACAGAGATGACGCATAATGATGCAAATCACACTAACTAATCTACCAAATAAAATTGATATTAAGATTTATTAGGTTTTAATCAATGGTTACTCCTAATAATCAGGTGTGGCTTAATAGGTTACCTGTGAGCAGAATTAATCTGCAATATAAAAGTTAAAATTTCACATAGCACCTGTGGTTAACTACGTTATGAGACTTCGAGTGATAATTAGTCCTATACCTAAAGGGTGTGAGGAGACATTATAAAGAAATAGGCATAGTAATAATTAGATTGTAATGATTAAGTTCAATGGATAAAACAAAGATCAGTAAAACCATATAAAATATTTGACTATTCAACATTAATTTTGTCAAAGTTACCAACCAAAGGGGAAAATTTAATCTGTAGTAATTTAAGCATTTCCCATACTTCCTATAATACGTTCAGGCATTGCAAGTAATCAATTTATATGCATCATATAAATGACATATTTACTTTGTCCTAAAACTGCAATAATACCCTTGAACCTTCTTTAGTAATTCCATAGGTTCCCAATGTCAACAGGTCCTGCAGAAGCTGATGAATGCTCTTGATTCCCAAAAAACCTGTAAAACATGTCATTGTTGTATAACAGAGATGAGATATCGACATCAAAGTCTCTCCCCTGAGAAGACTCTACTTTCTGATTCTGCCCTGCACTTGATCCATGGTTTTCTGTCATCATCCTCAACATGGTAGGCTCTTGAGGTACAGAATAATCTGGTTGGCACTGTGAATGCCCAATTTGGTGTGCAGTCTGTGTGGATTGGTGATTGGATACTGCAGGGGCTTCTTTGGCAAAACCCCATGAAGCAGGGGAAATATCAGAGGGCGGTATTGAAGATGCAGAGGAAAAGTTCAAGATAGGGGTTTCCCTGCTGTCAACTATGTCATCATGTGTGTTGTTCCAATCCTCGGCTTGATTCGGTTCAGAGAAGCATGTCACCTGAGATAACTCAGCAGGAGTGGTTCTTGATGAAGAAGAATCCATCAATGGAGGAATAAGAGAAGAAGCAGGTGTCGGTAACGGTTCGTCTTCCAAAGAGTTTAGCCTCCCAAACTTCAAAATATGCACTCTCTTTCCAGCATGACTCTTCTGAAAGACTCTGCAGATAACCCATTCACTCTATTGAATGGTTGAAAATAAAAAAAAACCAAGCCAAAAACAACCTTATTAGCAAAATTTTCAATTTGAGCCAGAGCATGAAAAACAGAGGAAAACAGAGTCAAAACAGAGCAAAAACTACATACCCTCTCAGGTTGGGGCAGATTATACTCAGAATGGTTCCCCTCCAATCTATATTCATGCATTACCCAATTAGTTTTTTCACCTCTTGGAGCTCTTCCCGTGTAGAAAACAAGGGTCTTCTTCATCCCAACCTTTGTGTTTCCCATGGATATTATCTCCTTGTCTTTGCCTGTGGCCTTCCAATAGCCAGCATCAGTGGCCCTATTTGTCCTTTGACCAGTTGGGTATTTTTTGTCTCTCACACAGAAAAAATACCATTCTGTTTCACCCATTTTGGCCAACCCTTTAAACAGAAAAACAGAAAAAAAAAAAAAGCACAATTCAGATAAGAAATCACCATGGAAGTAAGATATATAAGAATGATGAGGTTTTAAGGACTTACCTGGCAAATCCCATGGCTCACACTTGTTCAAATCAACATCAGCAATTGCTATGGCAGAGAAGCGCTGGTCGAGAACCTTCTTGATGAGGTAGTAGTTTATGAGCTCTTCATCAGTCGGATGAAATCGAAAACCGGACGGCAAGTCGAACTTCTGTTCTTCTTGTCTTGGTATGCAAACGTTCTCCATTGATTCCATCCTGAGCCAGAGTCCTCTGTTTCACTAAAGAAAGAAAGTGAATATCAAAACAGGACAAACGCGTCGGTTACAATATGTAAGCGGCGAATAAAGAACGCAATCGGTTCTCGAACATTCGGCGCCGCTGGAATTGAAGTGATAAAAGCAGGGGAACCAACCTGCCAAAGGGTGGACACTTATGTGCCGTAAGGAAGAAAAAAAGGAAGCTTTTGGGTTTTGGAGGTTACAGATTTTGCTGCGCATATAATGGATGTGCAGACAAGGGGGGAGAGGGAATGAACTGAGAAGTTATTCTTATTTTCTTTTTGAGGAATTTGATGTAAAGATTCTACTGAGAAAAGTTTTGTGTTGTAAGAAACAGAGCTCCTTAAATACTGGTTTTTTAGGTGCACAGAACCGTGGCTCATAAGGCAACTTGGGGGTGCGTTTTCATGCTTTTAGCTGTGTGTTTTATGGTGTATGTGCATGATTGTGTATATGTCAAAACACAAAAAGTTGAAAACTGAAAATTATACTAAAAAATGCACTCTATCTTAATTTGATATACGAGGAAAAAACATTGTATTTCAAACAAACCTAAGCCCATAACAAATGGAGAGTCATTAGCAGCTCACAACTTGGTTGAAATGAGTTGAAATTCATTTCACTTTGCACTTATTTTTCACCTTATCAGTTATGTAGATCGTTATCATTTGTATAGTATATGATTACTAGGAAAACCTAACCGGTGTCCAAGTTAGCCTGCATGTATATGTTGATGTTGCTGTGTTCTCTAATTTCCTCATTGTTAAACCACAATAATTTACGGTGAAAATTTTATATAGAGAACGTGGAAACTGGAGACCTATCCCATTTTTCCTTTTTCAATTCATAACATACGACACAGACAGATAATTACCTCGAAACCAAACAATGCTTTATCCTTCTTGATCATAATTTTATAATTTTGATATTTTATCCTCAGAACACATACATATATTGGAATATACTTTTGATATGTAATATGACCAAATCGCGCTAACTAGGTATATGTCATCCTCTCAGAAATACATGGTTATCTGAAACCAGACTCACTTCCAAGAAAAAAGAAATAGTGAAAAAAGAACGGAGTAGATAGTTTGAAATATCCGCAAAATTACAACTGAGTTGTATGGGTACCACGATGTTTCTTTTATTACCATTTATTTATACAAAAAAAGATTCAATCTGAAGGAGTTTTTATGGGTGGAAATTTGTTTTTTAATTGCTGCGATTTAAGTTATATATTTTGTCTGGTCTGTTATTTAGTTCCTAGTAACAAATTAAGAGTAATTATTTTTAGGATTAATTAGAAGGATCGCTAAACACAAAATTAAAGATGAAGGATATTTTTTTGTTAATTTTATATTGTTAGCGATTTTTCTCATTAGTTCTCCCTTATTACTACATCACAAATGAAGTAATTCTTGTAAACTATTTTTTGTTAATCCTTTTGTTATATATCCTTATTTAAAAAAAAGAAAAGAAAAGAAAGAGATTTTATGTATTTAAAAATATGGGTCTTCACCAACAATGGTGTTGGCATAATGATAGAAATACACTATAACCTTAAAGAGGATCTTAGTTCAATATTTAGAAAAAATATTAATTAGGAGCACAAATCAAATTATACTTGAAGTAAATTAATCTCCTTCCCTATTAATAAGAACGGAAATGCCCTTGGAAAAAAATTGCGTGTCTTTTATTCTCTTACTTAAAAAGTAATGAAAGTTAATATTATTATATCATCTCATAAGAAAAATATAACGTATGATTAGTTTTCTCCACAAATGGTCAAATGCGACTTCCCAAGAGAACTACTCGCATCTTCCTTATCTTCAATGCGCAATTAAAACCAAACAAGATTATTAAAGTCCGTGTAAAAAATTATCATATAAGAGATAAATAAAATTCATAAAAAATATTAGAGTTAGTTACAGTGTATTCTCATGAGAGGTACTCAAGTTACATTACCTTCTCTTTTATTTTGAAAATTTACACTTTTCTTTTCTAAAAGATGTAAGGGCTATTTGGCGTACCTAATAATATAAGATCTGATAAAATTTTAATATTATATAATATTTAATATGTCATAATATAAAATATTATATTATATAAAATATAATTAGAAAAAATATTATAATAAATATAATTTTTTAAATTTTATAAAAAATTAAAAATTAATATAATTATTTAAATATTTATTATTTTATTTAATTATTTTAGTTATTTTGTATTTTATAAATATAATTTTATATTGAAAAATATTCATATATTTTTAATATTTTTTTCATAAATATAAAAAATGAGAGAGAGAGAGAGAGAGAAAATTTTTATACATCAAAATCTAAACATGCTTCATAACATATTCCTATATTTAATTGCATTATATATTATATATAATTATTTTTATTATGTACAATTAAATTTATATTTCTATATTTTTATATTAGTTTAAATAATTATTTATAGTTATTATTTTTAAAAAAATTATTTATTATTAAATATTTTTATTTTTATTTATATATTTTTTATTATTTATTTAATAATCATTTTTCTTTTAATGAAATGTATTAAAAAATAACAAATAAAAGAGTCCTTGTATATCAAAAACTAATCAAACAATGAATAAGGTCATAATTGTTGGAGGAGAGCCCAGAACCCGGAGAAATCTAAACCAATGGATTAAGCAAAATACCACAATATTAGGTCGGAAGACACATCTTGATCCAAAACCTTAAGGTAATAAATTTATGGGTCCTCTATATTATATGCTATTCACTCAATCCATTATTAATCAATATGGGATTTCACAACTCACTTGAAATTCCAACATTCTCCCCCTTTAAATGTGATGCCCAACATTACATACTCCCCCCTTAGCGGAAACCCTTTTGAGTATTCAATGGTGTTAACAAGAGTCACGCTTACTCTCTTTACTTGTACCACTGAACTTCACAGAACACATTGCCCGACCTACATATTGTCGGGAAGACTTTCGATATAAGAGATCTCACACCTAGAACCAATAACCACCATTCCTCCAATACTTGATCAAGTTGGATCCATACTATCAGCTCAAATACCGCTTGTTGGGAGGGGTGCTCAAAATTGGGGGAGATCTAAGCCAATGGACCAAGTAAAAGACCATAATAGCAGGTCAAATGTCATATCTTGATTCAAAACCTTAAGACAATGAATCTATGGATCCTCCATATTATATACTCTTAGTCTATTTTTAACTAATATGGGACTTCACTACTCATATTTAAAATTCCAACAATAATGTATTGTGTTATCTTATACAGCATGCCAAACACATCCTAAATGTGTTATAGTTTAATCTATTTTAGTATAATTGAATCTCTTAGTGGCAAATGAGTAAATAACATTAAGCAAGCCCTTTAGATCTAATTTTCTCTTATGACTATTTGCATTATCGATGACTAGTTTTGAAGGTGAGATGGAGATTTTGGGTATCATTTCAAAGTTGATAGTAGGAGATTCAAAACTTAATTTCATCTTTTAAAGTCTCAAAATCAATAGTAAAAGTTTTCAAAATTAGCCACCAGTGATGCTAAGAGTTATGGGAGAAGAAATTCAACACGAGAGCCTCATTCATATTTGCTAACACTGCTAAAAAGTTCCTATATATGTAAAAAGATTGAAGTGTAGCATATGTTCATCTCTAGGAGAAAGGAGTATAAGTATTCGAAAAGACAGAAAAATAGTGTAATTTAAGCACCTCTTAAAATAAAAATATAATTTACTCTAAATATTATTTAAGAGAGAAAGAAAGAGAGAATAATAGAGACTCAATAAAATGTTAGATTTAAAAAATAAACTTTGAATTGGACATTTTAAGAACTATTTTTACCATAGTTTATATATTGAAAAAAACCAATTTTTAAAACTTAATTGATCACCAAACAATTTATATGATAAATTCGGCATATTGTATTCATATATTTTTATATTTGGTTTTTCAAAAGCTGCCAAACGCCTTTGTCAGTCTAAAATTTATCCGATAAAAGATGATAAATATGGTGAGTGACAAGATACTGAAGACCAAAGTTAAATTACAGTTTCATCATATTGAAGATTCAAGAATGGTGACATATATACGCAAAATATATTTTCTCATACAGTATTTTAACATCTAATTATGTAAAAGGCTTAAGAAACAAACCTAAAAAATTCTGAGTAGATTCAAAACAGACTATGGGTGAAGTATACTGCATGATCAGAACATTCCCTACATGATCACATTACACCATATAACTATATAAGATATAACAGAATGCATTCCAATGTTTATACTGGTGAAGAACTCATGATCTTGAATAATATCTCTTAAAGTTGTAAGCAATGCTAATTTCAATACAAAAGGGATATATAAAATGAGAATGATTTTGTTATATGAAAAATGAGAAAGAAATTCTCAACCTCTAGATTAGCTTTTATATTTGAGATTAGAATATAACTTAAAGAAGCCATGTCACTCTTTCTGGAACCCCACCTCAAATATCTCAGCATCTAGATTTAGGGGGTGTTACAATCTAAAAACTAAATTAACATAGTATAAAATAGAACCAATTATATTAATTAGTATAAAAACAAACTAGTTTTTAATTAAATATTATTTGGTTCCATAACTTAAAAATTAGTTTTAACATATGTTTTTCTTCTTCTTCTTCTTCTTCTTCTTCTTTTTGACTACGTCATTAAAGAAACTAATCTAGCAGACAGTGGCAGACCGTGGCAAGTGGTAGTGGCAGCCAATGGTGGTGTTAGTAGCGACAGCGACAACAAATGGTGGTGACCGGTGATGACGGACAATGGCGGCCAACGGTAGCAAATGGTGGCGGACAAGGTTGGTAGTGGTAATCGACACTGGGTAGCAGCAGTTGGCAATGGATGATAGTGGACTGTGGTGGTGAATGGTGGTGGATAGCAGCGAAGAACAATTGACAAATAGTAAAAAGATATAAAATAAGAGGAGAAAATTTTGGAATGAAATAAAATCAATTTAAAATTGATTTTTTTAAAGAACTGCTTTTAGGTCCAAATTGGTTCAAATAAAAATTAGTTTTAAAATATTTAAGCAATTATCAAATAACATTTATTAAAAACCAGACCCCATTGTACTTAATTATCTGATTTTTTTAGTTTGCCAAACACCCCTTTAGGGAATGGATTTTCTCATGTTAAATTTTCACATGACCTTGTCATATGTGATATCTCATAATTGATTTAAAAGGTGGAACCCAGACAAAGAAATATGACATAAGAGAATTAATAGAAAGAGATCACACATGATAATATCATATGAAAATTTAACATAAGGATCCATTCCCTAAAGCCCATCTCTTCCATTACTCCCTCAACCCGTAAGACTAAGACCCCCATACCTAGAGCACAACCGTACTCATATTACTCTCACACACATCACCATTTGTTTACTTTATAGTCTTGGCTAATCTGGAAACTATATTGGTTCAAAACTTTTCAATTTTATTTATTTATTTCTCCCTATTTCCTCACCATGTTCTATGAATAGTTTTTAAATTAGTTAAAATCTATTTCTTTTTTGGATATGCATAAATAATTCTAATTAAATATCACTTTTACAGACAGAAAAATCATGTGCCCTTTGCTAATATATTTTCTTCATTGTGAACGAGTCTATATGCAGACCACATAATGGAGGCGGTAGCCTTTGATGTAGATTATGGATTTGTTTGGTTATCTTGTCCTGCTGATCAGAAAACAGGTAATAGATGGAAGGAGAGAATTGGAGGTCAGGGAAAAAGGGAGATATGAAAGACATTAAGAAATTGGAAATTAGCTTTGAGGGTGAAAGGGAGTGAGGTCATATGAGTTTTTAATTTTGGAGTGTAATCTCAACCACACATTTTGATCTAAAGGTTAAGAATTTCTTTCTTACTTCTCACATACAACTAAGTCATTTTCACTTGATATGTGAGGAAATGGAAAATAATGACACATAATATTCTTGATTTCAACAAGTAACAAGCAATTCTTGCAAACTATTCTTATCACCTTGCATATTGCTTAAAAGTATGCAAGCCATGAGTCTTGATTATTGTCATTGTCTTCTGATGGTTTTATTTTGATAAGCTAATATGTTGTGATTACTTCATAGAATCATCACAACATTTCATGGTATTATGTGTTAGCCCAAGGTTACCTTTGGACTAATCTTAGAGATGATAACAAACAAAGATAATAAATCTTAACATTGATTTTCTAATGCTTGACCCTAGTTAAAAGGTGATTTAATTTGGATTTTTATCGAAGTTTACTATCCAAGAGAAAATGAAGTTACATGAAGTTAGATACAAGAATCTAATGTTAGATAAAAACTTATATATTAATATGGTTGGAGTTGGTAATAGTGCGGCATCAGCCCAAAATATGAGTGACCTCTCAATTATCCTCTTCCCTTGTAAATAGTATGCATCTCTAATAGAGAATCCCTCAGAATCCTTATTCCCACTCAAAATACCATCAACTCATTAGTTAGTTACACCTAGTGGGCCCCTATAGTGAAATATGCTATGTTTAGCTCTTTTTCTCATTTTTATCCCTCCTTATACAAATGGGTAAGCGGGCTAGCCCGACTTGTTTAGCTTGGTCCGCAATGAGCTACTTTTAAACAGGCTGGATTGGACTGACTTGCATAATAAATGGACTGCAAAATTGTTGGTCTATGTCCGCATCACATGCCTTTTTTTTTTTTTTTGCTTTCATTTTTTTGGGCCCTATTGGCTCTTGCCTTTTTTCTTCCCTTGTAAATTTCACTTTTGAGTGAATAGTGATTTGTGTTGTGTTGTGTCTCTTCTTTTATGTGATGTGAGTTAGTGAGAAGAGAATTTGTGAAAGAAAAAAGTGGGTGAGTGTGAGAAACATGAGAGCGAGGAGTGGGTGTGGGATTGTGGGTGAGTGTGGGCCGCATGGTATGGACTTGGCACTCAATAAGGAAAAAAAAAATGTGGGCTAGTGGGTTGGTTCACAAACCCGCAAGCTAAACAATGTAGGCTAAAAAATTCACGAAAAAAAGGACCACTAAATGGGTTGGTAAAGCAATGCGGATTATGGATTAAACGGACCAACCCGCGGGTTACGGCCTGTATACCCGACTCTACCTCCTCACATATACCTTAGTTACCTCTAGGTAGTTAGCACCACTCCGTTTTTTCAAGATTCACCTTGTCCTCAAGGTGAAACTTATCAATTTGTTGTTGTGTTGTTGATGCTAGTTCCCAAGAGTTCTCAAACTCTATTAAATCCTACTAATTGATGAGAACTTCCAGCTACTGTGGAGAATTTTCTCAAGCGGCTATATAATCTATATGAAAGATGATTTAAGTTCTGAATCCTCAGTCAAACAAGTAAGAAAAGGTTTAACTTCAACATTAAGTGAGGAAACCCCTTTCTTGATGTACTCCAAAAGTGTTAAAACCAATTACAATAAAAGACCAAACTTGATTATCACTTCCTTGGGAGAACAAAATAAAATATTGATAAAATAAACATAATCAAATTCAAACACTAAAGATTGATTATGAAATTTCTCTTCCTAAATTCTTGAATCAAACATGATGTTCCTTAATGAGCTTTAAATATGGAAAGAAAATCAAGGAGAAATCTTGAGAGTTTTTAGATGCATGATTCCTAAATGCTTATCATAAAGGAAAAAAAGTACTTAGAAATCAAAATTTATAACTCGTAAGTTATAAAATGTAGACTTCAAATATTTGATTTACCTGCTATAGGACCCATGAATTGTATTGGATGAATAAGGAATTGAAGTGATAGAAGAAAATTCTAGTGTCGATGAAGGTCGTCTACAATGCACCTTGCTTTATTATGGTGCTTCATGCACTTGACAGATTAATGGCCAAAATTACCTGGTGTATGCATACACCAACCAAAAATGATGCACTATAGTAAGCCCATATTTATTCTCTTCCCCACCCCAGAAGCACTCCCCAGCCACTGCAACTTGCCCCCTACTCCCCTCGCTAGTTATCCTCCACCGCAAATGGTGACAGCATTGCAGGGTGCAACAGGCGCATCAACATCACCTAGTGCCTCCAATGAGTGCCTTACCACCACCCCAACACCCTTCGTCGTCTCATTCCCTCGAGTGCATCGCGAACGAAGCTCGTAGGGCGCATATGAGGGAATCGGCGAAGCATAGCTTGAGCGCGAAGGAGAAGATGAGAGATCAAGGGAGTGAGACTTGGAGGGAGGAGAAGATGACTCCACTAAATCTAGTGGCTGCCGCCACTAGCATGGGTTGTTGTCGATCGACCTTGCCACTTGTTCTCGCTCGGAGCATGGAGACAATCAAGGCAAGGTGAGGATGTAGGTGCGAGAGTGGGGATGGCAGTGGCAGTAACGTCAGTGGGGGAAGGGGCAGGCAGTGGCGGTTATTACACCCAAGCTATTGGGGGTAGGGGTGGTCGCTAGTTGCTGGGGTGGGGTGCAATAGTGAGGATGGGCGATGGCATCGATTGAAGCAGTTGAGAAAAGGAAGAAGGAAGATAGTGGAGGTATTTGCGGTGCATCACAACTAAGTGATATATGCATACACAATCAGATTGTAACCATTGATCATCAAGGTGCGTCAAGCACCATTTATAAGGCTGGTGCATTATAGACAAACCCGTGTCAATGTTATGCTACACTGCATATATGATATTTCTTATCTAGCTCACTTTGTACCCGCAGCTACGGTTTTTTGTGGGCATTAGTATACACAGTAAAAGCCTAGAAGAGCAATAGTTGGGCCAATATCTCTCTTTTTTTGTATGACTTAGAAAAAACTTGGGCTAACAGTTGAATCAATGCAATTAAATGGGCTTATCAAAAGTTACCAGTTTTTCTTACCCAACTCATTTGGTATTTTAGAATATATCAAGTTATTCATATGAATAAATAAATTAAAATAAAGGAAATATTATTATAATTGCTTAGTGAGGCCAAATACATATTTTAACTCTAGACGGAGGTGAATTTTTCCTTCAACTTAAATTCTTATTATACCAAAAGAAAAAAAGCAAAGTACTAAAGTACCCTGTGGATATTTGTGATTGGCGGATTTAGAATTTTTTTCGGGGTCATGCGGATTTAGAAGAGTTAAAACCCAACCTTTTTATTTTTTTCCCTTTGATTGAGCGCGTTCATGGCGCGGCAACATGGGGCCTGCTTCTTCTGTTCCGACATGAGGCCACGACTGGGGCGTATGACACGTGGAAGCTTGCGTTTGGCTGAAAGTGGAATTTGAGGAATAATATTTTAGAACGTGTGTTTATTTTATTATCTTACTTGTCACATCGCTTTGAATTATTTGTGGCTTTGCCCTCCTTTGCTTTCTTGCATTATGAACTTTCAATTTTCTATTTTAAATGATGGTGTGTAGCACGGGTTGGGTCAACGAAGAGTAGATTAAGAGTAATATACAGAAAATCAAATTTGTATGAAGCAATTATACATTATTTTAGATGATCACAAATCTTGTATCAAGATATTTAATTAATTGGATTAGAAAAATAAGTCTTCGTTAGATATATAGAAACTTAAAAAAAAAAAAAATAATCCAATGTGGAAGGTAATGAGAATTTCTATCTTAATTAATAAGTTCGTAGTAACTACTTTCTTATCTCTATGTGAAGAAGGAAGGAATCGAAGACAATGTTTACCTAGAGTATACCAGAGTAGCTGCTGATTAGTGTTATTTTACTGCTCGGATGTAAGTGTTAGCAGCTTATAAAAGACGCAATTATTAATAGATGATGTACTTTGAGAAGCGAGGTTTTGAAAAACTAGCTAGCTAGCTATTGCTAGCTGGATGATTAAGGGAATATGTATAATCAAAATGCTAACTACACTCCATAACAATAAAATTGAAGGTAACTTTGTATTATCCATCTTATACGTTTGCTCAAAAATAGAAGTGTGGCTTTTGGCCTATCTCTTTGGACGCCTTCATTCTCAATGTATATTGTGTATCATTGTTCGTCAAATTCAAACTTATCTTTAGGTGTTTGTCGTTATCTTGTTTTGGTAAGAACTTTAGGTGATTGTTAGATTAAGGCAAATAATGTGACCAAATTAAAATATATTATATTTAAGACGAATTAATAAATTATACGATTTATCATAATATTTTCAACATGTAATATTATTGAGATTCAGTATTCTCAAAGAGTGGGAATCTAATTATTCTAAAATTAAAGTAACTTTTGTAAACTTATTTTGTAAAACATTCATTTTACCAATCGATCGCTGAATCACCCACACACATACATAAAATTCACTTATATTTTAGAAAAATATACTTGTCAAAATACAGTGGCTCATATATGACAGTAGATGAATATTTAGATTTGAATTTAATAAATTATTTAATTTATAATTTCATATTGTGCCAAATTTAATCAATTCGTTAAGTCTAATGAAGCTTAGATAATAGAAGGACAAATATGTTCAACATTTTTACCTTTTAGGGATCATGGGATGAGCTTAATACTTTTAGGGATTAATTTGTCCTGTTGTATACTTTTTAGAGACTAACTGGGGTTTTACTTTTATTGTAATATATAGCTAATTAATAACCTAAAATAAAATTGAGTGGAGTATAATTTATTACCAAGTCTAGATCTTGCCGTTAGTTTAGCAAACTTAAAAGGTTGTAGATTTCTATTTTCTTCAATTGAAAAAAAAAAAAGATTTCTATTTTGTTTGTGTACTGCTTATCGATATTCAATGATGTTTTCCAGTTTCATACCAAACAAGAAACAAGAAAGTCACTCTCTAATTTAAAATTTTCTCACAAGATCAATTAATCTACTTACGCATGAGACGTATCATTTGAAAGGATTTTAATATTGGATCCAGTCTTCACTATTAAAAAAAAAAAAATTAAGAAAGTTTCCTTTACGTAACTGATCACAACTATATTAAAAAACTTTGAACTTAAACATTAAATTGAATTAGTAAGACAAACATTCATTAAACAGTGGAGTTTGAAAAAGAAGGGAAAGACGATAAATTTCTAACATATTCACCAAAATTTTTAAAAGATAATTCTACAGTGAAAAACTTGTATCTTTGTGTATGAAGTCAATGGAAGCATGAAAGAGAATCATAAGGATAATATTTAAAATTGCTAGTGATAAATAACTAATTTGTTAATTATTACATGCATTCTGCTTGAGGATGTCATGACAAAGAATGCTATAAGAATATGGAACACACGAGGTGACTTCCAGGGTTGTGGCCAACCAACTAATATATTTTGACTAAGGAGTTCTACTATTAATTTGGAGGAATTTCACGTGTAAATAAATGGGAAATCATATTAATGAGTAGGGAATCGAAAAAACTATAGAGTGCAACATAATTACTTGTAACTTTAGTTTGCCCAATTCTCTCTATTCATCAATGTAAAATTCTTACTATTTACATTTGAAATTCTTAATGTCAATAAACATACTAAATAAATATATACAAATATTATTATTCTTGACTAAGAAATCGAGGTTCAGAAGGATGTGGAGAGGAGTCCGGTTTTTCTTTCTTTCTTTCTTTCTTTAATGTATCCAATGATAAATCTAATTGTCACACGAGCCCAATAAAGGTCAAAACACATCTAAATTGTTATCAATATAATGCATGCTGCTTTTTTGATTTTTCGAAGGTCAAGTTCGATGAATACAAGATTTCGCTACAAAATATTCTAAACTAATTCATAATGGTGATGTAACGTTCTAGAGTCCTGACATATATGATCATGTAACTTCTTAGGTTAAATGTATGGACAGTATAAATATATTCGGGTTCAACTTAATATAGAGGCTGCTCTCTTTTTTTTTATTATTATGAAAAATTTAGGTTGAAAGAAACATTTGTGTTAAACGTATGGCTTGTCTTTCACTTGCTAATTTGAAAAAGTCAAAGCCTTTGTTTTAGGTGAAAAGAAATTGAAGGTAAAGAGAGACAGTCCATTACATCTATAACTTGATGGATAGTAAATATAGTAAATGGTACCCTATAAATTAGATGTACTTTTTATTTGTCAAAACAACAACAACAATAATAGTTGTAATATTCCAATAGCTACCTCTCTAAGAAGATTTGTTTCCTTCTTCTCTTTGTATATTTTGAGAGATTTGAGTGTAAATACCGATAAGAAAATACTGAGATATTTAAGTGTATTTGGACTTTGGGGTTTGAGTGAAGTATGACTCTTTTATATTCTTCATATTTTATATACATATATATGTGTGTGTGTGTGTGTGTGGTAGTGGTTGTTTTCGCATGTGGACGTAAACTCTAAACTGAACCACATTTGTTGCTATACTTCTGTTTTATTTGCGCCACTTATTATAACAATTTGTCCCTCAAATCAAAATCAAGACATGTCTTGAAACGTATTCAATACTTGTAGAAATACTTGATAATCTACCACTAAATTAATCCAAGAATCAATTGCATATTATGACTGATGTGTAAGCAAATCACCTAATGAGCCAATCCAGACTGACCATACAGGGGCTGCGCTCTTTTGAAAAAGCAAATACATAGCATCAAAAATTAAAAAATTCAGTGCTTTGCTTAAAAATTTGTGGGAGAGATTACACATTCGTGTCTTCTATCTTCAATATAAACTCCATTTAATTCTCGCAATATAAAATTTTAACCGAATCGTAATTTTTTAAAGTGTTAAGTGTTCGTGAGATAAATTTTAACAAGATATGCCAACATTGAGAAACGATGTGGTAAAGGAAAAAGAGGGGGCAAAAAACTCGTAGTCAACAAAAGTTGAGTCAACTGCTCAGTTTGAATGTCCTAGATTCAAAGGTATTGGTTTGATTCCTAAGACATGTGACATAATAATTAGATGTTTGTTGAATTGACAATCGTGTATACTTCAAGTCAATACAGTTACAAGATTTTGGTTAAGGGTAAAATTATATGGATCAGGCGATATATTAAGGGCGTATAACTTAATGTATAATAAACTCAGTTTGGTTTAGCTTATTTATTAAATAAAATAGACTAGGACTTTTTTAAAGATCTTTTCTTATTAAAAAAGTCAAACTTGACCAAACAGAAGACTATTTAGACACAGTTAAATATCTTTTTATTAAGTAGACCTTTAATCAAGCTTTTATGTTTACTCAAGCTTTTAAGAAGGTCATGTTGCGCTGACTTGTTCTAACATATTTCCATCCCTAGTTTTTTTTTTACGGGGGGGGGCGGGTATATTTTCCACCCGTTTGATGTATATATAACAACATTGCTTTGCTAGCTAGCTGCCAATTACTTAAACTTCTGCAGTTGGCAAAGCTAAGCAACCATCTGTGTTTTTCCTTGAAGAAATTGTCCCAATTAATTGTGTTTCTATAGCTGCAATTTGTGCATTCCACTGAGTATGACATTACTCTATAGCTTCCCCTCATGCAAGTGAAGAGTGGTTAGAAATCAACTATCACTTTACAAGCGATGAAGATTTTAGTTGCTTGTCAACCTCTACGTTGCATTTCATTTTGTTGTCATTTTCGCTCTTAAGAGACCTTTTTTCCATTGAGTGGGAAGTCTAACGTGCTACTATCAACCTTTTGAATATTTGTTCATTACAACTCACAAGAAACACTAGTAGTGATAATGAAACGAATTATTTCACCAATTTTTAATTTCCTCCTCAAATATTAAATTTCTGCATAATATCAGAATTTTATTTTTCGATAGTTCGAAAACGCTCACACTCATCACCAAGGAGAGAAGCAACCGGAAATAAACCAGATCACAACGAAAACAACAATTAGAAATACGAATCAGAAAGCAAAAACTACACCACAACCAACAAAAATAGACCACTAAAACACACCCAATCAGCCACAGGACCCCAACCCACCAAAAACCACGAGAAAGGAACTAACTAAGCCACAAAAAAACCCACCTCTGATAAGGCCAACCAAAAACAAGGCAAGAGAATAACCACCCTCAAGGACAGCCGAGGCACCAAACCCAACAATGCCAAAACCAAACTAATAGCTGAAAACACTGCAATCCACCACCAACTCAAGACACGAGAGCCACTGTCACAACTACTTTATTCTTTAGATCGACCTTTAGTCTTCCTAGGATAAACCTTTCTTCTTGGGAGGACATAATATCATAATTAACCACCAAATCCTGGTTATTTTACAAAAAATATAATATCAATCACCACTTTTCCCCTATTTTAATATAATTGAATGCTATCAATGCCTAATGTGAAGTACAATATCGCCTAACTGAACCCCAACACTTTCGTGACAATAGACATATATAGAATCTTTCACAGCTACTTTCTTCTAGCTCGATAAATTTCCAATTATTAAGGACTAGGAATGATATAGTGATTAGTTCTGATCTTGACAACATATATACTATCACTAAATAAGTCCCTCAAAGATATAAAATAATTAAACAATTTGTGGTTTTGTGTCCTTTTATCTCTTTACTTTAGTTCAAAAAATGAATATGGTATAGTAACATTTTAGATCTTTAGTAGACTAATTTAATGACAATAAACTTAAGAAGACTAATATAGTGATATATATTTCTTTTGAAGACTGAAATAAGGTTTTCTTAAAAAAAATAGTTTTTTATTGGACCAAATTAATTATAATTTATAAACTATAACTCAAAAACATCTAGCTAGACATTCGGTTTGAATTTTTGGTATAGTTACTAATAAGAAAATTAAAGAATTGGACTCAAGTCATAACAAAACATTAACCAACCATATAAGTCATCTGTCTTGAAATTTGGTGCGTTTTTTAAATTTCTTGAAAGAAAAATGTAATTTGTACATAAGTTTTGGATACTTATTTAGATGTTTTGAAATTAATGTATAAATAACTTAGAATTTTAGTTCCTTTTGGAGAGTTTTGAACTTTTTTAATAGTTATAAAAAAAAAACTTAGGATTTTAGTTATATTTTTGGTTAATGTGGAATTTTCACCATCTTCACCACTTAAATAATTAAAATGTATAATTTTTAATATATTAGGGATTAATTTTAATATACTATGAGTATAAAATAATTTGATGGCCAATTCTTTGCTGCCTTTGTTTGAGTGTGCATTTCATGCATTTTTTGTTGTTGCCTAATGCAGAGCGAACGTGTGCGTTAATGTGGGTGCATGGTAGACAATGCTCACTATGGTAATTAAAACGAAGGATGTGTTAATGATGCATGATCTAAGTAGTAATTGTTGCTTGTGAAATTAGAAAAAAAAAAAAAGAAGATAAAGTTAAAATGGAAATATTAAGTAAAAAATGAAAATGAAAAAGAGGGTTGGATAGGAAGATTAGACAAGAAAATGTAAACTGGGATGAAGGCACCAAAAGTCCGTAGCGACCCTGGATCATAGTTAAATCCGATAGTGATGGTAGTTGAGGTTGGACACCTGGTTGTCGAAACGGATACTAGTGGAGATCTATGGAAGTGTTTGTGACAGTGAAGGAGGAAGTTGTTCCATTGTTGTCGAGATGAAAGAGGATGGCAGTGGATGGTGCAAACACCAAAAGCAACAATTGTGTTTGGTTTGGTGGATGCTGCCGTCAAGGACACAAAGTAACTGATTACTTAAGCGATGGCCTTGCACGACTTCGAACCTCTAGGACCTCCTATGACACATATGATGAATTGTTTGGTTACAAAAGTCTCTAGTGAATCTGTCTAGTTTCACACTCAATATCATGTCTTCAACTTCATTTAATCTCTCTTCTTGCCTATTTTTCTTATTCCATTAAAAACTATAAAACAAAAAGAAACTTAACAAATTGATTAACGGAAAATTTCCCTTTAACCGCCGTAGTCTCAGGATGGCCCACCTTAATACTGCATATACTTGTCATTATCCTCACCATCAATAACAAAAATGTACAAAATGCACACTTATATTAAGGTATTAGAGCATTTACTTAGTTTTACACTATTATCTAATCATATTTTAGTATAAATTTGACTTTATAAGAATTAAATACTTTTACTGATATAATAACATATTATTAGATATCTATACAAAATATTTTTAACTAATAATTCATCAAAATTAAATGCTATACTTTAATAGATAGATTCATCGTTTACATTACCAATACTCTCATTTATATATGATTTCAGGCGATAAACATTATCTAATGTCACTATGTTGAAATCATAGTACTCTCCTTGAAACCTCGCGAAAAAGTTTACTATACTAACTAACGGGAACATTGATTCGAAACGACAACAACTAACAACAGAACAAGCAATGATAACGAAACTGAGATGAGTAACAGAACATGGAACTCTTACTAAGAACCATTCGCAACCATGATCAAGAAAAGACCAACCTCCACAACAACAGCAACCACAACCACAGGCTCCCGGCCACATGGCAGAAATGCACCAACCTCCGAACCCTGAAACAGATCCACGCCTCCATGATCGTCAAAGGCTTTACCAACAACACCACTCGTTCCCTCACACAACTCCTCTTCGCCACCGCAATGTGCATATTTGGCCCCACAACACAATATGCATGCCAAGTGTTCGCTCAAATTCCCCAACCAGACACCTTCATGTGGAACACCATGATCAGGGGCTCCGCTCAGGGCCCTGATCCCCCGCACGCGGTTGCACTCTACGCCCAAATGGGCGCACGGGACGTGCCCCCTGATGGCTTCACTTTTACCTTTGTGCTCAAAGCTTGCACAAGGCTTTTCTGGGTCAGGACTGGTTCTGCTGTTCATGGGAGGGTTGTGAGGTTTGGGTTCGGTTCAAATACTTTTGTGAGGAATACCCTTTTGTTCTTTAATGCTAATTGTGGTGATTTGAAGGTTGCGGGTGAGTTGTTTGATGATGAGGCAAAGGGTGATGTGGTTGCTTGGTCTGCACTTGCAGCTGGGTATGCCAGGCATGGGGATTTGGAGGCTGCTAGGAGGCTTTTCGATGAAATGCCGGTGAGGGATTTGGTTTCGTGGAATGTGATGATCACGGGGTATGCAAAGCGAGGGGATATGGAGAGTGCGAGGAGGCTTTTTGATGAGGTTCCTGAGAGGGATGTTGTTACTTGGAATGCGATGATCGCGGGGTATGTGCTTGGCGGTGCGAATGAGAAGGCATTGGAGTTGTTTGAGGAGATGGGGAGGATTGGGGAGTGCCCGGATGAGGTGACAATGTTGAGCCTGTTGTCTGCTTGTGCTGATTTGGGAGATTTGGAGAATGGTGAGAAGATGCATGGGAAGATCTTGGAGATGAGTTCGGGGGAGATCAGCACGTTGTTGGGGAATGCTCTTGTGGATATGTATGCCAAGTGTGGAAGCATAGGGAAGGCGCTTGAAGTGTTCCAGTTGATAAGGGACAAGGATGTGGCCTCGTGGAACTCGGTCATCAGCGGGTTGGCATTTCATGGCCATGCTGAGGAGTCAATTGATCTGTTCAGGGAGATGCAGGGGACCAAAATTTGTCCCAATGAAATCACCTTTGTTGGTGTTTTGGCAGCTTGCAGTCATGCTGGAAAAGTTGATGAGGGTCATCAATGTTTTGATCTTATGAGAAGTAAGTATAAGATTGAGCCAAACATTAAGCATTTTGGGTGTATGGTAGACATGTTAGGGCGCGCTGGACTTTTGAAGGAAGCATTTGACTTCATAGCCTCGATGAAGATCGAACCTAATGCAATCATTTGGAGGACTCTGCTTGGGGCTTGCAAAGTTCATGGAGATGTGGAGTTGGCAAAACGTGCAAATGAAGAGCTGCTTAGGATGAGAAGGGACCAGAGTGGTGACTATGTACTGATGTCTAACATATATGCTTTGCGAGGCGAGTGGGAAGGGGCCAAGAGGGTAAGGAAGTTAATGGATGACAGTGGTGTGAGGAAGAATCCTGGCTCTAGCTTTGTTGAAGCAGATAAAACAGCTCGAATGCATTATTTGTTTGAATCGAAACCTAAATTGAAATCAAGAAGCCAAACATAGCTGCAAAAGGTGATTGTATGCCATCACATTATCCATAAATCACTTGTGTGCAGCTATAATACGTTCTTGAAGTCTGTATTCATTGTCAAATTAATTTCTTTTTCTTTCTTAGTAAATAACCATCTTGTGCTTTTGAACATGAAATAGCCATGCTTAAACTATTTATGCTGTCTGACTCTTTCATTAACTAATGACAAAATTCTCAATTTGAATAGTGTGCTGGCCATAAGAGTTTGATGTACTTTGAACAGGAGAAATGTACAGGCATGCTCTTGAGATTCCACCATGCAACCACAATGCTAAGTTCCTATTTCTAAAAGAGGGCCACGTCCATAAACTGTTTATTCCTCATTGACATATTCTGAACGCATCAACTAAAGGAATAAACAAATCCATTGATTTGAAAAGTGACTTTGCTTTCTAATGCCACATAGGCACATATCCTCCTTTTATGTTGTAAAGCTTGCTAAAGCCAGCTTCAATATATATGTATTTTTGTTCAGAGACTACCTGCCATACTTGCTCTATTTTCTAAATTTATTTTTTAGATGTTCGTCATCCAACTCCATCGGGATGACCATAATAAGAAACTACAAAATTGCTGGACAAAACTAGTTTTGGCAAATTCATAGAAGGATCAACTTTTCAAGGGGAAAAATTTTTAAATGTTGTTCTATTTCATTCACAATTTTGTATCTTAGCTTTGTTGGTTATTATTATTTCTGACCTTTGCTATATTTTTCATAAAATTGTTGAGGTATCAATAAGGATTCTACATGGTTGATGGAGATAGCTTGGAAAAACGTTTGTAGCTTGGAAAAACGTTTGGCCTGCAATGTTTCCATGTCATGTGGATTAATTATAAACCAATCTACCAATATAGTAGTATCATCTCGTAGTCAATAAAAATTATGCCTTGGGATGAAATGTAAAGGTGCAAATTTTCATAACCAAACAATATCATAGCGTAGATTTTAGATTTCCAAATTGCCTTCCCCAATATAATTATCTTCTTTTTTTTTTAAATTTTGTTTGGTCACTTTTATCGTATCAGAAATAATAGAAGAGCTCTCTCGTATATATATGTGAATCTGTGTACTTTTTTTTGGTGAGAGAAGTGTGTAGAATTCTCGGGCAAAGTGGTAGACAAATCAACATCCATATTCTTGGTTGTCGCTGAGTTCCATCTTAGTTTTAAATCATCAGCTAATTATACCGCAGTTACCGAAGCCTTTTAATTAATTATTCTTGGTTCGTCCTTATCAAAATAATTAATTGTATCAAGTAGCTACCTACCTATATGATAAGATAAAAAGTGTTTATATTTCATCATACACGTATGCATGCATGTATTAGTCTAACTTATGGTTTGTTGCTTGATGTATGGAAGCTCTTGAGACTTCTATCTTCTACAAGGTTAACGGCAATTGTTGTTTGTAAACTGGCATAAAGTAAGAACTTCACATAATTGTATTTTATAAATAATAATATTATTTTCACACAAAAAATGGACACCATATAGAGAGGCACAAAGCTTCTGATGGTCGTGAGTGGGCAATACTTTGTATCTCCTTCTATGATAGTTATTTTGATGTCCACTTTTGATGTGAACATAACATTTTTTTTTTAATAAAAATTTGATTAATGTTGTGATAATATTGACGTAAAATCTGTTTGAATTAGCGTTAACCTTAGCGTTTAGCTCTGGTCAAAAGTGAGTCTGACCGAAGATACCCTGTTAGTGGCTGTTTGATTTTGCCATGTAAAAAACGAGAAAGTGTGATTTTCCATGCGCATTCCCGAATTCCAATGCATTGTTTTCTAAAAGAAAGGATCTCCTTCCAATTTTTCAACACGATTTTCTAACAGACAAAACAAGCAGTTACTCCTTCAAGAGAAAGTGTCTCGGGAAGTGCTTCTCTTCCGCTTGCGTTTGAAACCAAACAAGCACTTAAAAGTGCTTCACATTGAGGCACTAGGAGTGAACTTCTAAGATCATGCTTTCGTGTCATCATTCTTGCAAACAAAAAATTGTCAACACAAAAAATAGAACATTTATCATTATTAACAATTACGAACAAAGACGATACGAACATTGAATATCAAAACAGTAAAGAAACATTAACAGAAAACATAGTTAAGAGCACACTTACATCATTCTTTGCTTCAATTACAAGTAAATAGAAAACCACACGTATACATGCCCTCATGATCATGCTACGATATATTGGCACAAAGATCTTTCTAACGTCCTGAGAGAACCAAAGCAGACAAAAGGATTAGCAATGTCAAAAGGGCCATAGCAACGAAGGATCCGATCATAGAACCAGATATACGCTCGCAGAAAGAATTATACTGCTGGCAGAAGGCAAAGCAATTTGCCCTGGCATTACCATTGTGTGCCAAATAAACAATAGCTGCTGCGGCAGAAGATCCAGCTGTCAGTGCAGTTAGCATAGCCTGCGCAGTTAAACATGAACTTTCTCATTAGAAGACCACTATGTGGATCATGAGCTTGCCGGCAACTCAACGTGAACACAAACGACATATAGAAATTCTTACAAAACTATATAAAAAGAAAATATTTGGTTTTCTTATAGTGTTGCTTATAAATTCATTTGGATTATGGACACCCGCCGAAGATTTGTTTCTCTTGTATCAGTTTCGTTATTTGAACATAATGACATAGATATCAAAATTGATATATGATGATTGTATTTCATATAAATATAAATTTTAACTACATAAGTGTCAAATCAATATATTATCTTTATTTATAGTAGTATAGATTTGCTTTTAGTTAACATTGCATTTAAGTACTTATATAATTGAAATCCACACTTATTTATACTGTGATTATCACATATCAATTTAGGTGTCTATAGGTTATTTACAAAAAAATATTTCTCTAAGGATATCCCTGCAAGATAAGATAGAGGGATATTTTGATTTAACTTGAATATGATTTTAATTCTTATAAATATAGGTTGTTTTAGTTTTGGTCCCCTTTATTTTGGTTTAAATTCAATACTAGAAAATTGACTGGTTGCAACCGATTTTTCGGTCGCAAAAACCACAAAATCGATAGCAAAGGCCGTTTACGACCGATTTTTTGGTCATATAAAAGCAGGTTGCAAATTAATTTGTAACCGAAAAAATCGGTCGCAAAATTTTGCAACCAGATTTTTTCCATACATCAAGCATGTTTTGAATTGGTCATTTATTGACTTATTTGCAAAATCTTAATTTGTGACTAAAAAATCGATCGCAAATTAAGATTTTGCGACAGAAAAATCGATCGCAGAAATTTAATTCTTAAAACATAAAATCGATTGCAAAATCGGTCACAAATTTCAAAACATTCATATCAAAGAAACTGGAATGTTATGCATTCCCCATGTGGTACAGCTAAATTAAACAACCCAGAATTCAACAATCAATATTACATACAACTAAACATTACATATCATTAATTGTTAGTAGCTAATATTTCAACATCCCAAAGCATAAAAATTTACTCCTTAAATTTTAAAACATACAAATATAAATATAAGTAAGTAGTATATAATACAAACTACAGTCAATAAGAAACATAAGTACTAATTTCAATCAGACTTTTTTCCATCATCAGTTGATCCCTTATCCTCTGGTTGGTCTGCAATGATGGGTTGGAAATTAATAAGTTGATAATTCATCCGTTACATTATTTGATGCACAAGTTGATTGGTGGCCTAAAGCTGTTTCACATTAGTTTCCAATCTATCTAGAAGCACCCTATTCTCTTTTGCCATTTTCTTCAGTAACGCTTCATGCTTTATTCTTTGTACCTACACATTGAACTCCAAACTAGAACCACGATAATACGGCCTTTCATCAATAATAGTGGACTCTAAACCAAGGTCATATATCCTTCCTTTTTTAACTTTAGCAATTTCATGCCACACATTTAACTCAATATGTGGAGGAGTTCCAACTTGAGAGGCTTTCTGGGTTATCTCATCCATAGCACATGTAAATTCAGCCTGCCAATTACAATATTATATCAATTAACATAAGAGTTTTTCTTTAAGAGCGGTTTTAACATATAAATAGATGTTACATTATATATGAACATAATTTAGAGCTGTAACTATATTCTAACATGTCAACAAGATATGCACTAAATATGCACTAACTACTTATATCAACATGCTCTGATCTCGTATCCACCCATGTTTGATCCCTATGTCTGTGTGTGTGTGACAAAATAACTCTGATGGAGTAAGAGCTCTACCGTACAATTTTGCTTGTGGAAATATGAACAACAATGTAAGTTAAAAATAATCGAAAAATAATTTGGAAAGTAATATATTTGTAAAAAATAGCTAGCAAATAATGTTAATAGTGGAAGAACTTGACCAAATTGGCTCTATGTTGTGAAATAGTAATAGAGCCACCCTTAGTGAAGTGAACCACCAAAGTATATTCAATTTGCATAAAATTGAATAAATCGAGTGACACACAACTTAAAAAATAAAAACAAATCCATAACCAAAACCCATCGACCAAATATAACAATTTAACAAATTTAGAAAATCTTCGTAAACCATCAACAATAATATATCCTTTCAATCAACCCAATAACATGAAAAACCAATCTAAATCAACCTCAACTAATAATATAATTAAACTCATTTTTAATTATATTAACCACTTTTAACAATAACAAACTCTCAATCACCAACCTCAATAAATCAACACAATCAACTAATAATACTAAAACTCTCATTACATTAAAAAAATATATCAAAAAAATTAAAAACAACTACCCATAATTCCAATAAAGTTTCTTAATCAACAAATAAAATAAAAAATCAATCAAATAAATCTCAACCAATTTAATAATACAAATACCCAAATAATATAATCCAAAAATCTAAACAAAACCAACAACACAACAATCAAACCCCCAATATTTTTTTAAAAAAAAAGATCACAAAAATTAAAAAGATCAGAAAAAAATTAGATGAGCAAGTTAAAAAAAAAAGGAAGCAAAAGGGGAAAGGGAGAACCACAATGGTGGAGCTGCAACGGCGGGTTGGGCTACACAAATTGGAGGCGGGCTGGCAAGCTGGGTCGTGCAGCTCCGTGGCATGTAGTTGGCGGTGACGTCCAGTTGCTTTGCGGCATTCTGCAGCTCCTTTCCAGCGGCATTGGGTTGGCGGCGGTGTCGGCTTTGATTGCTGGCGGTGGTGGGTGGGGGAGGGTAGGGTGGGGTTAGGGAGGAAGAGGAGGAATTGGAAAAGTTAGAAGAGAAAGAAAGGTAGAAGACAAAGGATACGATACTATCTTATGTTTTTTGTGTTTTAAGTTTTTGAATTTGCAACCGATTTTTCGGTTGCAAAATTGGACTCAAAATTGATTGCAAAATTTGTCGCAAATAATTGTTTTTGCAACTGATTTTTTTTATTGTATGTGAATTTTGTTTCCTAATAATATCGGTCGCAAAAACAATTATTTGCAACCGATTTTTTTGCTAATAATTTACCATTGACTTGAAAATTTGGTCGTAAAATTGGTCACAAATTTTTTCTGCAATCGATTTTTTTAAAAGGAAATTCATACTTTTTATTAATAAAATCGGTCGCAAATCCTTTGTTGTTTGCGATTGAAAAAATTGATCTCATTTTCGACAAATTCTAGTAGTGATTAGACTAGACCATGCCAAACCAAACTCGACTAGACTAGACCAGATCAGACTGGATCAAATTGGATCAGAATAAATCAGATAGGACCGAACCAGATCGGATCGGATCAGACCGGATTGGACTGAATTGGACTAGATCAGACCGAATCGAACCTAACTAGACCGAACCAAACTAGATCGAATTAAACCAAATCAGATTAGATCGAACCGAATCAAATTGAATCGGACAAGACCGGACCAAACTAGACCTAACTAGACTAAATCGAACCGAACCAAACAGGGTTGGACTAGATCGAACTAAATCATATCGAACCAGACTAGACTAGACTGGACCTAACTAGACTGAATTGGATCAGATTGGACCGGAGTGGAACGAACCAGACTAGATTGAATTGGACTGAACTAGATCATATTGGATTGGACTGGACCGAATCAAATTAAGCAAAAAAAAACACCTTAGGTTCATTTTCTTACATCCTTATTCTATGACGAAATTGGACTAGACCAGATTGAATCGGATCGGACCAAACTGGAACAAAACAAATCAAATTGAATTAGACCAAACTTGACCGAATTAGACCAAATCAAACCAAATCAAATCGACCAAACTGAACTGATTTGGCCCAAACCAAACTAGGAAAAAAGGTTTAAATAGGTTTTTAGTCCCTATGAATATAGGTCATTTTAGTTTTATTCTCTAAAATTCCTTTTCTTCACTTCTGGTCACTTTTTTTCTTTTTCCTACATTATGTTTTTGGTCTTTGCCATTAAGTGGTGATATTTATAAGAAGTAAAAGGATATTTTTAACAAAATTTTCAATATTTATAAGGACTAAAAATATGTTATAAAATATTTACAAGGACAAAAATTTAGAACGACAGAAAATAAATGGTCAAAAGCCAAGAAAAATATATTTAAGCCTTTTGATTTTCATTAGCACGCCAAAGTGCAAAGCAGACTCTTGTTCATGTCTTTGATTTTTTCCTTTTTTTTTTTTTTCATAAGAAGTTCATGTCTTTGATATTCTACATTGATATATGGTATGCAGTATTTATTATCATTAAAGTTTATTAAATTACCGTATCGAAGACTACCAATATAATCCTTGTCCTTTCTGCGCTGCTCCTTGTGATATGCAAGATGGACAAAGGGAAAGAAAGAATCAAGTAGCCGCTCGCAATGGCACTGGTAACTACAGAAAGCCTGTTTTCTTGATCAAAGGTGTTAGCATATGAATTGTATCCACATATCTATCTTATGCATGAAATACTCATGTATCTTTCCTTGGTAACAATATATACCTCAATAAGTTTTCATACACTTATTGATGTTGCTAGTTATATTTGGTGGGCTACCAAACATTTATTATATGTGAAATAGTAACCAATAAATGTTTGATAACTTATAAAGACACGGGTATATCCTAGAAAAGGCAAGGTTCGGGTAGCAACTCCCATGAAATAAAATAATATAATTAAATTCACAAGCGCATACCTCAATGTTGGAAGATCATCATACTTGGCCCTGAGCCTAATGAACTGAGTGAAGAAAGGAAGTGTCTCAACTGTTGTTCCCATGGCAATTGCACTTGCTAAGGTGGCTGCAATTGCAATTAGCCTCAGAATGAAATCAAGCACAGACACTGCCCTCTTCATGCTGCACTTTTTGGTGGAACTCTTGGCCTCACCAAGCTCAACATGACTTGACTTTATATTTCTCAATAGAAAGAAAAGATTTGAACCTCAATTATATCTTGAGGTGGGTTTGAAGGGAAAGAATCGGAGGTACTTTGAATGCGAGAAGAATAAGCATTTTATAGGCATGCTCTTCAGATTCATCGATGCAGTAACAAGGCTAAGTTGCTGTGCCTAAAGAGGACCACATTCATAAACTGTACCTAATCAAAAGAAATAAATCCTATCCATTGGTCTGAAATTTGGCTTTGCTTGACACGTATCTTCAATTCCTTTCATTACCTTACTAAAGCTACCTTCAATATATATTTTCTTTTTGTTCATTGAATACCTGCGGCACTTGCTCTATTTTCTTATATTAATTCTTAAATCACTATTAGAAATGCACTACTTATAGATAAATTTAACGACAAAAAATTAGACAAAATCCGTTAGTAAAAATTTTACCAATGGTATTACCGACAGACATGATCCGTTGGTAATAATAAAAAAAAGAATATTATTGACGGAAAAAATCAAACGGTGTAATAAAAATAGTGTGAATAATAATAGCGTCAGAAACCGTCATTGATGGAATTAAATTGATAAATTATTTATAATTACTGAAGGCATATTCGTCGGTAATATAAAATAATGTTTTAATGTATATAATTATTGATGGATTTTCCATCAGTACCTAAAGTTTTTTTTATTTTTTCTGGTTAAGATTTGAAATTAGTATTTAAATATTTCAAATCATTATTTTAATTATTGACAAATTCCATGTAAATAAAAATATAATAAAATATTGATAATTCTAAAAACATAAAAACAAAAGAAATGAAAAAATTGTTAATTAAATAAAATATATATACACTGTTACTTAAAATAAAAATCGTCAATAACAAAAGAAATAAAAAAAGAAACTATCACAATATAATTTTAAAAGTAGAAAAAATCCTAAAAACTGTGAATACTAATTATCATCGGTATTTGAACTGCAGTTATTATCTCCAGATGTGTGGTAGTGTGGAGAAAGCTAAGGTGATGGAGGGGGCGAAGGTGCTGAAGGCTGTGCACCGAACCATGAATTACCACTCCGCATATACTCCATGGTCGTAATTGTACATGGTCATCATTCTCTACCCAATAAACTGCATCTATTGTGCCTACTACTCCTTATCCTTCTCGTGGCGCTTATACAGCTCCACGTACCTCCTATCGACCGCCTCGAGTTGCCTCTGCACCGATTCATTCGATGCATGGACTCGCACACAGATGTCCTTCACATTAGTCCCAGCAGGCCCTTGCTCCAAATCAGAGCCCGGGGAATATGACTTGCTGTAAAAGGTCCCTATACCGTAAATTTGCTCTTTGTAGCGATTGCCGATCGTCTAGGCCTATATCTCATCATCACTAATAGGTGGGCCAACAAGAGTGCTCCCATCCCCCTGCTACGAGTGAGCCTCGGTCAGCCGCTGGGTGAACTCATGTTACAATTGAAAGAAAACAAAATAAATTAAATTTAAAGAAAAACAAATATAATAAATTAAATGTATAGAAAACTAAAATTATAAGTATTTATGTATGTGGCCTCAGACCAGGTATCAACTCATTAGGACTTATTTTGCTTCTGGGTGTGGGTCTCTTGGAACAGCTCCCCTTGAGTCAGCGACTTGCTCATCGCCTTCTTCTATATTTCAAATAATTTTCATGTGATTATATAATATTTAATATGAAAATTGAATAATTAAATGAGTAAAGGATGATATTTACCATCCTCAACCGTGTGCCCTTAATAGTAGTGGAATCTCTAGTGTGCAACAAGCTAACTCAGGCTGATCCTCTCCTCATCTAGGTCTTCACCTGCTTTGCCTTGAACTCAGATGAGTCCCAGTGGGCCCTTAGTGCCTAGAGGATTTCATCAGTGAGCCAATAGGTGCTAGCGTTGCTCTCACAAATGTTAGGAAATATATCACGGAGTCACTTCCCGGCCTTGGTCCTCCATGCCATGTAGATTGAAGCCTCCTCACGCAGATCAATAATGAACATATGTTGCATATATGTAACACAATAGTTAGTAGAATTGTAATAAATAATCATGCATAAGAATAAAAATTGAAACTAATAATAAAAAAATAATGACTATTTTACCTTCCACTCTTTCTACTACAACTCTTGTATAGCCTTAGTGGCCTGCACAAAACTAGTATACAGGGCGTGAAAGTTCTCATCGAATACCTCAGTACTCCTGCGCAATCCCAGCTGTGGTGGAATCCAACTACGTCATAAACAATAAACTATGCCAGTATCTGTTAGTTAAATTTTCTATCACAATTAAAAATTTGTAATAAATTTAAATTTGAAATTACTTACTAGGATTTACCATTATATCTAAACTCATATGCTGGCTTGTGGAGCCTTGTGAAGGGCTGGACAAGGAGGCTTTGGCACCTTGTGAACCAAGTTAGTTGAGGGTAGCGGTAAGTGTGGAACTAGGTACAAGTGAAGTGCGGTCCTCACCTCCTAGAGTTGGGGGTGGAAGTGGAAATGACCAGGAGAGGTGGAGGTAGTAACAGTGGTAGGAGTGGTGGATGCAGACACAGTGGAGGTGGTGAGTAGAGCACAAGTGCGAAGGAGTCGATCATACTTTCTCGATCTATCCCTGCCTCGTTCAGAACCAGATCCTCGTCCTATCATAAGTGATCTATATAACGTGTATAAATTAATAAACGTATACAACATACATAACATGCATATATAACTATAAATGTAAAGAATTAGACTATAACAACCAAATATATATGCAAAAAATTATTTATTTCAAACAATATTTTAAATGATCAATAAAATTTGGGTAGAGTCTTCCCTTATTTTAGGAGCCTCCACAGAGATTATTTCATCATTGAAATACAAATGACAAACACATGCAGTCATACAAATTAATTAGTTAATCCCAAAAATCATTCTAGAGCGCATCCCCTTACTCTACTTCATGTAGGCATACAACATCATAGCATACAATTCAAACAATAGGAAAGAACTCTAAGCCTTCTACCAGTCATGCAATCCCATCCTTCTTCTTTTATCCTAGAAATTTTAAACCTCTAATATTTTAGAAAACATAAAGTTTAAAAATGGATACAATGTACATACCTAAAGCTTCCTAACTCACTCCAGTCAGTCAATGCACCAATCACCAAGTCCTCCAAGTGCTCCAAACGAGATCTTTAACAATCAACACAATAAATTAAGTTAGCTATTTAACATAGAAATTAAAAATTTTGAATAAAGAAATGGAATAAAAAAAGACTAAATAAAAAAATAAACTGATTAAAATACTCATTGACATACTACGAACACAATGGCGATCACCTGGGCAAAATGGAAGCTTTGGTGGTAGGAAAATGGCCTAAGGCCGTAGGGGGGATGAGAGAGAGAGCGCCACACAAAATGAGTAAGAAGATGGGGGCGTTCGCGTTTTAACGTTTTGTTTAATTATTGTCAATGGATTTTCCATCGGTAATAATTTAATAATCGTTTCATTAATCACATGTTAATGAAATGAATTGTTTCATTAATCATTCATTATAGACTAAAAATTCATCGATAATATAGAAACTAAACCGCCTACGGTGATAATTCCAAATTTCAAATACCAACGGATATTTCATGGATAAAGTATTTAGTTTTTAAATTAAATTAAAAAGAACACATAATGACTTACCAACGGATTTTCTATTGGTAATGTTTTGGTGCCATTAGGTGCAAATATTTATCAAAACTTTTACCAATAGAACATTAAACCGTCGGTAAAATTTTACGTCAATGATTTATTTAATTTTACTGATGGATTATCGATTGGTATTTTCGATGGATTATAACTGTCTGTAAAGTGTGTCAGTATTTAATGAATTTCTAGCCGTGAATAGTCTTTATCCAACTCCACTACGATTCCCACATTAAAAAACTCCAATGTTGAACGGTTTGACCAGATTTGGCATGAGAGTGTACATCTTATGCTTGGTTTAGGTCTAATCCGGGGTATTTATATCTAGGAATGTTACTGTGATTGCTGTTATGGTTTCTGGTTTTGCATTGTAGAGATTTTTGTTTGTGCACCCCCACTGTTCGGGTGATTGAGCCTTCTTCAATAATCGAAAAAAAAAATGACCAGATTTGACATACTATAAGGGTCAACTTATCAAGAGTGGTTAAAGTCGAGCAACAAATCATATATTGGCTATAGGTGTTTGTTTTTATATACTACTTAATGAGTTTAAATTTAATCAAATGTGTGAATGTGAATTTTTTTATATTATCATTTAATGACTTGTTTATTCATCATTAAAAAAGTAGGCTTTTAATAAATAGTGATTACAATAGTCAAATTTTTCTGATAAAATATACTGAAAATACATTAAAGTTAAATTCTTATTTAATTGAGATAACCTTTAAAATTGAAGCAGTTAGGACGCATTTGGGGCTGCAATATCTCGAAGTCTTATGGAGATTGAGCCAATGCACTCATAAAGTCATAGTTGTCTCGAATGGTAAAATCATTCATCCTGAAACAAATCTTGTTGCAATCAAATTGTTAGTTTCCTTAATAAGCTCTTTGGGGGTAAGGAAATGAATCTTCTTAATTGAAAATCTTATGTTATCATATATTGATTTTCACCATTGATTAAGAATGAGAGATCAAATACTCAAAACCAAGCAGTAGTCGTTTTACTCAATGAATTCTACGTTTTAGACCCTTTTTTAAAAAAAAAAAATTATTTAAACACTTTACAAGGTAAATTAATTAGAAGTATTGATTTGTATATGCGCTACAGATCCATTAGCTCCCGTTTTTACTATATTTTTCGATTCTTCAATTATCATAGTACACAACATAGATTTGTAAGTTCCCTTGTCCAATCTAATTAGCTTCCTTTTTTCCCCGATCTTTTAATAATATTAACAATAATAATAAAACTCATGATTATCAGAGAAAGTAGCAGACAAATCAACTTTCATAGTTATTAACTCCCCTTTTAGCTTTAAAGTTTTAAGCGGAATTCAATCACTTAATTATGTTAATTATTCTTGTTCGTACTTATCAGAATATATGATCTTATTCTATCAACATGATAAGATAGTGTTATTGTTTCGTAGACCATATATATATATATAATTAATGAATTACATCGCATCAAACGACAATCATTGTTCCCTTCCAAAACAAATAAAATAAAAACGACAATCATTGTTTATCAAGGGAGGTTTGGTACAAGGGTAAGAGGGCTAGTTCATCATATTGTGGAATCTATTATTGTCCTATTTGTGATTTTAAGTCATTATCAGTGTAAAGAAATGATTTTATATTATTATTTATAGGTTATATTGCTCATTTAGGTTTTGTTTGGATGGAGAAAAGAAAATAAAAGAAAAAAAATAAAAAAGAAAGAAGTTGAGTGGAAAGAAATTAAATGAATTTGTATTTTCTTTATGTATATTTGGATGAAAGGAAAATAAAAAAAAAAAAGAAATAGAAGAAGAATTATTTTCTTTTGTTTATTTGTGTAGAAAAGTGAAAGAAAAAAAAAATAATACTATCAGATGACAATTTTATCCTTATATTGTTATAAAAAATATTTCAATTATAAAAAGTTACTATATCATATAATATTATAATTATTTATAATCGATGGATGTGACAGACCCCCTTTCTATCTCTTTCTCTGCCTTTGTTTATATATCTGTACTGCATAATAAGAATTGTAATTGATTATAAATACCATCTTCCAAACATGGGCATTATTGAAATAACAAAAATCTTGTCTCTCCACTCATTTTTTGCCCAATTTGGGGGGGAAACAATTTTGGTGGATCCCATCCACTGTTTAATATTATTTTTTTTTTCCCTTGGCATTTTCTCCCACAATCAAACAATAGAAATTGCTCTATTTCCTTTCTATTTCCTTCCCTTCCTTCTCATTCCTTCCAATTTCCTCACAAACAAACAAAACCTTAGTCTTTACAAGTTCACTAAAAATTTAATTTACTTCTTACAGCATTAAACCTTTTCAAAAGATCATTATAATTTTTAAACAATCTAAAATTGGTAGTCCCTATAATTTTCAAGCCAAACAAAAATGGCTCCTATTAGGTTTTTATAATTTTACATAGGGAACAAATTCAGCCAATAAAAACCATCTTATCATACGAAGAAGAGTTCCTAATCCTCAACTTCTTTACTGCCGTCATCCTACACAAGGGTTTCCCAGGAGAAAGTCACGTACACCAAAAGTAGTCCTAAATCTTAGCCTATGAATGATTTAAGGAAAAGTAATGTATTCATCACAAAAGAATATCGTCTTTCCTCTCTTCTAATTGACGCGGTTATAGGTACATGAAGCAGTATATATGGCCTACATATTTGATAGTTCTTGCTATTTTTGGCACGATTACATGTGCTAAATGTTTAATAGCCTGTTTGGTTCCAAGTTTGCAATGGCCAGAAGGCCTTCTAGGAGAAGGAGAATGACTTTGTACAGTAAATGATAGTGTTTGGTTTAACATTTTAGCGCTTTCTTTGGCGCTTTTAGAAGAAGTATCTTTGAAGTTACTTTTCATTCTAGAAAAAGACCTTCTGAAAAGAAATCTTACTATTACTCTCACATCAACAACCAAAAGTAACTTTATTTTATCCTATCCAAACAAAACTCATTCTTCTAAAAGGCCTTTTAACATATTTAAACCAAACAAAAATCATTTTTTTAAAAATAATTCTTCTAAAAGGCCTTTTTTTATAAGACCTTCTTTCAAAAGATCTTCTCCCAAAAGTAAAACCAAACGGACCCGTAGTTGAATTATTTTGGGAGAAATTTGAGTTGAAAGAAGATTTTAAAAGGCGCAATGAGAATGTACTAGAATACGAATTAAATTTGTAATGTTATTTGCAAAAAGCACATACATTGCAATAAAAGGCAATGTCAGACTTGTTAAAAAAATAAATAGTTGAAAATCTCTTAGGTGCTTTTAGTTTTAGGGAAAGAGAGAAATTTTGTTTTATATCATTAATAATTTAACACATTAATTTTGTGAACCATCATTATTTTTTATTTTTCTTATATTTTTAATATAATAGTTAATTTATTAAGTAATCGATAGTATAAGCAAAATTTTTCTCTTACTTTAAAGAAAACTTTGATATAATATAAGAATTGTTATGGGATATAAAACAAATAGTAGAGTTAAGGAACATGCTATATATCATTTAAATAAAAGTAATTTTGACAAAAATTTCGATTATTTAATATATTTTTTGCTTTAGAATTATCTAATTAATTTAATATTTAACAGTTATCAAATTTCATAGTTTAATTAATTCGCGAGTAATTACAAATAATTAAATTAATTTGATAATTGGTTAAATTACACGTATATGAGAAAATGTTTTTATGAAAGAGCACATTCCTCAAATTTTACGCCTTTCCCCATGTGCGAGCATTGATTCTTGATACTGATTGTATGACCTTACAGGCTGATAGCTAACATTAAATTCATGTCCAAACTGCATAATACTGAATACAAAGCAGAATTTATTTTATTTTTCATTTTATTTTTAGTATTTGGAGTTTAAGTAACTCCAGTGAGTTCAAGCTGATTATAAAGGTTCGTTTGGATGAATTTCTCTAAAAAAAATATAAAATAAATTTATATTTAAATATAATATTAAAAAATTTTCTTTTATCTTTAAATATTATTTTATGTTATAAAAGAAGATCATTTTCTAAAAGATAAAGGTTATAGCTTTTGAAAAATAATTCTTTTATACTTTTTTTTTGTAATTCTACATTTGCTAAAAAATTTTATCCAAATATATAAAAAAATATCAAAAATACTTTTTCTATTAAAAGCTTTTTTTTTTATCAAAATAATAACATCTAAACAAGTTAGTTTACTAGCTACAGGATAAAACTTTTTCAATATTTTTTTTAATTCATAATACTCAAATCTATTATTTTATTTTAAAAAATAAATATCAAATTACTTAAATCAATCAATCATTAACAAACTAAATTTATTTAAAAATAAAACTGATCAACTGTTTTCCTGGACAATTTCGAGGAAGATATTTTCTCTATTCTGTACAAGATCTCTCACATTCTGAATTGTACATTATATTTAGCGTTTCGTTGGTGAACAATTACAAACAGCATCAAATTTCTTGGCTCTTGTTTGTTCCCAAGCGGTGACTGACATTGCCAGAGGTCAAGCGCGTTTTCAATTAGTAACTTCGTGTCAGTTGCTGTGTTTTTTTTGTTTTTTTCCTCGATAATTGAAGAATATAGTAAAGCTCCAAACCCATATCAGAAGATAGGGGCGCAAAATAAAGAGAGTATGAGACATTGAAGAATAATGGCCCTAAGATTTTGGGAATCCTCCAAGGAATTCACTTGAAAGAGAAAGAAGTAGCATATATATAATAAATTATGGATTTTGTTAAAATTCATTGTCTTAATTTTTTTTAATGGTTAAATCCTCCTTTTTTTTTCTCTCTAAAGCAACCCCCAACTTTAGAGGATAAAAATGAATTGGAGTCTTTTGAAGAAATGAAGATAGAATAATGTTCTTGAAGATTTTCTTTCCCACTTTTTTATGTACTTTCAAATTTGTAAAACTTAAGCATACGACTTGTTAAGAGTTTGTTTATTTAAGTTAATTAAAAAAATATTTTTTTTAGTTATAAGAAAAAAGTTTAATATAATTAAAAAAATTAAAATTAAAAATATTTTAATATTTTTATAAATTTAAAAAAAGTTACAATATAAAAATAAATTTTTAAATTCGAACTACCGCAGCTTAATTAATCATGAAAAACTACGATGTATATAGTGCTAGCTAGCAATCACAGCCAAGTTGCAAGTCAGCAACCATCAATAGTAACTTGGTGGATGTTGTAATAATCAGTTAAAATTAGTCACTATTAGTTAATACATAATAACAACTTGGAAATACAGCATGTACCAATTGCACTGGCCATTTCAACGTTAAATTTATAGATATGACTAAAAGTAAGCTAACTTTACAGATAAAACAAATATCCGCTTAGACGTGTAAGGACAAAACACATCAAAATAAAAAAATACGGCAAATGGCAATGAAAGAATGCATGTATAATATAAGTATAGTTGAAGAAATTTTAAGCAATGGTGAACACAGCTTGAACTTGAAGCATTGGTACAACGTAATTACTAAGGGAAAAGCGAATCCCATACCTGAAAAATTATTCTGCAAGTTTGATCAAAGACATGAGCCTGCTGGAGATCAACCTCAAATGAAGTTCTAGCAGCTTCAATATATACTTTTTTCAATTACTTCACATTGTTCTCAACTACCATGCAAGGCAGCATGGAGCATATCCTCTCATGTATAAATGTTACATAACCTAATCACGTGCAAAAAATCACCAATGATATGCTTGATGGAGACTTAAAAGGGAAGGGGCATATGAGAGAATCTGATTGATAGTAATTATTTACACATGATTTGATCATATAAAATTTTTACATAAGAGGATCCGAATCACTGCATAACTATCTAGTGGTGTGCACCAGTGAGTCCCAACATTCTGAGTAACTGCTTGGCCGTATCCAACTATATCATCCAACATCTAGCATGAGAGAAGGAGACCTTTGTGTAGCCAGAGACGACTTGCCGGTTAAACTAGTTGCACACTGAGTGCTGAGGCAACATACATAATAGGGTATAGAAACATGATGGCATGCATAGGTCTTCACAACAAAACAAGCTTTACCGGCAAGTCATCCTTGGCTGCACAACATGAACTCATTCCCACATGCAAAACATTAGATGAAACTTTAATTACCATAACCGAAAGTGGTCTCAATAAACCCCAGGGATGTCATGTCAATCTTACAAAATTTAGTGTAACCAATCAAAGTTGGCAACTAGAAGACTGCAGGAACCTTTTTTCGCGAATGAGGAAGACAACATTTGCAATTAAAATCAAGAGAACAGACCCCTCTATTTGACATTAGAAAAGGAAAAAAAGAAAAAAAGGAGGGGACAACTGATAGTAGGAGAAGAAGTCAATTGGCCTTCCAGGCCTTTCTTGGCAGGAAATAGATGAATGGGGCTTGAAGCAAACAGAAAGGCTCTGATCAGATTATATAATGAAATCGCTTATACTATTTGGCATGTCATCCCAAAGCATTAAATGATGCCAGATTTACTTCATAAGGGACAGCCCTAAAAGTTGAGTAATCTACTGAGGAGGGTTCTTGGTGCTGGATGTGACCTTACATAGGGGAAAAAACCAATAAATACAAGAACTTTATTGGATGCATCCCTATCACATAAGTTCAGAGTGGTTAGTTTCTCAGGTCAACTTATTAAGGGTCATTTAAGAGAAGTAGCTTTTAACCTAGCTAAAGGAACATCTCCTCACTAGTGCCGTACTACTGAGTTTAAGTTATTTGTCAGCTGGGTTAGGTGTATTGAATTTACTGCTTTTGGCTATGAAAGAAACACAGCATAAATATTCTGCTGGATTTGAGCAACAAACTCGTTTAAAAGCTCAGAATCCATGCTCTGCCACGTAACACGACAGTTTTATGTTTATGGACGATTGGAGAGACCAAGGACTCCATGAAGCTCGATTAGATCATTGCTTAGCAGTGGTATTAAGTATATACCTAGGATCCTATCCGTCATCTTTAATATGAAAGAGGTACCATAAAATATGTGTCTAGCAATGTTCTAAAAATTAGAATAGATTTACCAGCTGAACTAACTTGTTGAGTTACATTCCAATCATTTCTTATTATATTATTTAGTTTGACTCCGATCGAATCACTAGTTATATCATACTTGGACTAATTGAATATAATAACTCAAAACTCCTGTTAAACTTAATTTTTGGTTTGATTTTGAAACACTAATATGAATATTATTGACTGGTTTCTCTTTTCTTTCAATTTTAATGCAAGAGGAAAAAGAAAAAATTAGATTCCCTTAGTCAAACTTTAAGCAATAACAACTGTCCATTTTCTGTCTATTCATATTCAAGCGAACCCCATAATCACATGACACATCATCTGGCCTCTTCAAATCAGAAGACTTCATACGAGGAAACCGTCCCGAAAGCATTATAAAGCTTCAACTGAACTTCAGTAATTATCCAAAAATTAACAATTACCTTGTGTTAACCGCATATGTGCCTCATAGTGGTCTTATATCATATTTGGTTAAATTGTGCTACAATGATTTCCCAGATTGAAGAGAAATCTTGCAAATGTACTATTTTTGTTCTCAAAATTTATTTGCTGCCAGAATTTAGCTGTACACAAATATCATATGATCCATGCGTAAGCAAGGAAGTAGAATAAATACCGGTTCTTAACTCACTCAATTCATTAAATTTCGAAATTTTTCATTTTAGAATTGTGCATTTAGAACTCAAATAGAAAGGCGCTTTTGCTGCTGCAACTGAGATATACCACACAACCTCGTAAACTTAAATGGCCTACGCCAGTGAGCTTACCTGTTTCAAATGAGTTACAGAGAAAATAAGCTGCATACAGTTAAAGTTACGGATCAAATGCTTACGCCGACAAACCAAAGACCTGTGCAGGTGATCCAGCGGCCTGTTTCAAATCAGGACAAAACTTTTAAACAAAAAACATAGGAAAGATATGGCCAATGCAATAAGCTCTAATGGATCTGAATTCTAAATAAGCTCAAACAAAAGAACATGCTCCAGATCCAGAATTTGAAAACAAAAACAAAGCAAGCACCATTTTGGCAAATCATAAGAGACAAGCAACAGAGGATGCTTCTATTTCTGAATCACTAAAGATCATACATGCCTCGCAGCTCATTGCCTTGTTTAGCCAAGTAAATGTTTTACTATGAGCTTCAATAGTGCAGTCAACTGCATGCGTTTGAAAACAGTTTCCATACCTTCAACTCAACACATCTGAAGTACTCAAAACTAAACCCATAAATTGAATTTTCACCCTCAAATGATGAAGCACACCCTTAACTGTTTTTGACACGATTAACACCTGCAATACAAAATACAGAGGCTCCACCAAATTTTGATGAGAAAGACACAAGATCACTTACCAGGAATCCACATCATTAAATTCAAATAACCACAAATGTTGATACTGCACGTAACAGCGAACTATCAGGAAAACAAAAGCCAAAAATAATAATACAGGTATACAAATGCACGATCATAGCTACATGGTGTTTTAGATCTAAACATCTGAAACAAAGGCAACCCTGCTTTATAGGTTCTTGGGAGCATAAGTTATCAAGCTTGGGAAAAGGTAAAATGGACATGGCCAATTTCGATAGTCTCCACATATGTTTGGTCCTCTCTAGGTAGAGGTGACAAGGTGGGCCATGACTTTGTTCAAACCCTGGTTCATCTGGTCTTCCAGTTTAGAAGGTAGTATGCTGCAGGCTTCAGAGAACTCAGCTGTTTGGATTGGAAGGGAAAGGCAACAAAGGGAAAAAATGAGCATCAGAATTCTAAATGGTACATAGTTCAGGTTAAGATATCAGTCTTTTATAGACTAAATATGAATGGCCAATATTATAGCAAGTTGCCAGATAAAAGACACAAGAAACCATGAGAACTGTAATCTACCTGCATGGACCAATCAAGTTTTAGTAAGCCTGGTTTCTCCTCCGGGAAACACTGCTCTGACTAGACAACCTGGCAATAGATACAAAATATCAGTGTTGATGAGTTTTGGAACACTCGAAAAACAGCAAAGTGTAAGGAAACTCGGAACATAAAATAGCTTGATTGGCTACCCAGAAGTACTATTCCGTCCCAAAGAATAATTTCCATAAGCTCCATAAGCACTGCTGTCACCACGCTGCAGATATATGGAACAATAATAAAACCACTGAATGAAAATAGCTGAACTTATGGAACTCATCTGCACAAATCCTCATAAACTCATATTGTTGTACAGTACCTGTGAACCTCCATAGGGTCCATAACTGTCTCCAGATGCCAAATCACTTGAATACGAATGTACACGTCCATGTTGTTTACCATCTCTACTGTCATAGTTCAAACTGTCTGATCCATCTGAAACAGGAAGATATGGCATTGCTGGAAGGAATGCAGAGACAGCACGCTCCTTATCAAAAACATTTGCTCTTAACCGTGTAAGAACATGTATAAGAGCATCCTTGGCTATATCAAGGTCTCCAGAAATCTGATCAAGGACAAAAGAAAAAAATAAATAAACATCACTGTTCAAACTTACAGGACAATTTCATTTCATTACACAAAGAACAAGATCAGCCAATCAAACTATGACAATTTCCTCACCTGCACCATTTCATCATCTTTAGATGCAATTTTAGGAAGATTTTCCTTCGATAAGATGCGGATGTTAGCTTTTGTAAGCCTCCTCATTTCAGTTATGATTGATCCTCCTTTACCAATAAGGCAACCAATTCTTGAGGTTGGCACCAGAAATCGCGTAGTGAAAGAGATAATCCCTGAATCTCTTTCAACTTTATCACTGAACCGAGGTTGCAAACGCACAGCTGCTTCTATTGTTGGAGAGAAAGAATCTTCAAAGAACTGCATTAACACAATTATAAAACTAGCATGGCTATAAATATCATACATTTATATATCACACATCCATACCACAAATATTTTTCCCCAAAAATCAAAAAAGGTACACTTGATAATCAATATTTCACCTCTTTCGTTGAAATGGTTATTAAGCAGTCATCTCCTTCAGTTGCTGAACTATCAACTTTGATTGTTGCCCCAGAATCCTGCCTTATTTGATTTATTACAGCACCACCCTTTCCTATCACCCCTCCAATGTTTCCAGTTGGACAAATAAATCGAACTGAGAATTCCTTTGACGATGCTTCATCCCTTGGAGCCGAATACAAGGACCGTGACCAGTCTCCACCATCACCCTTGTATCCCCCATAAGCACCCACAAGAGGAGCCATTCCCACAACTGGAGCCCCTGCAGCCGGACCCATGAGCGAACCACCATTCGCATATACACCAGGAGCAGCAGAAGTAAGCAGATGCTGAGACCGTGATGGGTTGTCATGAAGTTGAGATGCAATTTTATACAGAGCTTTCTTCACCACCACGGCATCTCCAGAAATCTGGAGTTTCACAACCAATAAAAAAGTCATAAAGATACCACAAACAAGGACATTTACATCACAATAATCTCCAATCAGATCCAACAATAAACAATAAATTTATAAAAGAATACCAAAAACATGACAACCATCAACTACAACTACTGCATCCACAATACTAGGACAAAACCAAGCCATCCACATAGCAATGAAACTCAAGCCCTGAAAATTCAGTTTGTCGAAGGCAATTGCTAAGAAGTAAAATATTGTCGTTAACTACACCTTATACTTATTACACATTTTAGACTATAAATATGATTATAAATTTCAATAAATAATTATAATTATTATAAATATGTTGACACACATATGATAAGTAGATGCTCAAATTCACCGATGAAACACATACAAGATATCAAATTAGTCCTTCAAAAACTCTTTCAATCAATTTAGCACTTCCTAGTATAAAATAACCATCGATTCCAGGAACAAATGGATGTCTAAATATACACCACCAAATTGATGTCTAAAATCATCAGAAGCCTAGTATAATGTGCCAAAAATCGATGGAGTACAAATTTGAGTGTTCACTTCATATATAACTCACAATGAATTCAGAGTTTAGATAATTTACTAGCTTAAACTAAACAGCTTAAACTTCTTGGAGAGCGAGTTTTCGAAACATTCAATTCACCTGTACAAGTTCGTCGTTGCTCAAGGCGCAAGAAGGCAAGCGCTCGTCCTTAAGGATCCGAATCTGCGCACCGGTATCGCTCCTGATGCTCTGAACAATCTGTCCTCCTTTTCCGATCACGCAACCGATCTGATCCGACGGCACCAACAGCCTCGCAGTCACGTGGTTCTCTCTCTCAACATCATCACCATCATCGTCATCGTCAACGCCACCACCACGTAAGTCTTCGGCAACTACTCTCTCATGAACCCTAAACAACGCGTCCTGCGCCGGCGACACGTAATCGCCACTATCCTCAAACTCATTCGTCTCATCGGAACCACTATATATCATAACCACTCGTTCCTCGCATCCCGGTATAGTCTCCCCGATCCGAATCTTCGCCTGCGTTTCGGCCCTCAGCTGTTTGACGATGTCGCCGCCGCGGCCGATGACGCTGCCGATTTTCCGAACGGGGCAGAGGTAGCGGTACACGGTAGTGTCATCGGAAGTTAATTGGTCCCTGTCGTCGCCGGCGGCGGCGCTAGGGTTCCGCCGCTTGTTTCCCGCGTAATTGTTGTTGTTGTTGGTTTCGAAGTCGGAGTGAGAGTGGGAGCGCTTGCCGTTAGAAGCGCTTATACCGGCCATAACGGAAAGTGATTACGTAACCGCCTTGAGATGATGGTTACGGATTCAACCGAAGTGAGAGGGGAAGTCGGCGCTTGAGGGAGAAGAGAAGAGGAGAGAAAGCGAAGGAAGTGACAGCGGCAAGCTGGTTATATATATATATATATAGTTGAGAGAAATAGTTAATTGCAGAAGTAAATAGAGTAAATTTGGGTCGTATGATTGCATATAAATAGTTAAAATTTAAAATTATTTAATAATTATATAATTATTTAAAAAATTATATAATTTTATATTTTAATTTTAATTATTTATATAAATTTTAATAATTAAAATTTATTTTTCTTATTTTTATATTTAATTATTTTTTTTATGAGGTGAATAATATAAAATAATTTTATATTATTAATTAATAAAAATAAAAAATTTTAATTTATATAAATAATCATTTTATATAATAAAATATATATCATAAATTTTTATATTTTTATATTTTTATTATTAATAATATAAAATTATTTTATATTAATAATATATGTAAATTAAATTAAATTTTATATATATATATATGGATTTAAATATATTATTTAATTATATATTATCATATTAGTATAAATTTTTGATATAATTATTCACTATTTAAATGGTCATATAAATAAAAAATTTTAATTAGATTTTATACTATCAATACACCTCAATTAAACTCATATATATATCAAAAATTTATGTTAATATGATAATATATAATTAAATATATGTATAAAAATTTTTTATACTAATAATATAACAATGTATTCAAATATATATATATATATATATATCACCGAAGTGGAGATTCTTTCTTCGCCGCCTCACGCTAACCCCACAATCCACTTGCGTCGTTAAAATATCTGTCTTAACATTTTGAGTCATTGAAATATCACTATTCTACCTTATCCCACGATAAGGTGTTATAATATTGGATTTTATATTATTATTTAATTAGGTATTTTTATTTATGAAATTTGTAAAATAATAAATAATTAAATTAATTTTTTATTAATATAATAATATATAATTAAATATTTATATAAAAATAATTTATATTAATACATACAATTAAATCTAAGTCTTTTTGGTGCTAATTTTTTTACTTATAATATTTAAGTATAAATTAAATTAAATTAAATTAATTTAGAAATTAATTTTGATATTAAAAAATTTTAAAATTAGTAATTTATATTTTTCACCTTTTAAATGATGTATTATTGTGTTTGAAATTTTGTCCAATTATTTTTGAGAAGTTTATGATAATTAACTTTTCTTTAACATTGGATTTGGCTGAATTTTAGTTTTATCACAAAGAGGTGGAAGATATGTGTTCGTCTCTTAATTTAGGGGCAAAGTAGACTTTTTTAATCTATCTTCAATTTTTTTTTTATCTTAATTTGATACTTTATATTTCTAATCATCTTCAATTTGATCCAATCCATAAATAATTTTTCGTCATATAACTAACGAAATTATTGTGTGGCACAATTCATGTCAGATCCACGCGTACGCCATGCCAATATCGTTTGTAGCACGTCAGCATTTTTCATTAATTATTTAATAAAAAGGTGACTAAAGAATAAATTAATGAGGATTTAAAATGCAAGGGACCAAACTAAAAAAAGAATTAAAGATAAAGTACCAAATTTAAAATACAAATAAAGGTAAGAGACTAACAAGCCTTTTTTGCCTAGCTTAGGTAGAGATTGAGCATTTTTGTAAGGAGGTAATGGGGGACTTCTTGCTAGAATACTAGGGGATGGAGCTTAATAGAGAAAGATTGAGTGAAGGAACTCTTGGTGAATAGTTATAATATTGTATGTTTAGTATTTAGGTTAAAGTGAGTGTGTATTGAGTTATTATTTCTATGGTATTTATAAATATTGTATCAAGGTTATGGTATTACTAGGGCGAAATTGAACGAGGAATTTCTTGCTTGCATTCATGCAAGAATCTCGATAATGGGGGGTGATTAAATGAAGAAAAGGGATAATATTCGAGTTAAGAGAGTATCCAAACTTGGGGAATATGGGAAGACATCCAAACTAAGGAGTAACAGGAAGGGTCCAAGTTAGGAGAGAATTGAGAATTTGGACAATTCACAACTCCAAACCCGAGCCCTAAGGAGCAAAAAGAGTAAATTTTAAGGTTTGGGATTCTTATGGAAATCTAAGAAATCCAATATGATATTCATATTCCATGCCTTAAGTTTTCACTAAACAAACCTTAGGGTTTGTTGGTTTTCTATTTTTATTTTTAGTTTGCAATTTTAATTATAAAAATGTCATTGTGTTTTAATTTTTTTCTTATTTTTAGAATTTTATAAGAAAAATAATAAAAATTAAAAAAATTATTTTATGTTTTCATTTACTATTTTTACTATTTCTTTTACAAGATTTTGAAAATAGAAAAAAGAAATAATTTAATATTTTCTTACTTTAAAAAGAAACTTAATCCAAAAGAATTTTTTTCTTAGGAATATTATTGCAAAAGTAATTGTTTGAATACAATAAAGATATCCCCAATGACCATTTTATAAAAAAATTATATCATTATCCTATTCTGTATAAAAAGATCGATTATGTAAATAATTTTAATAAATTCAATTTTTTATAAGAACATTTTGTGATTAAAAATAATTACTTTTCATTATTCTCTTGTATATCGCCATACACAAGAAAAATATAACAGCGAGCGGTGGTGATTGTTTATGACACCCTTAGTTCTAGAACACAGAGTACGTAACTAATACCCATCGCGATCGGAAATAACAATACGTCACGCGCCCTGATATTTTCCCGGAAAATCTAGACAACCAAACAATCATACTGTCCTCGATTCCAAAACCGATTCATCGCGATTCCGCATCCGAATCCGCAACATGTCAACCTCAAGCCAACACCAGTTTCGGTACACTCAAACCCCGTCGAAGGTGCTGCACCTTCGCAACCTTCCATGGGAGTGCGCAGAGGAGGAGCTCGTAGAGCTCTGCAAACCCTTCGGTAAGATCGTAAATACCAAATGCAATGTTGGCGCCAATCGAAACCAGGCTTTCGTTGAATTCGTAAGATCCTTATTCTCTATTTTTTCTTTATATATTTATATATTGATTTTAATCTTGCATTGGTTGATCTGAGAGAAATTGAATCTTTAGGTTCTTAACTTTTTCTTCTGTAGCTATTTTCTTTTTTAGTTGCTTCTTTAGTTAACCTAGTAAGACTTGTTATTTGTAATTTTAAATTTTTTTTTTCAACATATTGACTAACGTGAATGGTCGTATTTTCTTGAAATTTGAGTGCTGAAACTTTGTTTATTTTGTGAAATTATTGAACGATCAGGATTGTTAATTCTGTGTGTTTTACACATTTTCAAAGTATTATCACTCTAGCCCCTGCTCTGTGATGATGATCCACTATGATGTTACAGCATTTTGGGCGGTGGCTCTGCTCTGCGCCATATTCGACCATTTAAATTCATTGTAATACGATGAAAAATATCTGAGCTGTTGATATTCATAATTTGATATATTGGGAACATTGGGTCTGCCATACAATGAAATTTCGATTATGAACTTTTTTGTTTTTGCTTTGTTGATAAGTTTAGCTTATTTTTCCCTTGTTTATTATATAAAGTAAATGCCAAGTGTGTGAGGGTGTGTTTTCATATATTTGATGATAGCTGGCCCTTTTTCTCATTTTCGGACTCGAATTTCTGAACTCTCAAGTATGCATGCTTTACCAGGTGGATCTAAATCAAGCCATTTCAATGGTTTCATATTATGCTTCATCTTCGGAGCCTGCTCAGGTTCGCGGTAAAACTGTTTACATTCAGTATTCTAATAGACATGAAATTATCAACAACAAAAGCCCTGGGGATATTCCTGGAAATGTCTTACTGGTAACTATCGAAGGCGTGGAAGCTGGGGATGTGAGCATTGATGTTATCCACTTGGTAAGTGCTACCGAGTTGATTCTGTTGATTTGGTTCTCTTCTTGAGTGATTTTGCAAGCTCCTTGTTTGGGTAAAAGCATATTGTTCTGTTTTGTTTTTTAATATGCATATTTTTTAATGTGGTTTAGATCTGCATGTTTTAAGGCTTATATGTAGATGAAAATGTTTAACAATATGCCGGAAAAAGTCACATCCAATAAAACTGGGTTAATCTTAAAGTGAATTTAATGAATGTTCCTAACCCAAGAATCTGGTAGTTGCATAAAAATATGATTATACAACAAAACAATAACTTACAGAAATATCTCACTTTCTGGATTCTGTAAGCTTTTTTAGATTTAGAAAGTTTGGAATGGTTAAATAGGGTGGACTGAGATATATAATAAAAAAAGCGTCGAATGTTCTGAATCTGAAATGTTCTTTGATATCAACAGACAGCAACTGATAAACTAAATTCAATTTCTGTTCCAGACTTCTTTATATTGAGTGCATACAAGGCAAAACTCATCATTACTGAATACTGATACACAATTCAAAATGCTTCAACAAGAAAAGTCATAGTTCTGTCATAGAAAGTGTAAATGCTGTGTTGTGAAGTCCCAAAAAAGGCTAAAAGAGTTCCCTGAACCAAAAGGCTGCGTAATTCACTAGGCCACCTGGATTCGCAGGACGTTTTACTGCATCTATGGTCTGTTTTTACATCTGAATTATTGTTTCTGATTGAATCCTGCATTATATTTTGGTTTCATCTGGTGCTGATGTTTTCCTGGAAAGTGGGGAAGTCTCATGCAAACTTTCACTTTTGCTACATCCCCACCCCCTTCCTGGTTGGGGGGTGCGAGGGTTCTATATGACTGATTGGTTAGGAATCTGGGTTTTAATACTTTTTTTAATCATTTGATAATATGATCTTTTATCTTCTGCCATTTTATTTAGAGTTAGACAGAATCCTGATTAAATCATGTGCCATTTTTTATTGAAATCGGTTGAATCACAGATGGTGATCTCTCATATTTAGATACTATTGTTGGAGACAGTTTGGAATAGTTGTCATGTACGTCATACTCCTTTCTAACGTCACGCATATAAGTACAGGTGTCATTCTGCACTTATTTCTTATCTGTTTGGAACTTCTTTTCTTTGTTCACAATGCCTTGTGATCTCAACATTTGTGATGGTTCCAGATCATGTGCTGTCATATTATCGTTCAACCTCTTAATTTAAGGAAAAAAGCAATTTGATGTATAAAATAGTTTTATGTTTTTTTTTCTTTTCCCTTTTTTTGGGTAAAAATAGCTCTTTTTCCTTTATTCAGGTGTTTTCTGCTTTTGGCTTTGTTCACAAAATTGCTACTTTTGAAAAGACTGCAGGTTTCCAGGTTAGCGAGTTGTTTAAATTGCACTTCTTTGAACGTGTCACTGGTTCACTGTCAGTATTAACTATGTTTTATGCCATGCAAGGCTCTGATTCAGTTCACTGATGCTGAGACTGCTTCTTCAGCTAGGAATGCACTGGACGGAAGAAGCATACCTAGGCAAGTTGTGCTTTTGTATTTTCCCCTTTCTTGTCCACCCCCATCTTTAATTCTGGTGATAGCTTTTATAAGTCTTAAATTTGCTTATTTGCTTATGCTTTTGTATTCAGATACCTGCTTCCAGAGCATGTTGGCTCATGTAACTTGCGTATCTCATACTCAGCACATAAAGATCTGAATATCAAATTTCAATCAAATCGCAGTAGGTAATGATGGGAGCCAAGATAACTATCATATTCTTCAGTTGTGTTTATTGGTGGTTATTTTTTTTTTTCCTCAGAAACTTCAGTAAATTACAAAAGCACTTCTATGTAATTTATCATGGTGTTCTCTCATCTGTTTATTGATATATGTGCATTTATCATCTAGGGGTTACTGAAACTTGGTAATCAGAATGCAGATGAGTTGCCATGACCACTTAGTAATTTTCTTGATCATTTTCCAGCTGCCTGATGCATTGCCTGCCATTATTGTTGAAATCATTGTTCTTTTGTTTCTGAAATGTATTGAACAAATCCTTTTTTTTTTTTTCGGTATATGGTTTTTTCATTATGGTGTGGATTTGATACTAATTATTTGTAGCTGTTGTCAGTGTATTCTAGTCTCCTTCATCTTAGTCTTTGGAGGCAAGTCTTACATTAACGATGCACAGCTACCTCATATAATTGTATTCACTGTATACCAAATTATAGTTGTAAGGACATCTTCTAGTTTTGTCAATTTAATTCTTTAGTTGAAAAATACATCTGAGGTTGATTATGCTATGGATCCCACTGGCCATTAGCAGGTTGTACTTTCCAAAATATCTTATTTTATATTAAAAATTATCTTATTCTGAATTTTTCCCTTGTATAGAGGTTCCACATTTAAATCCTTGTTTTCTAAAACATGTTACAATCTAGATGTCAGGAAGAAGAAATAAGATCTGGATGCCAGGAAGAAGAACTAAGAAATGGCAAATAAATATTCAGATCATTAAAATATCTATGTTTGAGTTTTAGATTTAACTTACTGCCTGTATAACATTTGTTGAAAAAATTTGGCGTGGTCACAGTGAAACTCTAAGAAATTGATAGTGAATCATAATTGTATGAATCAGCAAGTAGTGTGAACAAAGCATTTCTTCTATCATTGCCTTTTGAAAGTTACATAAATTTGACAGGTTGTCTATTCTCTCTGATTATTTATATTGCCAGTCAACCATTCTGGTTGATGGCTTCAGGAAGATCTCTATATATTTTTAATGTGCTCTTTCATCTTAGGGTTCAATTCATGCATAACATTATTCTATTGTGCCCAGCTAAATGTCTGTTATATCAATGTTCTCTTGTGGGCATTAGTCCTTTGTTAGTGGTTAATATTGCTGATTGTTTTCCATGACTTTCCAGGGACTATACAAATCCTATGCTTCCTGTTAATCATACCGCTATTGAGGGGGCACAACAGGTAATTTGTTATTTTATTTTTCAATATCTTCTGCTTTTCCGATTTCTTATTTTATGTTCTAACAATTTATGATTTTTCAGCCTGTTATAGGTCCTGATGGAAAGAGGAAAGAACCAGAGAGTAATGTGCTTTTAGCTTCCATTGAAAATATGCAGTATGCTGTCACTGTAGATGTGCTCCACACGGTGAGAATTTGTATTTTTGGGTATAACTTCAAATTTGTAGGTGATTTATTCTCTAAATTGCTGGTCCTTCTTTGCAGGTTTTCTCTGCATTTGGTACAGTCCAGAAAATTGCGATATTTGAAAAGAACAGTCAAACTCAGGCCCTAATTCAATACCCTGGTATTAAATCCTATTTGACTGTCAGTTCTTGAGCTAGTGAACTGTGTCCCTTGTCACGTGTGTTTTGAAAGTATATATGCCTATTTTCATTTTTTCATTACCTGTAAACAATTTGTTTACAGATATCATAACGGCAGCAGCTGCTAGAGAAGCATTAGAAGGGCATTGCATATATGATGGTGGCTATTGTAAGCTTCATCTATCATACTCTCGTCATACTGATCTCAATGTAAAGGTATAAAAATATGTGTTTTTGAGTTAATGTTCATGAGAGGAAAAAAAAAAAATGAAAAAGGGGGAAAATTTTAAAGATATCCTTAGAAGCAATGTGGACGCATTCTTGATCGGAAAGAGATTTGGTTCTTGAATGTATGCATCTTGACACTTGATTGAGACCTTTTATAGTAATTTATTTTTGATGATTGAATGATTATCCAAGTCTGACTTTAGTATTATGTTTTGGTTTTAGGCTTTCAGTGACAAAAGTAGAGACTATACAGTGTCAGATCCTAGTCTACTTTCAGCACAAGTTCCTCCAACTGCTTGGCAAAATCCTCAGGCTGCACCTATGTACCCTGGTCGTGCCCCTGCTTTTCAGACTCAAGTTCCTGGAGGTCAAGTGTCATCATGGGATCCAACCTTTCAGGCTGTTCGACCGAGTTATGTTTCTGTACCCAATACTTTTCCCGGTCAGACCGGTGCAGTTCCTCCAATGCCTGCCTATGCACCGGCTGCTATGCCTGCTGCTTCCTCTCCTCTTGCTCAAAGCAGCCCCCTTGCTTATACTGCCATGGGAATCACGCATCCTGGGGCTCCACCTGGCACCAATTTACAGCACAGTGGTGCTTCACCTCTAGTTCCCGGTTCTTCGCCCCGCATGGCTCAAGGATTGGTTCAGCCTGGAGCTCAGCCAAATGTGAGACCTGGTGGTGTTTCAGCTCCTGGTCATCAACATTATTATGGTTAGAATGGTATAGTTTTAGCTGAATGAAAGGAGAGTGGATTTGATGGATGAAAGAGTGATAATTTTACTGATCTGTTACTTGGTTGGAAATTCCACTTACTAGTATTGTTATTTAATGATGAAATCTAATTTGCAAAAACAGCTTCTTAGTGGTATCCTTTCTCACTTTATGTTCCTTTGTTAAACTGTTTTTACTATAATGGAGGTGTTAAACATCTTCAACTCAAGAATTATTTTTTTTTTTCTCGGTCACCAGAATTATTGTTTAAATGAAATCGTCCATGAGTAAAGAAAATCAAATGCCAACTCATCCATGTGGTTCCCATGTGAGATTTTCGGCTGAAAAGCACTTTCAACTTACACTGTCATTTCAATCAAAAGTTGATTCCTGTTGGGTCTCTAATCGTGTCTATTTTTAGTTGAATTACCATTTAGCAAGGGTTGCAATAATAAATCATCTGGTGCTTGATTTTCAGTTAAAATAAATATAAAAGAAATAATTGTGAAAAGGTTAACTCATCTAGTTAGCACTTGTCATCCTGAATGGCTTGCGCATGGCTTGGACCTAAGGGTGAACCAGGGGACCGTTTCTCACTTTCCAATAATTGCTGACATTACATTATCAATTGGACTGTAAAGTTCAAATACGGTGCGAAGATGGCTTGTGGCTGCAACAAGGCCTTCGCCAGTTTGGACTCCTTGCCTGCTGGTCTTGTGACCCAATATATCAGGCTGATTCGATGGGGGTGACTTTCCATACGAGTTAATTATGTTTTCTTTCCCCTTTTAAATCTGTTTTCCTTATGTTTCCACAGGATTTCTGTTTTCTTTTCTTTTCTTTTTTTTTATCTGTTTTCCTTATGTCCCTAAATAAAATATGTCAAAAGTTATGTTTTTCTATTTTTATTAACAGTATATGACATTTTGGAGTGGAATATTATCTAACATCAAATATTTAAACTTCAAGTTATTGAAAATTAAAAGAAACATTATGTATAATGCTAACGAATATAAAGATATAAGGTATTATGTAATAATGGTAGTTCTTTAAGAGTTAATTTTGATACACTATTAACATAAAATTTTTTACACTGTTAAAATTTGATACTCTGATTTTTTTAAAATATTTATTGAGAGAATCACTCAAAGATGTACTAATATATGATTAGATGAAAGTATAAAATAAAAATTTTTACATTAGGTGTATGAAAATTAAGTTTATTTTTTTCCAAATGTTAACGCAGCACTCTATATTGCATATAAATATAGGATTTAATTTTGATATATTGTTAATGTGAGTTTTATATATATGTTCAATCATGTATTATCATGTAAAAGTAGTTAGTTCATCTAATAATTATGCCAAAAGTCATAGTATGATACTACATAATTAGTTAATAGTATAAAATAGTTTATACTAATAATATATCAAAATTAATCCCATAAACATAAAAGTTAAGGGATATTAGTTCAAGTTATCCGCTAGCTAATGTCATGTATATGTAGATCGGAAAATGTATTTTTTTTTATATGTGATTTCAAATAACAATGCTATGTGAATAAAGAGATAAATATAAATGCTTAAATAGGGAATTATTTGTGGCCCTCTCAAAATTTTCAGATCTTAATTTTACTATTCCGGTTTCTCTTTTGTCAGACATTCTTATGTGAAAATCACACATATCAATTCTTACACACTTTCAATTATAAGTTTTAATTATATGGGACCAGTTTGCAGGAAATAATGAAATATCTTTGCAACTAATTCTGACATGAATACATATCTTTAATTGAATTGAAAAATTCAATAATAATGATGCAAGTAAATATTAAATAAGTTAACTTAAACATCACATGATTGATGATTTTTCCTTTTGTAAAAAGATAACAGAATAGTATTCTTACTAGTGTAATTATATTGGCCTGCCAAATACCTCTCCTATAGGTGGAATAATTCTTTCATCCGCTCGAATAATTTTCTTATTCTAGGAGGGAGTGACCATGAATTTATCTCTACTCCCTTTCTCTTTCTTTCATTCCTTTAACTAATGGATGAGATTCTCCAAGAGAATAAAAATTCTTATCTTACATATTCTAGAATGATGCAAGAATTTCTTCCAAGGTCAATTAAATAAATCTCATTCAAACGGCCAAATAGAATTTAGATAACTTAAAAAAAAAAAAGAATAATTGTCATCTCCATGAAAGAAAAAGTATAAATATTTATATATTATACAATTCTTTATAAATGATGCTACAATTCTTTAATTAGGTTTGAAATTTGTTTGTATAAATCACATATGTGGTTAAGCTTAAATTAATAAAATTTCAAGGGGCGTTTGGTATAAGGGCATATTTTTTTATGCCCAGGAATGTGACATGGGAATTTTAGATTCCCATATTTGGTACATGATTTGAAAAAAATTTTCTAAAAATATTATATTTTTGAGAAGAAAAATTGGGCAAAAATCCTTCCCATCCCCTATTGGGAATCCAACATTTTCATAGAAAAGAAATGTTATGCCTAGGCAAAAAGACCAAAATACCACTATCACTGCCACCGATCACTGTCGACCGTCGTCGGCCACCTTCCTGGAACTTTCCGACCTGCACCAACCAACTTTCGACTACCGTTCGACACAGTCAAAGGTATTTTTGGAAATATATATAATATTCCTAATAATGTCAATATCAATCAAACTTAAAAATTGCAATACCCGAGAAAATTATTCTCAAAAATAGCATTTCTGGGAATAGCAATCCCAACAATGAAAATTCATTCTGTCTACCAAACGTCTCTCAAAGGGTTGGTTGAGTGGAGCGAGACAAGGTCTCGTACCTGACAAGTCATAGATTCGAGCCCTCACTCGTCTTTGGAGTGAAATAAATGTAAGTTTCTTTGTAAATGCTCTCTAAGCAGAAAGGCTTTTCCTGACATGAATTGGGATATCATTCTCTCATTTTAAATTTTTATATACCAAAAAAAGCTTAATTTAATAACGTCAAGGATTAAATTTCACAAAATATAGGTCTCATTTCAAATATGTATTTACTTCGTAAAGCTTATATTTCAATATAAAATTAATTTCGTACACATTAGATTAGATGTTTAGGTCATGTGCATATGCGTGTCCCTTCATTTGGGGACACATGAGAGAGCGAGTGATCATATATAGGGTCACATTGATTAAAACCTTTATAAATCAACACTATACCTGGTAACTTTTTTCAGGAAAGAGGAAAAGAAAAAAAATCGAAGAAGAACCTTATTTGTGGACATAATTGAAAGATACTTTTCATCATCCCTGATCGCCAGATTTCTTTCATGTTATGTGCTATGCTAAGGGGGGCCAAAAATGAGCATCAATGAGTTTCTCGTTGCTGCATGGTAAAGTCATTTGGTACTGGAAAGGTCTCTAATCTGTAGTTGTCAATGACGTGAAAGATAACCCCAAAATTGCCCGAAATTGAACATACACTAATATTAATTAACAGATATGAAGTTTAGTGCCTTCAATTTTTTTCTTTAAAAACTTTAGTATCCTTAATTATGTAGAAATCACTTAGTTTTCATTCAACTAGTACAAAATACATGCATGTGCCTTTGCTTGTAGAATATATATCATGAATGAAAATTTATCAAATCAATGTGGTTGATTGAACATAAATAAAAAACAAAGGTGAAAAGTAGCAAGAAAAGAATGTAACTTTATATTGCAATACCTTTTGACTTGCCACACTGAACACAAACGCATGTGCACACCTTTGGAAGAAGTTATGTGAGGTTGATGCCCGCAAGCTCGTGTTCGTTTGAGGGTCACATTCAATTATGATGGTGCACTGTCGTTGTCTTTAAACAGCGGCTTTCAATGCCTTCCCAAGTGATGAAATCACCATCAGGTCATGGTTGGCTCGGTAGAATAAATTTTTGATGGAATGGAAATGTGACAGGAGTGGGAGTGAGAACTATGTTTTTGTTTGGAGCTAATAGAAACGGAGTGATGATTTCATTTTATTTTTATATTTGGTATGTTGTAATTAATAAAAAAAATACATAAAAATATTATGATTTTTTTTTTTGGTCAGAAAATTATGATTGTTTTAAGTTAAATAAGCTTGGCACTTTTAATTGGGGCTAACCAAAAGTTCTAGATCAGGCTAGGCCTAATTAGTCTGCCTAAGCTAATTTTAGGCTTAAAAACCACAGTTGATCCAAAAAATCTTATGAGTCAAATGATCCAATTAATCGAATGGACTCTGGATTTTTTACACCTATATTGTGGTTAAATATATTGGGATTCCATCACTTTGGTCATAGATTAATGCCTAATTCCTTGAAATTGTAAAAATGCTCATTTCCTTCAAATTAAAATGCTAATTCCCATTTCAATTACCTAGCCGAACATGAGATTGAAAATAACTTATTTCCATTCTCATTTCATTCCATCTAATCAAGCATATACCTTAGGCCAAGGTATACTAATACCAAGTCAGAACTCACACCAACAGATCAAAACCCTCATTTATTTTGCAGATTCTTCACGAACTTCTCTAGGCATAGGTATGCGTAGTTTGCAGCCTTAGGTGTTGGCACCTATGAAAGGAACAGCAATAACAACCATAGTCCATAGATCCAAAATATAGAGTTGGGTTGAACGTGATAACATATTTGTCATTATATTTCATAATATCTATATATTTATAGTTTTACACTATATTTTAAATAATAGATATTTATCACGTATAGAAGTTACTATAATCCGAGTCTATATTAATATCACTTTTTAATAAATACATTCAAACAGATCGAACAAAAATGCTTGATAAATACAGATTATAATAGATAAGTCCAAATGCTTGAAAAGAACTATTGCACCCTCGTGTGAAGGGATTGCGTTCATGTATTGCCAAAAGCAACGAGCATGGGCTAATGATGAAGATGAATATTTTTCAGAGATGAATCAAAACTACTTTAATGATACTGTGACCCTTATATTGCTTACTTGATTGATTTTGCACGGCACAGGTACTGATATTTCATTAGATCTTGGGGCTCAGATATGATATTGTCTCGTATACCCTCAAAAAATTTCCATATATATAATTTTGGCTGTGTTTAAAAATTACTACAGTATACTATAAGTATTTAGTGTATAGATACACCTTTAAATTATACGCATCCACCTTCACAAGGTACATGGTGCCCCTTGCAAGTTAGGGCACCATAGTATTCGCCTTTAGGTTAGAGCATCTTCTTGTCCGCTTGTAGCGTGTAAGTATATAATTATACCCATCCAATAACTTCCCGTGAGTACACTCTATATATGTGTTATCTACTCATGCTTTGGTCTTGTCTATGGAAATTCCAAGAGTACAGTAAGCTTGATTTGTTACCAAATGGCAGGGATTTCATTGAAGTCATGTGTCCATTAATGAAATCGCCATAGAGGGATGAAATGCAACATATCTTTTGGACCAGTCAGTATAAGTGGGGCTCACTGTCCGTTCATAAGTCACTAATGCGACAACTTCTATGAAGAATCCGAGTAGCTGTGAAAGAATGCTATATGCTATATAGTATATGATCATAATTAATATTGTAAAATTTTGGGAATATATGTATTTTAAAGCATGTAGAAGACATTAAAACCCAGCCCAATGATTTACGTAGATCCTAAGAAGCGTTTGCATTATGTCAAGAAAAAGAAAAAGTGTTCCCATTGACACAGGCACAAAATTTATGCATGATTTTATTTGACTTTTCGCTCATATTACTGTTATGCCGTTCGATTGCCTTACAAATAGAAAGATTCCAATGCAGCAAAAATATTCAAGAGTATGAATGTATAATCTTGTAAAATGTTGTGTGTGCTTTCAATTTTTTTTGACCTTTTTTTCTTTCTTTGTGTGCTTTTATTGTTGATATGGTCTTGCTACTGCTTAATTGATGTACCCCCCCCAAAAAAATGCCGCTATCCCTGTGTGTGATAGTTGATGGGTTTCCTTCTTTAGTAGAGGAGACAAAAATAGGGAAATAAATAGTAAATAAGAAAAATAAAGTATGGAAGAGTTTGAAGGAAATAAATGGTAAAAAAAAGGAGAAAAAAAACTCTCCTTTATTTAAGGTCACTAATTAGCTAGTAATATTGGCTATAAAAGCCAATTGCCTACATTCATTTCATACACCCATAAAAAATCAAAACCCAGAGTTTTGAGAGAAAATAAAACCTCACTTTTGTGTGAGAGAGAAAACTCTTTTGAGAGAAAAATCAAGAGAGTGTTTAGCCACCATATTTGATCAGATTATTATTATTGTATTCTTATTATTTTTCATAGTAGAAGATAATCTTTATTGTCTCATTGTGATTACACAAAGTGTGGGAAAAGTCAGATCCAAGGATAACAAATTATTCGTTGGCCTTGTATTAGGTAGTTTTGTTTGTCATATTTCCCAACAAGTGGTACTAAAGCTTCGGCTCATTGCACAATTTAACTTGTGTCATTCACAATGGAAGAGTCAACCTCGACGGCATCAGCAATGATGATTAAGTTAACCTCTTCAAACTACTCTATTTGGAAGCCTAGAATGGAGGACATCCTTTACTGCAAAGATTTGTACTAGCCTTTGGAAAATGAAGGGAAGAAACCCGAAGCCAAGTCTGATGCTAACTAGACTTTGATGAATAGGAAAATTGTCAAACAAATATGACAATGGATAGACTAAAGTGTCTTTCATCATGTAGCACAAGAAACAATTGTGTACATGTTATGGACGAAACTAGAGTCCATGTGTAAGAGAAAAATAGCCCAAAATAAAGCCTCTATGATTCGATGATTAGTGAACCTCAGGTATAGAGAGACTCGGAGTGTTTATGAACACTTGAGTTATTTTCAAGGATTGATGAATCAACTCACCAATATAAAGATGGTACTTGATGACAAATTGCAAGCATTACTACTTCTCAGCTCGTTGCCAGACAATTAGGACACACTTGTGGTTTCATTGAGTGGTTCAGCACCATAGGGTTTTCTAACATTTTTTTTTTTTAAAAATATGGTAAGATAGAGCTTCTTTCCACTACAAGCCCTTACATAGAAAATTCGATGTTTTAGATCTGGTGCACTTTGATATTTGTGGTCCAGTGACCACTGCTACACATGGAGGTGCAAAATACTTTGTTACCTTTATTGATGACCACTCCAGGAAGGTTTGGGCATATGCCCTCAAAACAAAAGACCAAGTGTTTGTAGTATTCAAACAGTTTCATGCTAGTGTTGAGCAAGAAACTAGTAGAAAGATAAAGTTTGTTCGCACTGATAACAGAGGAGAATATATAGGAGATTTCAGACATTATTGCATTAGTAATGGAATTTGGCATGAACGATCTGTTCCAAAGACTCCTCAGCACAACGGAGTGGCTGAAAGGATGAATAGAATGATCGTTGAAAAGGTGAGAATGATGTTATCTCATGCCAAATTACCCAACAGTTTTTGGGGTGAAGCTTTAATGACTGCAATTGATTTGATCAACTTATCCCCTTTAGCTCCATTGAATGGTGATGTTCCAAACAAGTTTTGGATAGGTAAAGATATATCCTACAACCATTTAAAGGTGTTCGACTGTAGAGCATTTGCTCATATTCCTAAAGATGAGAGATCAAAACTCAACTCTAAGTTGAAGGAATGCATCTTCATGGGATATGGAAATGAAGAATTCGGCTGCAAGCTACGGGATCCTATTGAGAAAAAGATTATTAGAGTAGAGATGTTAATTTCTTTGAAGACCAGAATATTGAAGATATTCAGAAGGGTGTAAAGCCTATTAGTTCTAGTGAACATCCAATCAACTTGGATCCAGTTCCTCTTCCAGAGCTTTGTGAGGAAATGTAACGGAAGATATTGGAGATACAAAAAATGAACCTCAAATTAGTAATGATCCAACTGAAGAAGTAGCGGATAGTAATAGAAGTAATGGTACTGCTGATGATATGACTGCAGATTATGAGGACGAAGAACAAGATATTCAAGAGCCTAAGTTAAGAAGGTTAGTCAAGATATCTATACCGCAAACCAAATATCGTGCAACAGAATATGTGCTACTCACTAATAGAGAAGAACCAGACAGAATATGTGCTACTCACTGATAGAGGAGAACCAGAGTCTTATGAAGAAGCTATGATGGACGACCACAAGGGGGAGTGGTTGAAAGCCATGCAAGAAGAAATGCAATCCTTGCATGAGAACCAAACTTATGAGTTGGTAAAGTTACTGAAATGTAAAAAAGCACTTAGAAACAAATAGGTGTACAAGCTAAAGACTGCCGAGAATAACTCACGACCTAGATACAAAGCATGATTAGTCGTGAAAGGCTTCAATCAAAAGAAAGGTATTGACTTTGAAGAGATATTCTCACCCGTGATGAAGATGTAGTCCAATCGAGTGGTGCTTACTTTGGTTGCAAGTTTGAATGTAGATGTGGAACAACTAGATGTGAAAACTGCATTTCTTCATGGTGATCTAGAAGAAGAGATTTACATGGAGCAGCCAAAGGAATTTAAAGTCAAAGGCAAAGAAGATCTAGTATGTCAGCTAAAGAAAAGTCTATACGAACTTAAGCAGGCACTGCGTCAATAGTACAAGAAGTTTGACTCCTTCATGATTGAGCATGGATATCAAAGGACTACTTCCGATCATTGTGTCTTTGTTAAGAGATTTCTTGATGGTGAGTTTATTATCCTACTTTTGTATGTTGATGATATGTTGATCATAGGACAAAATAGTGACAAGATCAACAAGTTAAAGGAAGAAATGAAAAAGTCTTTTGCTATGAAAGACTTGGGACCTATGAAGCAAATTCTTAGTGTGACCATCTCTCGTGATCGAAACGAAAGAAAGTTGTGGTTATCACAAGAAAAATATATCGAGAAGATATTAGAGCAGTTTCACATGGAGAACGAAAAGCCAATTGTTACTTCACCTGCTAGTACTTTATGCTCAGCTCAAAGCCCCACATGTGGAAATGAAAAGGAGGAAATGCACAAGGTGCCAAATGCCTCAGCTATTGGAAGCTTAATGTATGCAATGGTGTATACATGATCAGACATAACACATGCAATTGCTATTGTTAGTATATTTTTGGCTAAACCAGGAAAAAAACATTAGAATGCTATGAAGTGGATTTTAAGATATCTTAGAGGAACTTCCAAAATGAGTTTATGCTTTAGGAGTAAAAGACCTAAACTAATAGCCTACACAGATGCAGATATGGTTGGAGATATTGATTCTAGAAAGTCTACTTTTGGATACTTGATTTCATTTTTAGGGGAGCGGTATCGTGGCAATCAAAGCTACAAAAGTGTGTTGCTTTGTCAACCACAGAGGCAGAGTTCATTGCAGTTACAAAAGCTTGCAAAGAAATGTTATGGATGAAGTGATTCTTGCATGAATTAGGGCATGAACAACAAAAATACATTATGCATTATGACAGTCAGAGTACGATCCACTTGAGCAAGAATTCGAGTTTTCACTTGAGAACAAAACACATTGATGTACAATACCACTGGATACGTGATATATTGGAATCCAAGTAATTGCAACTTGAGAAAATCCATACTAATGATAATAGTTCAGATATGATGACCAAGTCATTACCTAAGGACAGGTATGAATTTTGCAGAAGAGTAACTGGACTACTGGAGCCCTCCGCCTAAATTAGGAGGGGGAGATTGATGGATTTCCTTCTTTAGTGGAGAGAAAAATAATGAATTAAATAGTAAATAAAAGAAATAAAGTACAAGAGAGTTTGAAGGAAATGAATGGTAAAGAAAACGAGAAAATAACTTTCCTTCATTTAAGGCCACTAATTAGCTAGCAATGTTGGCTATAAAAGCCAATTGCTTACATTCATTTCAGACATTTGTAGAAAATCAAAACCTAGAGTTTTGAGAAAAAATAAAACCTCACGCTTGTATGAGAGAGAAAACACTTTTGAGAGAAAAATCAAAAGAGTTCTTAACCACCACATTTGATGAGATTATTATTATTGTATTCCCATTATTTTCCATTGAGGAAGATAATCTTTATTATCTTATTATGATTACATAAAGTGTGGGAAAAGTCAGATCCAGGGATAATAAATTATTTATTAGTCTTGTATTAGACAGTTTTATTTGTCATACTTCCCTACAATAGTAACCTAATGTTATATATTCTTGACATAGAAAGTAAGCTTTTATTATATCATGATAAGTTCAATTCTTCTATTTTCTGATATTAGTTAATACTTTATTAGGGAGACTAGTTATTAAATAATTATAATAATTACAAGATTTTGGTAAAAATTTGGATGTATGTTTGGATGATAGGTAATGAGGGTAGTAAAATAAAAATGATTTTTTGATGGTTTGAACTTTGGTTCTCTATTGAGGAGTGTAACTTATTTATTAATGAACTCAATTTTTGTTGGTGAGAAATTATAACTTAATTGTTAAAATGAAGAATGCAATTTATTATTACTTTTAGAATTTAATGATACATATTTCATGATAACATCCTTGGCTTTAGCCTCATTGTATCAATATATATATATATACACTTTCAAAGATAGTGTGAGATTTAATGGATCCAATTCAATTGCGTGGGATCCACAAATTTTTTTTGTTATACAGTCATATGGTGAAAGCTATGGTGCCCCTTACTTGTAAGGGCCACTATGCACCTTGTAAAAGTGTATGGGTATGATTTAAAGGTGTATTCATTCATCAAATACTTATAGTGCATTGTAATAATTTTTAAATTTTAGATAGATTTTAGAACTATAATTAAATATATTTTAAAAAGTGATCAAAATTTATCTGCGTCATCTTGAAATATTCCCAAAAATATCTGTTTAATTTTGGGATCATGTAAATAAAATTTTATTTAATTTCAAAATCACATAGATGAGATTAAGAATTACTATAATACATTACATGTATTTTAAAAATGATTAAAACTTATCTGCATGATTCTTAAATATCCCCCAAAAAGTCATTTTAAATTTAAGATCATATAAATAAAATTTTATTTAATTTTAGATCATACAAATAAATTTTAGAAATTATTATAATACACCATAATTAATTGGTATATCAATACACTGTCAAATCGATTAGGCAACTTCCACTTCCAATGCACCAAAGATGCCGCCCTAAATTAAATTGCAATGATACGTAACGCGTGCATACTTAAGTTCTATATACACGATTCTAGCTCCTTAATAATCTTGATGTGAAAGAAAAAAGTGATATGAACCAAAAGCATATAATTGACATTAGAAGAATGTATATAATTCTAGTGTTTTGGGCCTGCTAACCATTTAATTTCTTTTATTATTCCCTCCATTTCATTATATCTATTTATTAAAAATTTTGATATTTCAAATAAATTTTCCATTATAAGCATCAATATAAATCCATAAATTATTAATGATTTGTTTTCAATTTTACCCTTGCATTAACTATGTTCATTAGTGCAGTTAGTAAAAAATATAAACAAAGTTTTGATTTCAATATAAGAATAATTTTGTAAAATTAGTTTAACTTTTACTATTACCAAGAGATTTATTTAATGAATTTCTTAATATATGTGTTAACTATATATATATATATATATATATAATGTATCACATGAGAGGGGTGGTTTATTATGAAAGTAAGAGGAGTAAATCTTGATTATTGAATTTTACATGAATGGTTAAGATTAAAAAATAAAATCACATAATTTTTTTAAGTGATTTTGTGACTATTAAACAACTTTAAATCTTGACCATCCATATATGGTTATACGGTTCGGATCTGCCGCTCTCACTCTTATAATAAAACACTCTTTTAATGTGATATGCTCCCTATTAAAATAAAACAAAAGAAATATTATCTAAATCACAAGTATTTGAAGCCTAATAGGGTTAAGCTCTGATATGAGTCACTATAAAGTCTTCTAGCTCACGACCAGAAAAAAAAAAAAAAAAAAATAGTCTTCCCCGCTAATTTCTCCTTATATTAACAAACTGCTTAGTTTTTCTAACATGGCATCTTGGAATTTCCTCTCTTTCTCTCAGTTTAATTTTCAAAATTTGAAGGACTATCACCAATTAGAACTAGTATACCATGTGTTCCCAAAATGCAACATAGAAACGTCAAAAAGATCTTGTATAGTGGTGTCTCTATGTGGTAGGGCTAAATATCCTTGTCCTCCCATGTGCAAAAGCAGATAGATTTGTACATGAGCCATACCCCATTCCAAAATTTGAGAGGTTGCATTGGCCTCTGCCGACGAATTCAACAAGTCACAATGGTCAATCTCAAATTTTGCCTTTGGTTATCTAGCGTCTCATATGTGCATCTAAAACGGGGTATGATATGAAGTTAGTTAACCATTGCACTTGGGACAATAAGAAATTGGGAGTGGCTCCACGACAATTTCTATACATGACATGAATGAACTATAGCTACTAATGCTCACAACACCATTTAATTTGTTGGCCTTTCATGTTTATGTGGTGTGTCATGAGCATATTAACTAAGTAGGTACTTTGTGTCTGCAGATATGAATAAATTTCACATGTTGGTATTTAATAGCTAAGCAACCTTGCACGCGTGCCAGCCTAACATATATGTCTTTGCAGATTCTAGCTAAGTAATATACTGTCCTCTTACGCCGTTGAACAGAATTATTATAGGTACAATACTGATTTTATCATAATTAAATTGACCGTGATGATATAAAATATCTATGCTGATTGCACCATATTAATCACTGAACCAGCAAATGGACGCATAGATAATAACTATGTAGTAAGGAATATAGAGCCCTGGTCCTTTGCATGAGTTATTTACTGTACCTTGCTTAATGTTAAAAAACAATTATTGATATAGGTTAGATCCCACAGGTTTGTCTTTGTAGCAAAAGGAAAGTAGAAGCAAAGTGAAGGATACTTTTCGTGTGACTTTGTCACATTGTAATTTAATTTATTGTTGACAAACGGCCTTCCTCGCATCCAATGTATAAATTGCCTCTCACAAGAACGTTATCTTTGTTGTAATCCAATAAATGGTTGTATTCAAAATGTTGCCACGAATTCTTGATTGTCCCTTTTGGTGACAGTTGTTACCATGCATCTAGCTAATGCACGTATTTAATCCAAGACAAGAGTTAAAATATATATATATATAGAGAGAGAGAGAGAGAGAGAAATTTTCTAGTGGAATCTCATAGTAATATATTTGATGGCTTCAAAATTTGTTGTAAGGTATAATAAAACTAATATGTAATCATGATTTATAGTTTTATACAGAGCATTATAACGTTATGTGATCCATGTAATCAACCCTATCTAGTGGGATAAGACTTAGTTGTTGTTATTGTTGCAGTCTAATAAAATTAATCTGACAGGACATGTTCAATTCCTATATCTGGTGTTATATTAATATGTTTTAATACTCAGATAACAAAAGAAATCCTTCTTCAACAGAATGTGTCATTTTCCAAAAGAAAGATTTTGAAAACATTCTTTCACGTCTAAGAGAAGTTTCAGTAAAATGGAATTTTTGAGTAAGGGGGTTTTGGACTAAGATAATTTTTTCCTAACAGTTGGTGAATTTTACTGCAGTTGAATTTTGTCCTTTTCTTGCAGACAACATTGTTAGCTAGTATGTGGACTAGTATAAGGATATCTCAAAGCCTCACAGTGGACTCCAGTTCAATTTGAATTGTATATGACACTGCTTTCACATCCCCATTAAAAAAAGCAATAGTTTTACAATAAAAGAGTCCCTCAATGTTTTCTGCATTTGCATGGTCCCCAACAGCTCAAATGTGTCAGACTCTCTGTCAGGTTGGATGTTGACTGACCTCTATTTATTCCCTCACCAATTCCCCCTCCATTTCCTCAAACAACTCCTTTCAAGGTTCAGCTTCTTGTAACTAATTCTCTCCCTCTTTGTTCTCTTCCTTTCTTTCTGTTTTCTTTCACTTATAGGATATTGACTGCTCTAGCTACATGCAGCTAGCTAGTCAAGAATTATTGCACAATATAGACATTGCTAACTTGTAAGTACTAAAATGCTGCATCTGTGCAGGAAAATATGGCTCTTCTTGGAATCCTTCTTGTGGTATATTTCTCCATCGTCTCACATGTCAATGGATATGGGGGTTGGATCAATGCTCATGCCACTTTCTATGGTGGAAGTGATGCTTCTGGGACAATGGGTATGCCTACACAACATGTGACTCAAAAATGCGTTTGACATAATTGGACTTTAGGTTCTTTACTTGAATACATGGTTAGTAACATCTATTATCTCAAATTGCAGGTGGTGCTTGTGGATATGGAAACTTGTATAGCCAAGGTTATGGGACCAATACAGCAGCACTTAGCACTGCCTTGTTCAACAATGGCTTAAGCTGTGGTGCATGTTATGAAATTAAGTGTGTGAATGACCCACAATGGTGCCTTCCTGGCTCCATTGTGGTTACTGCCACCAATTTCTGCCCTCCTGGAGGCTGGTGTGACCCTCCCAATCACCATTTTGATCTCTCTCAACCTGTTTTCCAGCACATAGCACAATACAAGGCTGGGATTGTACCTGTACTTTACAGAAGGTAACTTCACATTCTCATTTTTCTTTAGAGCAATACTGCATAACCAAAAAAATACTAATGGAAATCACAGTGATTATTTGATGAAATGAAGTGATATGACCTACTTATTCGTCTAAAAGTCAATGAGTATATCGCACCATTCTAACAACTAAATTCTAGGAAAGTTTCTGACTCTATCATATTCTTTCCTTTATCCTGCCCCTTTTACTATACTTTTGTTTGGCCGTAAAGCTAACAACTTTTTTTCATGTTCATGTGTCTTAAAGGGTAAGGTGTAAGAGAAGAGGTGGAATCAGGTTCACCATCAATGGCCATTCTTACTTCAATTTAGTCCTTGTCACTAATGTTGGAGGTGCTGGTGATGTGCATGCTGTGGCCATCAAAGGCTCAAGATCTAGATGGCAAGCCATGTCAAGGAATTGGGGCCAAAACTGGCAGAGCAACTCCTACCTTAATGGCCAAAGCCTTTCATTTTTAGTCACCACAAGCAATGGACACAGAGTTGTATCATATAATGCTGCCCCAGCTAGTTGGTCCTTTGGGCAGACCTACACTGGAAGGCAGTTCAACTACTAACCAGCCCTTTTTAATTGAAAGCATCATTTCAATAATGTTCAGTGATTGTATCTTGGAATTGAAGTTTTCAAAGAACCAAGCTATAGTTGAATAGTGTAGATGAGTCATTACTGGGCTGAATGGAAGATGGTTTAGCCACATTTTTTTTATAATGTTTTGATATATATATATATATATATAGCAAGCTGTCTTTTGCAGATGATGTGCTGGCTTAATTCATGCTATGCCTCAGCAAAAGGGATTATTGCTCTATTGAGAAAGATTAATGTCAAAAAAGTATTGTTGAATGTGCCCTTGTACTTGATGAATGAATGAGGAAGGTCATGCCTCAACTGTGTAATAAATAGGAGATGCAATAACTTCACATGCATTCCTAAGTGCAGTGGATTAGATTTTTCATTTTCAATCCATCCCAGTATATATATATATATATAATTTTTTTTTTTTGGCTTCAACTATATGGCTAAAGAAACAATGACTTTGAATGGGTTAAAAACAAAAGTAGATTCCGGCAAATGACATACAAAGATATAAAACGTACAAAGTCCATTTTAAGGGGTCCATTTCACATTTTCGTACACCAAAACATTTATTATTATTATTTATCTGATAACCACTTTGTGTCTTCCTTTTTTTTAAAAAAAAAAAAAGGATTTATGTTGGTGAAAACATAAAGTCCAAAATCTACAAGAACACAAGATAAGAAATAAAATCTAAGGCATTTAAGATAGGTGATTAGTAAGGTCCAGCTTCTTTTTTTAAGGTACGGACCCGATTGAGGTGCTACTTCAATGGATGGAGATCTACATGAGTAAGACCTTGTTAACTCATACATACTGTAATGATTGTAAGAAAAAGAGGACAAAAAACAAGGTTGCTTATTTTCATTTTTTTCAATAAACTTTCATTGAGTAATGATCAAAGACAATAGCTTATTTAGAAATTAGTGTAACCAAGGGCGGCTCCTCCTTCTGATCTAGGGAAACAGTGGCCTCCCCCTAAAAATTTTAGTTTTCTTGTAAATTTTTCATTTTTTATTTATTTGGTCCCTTTCAAAAGTTTTTACTTAATTAGATATTAATTATTATAACAGAAAATATGTTGTACATATGTGTCTCTTGAATTTTGATTATAATCATTTTCTTTTATATATATTGTGACTTTTATTTTAATTTTTATACAAAATTAAAAATTACAATATATGTATTTTTCTCTACATAAAATTAACTATTAAGTATTGGCCTCTCTCATAAAATTGTTCTAGCTTCACCCCTAAATACAACAGAATCTGATTCAACATAAATCAAGCTCATAATTATAACCAACTGAACATTATATAACTTCATATAATATAAATCAGGATATAGACGATTTTGCATTAAATTAAAACATCCACGATAGAAAGTTGTCTCTCTCTTTGTTTTTTTTTTTTTTTTTGCCAACCATGATAGAAAAGTTTGATGTTAAGGGTGGAGGTTATTTGCTTTTGGGTTTATTTTAACAATAAGGGCTTCGAGTTGGACATAGAGGGAGGGTGTACTACAAATGATGATGGGCCAGTCCAAAGCATTCTGGCCTTGTGGGAATTCCAATTATCCAATAGCAAAAGTCGCATTGACCCAAAAAAAACAGGCCAATGCAGTTTCCTGGCCCAATTGATCCTCTTCGACTTGCAGGACCTTTTGGGTATTTGGATTTTGCAGTTGCTATGTTAACTTCCATGATGTTCCTGCCCTATACCTGCCTACGGCATGCTGTCCAAAATTACATACGACATGAGTTAATGCTACTTTATGAATTCTTAAGCTTTTTCGCAATATTTTACCTTTTTGTTAAAATTTGCAAATGTTTATATATCATTTATTCACTTTAGACTTTTCGTGTTTACAGGAATGAATTAAACGTAGTTAATTCACTTTCCTTTTCAGGTCATTTTAGCTTAACTTTGATTTCCACATATTTAGTTATCAGAATGGAACCGCAATTAAAAATTAAAAGTGGACAGAAGGATTTTGATAATTTGTAAATTCGAACTCCGTGACTTATAGTTTAAAAAGTAATAAAGGAAAGTATGAACCAATCGCCCAAATAGTAAGTAGAAATCAAAATTAGGCTTGAAAAATAAGTGAATTAATCACATTTAATTCATCCCGTAACTACGAAAGTTTAAATTGAGTAATCCATATAAGCATAAGTAAGCTATAAACTTATTGTCAGAAGGAAAAGTTTGTAAAACTTAGATTAAAGCTGCATCACGTTACTAGAATAACTTTATCATATAAATAAAATAAAAATTGACATGAACCGTAATCAATACCAAACAAGAAAATTTAAAGTGTGTTTGTTTCAGTTTTTTTAAATAAAAAAGTGATTTTCTGACTTAAAAAATATTTTTATAAAAATTAAAATAAATAATTTATTAAAAAATAATTTTTTTAATAGTTAAAATTTATTTTTTGTTAAAAATTTGAAACAATTACACCCTTAGTATTGTTAGTTAGTGGAAGAATCTTAAGGCGGTGAAGTTGTAAAAAATTTGAATTGAGAATTTATTATCTCAAATACATAAATTAATTCTTTATATGTATAAATATATGTAAATAAATATTTAATATAGTCCAAAAAACTTAATACTGGAATTTACATGTTTAAATTAAAAAAAAAATTCATGTAAACAATTTTCAGCATACTTGCTAACAAGATAATGCCGATTTTATTACCTGATGTGGATGTGTTTTCTGTTGGCTAAAAACGTGACCCCTACCTTACCTTCCTCATTTGTGAATTGAAACACTGACCAAGACACTCTCACCTACCCACCAAGACACCAAGCACCACCAACTCACATCAAGTGCATTCATCTTATTAAGTGGTCTAAAACACTCAAAACAAACAACCTCTGAATCAGATTCCCCCACCTTTACAAAGGCCTTCAATTGTTGTGGCTAATTAAAAGTGCTTCATCATATAGTTAAAAACAAGGGAAAGCAGACTCCATTTTTCATCCAGCACCTTTTTTTTTTTTTTTTTTTTTTGGTTCATGGAAAACCAGCCACCATCATCATCATCATCTGCAGCATCAAAGACTGCTGAAGTGGATTTTCCCCTTCATGCAATTGGCTTTGAGCTTGAAGACTTGTCACCACAAAGGGTATCTGGCCATCTCAAAGTTACCCCTAAGTGCTGCCAGGTCAAACACACTTCCATTTTCCTCCTACACATACTTTCAATCTTTTTTTTTTTTTAAATTTCTTTTCTTTTTCCTTTGGCATAGTTTAATTATTGTCTTTTTGCCAAGAAATAAATAGGTAATTCAATTGTTTCAATACTTATTCACTATAATGAATTAATTTAACTCGAATTAGATTAGTTGGAACCTAATAAATTTCGAATATTGAATCCCTGGGAATTGGTGTTGTTGTGCAGCCATTCAAGGTGTTGCATGGAGGGGTATCAGCATTGGTGGCAGAGGCTTTGGCAAGCATAGGAGCTCACATGGCTTGTGGTTATCAAAGAGTGGCTGGGATTCAGCTAAGCATCAACCATCTGAAACGTGCTGAACTTGGTGACTTGGTCTATGCTGAAGCCAACCCTCTAAGTGTTGGCAAAACCCTTCAGGTAAATTCTCACTTTCCCTTCTTTACTCTTCATTATTAACATTATTTGTACATTAAAATAACACTAAAAAAAGAAAAACATAAAGTATATGTCTCATTTATCACCATTAAATACTTTCGAGTCTTTTCCTATAATCTTCACTTTTAATATATATTATTGATGGAGAATATCGTTACTCTTCACCTTATCTCTCCATCCCCAACCTGATCTTTTATCTACACTTACCTCCAACGTCAACCTGTGGCCTCATTGGTGGCTTCTGTGAAGTTTGGTAGTAGATTAGGTACTGAGATCCAATCAAGTGTTAGAAAATAGAAGTACAGCGCTATCACATTAAAAAATTAAAAAATGTTATTTATTGATTTTACACATATGAAGTATTCACAATTAAGTGGTTTTGCATAATTTAATGTTCCCCTTTTGGTTTCATTTTTCATATGTTATTTTCTTTCGTGATGAATTTTTCATACGTTATTATTCATGAACAAGAAAAGGTGAATAATTGAGTGCTGGTAAAGTGGTCTTGAAACAAGGTGAGGCGAAAAAAGTTGCAAACATGGTGTAAAATTATGTGAATGAGCCTTCAAATGGAGATCTTGCTATATTTGATTAGTTTTCCTGCGTGTGTCCTGAATATAATAAGGCAAAAAATAAGAAGACCTTTTTTTCCCAAAAAAATATAATAAGCCTTAAAAAAAATTTAAAAAAAAAGGAGAATCACTTTTAGTATTTTTTCAATAACATTCTTAAACATAAGTCACATTCTTTAAATCGTTTAAATAAGTTATCTACCGATTACCTAACAACCAAATGCAAAATTAAAGGTTGAATGGTGGCTCCATCTTAAAAGATTAATCAACATCTAAGGATTCCTTTGTTTATAGTAATTGTTTAAGCTATAGCACACACATCTTGGAACTAGTCCCCTTAATGTGCTCGTTCACCAACCCACCAGTCCTGGGAGAAAATAATTTAAGAACTTTCCGGGTCCAGTCTAATAATGATTCACTATCTGGAGAAAAATATAAGGTAGATATTGCATATTAAAGTCACCTAACTTAGTTGTTTACATATGGAATGCAATCTTTAGAGATATAATAAGTGCAATTTGAATAAAATCATGCGACCTTAAAAATGTTTAGGAAAACTCTATTAATTAACATACAAAATTGTTGTGGCTAAAAGAACCACAGAAAGCATGTTTTGACTCAATGTTTATTTCTCTAAAGCAGGTGTGGGAGGTGAGAATCTGGAAGATCGATCCATCGAACTCCCAAAAGAAATCCATGATATCATCATCTAAGGTGACTCTACTATGCAACATGCCTGTCCCAGATAATGCAAAAGACGCCGGCCAAAAACTCAGGAAGCATGCAAGGCTATGAATATTCTTCTTGTTTGATTTACATAAGCGAAACTTATGTTGTACAATTAGGGGAGGATTATTGAAGATGCACATAAAGGCAACAAAGCAACACTGTAATGCTTCAAAATATACACCACCGTCATAAATTGTTGCTTCAATGGAAAGATACATCTACTGTTAATTGTAGGTTTAGCCTTGTAGATTGTTCAAGACTAAAGGAAATCCTTTCTTCCTTTTTTTTTTCGGGAAAAATTAAACACAAGTTTATATGGAGGGAAAGATTCGTCCAATCTAAAATTAAGGTATACTTTTAAACTCATCTAATATTTATAGAATTACTTACAAGTCATTTATCAAGGAGATTTTAAAAATCAAATTTAAATTATGATAATGAAAAAGTAGAACACCAACCAAATAAATCAATCAACTCCCGTTAACGAAAACCTATCAACACCGCCCGATGCCAACAAGTTAGATGTTACAAATATTTTTCCCTACATAACCTATGCTTTGCTTAAGTACATCATGTTATACAGACTTAAACGAGCACAGTAGTGACAAAAACATAAGGTTTAAATGATATATATATATTTAAAAATAATATAACACATTGCTTTTATGCTTTTGTTTATTTTTTTCCTCAAAATCTGATAACATCAAATCAAATCAAAACAAAACAAGGGACATTTATCTGCAAGATGGTTTATTTGAACGCAATATATTATTATATAAATAACAAATAGTTTACATATTACGCAAGAATTTTAAATTTAAACAACATACATGAGGCAAAAAAACTAGAATATGTAGCCTGCAATATGCGCTGGTGAATAAATTTATACTAAAAATGTCAAACATGTGTCTCTATACCCCAGCTTGTACTTTTCTTCCTACCCTATAAAAAAACTTTTATAATATAAAAAAATCAAAAAAGTATTACAAAAAAGATAATAACTTTTTATTGGCCAATCAATCAATGGTACTGGCGGTAGACAAAGAAAGGTGGGGTAAGCCACACTTCATCTCCACCGACACAACAAACAAAATGGAGTTCCGTTCTCTACACAAATATTGCATCTAAAGTTGTAACCAAAAAGAAAAAAATATTGGATAAAAAATCAGCATTAGAAGTGTCTCTAATCTGAAACAAAAATTTGCATTTGAACAACATCAACACTGCCAAATCTAAAAGTTGTAGAATAAAAGGAAACAACCGAACAATCAAAGATCAGCACAACAAATATATCGATATTACAACAAAAAAAATGAAAAAGGATAAAATTTTACAGAATAACAGTCATCTTATTTTTAAAAAAATAATAATAATAATTTATCACTGAAAACAGCAGAAGTTAACCACCAAAAGAAGAAGACACAAAATCTGGTCAGAAAAAATTTTGGTAAAAAGAGAAGATGAAAAAGAAATCATTAGACATCAATCTCAGATCATGGTAGTCAAATTTCATCATCACTCAACTTGTGGAAGCATTCAGGATTTCCTGCTCTGTGAGAAGCCTAGTGGTATGAACAAATTCAGAGGCAGAGGGAAGGTCTATGGATTCCAAGCTAATGGATTTCACAGAAAATTGGGCTCCAATTGCCTTAATAGTTCTCTCAATAAATTTTGATCTTGGCAAATACTCCTTCATAGTACAAACAAAATCTGTGTGACCTCTCGTCTGCACCATAGCAATCAAATTTTAACACAGATTGATAAACAATTGAAGCAAAATAATCCTAAATCATGCAAGTTAGATGACATCTGGAGACAAAATCCCTCATCCAAATTATACAAAGATACTTAAGAAAAGCAGAAAAATAAGTAAGGTTTGCCATTGATTGAAGTGGACTCCTACTTTGAGCTAAATATCATTAAAGACGTAGACTAAAAGTAGTTTGACTTTTATTCACCTAAGATCAGTCATTGCAGAAATTATTGTCATTCTACATATGTAATAAACGCAAAATACAAGGTAGAAGGTAGGAGAGAGTAATTTAATCAAAATGCTACCAAGTGGAAGTTATGAACAAGCCAAATATTTGTGCTAGTGCTATCATTTGCTTAAACAGAATTGGGCAATTCTGAATCATCAAATACAAGATTAGCATCTCAGCGGTAAAAATAATAACCAAAAAAAAAAAAATCTAAGCAGTAGAAGATTATAGCATCATCTTGCACTATCTTTCCTTGATACTTTTCAAAAAAGAATCAACCTTTTGCTTTAGTCTGAAACAAGTTTAAAACCCAAATTATTAAGTCACCTGAAACAGCAATGTATATGACAACAACCTTATAATCCCACAGAAAAATATATGTGGCACACAGCATATCAACATAGGGAGCAGTTAAAATGCTCCAATGAAGAGAAAAGAAAAGAAAAGAAAAAAGAATGAAAGTATAAGCTTACAAATCGGTACTTTGGAGCCTTTGCAGGTAACTTGAGATAAGACATGTTCTTGACCTCATAATCCCATAAAAATGATGTGTGGTGCACCCACCGGTGCTTGGTTATAGATTGAGCATTACCCCCAAACTTGCGATCACCAAACACATAATCTGTGAGCACAAACGGAATAAGAATCCAATCAGGAATTCATTATAAATCCCATGAATCAGAAATTGAAAATTAAACAAAGACTTTAAACTGAACAATGAAATCAGTCTACTTAGTTCTCAGAGCAAAATCAAAAGCAATGTGTGCTTCCAAATGTAATGCCTGCACACATTTTTGTTGAAAAAATGGAAAGTGCCAAAATAAGCTATACAAACATGGAGTGATGCAAATTGCTCAAGCAACTCTACACAATCAATCTTTTTTGTGCAACTAACACATACAAAACTGGTTATAAAATTTTCCTAGAAATGTAAAAATCATATTGATACAGGACTTGATCAATGTACCATTCTCACGGAGATAGAAATCAGCAAGGCCTTTAAAAACTTCACTGTATAGTAGACCACTCCACGACATGATGGAGCGGGGAAAGGGTTGCACATTTGAAACAGCATCTTTATTGCATATCAGAGTAACAAATATAGTGCCTTGGTCAACAATAACAGTTCCTCCCCCAGTAAACCTTCTGATGACAGGTATATGATCTCGCAACACAGACTTGGCTTCGACAAGTTCTGAAAGTTTCCTACGTAGATATTCCACATTTAATTTAAGTCCTTTTCCCTAGCTTAATTTTTATTGAGATAAAGAGGACTGAAGTAGGTGCTATGCATATAAAATCAAAAAGTGGCCAGGCTAGTTGCAACAAATAAATAGGAAAAGAAATATTGCTCATGAATAACTTATTCCACAGATTTTCCAAAAAATTTTTAACCTTAGGGGGGCATTTGGTTAACTGAAACCTTCAGGATTCCCTTTAATGTGGCCTCTAAAATGTATCACTCATATGCTTGGTACAAGTGTTATTAAAACACTTTAAAGCATTTATTGTTACCATCACCTCCATACCAGGCATCGGCATCGCCACTGCAGCAACCACCACAATCGCCGCCACTGCTCACGGGTTCATCTTGTCAGAATTAAATGAATGTGATTTTGGGCAAATGGCCAAGGTTAGCCCTTATTAATCAATTGTTCTTGGGAATTAAAAAAAGTAACCCCGAAAATAGTTTAGGCAAGCCAAACATTGGGACATTCCACAAACTAAATGCCCATTAGTGATTTAAGTACCCAATTGGCCAATTTAGACAACAATATGGCACAAAATCAAGGAAAAATATTAGATAATAATATGATAACAATCAACACCCTTTTTTTTCTCAGTTATCACACATGCATCAGACTCTTATACTCCATCTAGACTCATTTTCAATTTATTCACAGGTCCATCAGATTCCTACTCCAATCTAGACACATTATCAACTATAAATAAGAGGAAAAACTTAAGAGATAGACATCTATGGCAAATAAATTGGAAAAAAAAAAATGCAGTATAATCATATTAGTAAAACCGGATTATGATTATGAAGCAGAGGATCCATCAAAAGTTTTAAGGAAGTACCCAGACAAGCCCATTACAATGGCAGGGGATGTGGTTCCATCATTAATGAGGCACCAGTTATCTGAGCTGGTTCGAAGCAGGCGTTCCTCTAGATGCAATTGCTGCAAAATGGGAAACCCTCTCAACCTAACCAACTTCATCAGCGGAACCCCTGCTTCCCTTGCCTTACCCATCATAGCCATTAATCAGTGATTTGCTTCTTCTGCAATCAAAATAAAATCATTGAAGGCATTCACCAAAATGAGTAATATGCTATTGTATTTTTAACAGAACAAAATCAAATCCATAGCTTACTGAATTATTTGAGTATACAGAAGCAAGTGACATGAAAAAAAAAGACAACCAATTAAAGACACATTCTATCAAACAGGTTATGAGCGACTAACTATCCAATTGCAGTACCTCATATCAGGTGCATGAATCACAATGTGAGACCAATTTGCAATTCAATAACCATACATGACAATCCAAATAGAATTAAGCAAGGTACAGACATTTACTTCTGAGTCAGATGCTTCAGGCCTAGCCACCCAAAGAGAAACTGGGCACCAGTGTTCTAGTCCTTGAATGTTATGTCAACAATGAACAAAGCTTTATATTGTAGAGAAAATAGCAGGGTCCCTACATTTTTACAATATTTAAAAGCTGGACCAAATTAATGTTTGAACTAATTAAACTATAATCCATGTCATATTTTCGGATCCATATCAATTTAATCACGATTTAATTATAAATTTAATCAAGTCAATCAATCAAATAATAAACCAAGAATTTAACTAAGACCTAATTTAATAGTGCTATCTAAAAGGATATTTTGACTTATAAAAAATATAAATCAATTTTTTTTATTTGAGGTGCTTGGCTTGAGTTCTTTAATACTAAAAAACTAATAATTTTATTTTTATTAATCATATTAAAAATAAAAATTATTTTTGTTAATATTTATATTTTATCATTTTAGATTTTAAAAGAAAATTTATCAAATATTATTTTTATAAATTTTATTTATTAAAAATAATTTTTATATTATTTTATTAAATATTACTAATATAACTTTTTTAGAGCAGTTTGTAATAAGTTCAAATAACTCAATGACTCTCAAAAAAACCATAGCAATATAAAACGAAAGCTAATTCAATCTCCATATTTTAATTTTTAAAACGATTTTTTAACTCTTATCATGGATGTCTGTAACGAAACATGAACTAGATTCAGCTTTTGAAAGCCAACCAAAAAACAAAAAACCCAAAGAGAAAGAAAGACTGAAAGAGAGAAACAACCATTTCTTTCCAGTGCAAAAAAATAAAAATAAAAAATAGGGAGGCGAAAAAAGGAACAAGACAACTTTGACCTTACCCACTCGACTACTTACGGCTACGACAACGTTGAAAATTTGAATCCACAAAAGCAAAGGTGTAATTTTAACATTTGACAAATAACACCATAGCCGCCTGTCCTTTATTTATTTATTTTTTAGCAATTACTTACTTAATTTTAATTCAAAAGTGATAATTAAATAAACATCTTTCAAAACAAAATAAGATTTAACTCTTGATATTATAAAAATAAAATTCACCTGAAACTGAAATCCACACACGTCCACATGCACTGGAGCCAAACTAACTTCGAATCTTTCTCGGCTTTAGTTGTTTTTACTTATATTTCCTATCATTTAAAAATTGAAGCTTTTTCCTCTTTCCGTGTGTTTGATTCCTTTTTTCGTTCTTCTATATGGTGCATGCTGTGCATGCCAAAAGATGCTGGCTGTGAAAAAACTGCCACCAAAACCATCCCTTGACGACGTTGTGAAGCTTCTCAAACTCTCTGCTGATTCCAAATGCCTACCCTTTGGAAAATCCATCCATGCGCAGTTGCTCATTCGCAACCAAGCTTCACCTTCACACCATACTCACATTTTCCAAATCAACTCATTGATCAACCTTTATGTTAAATGTGGCCGCTCGCTCCTTGCACGGAAGCTGTTTGATGCAATGCCCCTTAGAAATGTGGTCTCTTGGAGTGCTCTAATGGCTGGTTATCTCCATAATGGGGACTACTTGGAACCCCTTGTGATGTTCAAAAGCATGGTTTCAATGCAGGAAGAAGCATGCCCCAATGAGTATGTGATGACCACTGTTGTTTCTTGCTGCTCTCACAGTGGGAGAGTCCATGAGGGGGTGCAGCTTCATGGGTATTTGGTGAAATGTGGATTGGTGTCTCATAAGTATGTGAGGAGTGCCCTTGTTCATATGTATTCAAGATGCTCTCATGTGGGGTCAGCATTGCAGGTTTTGGATACTGTGCCTGGCCATTGTGGTGACGGTGATGGTGATGTCTTTGGTTATAATTCTGTGTTGAGTGCACTTGTGGAGTCTGGGCAGATGGGAGAGGGTGCAGGGGTTTTGGGGAGGATGGTGGATCGGTGTGTGGTGTGGGATAATGTTACATATGTAAGTGTCATGGGCCTTTGTGCTCAAATTGGAGATTTGCAACTGGGTTTGCGAGTCCATGCGCGGCTGTTGAGAGGCGGCTTGATGTTTGATGTGTATGTTAGTAGCGCGCTGATTGACATGTATGGCAAATGTGGCAAAGTTTTGACTGCAAGGAAAGTTTGTGATGGCTTGCAAGAGAGGAATGTGGTTGTGTGGACAGCCCTCATGGCTGTTTACTTGCAGAATGGATATTTTGAGGAGACTTTGAATCTGTTTACACGTATGGAGCAAGAAGAAACTCTGCCCAACGAGTACACTTTCGCGGTTTTGATTAATGCTTGTGCAGGTATAGCTGCACTCGGACATGGTGATCTATTACATGCCCGGGTTGAGAAGTTAGGCTTCAAGAATCATATCATTGTGAGGATTGCTTTGATAAATATGTATTCCAAGAGTGGCAGCATTGAGTCTTCATATAATGTGTTCTCAGATATGATATATCGAGATATTATCAGTTGGAATGCTATGATATGCGGGTACTCCCATCATGGACTTGGTAAACAAGCTTTACTAGTGTTCCAAGACGTGTTGTCTTCTGGAGTGTCTCCAAACTACGTAACCTTTATTGGGGTTCTTTCTGCTTGTGCCCATTTGGGTCTTGTACAAGAAGGGTTTTACTGTTTGAATCAGCTAATGAGGAAATTCGAGATTGAACCAGGATTGGAGCACTACACCTGTATGGTAGCACTTTTGAGCAGGGCTGGTTTGCTTGATGAAGCTGAGAACTTCATGAAGACAACTCAGGTGAAGTGGGATGTTGTTGCCTGGCGAACATTGCTTAATGCGTGCCATGTTCATCGAAATTATGAGCTGGGAAAACGAATTGCGGAATATGTCATACGGATGGACCCTCATGATGTGGGGGCATATACATTGCTATCAAATATGTATGCCAAGGCAAGGAGGTGGGATGGAGTGGCGAAGATTCGGAAAATGATGAGGGAAAGAAACATTAAAAAGGAACCTGGGGCAAGTTGGCTAGAGATAAGAAATGATATCCATGTCTTTCTTTCAGAAGGCGGCAATCATCCGGATTCTATTCAAATTTATGAGAAGGTCCATGAGTTGTTGGCGATGATCAAGCCAATGGGCTATGTACCAGATGTTGCTGCTGTGCTGCATGATGTGGAAGATGAACAGAAGGAAGGTTGTCTTAGTTATCACAGTGAGAAGCTGGCCGTAGCATATGGCCTCATGAAAATACCTTCGCTGGCACCCATCCGCATAATAAAGAACCTGCGGATGTGTGATGATTGCCACACTGCTGTAAAACTAATATCAAAGGTCACAAACAGGCTGATAATTGTTAGAGATGCCAACCGTTTTCATCACTTTCAAGATGGGTTTTGTACTTGCGCAGACCACTGGTAGCAGTGGAGATGTGTTTATTGTGTACAACTACAACATCAACAACTAACCCTTGTCCTACTAGATAGGATCGGTTGTATGAATCAGACAATACTATAGTGTCCTAGATGTGTTTATTGCATGTAATCTAACAATTTTTTCTTGTACAATACGGACCATTATAAGAGTTTTTTTTCTTTAAAAGACGGAACATCTGGAGGTCAGAAAAACATAGAATACAATTATCAATACTTTGTTGTTTCCTGTTCTTCCAACTCATACAAAGATTTAAGGTGTATTTGGTTCAACTTATTTCAACAGAAAAAAATGGTCTTTTAAAAAAAAAAAAAACTTTTATGGAAATTATTTATTTTAATTTCTACTGAAAAATGTTAAGCAGTTTCCTCATTTGGGAAAAGAAAAGAAATTCAGTTTTAGTGGAACTTGGCTGCATAAGTTTCCAAATCCTTGTCCTTCCTTCATTAGCCTAAGTTGTAGTATGTTGGGTATAAGACATACAAAGCAAATTTCTATGTACTAACTCGGTAATTACCTTTCCTCTATCCTTCCAGCAGTAATTTGTCTTTACCTGGAGCTATTTCTAACTGTATAATAATCTTACTTATCGCCAAAGGACTTCAAAAATAGATTGAATCCTTTGATTCTTCTGTTTAGAACTTTCTGCCAAATTTTGACTTTTAGAAGAAATTTGTTTGTTCATCTCACAGACTGTCAATTCTCTGTTTCCTCCTTATTTCCTTGCTCTTCTATCAACTGGTTATTCTTCACTTTTTATATCTTTGTTTCTTTCTTATGTCATTTTCCAGGATTTTAGCTCATATAAAGCATTTCCATCATACCTATGAGGGCTGGCGACAATTATAACATTCCAATGTATTTATTTCACAATATGTTGGATTCTAATAGTTATGATTATGTTAAGAAGCAAGAACTCTCAAAGAATAAATATATCAAACGAACTCATATATTATATATTACATAAATACTTAAACAAGGACAAACAAATCAGCAGAATCTGTTTTCCATGATTTTTACAAATTCATTGAAATCTATTCTTCCATCTAGATTCTCATCAAAGTTCCTGATCATCTTCTTGCAGTTATCAAGTTCTCTTGCTTCCTTCAATCCCAAAATGCAGAGAACTCTCTGCAACTCCTTTGCATCAATGAAACCATCATTGTTCTGATCAAAAACGTCAAAAGCTTGCTTCACCTCCTCAAGGCTTGGCTCCTGGTCCTCAAACATATCAGAAAGCTCCTTGGAACCATACCGTTCCTGAAGTTCCTCACTTTCTGTGCTGCAAAAAAATCCCAGTCTTGCCATCACCATTTTGACTTCATCCCTCTCGAGCTTCTCGTTATCTCTGTTGCTACTTGACTCATTTACATGATGACTAATCTCAGGTTCTGAAATCAGCTTCTCTCCACATCCCTTTGACTTACCAAAAAGAAGGTGGGACAGAAGGAAAAGCCAGAAAGGCAAGAAAAGGTCCTGGATTCTGTTGACAACTGTACAAAGGAAAAGATATTCCGGGCCAAACAATGGAGGAGTTGAGTTGCCATCACTCTGTGTTGTATTCGCCTCAAAAAGGAAGGGAAGCTGGCCAAAAACCATGGTTGCAAATATCCTCAAAAGTAAGTGAAGAGTTAGAATTCCTTGATGCCTTCTGTAGGGCTCAAATTGTTAAGTTGTTATTTAGCCTAAGAAGATTAGAAAGCTGTGGTTTGAATGGTTTGTGGTGTGGCTGGAGGAATGTTTATATAATCGTAGAAGTTGGAACATTGAAGCAGCCAGAACGGTCAGCTTTGAAAGGAGAAGGAAGGTGCATGGACAGGTCCATATGAAGATGGTGGAAAGAAATTGCTGGAATAGAGAAGAAATAGTCATTTTGACAACATCAAAGGAAATTTCCTGTTCCTATATTCCAGCATAACTATGTGGAGTTTTTGATGGGTTGTTTATGGTCATTTGAACGAGAAAGTGGGGTCATGCTGGCCTGCCTTTTTTTTTTTTTTTTTTTTTGTGTGTGTCTCTTTATGGTTTGATTTGGTCTACAAATTTCCTTCAAGACTTTGGCACGCTGAGTGGGGGTTGGGAAAATTGGAAACAGACAAATTTGTCAGTAGCTTCCAGGAAGTGAGTGAGAATTGGTTTGCCTAGCATTGTTGCCGAGAAAGACTTATGCTAGACTAATATCTTCAATGGTTTGGATTCTACTTAATTTTAAATTATAATAATCATAAATTTAATATGACTATATATACGTTATCTGTCATTGTCATGTACATATGTGTCATGCTCTCGCTAATTTGATGTGCCACTAGCCCACTACAACAATTTCTCCATTATTTAATGTCATTTTCGTGGTAGAAATTTTCTTTCTATGGAACTATTTTATGCCACGCATTTTCTATGAAATGGTTGCGTTTACTTCTGTTTAAGGTAAGAACTTTAGTAGAAGCTCAAAGGAAAGTGGGAAGACCCAAAGGCCAAGTAACTTTTTTCACGCTAAGTTCCTTACATCGTTGGGTTAAGTGCATAGGAACTTAGGAAAAGTCCATGTAACTCTGATTACATTTGGAAATGGGCATATGAAATAAATTGTCCTTCCATATTTGACCATGCTTCTTATGCCGTGTCAGTGTGAAACACGAAAAGCTGCCTCAAATTCCATCGTTTCCGTAACGTTGGTACTTGAAGCGTCTTTTGTGGGAAACCGAAATTAGTGCAGTTAATTTCCACGAAACTGTAAAATGAAATTTTGGTGAAATTATAGAAACTTTTTTTATTCCCAGCCCATGTTTCCTTGGTTCAGGCGCAACACTCACCGGGAAGTTACTTGATGCAATAGGCAGAAAGGTGGATTCTTTTTTAAATGTATGATAGCTGCATTTTAGAACACCATCCAACTCCTCTCATTACTGGCCTAACCAATCTTAATGACATCAACAAAGTGACATCTGATGATATTTTAGCCAGTTCAAGCTCAGGAATAGTATATATTAAAGAGAAATAATTTTTTTAGATTAATTTTAATATAATATTAATATAAAAAAATTTTATACTATCATTTAATCATATATTTTTATTTATAAAATTTTTAAGATAATATGTAATTGAGTCAAATACTTTTACTAATATAATAAGACATAATTAAATGTCTATATATAAAAATCTCTTTTACGGATAGTATATCAAAATTAAATTCATATTTTTTTATATAGTATATAAACATACTAATAGATATATGTAAATTACAATTTAAATAAAAGTAGATTTCGATTATATATATGTCAATTATAATATTAAATAAAAAATACATCTACACTATTAATAAAATTAAAATATCATCTCATATTCGAATAATTAGAATTCATACTTATTTAAATTATAATTTATTTATATTAATTAATATATCCAAATAAATACATACAAATAATATTACTTTATATTAAACACTCCCGTACTTTTTATTTAGATGGATCGGCTATGATTCAGGAAGAGCTTGATTTTGCGCGTGAAACAATTCATTTTTTTGGGCAACCTGGCATATTTTTTCTGTTGTTGTATTCCTAAGTCAACTAATGGACACTGGACATCTTATATCAGAATTGGGAGAATATTCCTCCGGCTTGATCATAAAAAATTGATAAAACTAATATTCCAATTTGTGACAATTCTTTTGAGATATTGTGACGATTGTTCACATAGTAACGCGTCAATATATAAGCCATGATTGACTAACGCAGAACCTGCGCATGGGTTCACCGTTGACCTAACTTAGATTTAAAGTCAGTTTGGTTTAATTTTTTGTCAAATAAAAAAATATATATTTATCTTTCCAAAATATTTTATACGAAATAAGATTTTTTAAAATTTTATCACAAGGCCTTTTGCAACTTTAAAATATATATCAAAGGAACAAATAAGAGTATTGGCATAATAGTAAAAATATATAATAACTTAATGGAGGATTTCGATTTAATTACTAAAGAGAATATCAGTTGAAAAAGTAAATTTAATTATACTTTAAAGAGGATTAGTCTACTTTTTTAATAATAAAAAAATGGATATCCTTAAAAAACCCTTAAAAAAAATGTACATCAAAGAGACAAGTTATACATGAATCATGGTGGAAAATGGACGGCATAAATTTAGACACGCTCATCGAAACTAATTTTGCCATAACATGATTCATGATTCACGGTTTGTCTCTTAATTCTCTTTTATTTTTTATATTTTATAACAAAATACAATTATTAGATAAAAATAAATTTACAATAATACTAAGAGATAATCACACCAAGAAATAAATAAATACTAAGAGATAAAATTACAATATTCTGCCTCTTTGTATAAGAAGCCAACACATCTAAAACGAGGGGTATTTGTGTACCAAAAACCAATAGGGGGGTATTTAGGAAATATTCACATGACCAATATTTTGTTTTGAAAACTTGATTCAAAGATATTGATAAGAGCAATGTTATTTATATCATTTTCTTAAATATAATCAATTTTTTTTCTTTTCCATGTCATTGACTATTAAAGTGATTAAAAAGATTTGAGAAATAAGATATTTTTGTTCCATACAAATTTAACATATCATATTTAGACAAGTTAATAATAAAATTAGGTCTTATCAACTTTGTTTAATATACATTCACTCACTTTTTGCTCTTACTAACGTTATTTTGAGCACCAAAATATAAGATATTAAACTTATATTTATGTGAGAATTTTTCTTGATATAGATCAAGAAAAAGTTAATCTCGTTGAAACAAATGTGAAAGGTAAAAAACAAAAAAATGAAAAAAGACATAACATGTTTGCGAGTGTGAGCTTAGTATCCAAACAGTTGAGTACGAGATAAGCTCTTTCGTACAAGTTAAAAAGCTACTGAACTCAAGTCTTGTATGGATTGTTGAATATTACAACGATATTTTATTTAAAGTAGTGTTATTTTGACATTACAATACAATAGTAAATATATAATTATTCTTACATAAATATATAATACATTTATTTTACCGCAATATATATATATCTTGATATTTAAACTCTCATACGTCTATGTAATGACTATATGTATTTCATATGTTTAAAAAACATTTTCTTACCAATACTTAGTTAATTTAAGTGATTCAATATTTGTCCTTCTTAAGAATAATCTTGAATTTTATTTATTATGAATGGAAAAAACAATGTTGAGAGAGTTTTACTTTAATAAATAGTTGACCAGACTCAATCCAAATTAGTTAAAATCCATACCAATAATACATATATATATATATATATATATATATATATATATATATATATATATATATATTCATTGAGTGTTCATTATTTTTGTCAAAATTTAGAATTTTGATAGTGTTCTTTTCTTTGCATAAGATTCCTTTCCCTTCTGAATAATTTTCTCTTATTTAATATTCGGAAGGGAGGAAATTATACTAGCTACTTTGAATTATTTTGTCAACACGATCATCGTGAGTCTTTTGAATTACTTTTAGTTGTGTTTTTGGGCTTTGTAAACCATTTTAGAGGACACAGTTGTTTGAATACATATGTGAATATATTACGACGTAAAAAACAACGTTAGACAAAGTCTTGCCTATAACACAAAATGAAAGTCATGACAAAGTGTCCATAGCAATTTTTGTGCACTTAATTAATTAATTGGCTAATATTTTTCAATGACTATATATCTTAAGAAAGTTAAGAAGTAACGAAGAAATATTTAGTCTCTGAAAAATAACCCAACAAGTACGTGTGAACTTGCAAATAATAAAAGTAACAAAATAATATTATCATGGAAAACTTGCAACTTTGAAAATGCTAAATACCACAAAACCCAATTCCTATATTTTTTCATGAAGTATTTAGTTGGAAGAAGATTCTATACCCCTGTTATTCGCCAAAAATACACGAAAAACTTTTCATACTAAAATGGCATTGCTGCTTCCACAGATAGGGGCAAGTAACAATTAAAAGAACAAGCAGTATTCTTTAGACAAGATATATAAAAAAAGATTAATTTTGATATATTATCATTGTAAAATTTTTTGTATTCTCAATCAATAATTTCTTTTTTCTTATATGATTTTTAGGGTAATTATAATAAGAGTTAAATAATTTTAATAATGTAATAAATAATTTTAATAATGAAACTATATATAATATGATGATTATGTAAAAAAATTTAATATTAATGGTATATCAAAATTAAATTGATATAAAAATACATTTTTTTCAACATATAGAAATATATTTAAATAAAGTAGACATAGCAAACGTGTGCTAGCTGTTCGCATATTGAATCCCATCTTAGAAGAGCAACAGAGAAATAGCTTTGATAACAGTTCTAGACTACTGATTTGAGCCCAATATGAAAGAGAAGAGATCAACTATTAAACGCTTCTCCACAGATGAGCCATTGGCTCAGTGGAGTAACAGCAAATGGATAGAGTCTACGTCAGAGGGAATGTGTCTTCAAGGGGCAGAGCCCTTTCCCCCTTCCCCTGGGTGTATGAGTGTGTATGACCAAAAAATAAAATGCTTCCCCTCACTTTTAAACAATTAAATAAAGGCCTACTCACTATGTACGATGCTAAATAAATCAAGGTAATAACAGAGTCATGAGGTACAATTAGAGACATAAACAATATAGACATAGAGATGGGGTTAAGGGATGCTGTTTCTCTATTCATCGATGGACTCCCAAAGGAGATGACATGGAGATGGTTATTACATATTTTTAGGGAGGTAGGAGTAGTTTTAGATGTCTATGTTTCTCAGAAGAAAAGAATTAGCCATGCTTGTTCGGTTGGGTTTGTTAGATTTGAGAAGGTGGAGGAAGTAAGAAAGGCAATGAAGTCTTGGATGGAGTTAAGATCAAACGAATGACCATGAAGGTATCCTTCGCCAAATATGCTAAGAATGGCAAGCCTTAGAGTGGTTCTCATGTGCAGGATAGTGATGCAAAATCAGAGGCAGAGGGAAGGAAAGAAAAGCTCAAAAATAGTAAGAATGACATACAAGCTTTAAAGAGGTGGTAGTAGGTATGTCACAACATCCAAAGGTGAATGATTGGTTAAAGATAAACCAAAATTTGGAAGTTGGTCCAAATAAGGAGAATTATGGAAGAGAGCTGGAGAAGAAGAGCATGAAAGGGTTGATTTGGAAATAGGTGGAGGAGGTTCTTAACTCAGTCAATATAGAGGAAATCAAACAGAAAATTGGAGTTGTGATTGAAGAGGTGATTAATGCGAATAAAGGAAGAGAAGATGTCATGGATGTCTTGGTTGATTGCACGAAGGAAGAGGAGAAGATGTTGATGGAAAGTGGCGATGAATAGCAAGGGGCATTTTTGGAAGAAGATTTGGTGTCATTAATGAGGCACAACGACCTATACGAGACTTGCTCCCCTATTGGCTAGTTTGAATCTTCACAGCCTTTGGAAGGGTATGGGCAGAGTAAGGCAGAGGTAAGGTCAATTGATTTGGGTGTGGAGCAAGTCATCCAAACAAATTACTCAATGTTACAATATCAACAAGTTCCTTATTCTTGCAATACAGGATTGGATGCTGTGGGCTTTGAGGAGCCTTTGTGTAGTGGCCCAAAATACCCACCTGGGTTCGAAAATTTTTTGGGTGAAGTTGGGCCTACAAGCTTAAATCAAGTGCAGATTGTGCCACATAGCGACTGTTTGCATGATGATGCTTTAGAGAAAGGGAGTGAATCATCCTAAGGACTTGGGGAATCTATATGCTCTTTCTCAGATCCAATAGAAATGGTGCCCCAAACACTGGAGGAAGAGTTAGGTCCATCCCAGGAAAAGGATGATATTGAAACTGAAGTTTTGTGGGAAGAGAGACTCATGGAAGACGCTAGGACTCACAGTTAGCAATGAGAAGGCCATGGTTGCTGCCTTAGCCAAGGTACAAGATTGTCAAGATTTTGTCTTACCAAGAAGGAGGTGTCATCCCAGGAAGGTTAAAAATCGTAATAAGGATTGAAGGTGTTGTTTGCTATTCGATTCTAGTTGATGGTGGTAAAGAGGTGTGGTCTTTCTTTGGTTGCTAGTTTGGTTTCTTCGTGGTTTGGCTTTTTTGAATGTTGTCTTCATGGTTTCTTGGTTATTGTTTGTTTTTGGCTGGTGGTTGTTGTTCTTGGTCTTCTGTGTTGGAGTTGTTTATGCTTGTTGTTCTTTGGGACTCTGGGTAGTTGTTTCTGGGTGGTGTTATTTTTTGAATGCTAATGTGGCTTGTATCTGGTGTTTTCTTATTTGTTGTTTGTTTCTGGTCTTGCTGCTTTCGTTGCTCCCACCCTCTGAGTGATTGAGCAGTTTCTCAACTATCGAAAAAAAGGTACAATTGTTTTCATTTCATTAATTAGTCTGCTTTGTGTGATAAGATAATAAAGGAAATAGATACTCCTTTGAAATTAATATAAGAAATATGCCTTTGAAATTGTGCTATTTATTATCAGGCCAATTCTGTGGTCGGTCACTTTAAGTACAGTGTGTGGTGCAAGTGGTGCACCAATTAAAGAAAAGAGAGTGCACCTGGAAGGTGTCATCGTCCAACCGTTAGTGGGTTTTAATGCCATTGGATGGTGAGGATTAAAATTGGTGATGGTGGTTTCTCTTTTCCCTGTCCCCCAGCCCTAACTCCACTCTACTCATGGCGATGGTGGGTGGGCCTACCTTCATAGCCCTGAGCTCCTCCACCTCCCTTTACAACCTGCTATTTTGCTTTGTCAGTGACCTGAACCACCTCTTCAGGTACTCACACTCCATCTTTATCTGCTTCAGCTTGCTCCTATAAGTGAATAACCATTTAAGTCAGCACAACACGCACACATTAATTGCATTGGTTTATACACACTACTATCACACTCTTATTTCATCAAGTTTGTTTTTACACTTGCTTCCAATTGGAAACAACAACCATTGTCTCTATTTGATGTTGTTTAATGATTTTAAGCGAGAGGTGCGGTTATTACAAAATGACTTGTGAGAAAATATATAATATAAAGCATGGTTAATTAAAAGGTTGATTTTGCATCATACCCCCTTATTTTCCTTGAGCGAAAAGGTTGATTTTGTGTGTAACCGTAGATCTAAGCTTCGAGGAAGGATTGATTTTGAAAACACCAAAGAATATCACTTTTCTTTGTGTGAAGTTGAGTGATGTTTTTTTGGGTACTCTTGTTCCTCTTCATATTGGGGCACTGCCATGGATCTTTCACAAACATCTTCAAATTAAACCACAAATCTCAGCAACACAGTCACTTTTTTGGGTTCTTGCCAAAAAGTATGCCAATATCGTACTCCACTCCTTCAAGGAAACACAATGACATTGGCTTATGAAGTGGGAGACTACCTTGAGGTATTTTGGGTTCTTGGTTGTTATTTGTAATTTTTTAGTTGCTTTTGCTAATTCACTAATTTGGGCTACCCAACAACATCGCACCTCCACAAACTAATGAAACCATGGCGGCAGTTGGTTCTCAACTTCTCATGGGGTTTCTGTCTTGATTTAAACATGAATGGGAAATATTCAAGCCCACATTGAAATCCCAAACAAGCAATTTTGGTGCTGTTTGAAACATCTGAATCAATCCTTCATGGGTTTTCTTAAATTGTGCTGTCAAAAATTCTCAGGTAGATATTTCAATACGTATACAAAAAACTCATGTAACTTTAATCGATTTCTCAGAGAATTATGTGCTTTCCTTTGTCAAGTAATCTTTGAGCAATATCAATGAGGTGAAAGCATGGGAGGATGGGGGAACTCGCAGAAGAGGGTGCAATGCTCCTTTCATATGCACTTAGCCACAATTTTAAAGGCATTTACTTGCATTTGTCAAATGTGGCTAAAATTTGGTGTGTGATGCACTATAATTACTCTGGTGCATAGCATAACATGCATGTTCTTGCTATGAGAAGTTCAATGGTTGATTGTATTATGCCAAGATTAAAACATTTCAATTTATTACATTTGGGCGGAGCTCTTTTACTGTGGAATTGCTTGGTTTTTTTTCTGAAATTTTGGCTTTCATTTGAATGCTACAAGACCTGTATTTTGCTTTCTTTGTTATTAAACATACATTTTGATTGTTACCATCATTGTATGTAATCCACCACAAGCCAGTTGAAGCTTGTGCATGGCATGCCATGATGAGGCTTCATATGTTACAGATCTAGATTTTGAAGTGGTCATTTACAAATCTCAAGTGCTCAACTACAACTACAATAAGTGAAGGAGGTTGTTGCTTCTTTCAGTGGCAATTCGTTGAAGCGGGAGGAAGTGCAAGGATGGTCATGACTAGTTCTGTATTTGGCCACATTTTTTAGATGTGGCTAAATGACTCACTTTACAAATTCCTCCTCTATAGACTAGTCAAAGTTAAATGGTGCATGGTGCACCATATTCATTAGGTGCACCATAGGACAAGCTTTATTATCATTGCAACAACAAAGGATTCATAAAATATTAAATTATTTGTTGGAACAAAATTTCATGTTTCAGAGCTAACTTTTTCCTTTGCTGTCATGGCTGATCAAAATAGAACGAACTCATGTTTTACTTAAGTTTATGTTTTTGTCAACAACGTACTCATGTCTTTGTCTTGGGTCCATACAGTTTTGAAGCCCATTAATGGAAGACTACGATTCAAAGGGCTTAAAATCGAGTTCAAGTGTTGACACTAGATGATTTTGGGCCAGTATTGGGCTGGTAAAAGCCCAACAACCAATTAATTTGCACAATTTTCTATTTGTATTCTTTGCGTGTTTCGACTCTCGTATCCCATATATATTTCTCTCCTTCAGTTTTGTCTTCCTTGATTAATTTGTCAATTATGAAATTAAACATGAAAAAGTTTTTTTTTTTTTTTTGGAATACAAAAACACCGTTTACATATACAAGAATACAAATGATGCGAAATTTCTCCTCTATTTTTTCCTTATTTTGTTAGACGTAAACTCACTTTTTTTATATAATAAAACTGTAACCAATTCCCTCAATTAAGTTGTCCCCCCCCCCCCCTTCTCTCTTTTTTGTGCATAGATTTAAGTTTATATCAATTCTACACTTTATATGTGGATGAATTTAGAATCTGGCCTAACACTTCATGAGACATGAGCCAAGTTGAGTTCAACCTACGCTGGCCGAAGCTTATGCAACCCAAGAACTGCCACACTGATAAGTTAACCCCAAAATGAGCAATGGTATTTACGCGGCTTATTACATATTACATATTACATCACTCATTGCACTCCTCAAATGTCACAATGTTGCCAGGGCATATACCTAACCTAACGAATTCATTTGCTTGGCAAACTCTACATCTTGAACCAATCAAACGATGCCAAATTAGCAACAGTTATATAGTCATTTCATCATCTGCCTTTCCAACCAAAACATGGAGGTACATAAATGCAATAAGTTGGTCCTTTCATTATGTTTACAATTTGGGAAACTGGCTCAGCTTGGAAACTTGCCGTTATAGAATAATAATAATAGAACGTCTTTTGAGCCCAAGAGCAAGGGAGCTATGGGCAAAAAGCACAGCAATAGACGTGGTGTTCACTGCCCCAACTGTATAAAAAGAAGTCTAGATAGAAAGGATCTTCTTCACTCGAATAAAAATGGAGAATTTTATCATGAATTTTCAAATACAATAATGCTACACAGGCAAAATATTTGTCAATACATGACGTGTCAGGATAATGCGTTAAGATTGCAGAATATTAAAGTAGAAATACATAAATCAAAGGGTGTTACTCGTGAATCTAATATATATGTGAAATTTTTTGCCCTAATTTTTACCTTCATATCAAACACATCTTGAGAGTGAAAAAAATATTATGAAGTGTAAATCCCACTAACATGCCACTTAATTCGGGTAGTTAGTTTCAGGCAGAAGATTCTAGCTGCAAAGCATCTTTCTTTCAAATATGCTAACTGGGTTTTTAAACTATGAAAATTATTACATTACAATAGATCAATATGTCTAACTCTTTTTGCCCATAACAGTTGTCTCACCTATCAGTCTTTCATCTACGCATCACCATGACTTAAGTTTGATTTTTAGATTTGATTCTCTCCATTGGTAAGTGATTTATAAATATCTTTGTGAGTATTTAATAAGACCAAAAGTATGTTTTGACCCTAGATTAAGATGAATTTTCTCCTTCAAAAAAGAAAAATATATGTCTAAAATTTTAACAAATTTCACTATCAAGTGATAATTTTTTACCTTAACACTTGTCATCATCACTAAACTTTTGTAACCATCTCATAATTCACATTAAATAAGATTTAATAGAATAAAAAAATAAAAGAAGAGTTTAACTTCTTTTTACTAATAATATAAGATAATTTTACACTATCAACCAATAAAAATATATAAAAGTATCAAATTATGGTGGGTCCTTTATCATAGTAAATAGTTATCTAACATAATTTGGCACTTTCTTACATTTTTATTGGCTGATAATATAAAACTATCTTACACTGGCAATATATAGAAATTAATCTCATAAGAGAAATTCTTCAAAAATTTTTAATTTTCAACAAAACATATTCTTTACATGATAATAAATATATATTGTGACATGATTTAACTGAACTTGTTAGTCAAATCTATAAAAATTAAATATTCTAAATTTTCTAAATGTTTGAATACCTAACTTATTAATTTAAAATATCATGGTGTCTATTTACTGTTTGTTAGCATTTTCAATCGACATAAAATTCAAAATATTGATTGGTTTGAACCAAATTAGTTTTGTTTAATAAATTTCACATGTCAGTAATTTAAACAAACTAAAATTTACTGTGAATTTTTACTTTAAACATACAAATTAACATTTATCATATATAAAATTATAATAAAAGACATATTTTAAATGTAACCATATTATTATTTTTTTGTTCTTCAGAACCATTAGGTGGACTAGTAAGGAAAGAAGAGATCGAACCCCTAATACTTGGTCACAAGGGCTAGCTCATTGGTAAAGATATTCACTCAAAGTTTTCTTTGTAAATATACCATCTCAATAAAACCTAGTTGTCTAAATAGTCGGCGCATTCTAAGCTATTATAGCCTATAATTTAGAAATTCCAGGCCATTTGGTGTTGGCCATTATTATGCAAAGTGCCATTTGACCAATGGAGAAGAGGAAATAAAATAACATCGACGCTATTGTTCGTAACCCCACCCCATTAATAAATCACTATTAAGAACCTTCTTGAACACTTCTTTGGGTCTTGGGAGACGGTAGCTATCTTCTTAGAAGATTAGCTAATTATTATATTTATTATATATGTTAATATGTTATCACGCAAGGAAGTTAAATTATTCTGTCTTATCGGAGATATACATGCTCATTGTATCCCGTCAAGATTACACGTGAAGCATAATTAAGAACAATTTGTGAACTTAAAACTTAGCTAATCATGCATCGATAGAGACAATTTCACTTGTAAGTCAACTATTAATTTATATATCTCTGCTCATTCAGATAATTCATGGAAGAACGTGATGCATGTGTCCCTTTTTATTATAGGCAAGGAACTCACTAGTTGATCCATGCAGGAAGCTGCATCCAACACCTTCCTTTCCATTTACACATGAATCAAATTAATATATGTTGATTCTAATTACCATGAATACACAAATCAAATGTCAATTTAATGAATTGGAACACAATACCAGCTGAATAACATAAGCTACTTGCTAAATTCCATTCTCCAATTCTATGTATATGTCGGTACTAATGAAGCATTGGATGTGCAAAAAGACCAAACAAGTTACTTATTGGCTTAATTTATAATAGAATCTTGAAAGCACAAGGAAAACCAAACAAAATTAAATTAGTAGCAATACAATTACCATAACCCCAAGCCTATATATATGATCCTGGATCAAGTCTAGCTAAATGTGATTACACACCCCACTTGTAAAATTATCACAGGGAAAAAAAAAAAAAGAAGAAAAAACACACTTATGAAAACCGATCAGAAAGGCATAAACAAGCATAGAAGTCTAGTCTTGCTCTCGCATTTAGCTCCGTGGAGGAGCAGCGGGAACTGGTGAAGGAGGGTTGAAAATATATCCATTTTTGGGATTGGTATTAGGCTCTGGTTCCGAATAATCCTCAACCTCAAACGATATCCTCATTTTTCTAGCATATTCCTGAAGTTTAAAAAAAAAAAATCAAAATATATAAATAGAGATTCCTAGTTAATCTTTTGCCCCAAAATCCCAAAACTAAACCAGAAAAGGGAAACAAAGCTCAAATTTTAATTTTATTTTTGTATTGATATATTCACTTTGAGGTAAAGAGAACAAAGTAACAGACCAACCTGTGTGATATCAATAGAATGTCCATGCTCAACAGTCTCCATCATTGCCACCCTACCAAATCCTTAAAATTGACAAAGAAACAAAACACAACAAACAACAGGGGAATCAAACACAAGACAAAAACCAAAAGAAAAACATGTACTCAAAGTAACAGTAACAAGAATAAAACATGATCAGTTCCTGTTAAGTGAGGTACCATACCATGACCAAAAGAGAGAAAGAGGAGATATGAAACAAGGAGAAGCACAAGAAACCGTGAGTGACCCATTATTCTGTGGGGGATTTTAGGAAGTGGGTGTGGAAGGAGTTGCCGAATCTATGCAGAGAAAGTGTGGAATGTGTGCGGAAAAGCAATACAAAACAAAAGAGAAAGTTTGAGTTTGAGGGGTTTTGAATAGAGTGAGAAAGGTGAAGGGGATAACTATGTGTGATGGTAGAGTGTTGTTATATTTTAGCGTGAGATTGTGAAGAAGGAAGGGAGTAGTGATTTTCGGAAACCGACTCTGGCTATTATTGCTGAGAACAGAGCAAGCGGAAGTTACGAAAGGGCTTCCTACTTATCGGTGCCCACTCATCAATGGCTTCCTGTGCTTTTGACACTTGTGTCTGGTTTATTTAAAGGGAAAAATATTTGAAAAATAATAAAGTATTGTTTTGGCATCCCTGAAAAAACCTAGATATGGAGTTATAATTTTTTTTGGACGAAGCTTATCGATTTACTGGATCATGCTAATGAAAATTTGATTAATTCGACTCGATTCATAGAGATTTTAGAGACCGTTTTAAGTCTTTCAACAAGTATTTTTTTTTTAAAATTTTCAGGGCTCGAATCCAAGATGCTTGATTTAGAAGTCGAAATACCTAACCACTTCGATCAATCCTACATTGGTAGATATGGAGTTATAATGAGGCTAGATTTTATAAAGATAATATTTTGATAATTAAAGGGGTGTTTAATAATTTTGAAAACAATCATATATGTAGTTATGATAGGACTAAATTTTAAATGGATTTAATTTTGATCAATTATAAGTACAAAAAAGTTTTAGATATTATCACATCATTGTAAGTACTTCACTTTTATAAATAATTACCTTGAAAATCACACATATAATGAGATTTGATCGGAATAATGATATATCCTCCTAATTAATCTCATAATTTTTAAATAAGAAAAAAAAATAAATACCTTTTATATTTTTAAAATAATGAATATATTTACAAAATATTCAATATTTTTTGTATTTAGTAATTAAAAGAATTATTAAAAAAATATTTTAGAAGAATATATTATTTTTTAATTATTTAATACAAAATCATGGTAAAAGTAAGCTCTTTCAGAAGCATTGATAGGTCAAGGAAATAAAGTTACAAAAATATTTTTTTTTCAATGATGACAAACAAAAGGGCACAAGGAGATCAAAGGAACACGATTATTATGATTCCATGCTTTTATCATTTAAGCCATTCACGCGGTTTGTTCTAATCATTTACCTCACAAAGGATAACCTAGCAGGCTTAATATTGGTGAAAATTTAAGAATATTGCTTCTTAATTACACACATACAATATTAAATAAAAAAATAATGTTGGATGATGTGTATAAGTTAAATGCATGTCAATAATATTATTTAAATTGAAAGTAAAATAAAAAGAGATATGTCAGGGTGTAAATTGTTCATCACACGTGAGAATCAGAACCCTATACTAGCTGTGCTTAGATCTCGCACCATCCTATGATTCGAAGAAGACGAAGTTGGAGAATTTTTAAAAGTTAGCTTCTTCTAATCTGCTTTTGTCAGCTTTTTTTAACCTACTTTTGGTGTTTTTTTATTTAGGATTTGGATAAAAATAATAGAGAATTGCATAAATTATTAACTTTTCAACGTTCAAGCCACAATCTATTATTTAATTAATACGTTAGAATAGGCTACTTATGGTACGTAATAACGAGTTAGGCTCTTCCACTGACAGAAAGTCAGAAAGTTAAGCATATAATGTTGGGATATGGCCTCCACATTTTGGGCGAAGTGGGATTCACTTTCTATGCCAACTTTATGGTATTATTATTTTTGGCTCTCAAATGGACGTTCCACTAACTTTTTCACTCTTTTATTTTTTTTTTTTATCATTTGAAATTTTATATTTCCATTTTTATGTGGTATTAATAGTTTTTCCTTTTTTGTGTTATCAATCATTATGCTTACATAAACAAATAAGATACAATAACACTTAATTAGTTCAAAAGGTTTAACATTTGATTTTTCTTAAATAAAATCTTGGATTAGAATATCTTTACCCTAATTTGCTGATATTTTTTGTCAAACAAAAAGTCAACCATATCATGTGTTTCTTAATCTTAATTAAGGGAATAAAAACAATTCCTTTGTTGTATTCTCAACTCGAGTATTTGTCAAATTTCACAATTTTGACAAAATGATAAAGATATTGTTGATAAACAATATTCACTTGACAAAATGATAATTTCCATATCAATTTGCAAGAATAATCAAATAAAAAGAACACAAATATGAACTTGCAACTTGTATTATTAAGATGTATAAACATTACTATAAATATTATACATTGGAAAGTAAATTGAACGAAAGCAACAACTAACATAAAAGAAGTTTAAATCAAAACCAAAGAACAAATATGGAGGATTTACTCGAGTCCCACATGCATTCTTAAGTGTTAGAGTAACTAGTAGGATATTGAGGTGTTTCAAGTTTTTTTCGAACCATCTTGTACAAACCCTACTAGCCCTACTTACAGACTACTCTAAGTCCTAAGAAGTATCCTAGTGACAATTATATTAATACTTAGTGGGCATGACTTGGATACATGAGTATTAAATGCTTCCCCATGTTCATCATGTTGCAACTTCATCTTGGCCACTTTCTGAAATAACTTCACCATGAATAACTGCCCATATTCTTTATTGTTGTTGCTCATGATCTCATTATGGCTTCACTCATGCCTTGACACTTTACCTTGATTGACTATGCATGAACTTTCTTGATGGCTTTATTTTGATGCTAAGTCTTTGTTGGTTAACCATTGTCAGGGTCTTGGCTTTCATCATCTATCGACCTTTTCCTCATCAACAAGGAATCAACTATCAATGTCAAAAACACCTCAACCCTGGCTTGCCCAATTTAGTCCATATGATCAACCTTTCCTTTATTGACAAAGAAATTGTTGTCAATGTCAAGGTATCTAAGGCCTTAGCAATTACTCTCAAAGCTGCTTCTTGTCAACTTTCTTTTGATTGACTATCTTCAAATTGATTGTTCACGCCTTTACTATATGATCACATTGATGAGTTTTTTTGTCGACATCAACTAGGATTAGGGATGGCAAACGGGCCAACCCGGCTCGACCCGCTACAGGTTCGACCTATAAAATGGGTTGATATTATTAATCTACCTCATTTTTAGGTGGATTGGCGGGTTGGTGAGTCACCCACCAAAAATTTTTTAAAAATTAAAAAAATAAAATAAATGAGTTAATTGATAACTTGAAAAAAATTTTAAAAAAAATTTAAAAATTTATACTCGCAATCAGTACAAAGAAAAACAAAACTAGCAACAAAAATCCAATAACAGAATAAATTATCAAATGCAAAATTTTGATCTAAGAAAACAAAATTCGTAAAAACAAATTGAGCAAGAAACATAAAAACTCAAGAAGCCTCCATGCCTTATTGTTGTTCTAATCATGTCGCTGCTGTTGTTTTCATCATTGCACCACTATTTTGTTTTCATCATCCCACCGCCACAATTGTTTTCGCTATGCTTCTTCTGTCGCACTACTAGTGCTATGTCTGCCTGGGCAGATGCCAGTTACTACTACAATGGCAGTGAGGGGTTGTTGCATCAAGGTAAGTAGGTTGTGGGGATAAGAGTGTTGGAGGGATAAGGATGAAGATTAAAGAAAGATGAGAAAGAAGGATGAAGGATATGATGAAGAAGATGAATGGGAGGGGCGACTAAGCATATGAGAATGGAATAAAAAAGAGTGTAACCCTAGAATAAAACGGTCTATTAGGCTAGGAAAGGCTATTAGGCCACTAGCCATAGTCCATATCTCAATCTCACTCTCATTTAAGAAAAAAAACCAAAGACTTAACCCACCTAATTGGCCTGCCCATACCTGCTTCAACCTTCAAGCTGGGCAGGGTGAGGTTAGGCAAGTTGAAATATTTAAATCGGTTACCAAAAATGGGATAGGTCAAGCCCATTTTGCCACCCCTAGTGGGATTGCAACCTCAGGCCATTTTTTCAATCTCCATATATCTCTTTTTGCCATCGCATACTTTTGAATCCTTTAACAACGTGTCAACCATAAACACCTCTTTGATCCCTTGAACTTGAAATTTTTCCCTTATCCCATACTGGGGTGACCTTATTCGAATTAAATTAGTTGGAGCTCATCAAATACCGGTAGTCTAGGTAAAAAATTAAAAATAAAAACAACACAATTGATAGAAGTACAACCTCTATGAAAAGTCCCTAATTTATTTTTTTATTTTATTAATTTTGATTTAATTGCCAAAAAGCTTAATTATTTTATTTTAATAAATTGATTAAAATAATTCTTTTATTTTTTTCCATAAATAATATTCCATTCAGTCTTGATAAAATTCAAGCTTTAAATTTTGAACATAAAATATTCAATAATTAGCTATTAAAATATTGGAGTGATTTGGATTAGCTTTTCTAGGAAAAAATATCTAAGTATCATTAATTATGAAAAAAAATTAAAGAATTAATTTGATATTAAATTGACATTAATCAAGTAGAGGATTTATATCTTGATTTATTTTATTATTAAATGATCAAAATAATTTTACTTAATTATTATTTTATATGATGACACTTATTAAAAAAAATAAGTATTAGTCATTAAAATGATTTTTTTAAATAAAACGAACCAGCACATTATCATGAATAGTGAACTGTTAACTGTTATGCCAACATTCTTCTACTTTTACTGTAACCAATGATTATTTATGTTTCTCGGTCCAATGAGCCGTAGATATTTGAAAAAGATTGTTTTGTTTACGGATGGGTCCAATAAAATGGATAGTTTTTCGTGTCCATTGAAATATTAGAATAACTAGATTTTGAAAATGCAACTTTATTGTGGGTAAAGATAAAACCAAGCATTAATTGATTAAGCCCGTATTCCATCTTAGTTTGGATTTATTTTTACTCACTATTAGAAATTTCCAATTTAGAGATGAAATAAATTCCACTCTCCTATTCCTCATCCCAAAGTTGTAATATTTTTTGGTTGTAAAAAAAAAAAACCAAACAATGAGATAAGCTGGGTTGACTTCTTGTTACATACGTTCATACCAAACAAAAAGCAAAATGGTGTTCATACTCAAAGCAGAGCTACATGTTTCCGAATTGGGGCTATGTGAAGGGTCCCAATTCCAAACAATGCCGCACATGTCTAGACATCACATTCCTTGAACACAGTTGAAAGGTGAATTGGAGGATACCTGAACTTATTAGATTAACATAAGATTTTTCGAGTGTTATTCTCTTATTTTAGACATTAAATGTGTATTATATCATTTATAACATTTAAAAAAATAATTGTGATGTAAGACAATTATAAGTAAAATGACATATAGTTAATAGTACATAATAATAAATTTCTCTTATTCTTTTTTTTTCACAAATTAAAAATTAAATTAAGAATAAGACTCATCCAATTCAGAATCAAGGCATCTTTTGAGTTTATCGAACATTTATAATCAGATAATCAAATTTAAATTATGGTACATAATCAAAAAATCAATCAAGTGAGCCAACTGTATCTCATTGGCAAAATTTCTCTTATTCTATAATCAGGAAAGAGTTTCTAGTAAAATAGGATTGTGATTGACACGAGAAATTGAGCATGTTATTCAAAGGGAAAATCTCTTACGGCTGGGCAATAGCAGGAAATTTTGAAGGAACACAAGCATTGGTTCCCAAAACTGGCGGCGAAACAATTTGTCTTGGTACTACAAAGTGGAAAGTATATACAATCTGATTTGATGTTTGGACCCAATGCTGTGCAGTTTGGCAGATACAATTTACCTACTAAGTTGGCACAGTCTTTGAAAATATGCGCTCCCTATGTAGAAAAACATGGAACACACACTGTCACAATAAGATACCATCCAATATATATATATATATATATATATATATATATATATATATATATATATATATATATATAATCCAAGGCAAATATTAAAGTCATTTATTTATTTGTGCTTTCTGTTCTGGGATATTTTTTAACAAAAATTAAGGGCATGACATTATATGATAAGGATGATTATATGTTTGGTCTTATTAGTAATGTCACGTAGATAGGTTTGTTTTCACAGACTCCGCAATATCACGTTATAATTACTTACTTTTTTTCCCTTCTTTTATCTCTTACATTTTCCCCTGCATCTAAGGAAGTTTATATCTTTTGCACGTTTCAATACACAACAAAAGACTCTGCGTAAGCAAAATTGTGTAATATTATAAATACCCAAGAGGTTTCTATGATCATAAAAATTAAAAATAATACATTTTATTTTGTATTAAATACTAGTGTAGTAGTGTTAAATTATGCTATTTCTCTTTCCCTTAGTTTGTTTCATTCCCGTAATTTTTTCTTTTGGTACATAATTCATTCCCGTAATTTCATTAGCACAGTATAATACCTGGAATCCTTTTCACCAAATTTATTGTTAAATCTTTATCAAATTAAATATGCGAATGACACATGATAGCCCATCTCATTTAGTTCATTTGCATTTTACCTTCTACTTACGCCCCAACAGAATATCGTTTTTCTATCTTTTTTTTTCCTTCCTTCTATGTTCATTTCCATCAAAATCACTCAATCTAAATATCATAGATAACGTGGATAGATATGGTCAATAGATTATTAGATGCCATACTTGTACCCCCAAATAAAAAACAGATTATTAGATTCCATACAAAAAGTTGAATGTGATAAAATGTTATATTATGTGCACATATGGAAAAAATAATGTTCATATTTTGCTATTTACTACTTAGAAGCAAATAATACCAACTTGAAAGTACAGTCGGTCACTAAAGATGGTCCACGGATACACAATAAGATACCTTTCGCAAACAAGATTGCGTTCGATATCAAAGGAAAAAGACACTGTAAAGCTGCTCTGGCAAATCTGAGTTGTCTGTACTGAAATGCGACATTAACGAGAAAAAGATTGAAGTTACCCCAATGGGAAATGCTTCAATGGTTATAAATTTAATGTCTCATATTGAAGTACACTTATTAAAATTGATACAATTTAAAATATAAGCGAGTACGTCTTCAATAATTTGATAAAATTTTATTTTATTTTCAATATGTTTAAATATAAGTTGTTAAAATTTGTATTTATACAAAAATTTCTCTAATGGTGTTGGTACAGTGCAATGGAAGCAAATTATTCTCTGTCACAACATGTGCATTTGATTTTTGCAGAAATTTTATGGAAGGAATGCAATATCATTTTTGTTCCCAACCTAAAGAGACTTCAGAATCGTAAAATGAGTAGTGCTCATTTATATTACCCTTTTTCTTATGAGTTATTAATATCTAAAATTTACTAAATTTTAATTAATTTAATTTAATTTAGATTCGCCTATTAAAAAAGTATAATTTTGTAAGTATTAGTTTTTTTAGCCACAAAATTTTATTTAAAAGTAATAAATAATGAGTCATTTCAAAAGTTAAAAAAAAAAAAAAAAACTGAAGTTGCAATCAAGTAAGGATTAGGGAAGAGAGAGAAATGAATGCCCCACCCTTTTGGATATATAAGCTCGTCAATGTTCAACTCCTCTGGGCCTCAATAATAGAGGCGGTGTGCCTTTATTATTGGAGAAATGTTATTTTGCCCACTTCCGTCCTGACATATATGGTGGACACCGTATGGAAAATGCAAAACAACAAAGCCTACTGTATCGCATAACAGGTAAAATACTCATGTCTTCAATTTAACAAAAATGAAAATAAACATTTTGAAAACAGGGAAAAAAAATCGCGTCTTCGTTCCCCTTCCCCCCCCCCAAGCCAAACGCTCACTCTCACTCTCACTCTCAAACCTATCTTCATCTCACCTCTTACCTTACTCTAAAATGGAGGACAAAATCAAGCACCGTAGACCAAAACCCTCTCAACCTCAATCGCTATTCCTCGTTTTCTTCTTCCCATTGTTCCTTTTGATTTGCATTGCCATGTCGAGTTCCGCTACCAAAGCCCTCAGCTCTCACGCTCCACTTCTTCCCCCATGACTATAGTTCACATTGTCTACATTGAGAAGGCTCAGGAGGAGGACCCTGAGGCTTATCACATCCGAACTCTCTCCGCTGTCCTTGGCAGGTGCGTGATTATGAGTCCCTTGCCTAGGTTCCTTTTTTTTTCTTTTTTTTTATGACATAATTAAGTGAAATAGAAATGAAGATAAAAGCTGGGTATCATTGATCGTGTGATTGAATTTGATTTTTTTTTCATTTTATAATTGGGTTGTTGATTGTAGTGAGGAGGCTGCAAGGGAGGCTTTGTTGTTAGTTACAAGTCTGCAGCTAGTGGATTCTCTATTAAGCTTACTTTGGAGTAGGTTGCTGAAATTTCAAGTAAATTTCTTATTTTCCCCTTAAATTTATTTTATTTTTATTTTTTGACCCTTTTTTGGTCAATGATTTTTTCTTTTGTTAGAAATTTTGTGATGTCATATGGTTCATTTATGTTAGTTCTTATTTTTAGCCTTTTAGTTAATGATTTTCTCTTTTTGAAATTTCCCTTGTCTTTGTTTTGGGTTTTGATTTACAGTAGTTTGTGGCATGATATTATGCATATATATATATATATATATATATATATATATATATATATATATATATATATATATATATATATATATATATATATATTTGGGTTGCATGGTTTGATCTTGGACCAGTTAGAGTAGTTGTGATTGAATTTGTGAAATTGTTTGTACAAGTGTCACTTAGTTTTCCCTAATAGCAATGATTCAACAATTTACCCAATCACAATAAATAAGATAACATAAAAGCCAGCTGAATACATGTTTGGTTTACTTATGCTTTTTAGCTAAATGCTCTCTGTATAGCATTTTGAATACATGTTTGCATTTGCACACCATTAGCTCAAGATGACTATTCTAATTCCTCAGCATTTTAAATGTTTAAAGTGAGAGTAGATGTGTCTTGCAGTTAGGTCTTACTGTGATATTTGTAGCAGCATTTGTTGCTGATTTTGTGCATGTCATGCATGTGAAGTTATGTTATATTTTTGTTTCATATGTAGTTTTTTGTTAATTATTTTTATGCGCATATAGGTATATGATGATACAACTGAAGGAAGAAAAGTCTACACCTATTACAAATTGGCATCAATTCCTGTAGTGCTTATCATAGATCCCATCACTAGTCAAAAGATGCGATCTTGGTTTGGAATGGTTCAACCTGAAAGCTTATTAAAAGTATGTGATAGAACCTTATACCTTGCAATGATGGTAGCTTTTACTAGGGAAACTCTAAAACATTATTCAAACTATTAACCTTGGATGCAATTGTCTTGTTATAATTATTGATTTGAAGAGCCTTGTGCTTTGCTTTAGGGTCTATTAACATTCCTTGATGCAGGCCCCAAGGATCATCACAAGACCTTATGGTCCTTATCTACAAGCATCCTAGAGGTAGTTCTAGCCCACCTAAAACTAAAGGTTGTTGCTAGTTTCTATCTGTGTTGCATTCTATCAGTGTTAGGATGACTTGATATTTAAGGTATCTTTATCGCAATATTTACTTATTTACTTCTTCCTATTTATCAATACTTTGAATTAATTGAGATGGAAGTTGTCTACTCCCTGTGTTCAACTTTTAATCATGTTATCATTGGCATATTTTTCATATCATCATGATAACTTGTTCAATGTTGCAGCCATGGTGGATTCAGATAAGAGTAAAGATGAGGATAAGGAAATTCATAGAGCTTTAGCAGCATCCATGGAAGGCACGAAAGGATCAAGTGCAGCGGGTGGAAGTGATAAGGATGCAGTTTTACTATCAGCCAGCAAGAAACAAGCTTGTTTAAGTGGCCTACATATCTAGCCCTTCCTAAGGAAACTAAGGCTAAAAGAAATCTTCTGTGCAGAGTTGTTGATTCCCATCTACATGATCCCTTATTTTCATCTTTTGAAATGATGAGGATGGTTTATGATCAAAGAGAAGAGGATGTTTTATTTCAACAAGTGTATATTTTATGAATATGAATGATGGGTTAAATTTTAATTAATGGAAATATATCAATGTTGTATTTTTTATCTGTTTTTATCTGTTTTTTCCTGCACTTGGTTGGTAACATGGGCTCAAAAGTTGGTAATTTCAGTTTAAAAAGCTAGTAACTTTTTGAGAAAGCTGGTAACTTTTCAAATCATAGGAATTTAGTAAGTATTGGGGTTCTCGAATAAATTTGTGAGACCAAACAAGTTTGAATGACTCCCTATGTTCAGGCTCCCTTTATCAATGTATAATCATAGGGAGTTCTTCAAACTTGCTTAGCCATACAAATTTATCCAGGAATCCCAATAGTTCCTAAATTCTCATGACCTGAAAAGTTATTAGTTTTTTTGAGAAATTACTAACTTTTTGAACTGAAGTTACCAACTTTTGAGCCCAAGTTACCAACCAAGTGCAGGAAAAAAATAAGCTTCTTAGCCATTACGCATCTACTTTCATGCTTTGTTAAGCTCCCTTGATCAATCTATAGTCATAGGAAGTATTTCAAATTTGTTTGGTCATAAAATTTATTTGAGAATTCCAATACTATCTAAATTCCCATGACTTAAAAAGTTACCAGCTTTTTCGAGAAGTTACTAGCTTTTTGAGCTGAAATACCAGCTTTTAGCCCAAGTTACCAACCAAGTGCAGGAAAAAAATTATACTTCTTAGGTACTACACCTCTATTTCCATGCTTTGTTCAGGTTTTGTTTATCAATGTATAATCATAGGGAGTCCTTCAAACTTGTTTGATTGCATGGACTTATCCGAGAACCTCAATACTTCCTAAATTCCCATGACCTGAAATGTTATCAGCTTTTTTAAGAAGTTACTAGTTTTTTGAACTGAAGTTACCAGCTTTTGAACACAAGTTACTAACCAAGTGCAGGAAAAAAATATACTTCTTAGGCATTGTACATCTACTTTCATCCTTTGTTCAAGCTCTCTTGGTCAATCTATAATTATAAAAAGTCTTTCAAATTTGTTTAGTCACACAAATTTATCTGAGAATCCCAATACTTTCTAAATTCCCATGACTTAAAAAGTTACCCGCTTTTTCGAAAAATTACTAACTTTTTGAGCTGAAGTTACCAGCTTTTTAACCCAAGTTACCAACTAAGTGTAGGGAAAAAAATATACTTCTTAGGTACTACAACTCTATTTCCATGCTTTATTCAAACTTTATTTATCAATGTATAATCATAGAGAGTCCTTCAAACTTGTTTGATCGCACAGACTTCTCCGAGAACCTCAATACTTCCTAAATTCCCATGACCTGAAAAATTATTAATTGTTTTGAGAAGTTACTAGCTTTTTGAATTGAAATTATCAGCTTTTAAGCCCAAGTTACCAACCAAGTGTAGGAAAAAAAATATGCTTCTTAGGCATTGTACATCTTTCATGCTTTGTTCAAGCTCCCTTGATCATTCTATAATCATAAGGACTCTTTTAAATTTGTTTGGTCACACAAATTTATCTGAAAATTGTAATACTTTCTAAATTCCCATGACTTAAAAAGTTACCAATTTTTTTGAGAAATTATTAGCTTTTTGAGTTTAAGTTACCAGCTTTTTAGCCTAAGTTACCAACCAAGTGTGAGGAAAAAAATATGCTTCTTAGGTATTGTATCTCTATTTCTATGCTTTGTTCAGGCTCTATTTATCAATATATAATCATATGGAGTCCTTCAAACTTGTTTGATCACACAAAATAATCACTGGATCCAAATACTTCCTAAATTCCAATGATCTAAAAAGTTATCAGCTTTTTGAACTGAAGTTTCTAGCTTTTAAGCCTAAGTTACCAACCAATGCAAGCAACAAAGTATACTTCTTAGGTATTGCACCTCTATTTAGATAGTTTGTGTTCTAGCCCCCTTTATCAATCTATAATCACTGGCAATCCTCTTAACTTATGTGGTAGCACAAATTTATTCCACATCCCAATACTTCCAAAGTACCCATGAACTGAAAAGTTACCCCAACTTATGTAAAAAAGTACCAACTTATGTAAAAAAGTACCAACTTATTGAACTGAAGTTACCAACTTTTTAGGTCATGTTACTAATCAAATGCTAAAAATAAAAATAAAAAAGCAATAGTAATTAGCCGTTGCAACTCTCTTTCCCTGTTGTGTTTAGGCTCCTTTTATTAATATGTAATCACAGAGACTCTTCTTAACTTGTTTGGTGCAACCCTTTTAATTACGAAGCCCAATACTTTGAAAATTTTCATGACTTAATAAGTTGCTAACTTCACCAACTTCCCCAAATGGGCGCAAATTTTGGATTGCAAACTAGCATATGGGATATATTTGAAAAAATTTTAACCTTTGCTTCTTATAGTACTTTAGTCATATTTTTAATCGAAATGAGAATGTGAGTATGTGATAATGAGAGTATTGAATAGTGACTCCCGGTTGATACCAAATAATTACTATAAGTTATTCTCAAACAAACAAATATTGGTATAAGTGCTATCACTAAAAATTTAAAAATATATTTGAAAGTCCTACAAAGTCTTGAAAAGAAAATTACAAAATATTATCTTGCAATGACATAGGAACTCAAGTTCCATGACCCTAAAATTCAACTAAGTAGAAAGCCAATTGTCAAGAAATCGAAAGTGGCGGCTTCGATCTTTAAATATTTGCAATTGCAAACCCAAAAAATAGAAGAAATAAAAGAAAAGAAAAGAAAAAATCAGTTTAATCAACATTCAGAATGAACCTCAAACTAGTCAATAATCAAATATAAACATATATAGAACAAGAAGGCTAACATTAAATTGATGAATAAAAGAAAAAAATAATGATACGAAAAAAAAGGGTTTTATTCAAAAACTGAAAAAAAATATATCAAAAGGTCAATCTAATAAAAAATAGCCTTAATGCTTCATTCATGTAATTTTAGGCTTAAGAAATAGCAAATAGAATGACTAAACTTTTCGGATATGAGCAGGGAAACAGGGACAAAAGAACATATATACATCTTCACGGAAATATATACATATACCATAAAAAGGCAAGTGTCCCAACAAAAAGCAATAGCAACTTGTATTATATACCCAAACTTGCATGTAATACATTCCAAAAATACTACACCACTGTTATTGCATTTAAAATATCAAATCCAAATGTTCTACACAACCATAGTGGAGAAGGAGTTCTCTCAAAGTTGAACACAGGAAAAAAAGAATAAAGATAATAATTAAAACCATATCTTTTCAACTTAGCAAGGATTAAACTTGCAATCTTCTCACCAGAGGATAGTTTTTATCTAGATCTACTTTCATTTAGTTTTAGTTGTTAAGTTAACATTTATGAGTGATTTTACATTTGATAGATTTTACCCTAACTTTACTCAAGTGATGCTAACACAAAAAGAATTTCCACTAAATATTGATATAGAAATCAATTGTAACTCTTTTTCTAATTTCTAATATACTTACTTCACAATATATGTCTGAACAATAATCATGGGCCTAAATTTGTTTCTTGACTAAGATCTTCAATTTTACATGTAGATATAAGGACATTTTCTATGAATAATTATAATGGTCTACGTTAGACTAATAACAAGTAGTGATCAAAGGAAGGAATTGGAACATTGCATGGCTAAACCAAAAACATCCAATTCAGGTTCACTATCTCCTCCACACACTGTCAAAATATCAGTGCAACTTTATTATTTAAAAAGCTAAAATTCTAATTTGACTTGCATATTAATAGAAGATGAGACTGGGAAATAGTAATAGTATAGGAATAGGTGAGGTAGCTATAAGCAATCCAATAGGTACCATCCATGAACACTACAAAATTTTATCATAGATGAAGATGTTAATGGTACACTTGGTAAAAATGGTTTGGGTATACATAGTTACACACATTATTGCCAGATATATCACAAAAATATTAAGCAAACTAGAATTATTAATTTTTAAATGTTGACAACATAAATCACAAATATTAGCAAAACTATTATGAGTTTGTTACATTAATGCCAACTAAGATGTATCACCAATTGAAGAATCTTTTATTGTAGAAGAAAATAAGGACTTCATATTTTACCCCTTAGGCAAATAATACATTAATCACATGGACTCTGAAGGATTTGTTCAAATGGAAGCAGGTATGCACATAATGGTACAAGCTCAGAGAAAATCATTAGATGATGTCATAATAGTTGCTTAAGTGACTGCATCTTTTTAATTGGTCCTATTAACTCTTCTTTATTATGTTAAAACAATTGAGAAAAAAAGGTTCTAATCTTGGCCTCATGAAATTTCAAAGCAACTTTAAGCCTTTACTAATGAAAAAACCAACAACATCAAAAGTCTAGACAGACAATTTATATATTCAATAAAGATTTGCATAAGAGAAATGCAAGCATTTACTTCAGGTGTACTAATCATATTATGATTTATGAGCATTGGGCTTGAACAAACAAGTTAATGGTCTGAAAAATTCAATATAGTAACAAAGAAGTAAAAAAGTTGTATATAAATTATTGCCATACCTCAAGCAACCTTCAAAAAACAAGACAGTCTTGTTGCTCTTCTTCTTGAGCTTAGGATTTAGGATTCAAGGGAATAAATGTGTACCTACAAGCTCAATGAAACCAAATTTATCTATACTAACAAACTTAGTCTAGCCAATTGAAAGGGCAATGGCATGTGAAAACTTACGTTCTTCACACCACCGCTGTCATTGACAACAATGACATCAAGGGGTTGCATGATGTCCATTTTCATCAGCTGTAGTGCAACAGAATCATCAGAGGCAGGGGCTCAAAGAGCGAAGTAGGATTGTTCGACATGTAAAAGATTGAGAATGATTCACATCCACTGACGACAGCAGAATAAATAAAAAACATGTGATGTCCAAACCCATTAAAATATACCACATGACAATTGTCACTATTTATCATACTTATAAGCTGCCGCAAAACATTCTCATCTTTACCAACAAACACTTTATTTGCTTTGTCTTGTATTATCTTTCCTAGTGTAGATACTAGTAAAGGGAGATTAGTGATGACAAGAAGAAAAACGAAATATAAGAGAGAAGGCGGCACTGAGCTTATGCCTCGATGCAACAACATAGCTGTTTTCCATCTGCAATGACCAGGAAAAAGCTAAAAAGCATGTTTGATTGAATTTGTAACACATTTTTTAAAAATAAAGCCAAATATTAGTCTAGGTAGTTTGAGAAATGTTACCTCTACTTGCACGTTCACTAATCTCAAAATTTCGTCTGCCACAATCCTAATATTGAAGAGTAAGGTGGCAAAATTTGTCGAGGGACAAAATTTCAGGAAGAAACTTGAGGATTTCCAAATAGCCAAAGAACATGTAACTCAGCCATAGCCTTGCCAAAGGTCAAACAATAAGACCAGAAGATTACATGGAGGCTAAACTAATTTATACAAGATCATCCAATTCAAAAACCTAAAATCAAGAATAGGTCGAACAAGCTTGCTATATTCCAATGACAATTCCACCAATTACACACACTGCCTCAATTCTACTGCTCAAAAAACTATTTAAAAAAAAAGAAAAAGATAAATGGACATTTTTGCAAGAAAAGTTAATCTTAAGATTACAGTTACTTTAGGAAAGATCTAAATAGTAAATACTACTTGGCTAGGCACCAAACCTTGAATCCACAAGGTTATTCTAATGCATTACTGCAACGGGTGGGGCTTATAACTTCTATTTCAATCATGCTTTCCATGTTTGTGTTCAGCTGAAAGCTTCATGATATCTAGCATTGCTCATTACTTCAAGGTAATGTAGTCCGTCTCAAAGAATTGTTTTATATGTCATACACGTGTTACTGTCTCTAACTTATTTCTTCACTGCTACAAATAGGTAGGCAATGCAGTAGCTTAATAAGCATCTTCTCACTGCATAGGCTAAAAGAAAAATAAAAGACCTAATTCTAACATATTAAACAATTTACACTAAATCGGCTAAAAAGAACAACCAAGTAATCAACAGATAACCTTGTTATTTGCATTTGTGAAAAGAAACTTCACCAGCTCTTTTGGTAGGTGCTATTCATATGATGTTGTTCAAAGCATAGCCACATAACATAACTACACAAATAAACTATGAAAAAGGAAATTAAAGCACTGAATTCTTTTATTGTCTAATAGTCATTCCTAAGGTATGTATGCATAACAATTTAGGTGCCTATTCTATAGAGTTATTAGCATAAGAAACAACTATCATTAAAATAATTTATAAATTTTAGGAGGTAAACAAATTTTATAAGAGAAAGTCCTTAATGTAAATGATGCCATGTGCTAAGTTGAGTCAACAATTAAGTGCACAAGAAATGCATATAACCTGATTGCATCCATGTCTAATTTAACTTACAAATTATAGATAAACAAGTTCAAGTCAATACCAGCAAAAAGATTTAGATGGAGCACTAAGGATGGAATAAAGAGGAGACTAAAAAGGGTCTTAAAAATTACTAAGAACATTAGGAAAAACTTTAGTGCAACTAATATAAATAAGACTTTTAGTTAACAAATCAAAACTATGTATGAATACTAAGTACAAGCCTTAGTTTAACTATTGTACCCAAGAAAAAAAAATCATGATGTGCATGAATACTAAGTAAATGGTCTTCATGTCGATAGTTTACAATGCAGATAGCAAGCAACAAAGAATTAAAAAGGCAAAGCAAAGTAAAACAAAGCTAAGAAAGAAGAAGGTAAGTTGAGGTGAGGTGGCCTACATGCTAGTGATTGCAGGGGAAGAAGAGGAAGACCATTGATCCTTGAGATCCTTCTTTATGTGTGTTCTAACAGCGGCTAATGGCAATCAAAAGCCTGCTGGAATTGTAGTTCTGCTTCCAATTAGCACATCTTCCATGTCCTCCATTTCTATTTATTTCCTCCTTCCTTTGATTCTTTTCCCACTCTTTTTTCCTCTTTTATGCTCCACCTCCAATCACACCCCTCACCTCACCCAGGAGACGGGGATGAAGAACCATGGTAGCAGCAGATGGATCAAGAACTTTGGTATTAGGAAATGTGATTGAAGGATCGTAGTAGCAGGAGCATCTTGCAAAGCTTCTTGATCAAGGCCATGGGCTTTCCGGTGAAACCTTTCTAGAACCTTCTGTGGGCGTGGACACTGAAGAGCTTGACAAGCTCATCGGTGGACATGTCGAGAAGGGCATCCAAATCGACGCCCCTGAAGCTGAACCTTTTGACATTCTCTTCTTTGGCTACCTCGTCACAACATCAGCTTCCACATCTGCCTACAAATGCAATCAATGCACGCACACATCAGAAACGCACAAAAAAGGGAACAAAGAGAGAATGATGATGATGGTGTGAGTATGAGTGGGGCTATGCTCACCATGGTTGGAAAATGAAATCGGTGCCGAAACCCTTTCTTGGATGAGGTTGATGATGCAAAGTGTTGTTGTCTGCCACTGGGATTTTGCAAAATAAGAAGAAAGCTGGAAGAGTTTCGAAGAAAGGGGGAACAAGAGTTGGGGAAGGAAAGAGAGAAAAGAGCGGGTCTTTGGGAGAAAAGAGTTGCTTTTTGTTTTTTGTTTTGAAAATTAAATGCTACTCCACCCTATATCTACTGTATACCAATCCACCATAACTCACCATCTCCCTTTACGGATTTTGTCATTTTCCCACTAATTTATATGATGGACACCGTATATGTCAAAAAATCCGTGGGTCAAATAACGTTTCTCTTGTGAGGTAAGGATTCAAGCCTCGTTGTTCAGGGGCAATGCCTTTTTAGATATTGTCTTTTACTCATTGAAGGTCACTTCTGTTATAGTAGTACTCTTTTTTAGTTTTTACTAGTTTCGGATTTTACTCCAACAACCTCATCAAGGCCTATGCAAAAGTTCATGTTTATTCCAGATACAGTAATATCATTCGTATCCTATGAATATGGGATAGTGTATTGATTCATCTATCATTTATTATTAAAAGTAATAAAAAAATTAAAATAAAAATTTCATTATTTTTAATGATGAGTAAGAGATAAATCAGCACAATATTTTAAATAAAATAAATATAAATAATATTACTCATGCAGATATTCTCTTTTTCCTTTTGTCTTTCTATTTTGTCTTTCCTGTCTTTTTTTACTACATGAAATGAACCGGCGAAATATTTCCATTTTACAGATAGACCTCTCATGTAACCATCAAAATTCAAAGATACATCTTAATTACTATGGAGTATTACACCTAGATTTTATTATTTTTAAATAAAATTTAAAATTTCATGTTTAGGACTTTAAGGACACTACTACATCCTAAGCATACTAAAGTTTTCCGCGTTGAATTGGGAATTCCTGCTGTATTTTTGGTCAATATTTTGACTTGGAAACATGAATGATAGTAATCTGTACATCATAAACCAAGGCAAACTGGCTGAGCCAGTGAAAAGCATAGTTTCAATCTGAAAGAAACCAGAACAAGAAGCTCAACTTGAACTCCTATTCTTATTTGTATACATCTGGGTGTCTACGAAAACAAACTCACTATGTCTCACTATGCCATAAGTATGAACTTATATATGTACATGAACTAAGAAAACCATCTGAATGAAAGTTGAGAGGGTAAAACTGCCTAAACATCACCTAAGAAATCCTTGGAAGGAAATGAAGGAAGAATCTTCCTCTGCTCTTCTTCAGTTGGCTAACAACAAGAACTAACTCTTACAAAGAAGGCTGGTGAACCATTGTGGCCTTACAATTTGTCACTTCCTCAGGAACGGTTGAACACTGCCAAATCAGTTTGCTGCATCCACAAACACAACACAAAACTATAAACTACATGATCATGTCGTCTCATGAAAGTTAAGTGACCTAGACAATGCCGCTGGATTGGCTTGCAAGACTGGCGAGGCATGCATTGAATGATTCTTTTCATGGTACTTTGAACGGAATGCTTTAAAGAGTCCTGCCCCAGGAACTAAGTCATCCTTATCATGTTTAATCCCGAGCGTTGCCCATATAGAGCTTTTTGCTGCTTCTCCTGGAACATCAATCCTCAATGTTTTTGGAACCCAAAGGCTCTTTTCTTCGTTATTCTCTTTGCTATGTTCATCTCCATCCTCACCACCTGACACATTTGATTCAAGCACATTTTCTTCCCTTGAATGTTTGCCCAAGGTTGGTGAGTTAGGGCCGGAGTTAGTGGCTGCAGCATTTGGCGATGATGGCTGTGCTAGCCATGGCATGTTCCATGCACCTGATACACTACATCCCCAATAAGCTGCTGCAGGATAGAATGGCATGCTAAATCCTGGTGGGGAAAAAGCAGGTGGTGGTACTGAAGAGCTCCACTGTGCTGGATTCCATGCCAAAGGCCAAGGAGGCCCGGGAAAGTAGGGAATTTGTGGTGGGAAGCTGTGACCATTCTGCATAGTTTGTTCTTGGGAACTATTGGTGCTTGTACCTTCTGCTGACTTTGTGGAGCTAACAGGAGATTTATTTGATCGATCATCCCCTTTTTCTCCACTGGCATGGGGACCAGATGTTCTGAGCTCTTCAGGACTATGAAAACCATTTCTCATGTAATTGTGCACGGTTTTATCAGAAAGGTTCAAAACAGATGCCATTGATTCACACAAGGGTGCATCAGAGCCAAATGTAAGGACTGTGCCATTGCACATCAAGGAAGGATGATGGACTCCATTTGGCAAGTCTTTCCTATTATTCTGCATTGCTGCTTCAGAGACAGTTATTTGACGATAGTGAGAAGCAGAGTTCTTGTTCTTCCTGCGACCAGCACCTACAGGCACATTCCTCATGGTTCCACCCGCAGTCCAGTATCTTTGGCAATTCTTGCAGAAGTGGCGCGGTTGGTTGACATTATAATTATTGTAGTAGCAAAACTTGGTGTCCATGCTATTACAGCGAGGACAAGGCAGTATTTTGTCTGGCTTTTTGAGGGCCTTATCTTGTGAATTACTTGTCTCGGCCTGTTCTTCTTCAGTCTTTGAAGTCTTCAATGTCGTAGCCTCCTTCTCCCTTGATGGGGTAACGGATTCTTCACCTGCCTTAGAGGCTGTATCTGGATTGGGGACCTCTTCTGATGATTGTGTAGGGGCTCCGTCTTCCTTCTTTTCATCAATTGGTTTCTCTCCCAATGTATCCTGGATTCATGAAAACCAATGCTAAGTATGTTGCCATAGTATAAGCACTATATTTATACTATGAAAAGAATATTTGAATGTTTTACATTTGTGCTTTCTGCAACTGCAGATATCTCCCCAAGACAAACTAAACATTAAAATAGTACTTATTCCAGAGATTCTTTTACTGAAAAATATACTTAGGAACATACATAGATTTAAAAAAATTGACTAAACCACACAGAAAGCTACTTCATTAGAAGAAAACAAATTGGAACAACACTTGGAAAAGATCACACTGGCAAAGCTATTAGAGAGTCATAGCACTAGCAACAAATTCTATATCAAAGCATACAACCGAAGCGTCATTTTTCCATCAGTTGTTTATAATCCACAGTGCAACATCAACTGTCAAAAATCCCTTTTTGATGTGTTCAACAGCAAACATGTTAATTCAGTATTTTCTAAAAAGTTTTATGTTGGAAACATTAACTCTAGCACATAGCTAGCTCAAACTAAGGGAAAGAAGTATAACTCTCCTTATTCTTCTTACAAAACAGAACATCAATTACAAATAAGGCAAAAGCCAAGCATGGATATAAACAGAAGTGCAACAAACAAGGAAATCAAAAGAAAAAGCATAGCAATTAGCAAGGCTCAAGATAGTATTATGGCAGTTTTTAATTCTTCTCTTTCTAGATTTGGCAAAACCCATACAAAACTCAGAAGTCAAATAGAAAAAAGCATTTTTTTTCACAAGCATGCTGACATAACCAAGGAAAATGAACCAGAACAATCCTGTACAATGAATGATTTGCTGTCACAATGAGTTGAGAGAAAAGAGAAGAAAAGAGATAAAATTAGAGAAATGTTTCTAGCTTTCCAACTGCCTGTTGTAAAGCATTAATAAGGTCTTGAAGCTGGACTGCAAGCATACAACAGACTAATTGCTCAAATTATGCTAAATCCAAACTGCAATCTCAGAACCTGGCAGACTAGCCAAAGCAACTGAAGAATTAATCCAAATGCTATGTCATACAGACTAATACAATTCTTTCAAGCCATAAAAAAATCTAGCTGTAGCAAGTCAAAGATAACATGGAGAAAAAATAACAAAACTTGAACAACTGAATTATGATTGAAAATTTGAAAATAAACCCATCAATTAGCTCCCCCAGATTGAAACTTTCCCCAAATCCCCAATTAAACACTAAACGCCTTGGGGAAAAAATAAAAGAAAAAAAACATATATAATAATAAACAAACAACACAACACAATACAATTCAAGCCACCAAAGCAAGTCAACAGGATCTTCAATGCTTAAGCCAAACTAACACCAACCCATTTAATATTTTCGCATTCCAAATAATCGGTAGCTCTCAAAATCAAAGCTTTTTCAACCCCTCAAAAATTCTCCATACCTTCTTCTCAATCTCTTCTTGCTCTTGTGCATCGCTGCTTGTGGAGTTCGCGGAAGAGGCATGATTCTGTTCAACACACTCATCAACAACATCAACAGACAATGGTGCCGGAGCTCCGGCAGGTTCACCGGATTCAGCAGTGATCTCCGGCACCGGAATCGTCTTCCCAAAGAGCTTGATCGCAGGGTCCTTTGCATCCAACATTTCTGCCTCCTTCTTTTTTTTTATTTTTTTTCCCTTTTATTTTGAGTACTAAAGAAAATGAAAACTTGTGTTTCTGTTTTTGTTTTTGTCTAGAGAGAGAGAGAGAGAGAGAGAGAGAGAAGTTGAAAAAGTTGTAGAGAGAGAAGGGAAGAGGGAGAAAAAGTGTAGGGAGAGAAAGAGGGAGGGGTGACACGTTGTGTGGGGAGAGTGAGAGCTGTAGATTGTGGTGTTATTGTTGTTGTTGATGATCCGGTGAAGCAGGTTGGGTTTGCCACATCAGAAGCAACAGCCATTCTTAGCCACAACTCGCTCTTGTGGCCTTAAAAAGATCTTTCTCTTTCTTCCTTTTTAGTTCGTCCTTTTCTCTCTCTTTCTCTTTCTGCTTTGCCACTGAAATGTCAAAATGTACACATTCCACACTTTATATTACTTTTTTTCTAATCATTAATATTTAAAGTTAAGTATACTTTACTTAATTTGAGTTACATTGAGTCGATTTATTATTTTGATCTAAATTATTAATATTTAAAATTTATTAAATTTAAATTAATTTAATTTAAGTTAGGTCATTTATGTAAAATAAAGTTTAATTTATTTTTATGTATAAAATTTGAAACTATATTCTTATTTAAAGAAAATAAAAATCAAATAATTTGAATCAACCAAATATTAATTTGTATCAATTTATTATAAAATAAAACTCTGTTAATATTATTTTTTGTTATCATAACATTTAAATCCAAAATTTTACTTAAAAAATAATATTAAATTATTTAAATCAATCAAATATTAATATCACGTATATATTATTATTATTATTATTATTATTATTATTATTATTATTATTATAATAGTGACTAAATAAATTCTGGATTAAGAATAGTGAATATGTATTATTTTATTAACGTGGTGAATTTAAGGTTTGAATAAGGTATGTCTTGGGAAATCACAAATTTATTTTTATAACAACTAATCATTACTAGGTATGTTAAAAAATTAATTAATAGTGTATATTAATTAATTTATTGATTTTTAATAGAATTTAATTAATATGTTGTGATAACATAAAAAATTATGACATCCAATAATATTTTAGTAATTCATTTAATAAGTTTAATATTTCATGTATTATAAACATAATTAAATAATATGATAAGACATCATTAGATTACAATATAAAAATTTTATTGAAGAATATATTAATTAAAATTTTAATAATATATTTTTAAAGAACTAGTGACTTGTCATAAAATTTGTTAATTAACTAACACATGTTATTAATTAGCTTTTTATTCATCATTAACTGATCTAACAATAATAAGCAGTTTTTATGCTCGAATAACAAAACTGTGAGCCAAATAGTATTTTTCACATCCTCTTCAATTATATTTACTTGAGAAATTCATAGATACACCATATTGTAAGATATTCATCTTTAAAAAAAAAAGAAGATATTCGTCTTATCTTATCTTGTAGTATTAAATATTTGTCACATACATAAAAAATTTTCACATAAAAAATAATTTTAAAGTTAATGATTTTATAAATACAATATTTATTAAAAACCAGCAAACAATTAATCCTTTAAAATTAATTTAATCCAAACATGAAACAATTCAAAACTTCTTGCTACTTTATAATTTTGATAAGAATTAACCTCAAAGCCTCATCCCCCAACTCCATCAATCCAATGGTCCTCTCTCTCCCTAAAAACTTGCCCACCAAATTGCACAACCTGTATTTTGCAAAAAGTATTTCCTGACAAGAAATGTGCTTCATTATTTGTTCATATCTGTTGGATACTTTTTCTTTTTTGCTATTTTGTGGATGACATTTTAATGTGGCCCGCACTTGCGGTACTTTCAAGTCTTTTTTATAACCTTTATGCATATGCCGTTGTTTCTAGTTTTGTCAAGTTTAAATTTGTCAAACGTAATAATTCTTTTTTAAAATAAATTTAATTGGTATGCATTAATAGTGTAAAATTATTTTACGTTATCAACTAATAAAAATAGAAAAAAATAAAAAATTATGGTAGGTCCCTTATTATAATAGGTAATTATTTGTGTGAGTTGGTACTTTCCACTATTTCTATTAACTGACACTATAAAATTATTTTACACTGTCAATATATTTAAATTAAATTCTTTTAAAATATCAAAACCATATAAAAAGAAAATTCAGACTTTGATTATCAGAAAAGTCTTCGGTATCATTTTGCTAACTTGTGCCGGACATACGTATGCTGGCTGGCGAGGGCTATATTGAATGATCATTTCACATATGTGTCGAAAAATATCAACAAATTTTCATTAATATTTTAATAACTTTACAGAATAATTAAAATATTTAAGAATTCAACTAAAATATTAGTTTGGAAAAAATGAAAGTTCAAATTTTAAGAATACAAAATGTAAGCAAACCTTGTTACAAAAGCATTTTTTTAAACTGTGATTACATATGAAGTATGATAATCTTAAAGGAAAAAAGAAAACTTTTTTAATTAATTTAGTCCACAGTAAAATCGCTTCCACAAGTAAGTTCTAGATCCCTGTGGCTCTATCCACATCCCCTACCTACTACAATTTTCCATCCCTTTTATTATTTGTTTTGTACTTCTTCCTTTGCTTCTTCAATTGTTGACTGAAATTTTGTAGATTCGAAATAAATTTCAACGTTTGAGGCAGACTCATTCTTATTTAAATAATGTTATTTTTAATATTGTACCAAAACAAGTTATTTTTAATAAGTTTGTAGTTCAACCAGCGTTAGTGTACTCTCCTTAAAATTGGTTATAATAATGATTTCACGTGGTTGATGATTCATTGAATTTATCTATTCTCTCCCTGTGTTCCATTTCTTATACCTGTAATTTTTTACCAAAAAACAAAAACTTTATTCTTAAATCTCTTAAAAAAATCCATTCATAAAAAACTTAGCAACGTTTATAAATTAAAAAGATACATCAAATTTAAAGTTAATAAGAAATAAATATGCTTTACACTTTAACTAATCAATGATCTATAGTTGTACTCTTTGCTGCAAAAAATTATCAAGATATAAACGTTTTTTATATTAGAGATCAATATAAAAAGTATTGTAACTTAAAAAATGTATTATATTTCCTTTTCAAAATAAATTTGAACATTTTTATCACATGTAAGATTATCAAAATAGAAACATATGCAAGGAGAACCAAAACAACATCAAAGAGTCGCAGTAGCAAAACAAAAGATAGAATATTTGTCATTGAGATTTGAGAGAAGCAATAACTATGGACATGCTCAAGATCTAACCGGTTTGAGCTATTTCTTAGATAAAAAGAAGTACTAAGCAAACAAAGAAAAAAAAAACCAATGAGACTGCAATTAAAAAAGAAGGATGCTTGCTCTCCTTACTAGCACTCACAAAAGGAAATATCAAAATAAGACAGAAGAGAGAGGGAAAAAAAAAAGGAATAATTAAGATGAGTGTTCAATGAGTGAATTCTTCTATTTTAGTCTCTCATACCTTTAATTTAATGTAGGCCAAAAAGTTTTTTTTTTGTCCTTGTCTTTATTTGTTTTGTTTTGTTTTATTAATGTATTCCACTGTCTTTTTTTTTTCTTTTCTATTATAGATCACTTTTAAATCGGCTCCTAATTACTTCTTCATCACATAATTAACAAAAAATATTAACGTAAGATAAATGATATTGATATAGCGTACATGTAGATCTGATATAGATTATGCCATGCCAGTATTTTTATTACTTATGTAATGGAAAATTAACTAGAAACTAAATTAAAAATAATTTGTAACATAACTTATATAAGAGATCAAAATAAAAAAAAATTAAAGATAATAGATTAAATTCAGAAAACAAATAAAAATAAAGAACCAAAAAGTCTATTTTACCTATAATGTACTAGTGCAACTAGCAGTTAATTAAAAGATTTTAGATAAGATTTTACATTTTTATATATTCACAAGACCGAATCACTTATTTCACTAGTAGTCTTTTTAGATGATGATGATGATGATTATTATTATTATTATTATTATTCCTAATGAATAAGATTCAGCTTTTTATTTTTTATATGAGAATTATGGGCTAAAAATATCATAATATGAAATTATTTGTGTAAATATGGAAGGGTGGGAAAATTAAACACATTTCACACTAAATTAAGTATATTTAGTGTGTATTAATTTTTTAAACAAAATCTATTCCTTGCAAGGTGAAAACTGAGACATCAACCAACCAGAAGACACACTGGTGTGAGCATTTTGCCCCGCAGCAGGGCGAAATGCGTAATGCCATAAAGCCAAAATAAAAAAAACAAAAAATCATTGTTGTTCATATTACGGTTGAATGCGTATGTGCAAGAGAGTTATTTGAGTGGTAAGTATATTTAAAAGTGTAATATTATTTAAACATTACATTTCAAAACTATGTACTATCCTCTACACCTATAGAATATATAATATTTCTACTCACAATAATATATAATATCTACAATATCACCAACTATTGAATTTTCTAATTAAATTCTTAAATTATAATAATTCTAACAATTAGGTTTCTATTCAATTTTCTAAAACTCACTGATAAAGAATTGTTAATTAGTGAATGATGGACAATATTTATTATTAGTGTCATATGCCAAAACCTTCCTTGTTCTTTTTGTTATCTCTTTTATTATCTCATCTAATATTATTCAAAAAGCATATTAACATATTAAAAATTAAAACGTATTTTAAAAATAGATTTAGAATAATCATATATTATTCTCAAGAGTCAAGAACATACGCATTATTACTGTTACCATTTATTAATTATATATTATTTACCCTCAATTTTAACTTCTTTTTATTGTTTAAAAATTTTTAAAAAAGAGAGATTATTATATTATATGGTTAAATTCTTTTCAACATTATTTTCTTTTTTCTCCTTAAATTCTGACTACGGTTTCTTTGACATTGATTCAAAATGTATAAACTAATTTTATTTATTCTCCTTAAATTCTGACTACGGTTTCTTTGACATTGATTCAAAATGTATAAACTAATTTTATTTATTCTATCTCATGTTATGGTAGATATAAAATTGTTAATCTCATATATGGCAGGTTATATCTTAGTCTTCATAATTAAAGATATGTCTTAATTTATAACAGTAAATTTTCATATCATCAATATTAATTTTTTTCTTAAAGATATGTCTTAAATATTATTTTTTTCCTTTTATTAGATCTATAGCATCTGTTCAAATTGTAAGCGCCACTAAACTTTTGTTTGTGTTCCGATTTATGGTCAAAAAGAATACATCAAAGGATTTCATTTTTCATAAAAAGGTTCAAATTTTATTGCAAAGCATCATACGAAAACTTATATTTATTAACATGCAAAAATTTCAACTTACATTAACTAATAAATGTTCAAACAAGAACAATTTACTGCTTAGTACTAATTAGCTCCAAGTGTGAGTGAACATTGTCTGCAGCTATGTACTAGGGCATAAACTACATCGTTTTGGTCCTTGCATTTCACTCATATCCATTTCGTTTAAAAAACAGGTTGATCTTAGCCGACTTTTCGTGTTGCGCTTCAACTAGGGGTTAAGACGAATCACCGGACGATTATATGGTGGCCATATACTTCTATTCCCCCACGACCCGAAAATCTTTATCATACACTTTGCAAACCATCTCCATGCTATAAAATACTATCGACATACACTTGCCAATTAATATTCTGATTGGTGCAGCATGCAATGACGTGACGACATGGGTATCAATAAATGGCTCTATATGTTTGTGGGACACATAGTTAACATTTTTGAGAGTGTAGTGTGCTTATGCTATTGTAGTGCGGGAGAGAGTAGAGGGTGTGTTTTTTCATCTCGTTGCAGTAAGAGGTCTCAAGAGGTGTGTGCCAGAGTGAGTTTGAGGGTGTGGTTTGGTTTGGTGTATGATCAATAAATATAAGGAAACCAACCACAAATTATATAAGATGAGAAAGAAAAAAGGTCATACAAAATTTAAAAAAAACAGGTGGCCAAAACACCTTCAAACAGCATTTTTTGAAGCCAAAAATGGCACCAACCGGCTATGCCCTTGCCACATCGACGACCGCATTTAGGGCTTTTCGGAAAGGCATAATAATAGCAAATCAAAGTCCCAAATCAAAAGTTATACCCATTTAAAGTTTTACCAATCATTTGATCTTCAATATAGTCCAACTTCTTATAGGTCATGCACCCAACCCCTGGCTAGCCTAGGAGTATTCGTAACATATTCTACCCTAACTCATTGAATTTAAGTGTTAAAAAAAATTAAAAATATGATGGTGGAACCATAGGATACCTACGGCTAAGCCATGAAGAATAATGAAGGATTATATAGAACAGAAGCAAAGTTCAGGATTCAATAGAATGAAGGCTTCGGGCTCCATTGGAGGTTTATATAGAAGCAAAGCAAATAGCCGTTGAAGTTTTATGACCATTGGAAAGTGAACGTTGGGCATGTGTCAAGAATTGCACTTTTTCCTAGTTTTGGTCACACATTTCGCTATGCTTTAGGTAGGAAAGCTATGGGCTTGTTTGAAAGTGTTTTATTTTTTAGTTTTCAAAAACTGTTTTATAAAACTATTTTTAAGTTTAATTTTTAAAAACAAAGGAAAAAAAATCTATTGATAACTTTGTTCTGAAAACAATTTTTTAGTGGTAAAAAATAGAAAATCTATTTGGATGATTGTTTTTAAAAAAAAGTTTTAAAAGTAATAAAACAAGAACTTGTTTGGTAAAATTTTTTTAAAAGTTGCAAACATATAATAGCATAATTGAATGTAATAATAATTTTGATACATAATATGATCATAAAGTCTCAACAAATATCTTAATACAACTTAATACATTCTTATATTCATAAATCTATTTATATACTATGCATTATGTTCTTGTTGCCACATCCAATTTACAATTTGGTCACGATGCCTTGCCATTTCCCTTGTAGCTTCATCAGTTAATCTTGCTGTGTTGTCATTATTGAAATTCTCCTCCAAATCTGTGTTGCCATTTTGAGTTTCAATTTTAGAAGGATCCATATTCTCCCATTCTCTAAATAATCTATCACGCATTCCCCACCTATGCACATAATTATGAATTGCACAACAAGCGCTAACAATATGGCGTTGTCTTGAAGGCTTGTATGGTGGCATTAGCTTTAAAATAGGGAATCTTGCCTTCAATACTCCAAAACAACGTTCAATTGTCATCCTCAAAAATGAGTGCCTAAAATTAAACAATTCCTTAGCAGTTCTAGCTTGTCTACCTCAACCATAAAACTCTTGTGAATGGTATCGTTCACCTCTATAAGGTGGAAGAAAGCCTCCAGTACATGGATAACCAGAATCCACTAGATAGAATAAACCTAAATCAATGTGCGAATATTAATTTTGGCAAGTATGTAAATTAACAATATCATTACATAATAATGAATAATTATTCTATTAGATAAAGATATATTACCTTCAGAAGGCCAAGGAAAGTCTGTATTTTGATTAGTAAGTGCATCCAAAAAAACTTTTGAATCATGAGCACTACCTTGCCAACCTGAATACACATATGTGAATAGCATATTGAAGTCACATATGCACATAACATTTTGTGTGATAGTTGTTTTTCTACTTCTACATGATGTCTGCTTATCAGCTGGAACCCCCGCACTTATATGTGTTCCATCAATTGCTTCTATACAATTCTGACACAAACATACATGCAAGAAACATATCAATTTGACAAAAGAAAATAATACAATGCACCATATAACATAAAACAAGTGACAAAAAAGAACTAACCTTGAACCATGGGTAATATTTTGGATTATTTTTTATATGATCAGGCAGCTCTATAGAATCTTGTCTTATAATTTCTTTACCTAAACGACAAATTGCTCTTAAAATATTCTTGAAATAGTGAGAAACAGTTTGAGTGGAATGTTGAAATTGATCTGCTACTACTCTGTGCCGCACATTATGCCCAATGATAAATAAAAACATTGCCACTTATTCTTCTAAGAACACTTCTCTCGAGTCTTCTAGATAATTTTTATTCCTTAGTTCATTGCACAAATTAATATAACATGCCTTCTCCATACGTAATGTAGAGTTCCAGATTCCTTCAAAAGCTCACTAACAAATTCTTGACCGCTTAGTGCAGATATTCTAACAGGAACTTTATTGTAAAATTTATACTCATAATCACCAATAAGGTTAAGTATCAATAATTTAACAAATTCATAATCATCATCACTAGAATCAGATGAGGATGAAGACCTTTCAAAAGTATTTGTTGAGATACTATCACTGCCTGAAGGATAATTATTTATTTCCATCACAATAAAACCTGCCATTAAACATATATGCATTTAAATAAGTAATTTTAAAGGCTTCAAAGGACAAACCAACAATAAAATAAATACGTAGTCATACATAAGTACAAACTAACAACACAAGTCATACATAAATGTGAAGCCAAAGTACAAACCAACAACAAAAGTCATACATAAGTACAAAGCTAGAGTACAAAACAGTCACACAAGTCTATCAATCCATGCCTTTCTCTTATCCTTGGTCATGTTTAAAAAGGCCTCTATAATCAGGATCTTTAAATTTCTCCACTGCCTTCATGTAGGAGTCATCCCAGAGATATTTTGCATCTCATTAAGTTCAATTACACATTTAGCTATAGTGTATTTAGATGATGTAGCTGCAGAACTAGTGGCTTCCATACTCCTAACCCTATTCTTTTTCAAATTTCTAGCCAATGAAGCTCAAACTTTCAATTTAGATACCTCTACAAATACTTCTGCTTTCAACTTAGATGATTCAATCCTTGCTTGAAGTGCATCTCCCACTTGAAGGTTCTTATACTCTTTCCTCGCTTTGGCATCTTAAACTTTAATTGTCCTTTACCACTACGGTGACTCTCTCTAATATGGGCTTATCCTCTTGTCCTCCTCCTCATCATTATCTAAATTCATGAATCCCACCGCAAGTATTCATTTTCTAACCCATTTTCATCATCCTGATTAGGTGGATCTTTGAGTGTATTTAATGATGAAGTACCCTAGCTTGCACTACTTTTATTAAAAATCACTCTAATAATTTGTAATGCTCCAATCCTTTCCTCTTAAATGGTGTAGCATCGTGGTGTGCCTATAAGGAAAATAAATAAATAATATATCCTAAATCTAAAAATATGTAAATAAATATATATAACAATAAAATGTTGAGAGCTATTTGTTGTGTACCGAAGGTAGGCTGACCAAACTTCCTCTCAGAAAGAATAAAGATAGTTTCTCAGATCCCATCCAAATCCAGTTTGTTGTAGCAAATGAGAAAATGTAGCATGTTGTTGCCTTAACCTATTAAACTTTTGCTTAATTTGTTTCATGTCAAATGCACGTCCAGTTCTTGTGTTCAGTGTTTGCAATATGGCTTGCCATACTTTAGGTGTAAATATATTATTTCTCATATTCCCTTTGTTAACCTCTTCAACCATTATGTCTATATAAGTTTTTACCACTAATGGGGACCAAAGTGAAGAATTCTCTTTCCTATCATGTTCCATCTACAATAGTAATTATATTCAACAACTTTAGTAACAAAAAAATAACAAAACAGTCCACATAAACACAAAACAGTCAATATAATCCAAGCCAAATAACCAAACAGTCCAAACCAAATTACTTGCAACTTCATCAGTTAATCTTGTTGTATTATCATTATTGAAATTTGTCTTCAGATTTGTGTTGCCATTCTGAGTTTCATTAACTCAACGCATCAACTAAAAATATGCTAATTATAAGATAAACGAAAGTGTGCTAATTATAAGACAAGTCTAAATCCAAAAAAATAAAACACCATGCTAATCATAATATAAACTACCACTTGCAATAAAAGTAGACACCTATGACTCCTAATGAGAAAAATACACCAAGCATAAATACGAAACACATGAAACAATCCAAACCAAAATTACTAAATCAGCTAAACCAAATTATCAAATAAGTTAATAATAAATAAACCATTTAAATCAAGTTATCAATCCAAACCTAATTAGTTCAAGACAATCCAAACCAAATTACCAAATCAACTAATATCACCCAAAGACAATCCAAACTAAATTACCAATTTAAACCAAATTATCAATAAGCTAATATCAGTTTAGTACGATCCAAACCAAATCACCAATTCAAACCAAATTACAAAATCAGCTAATATCACTATCACAAGACAAACCAATCCAAAACAAATTACTACTAATGTCAACATACACATCAAAACAGGACTAACGAAACAAAATCATAACCCAAATCATCAAAATAAACTTTGAGCAACAATCATGGGACCAATAGGATGCATAACCAACGAGAAAGAAGGAAAGGGAGGCCGGGAGAAAGAAGGAAAGAAATAAATGGTGGTCGGGACTACGGTATTGAACCTAAAAAAAGAAAGAGGGTTGGCCTACAAGTGAAGAAAGAAGGGAAGAAAGGAAGCGGTGGTCATGGCTGATTCGGGAATCTTAAAATGAAAGTGGTTGGCTCTTGGGAAATGGAGAAGGAAGTGGAAGAAAGGAGTGCGCCAAATGACGGCAAATCCCGAATCCGAGAAAGGCAATGATGGTCACTGGCACATGGGAGAAGGAAGAGAAGAAAGAATGGGTGGATAGGGGGAAGACCGACTGCAAGACAGTAATGGGTGGCTGAGGAAGACATCAACGGCAAGAAAGCGGAAAGGGGAAGAGAGAATGGTGGCGGTGGGGGGGAGCCATCGATAGTAACAAAAGCGAAAGGGGAAAGGGAAAAGGGAAAAGGGATGGTGGCGGTGGGGGCTAGCAGTAAGGAAAAGGGGAAAGGGGAAAGGGAGAATGCGACAGAAAGGAGGAAAGGGGAAAAGGGAAAGGGGAAAGGGAAAAGGGAGAACGGTACCTTGCAGAATCTCTAGCTCCAGATGAATGTTGACACAAGCTTCTTTCGAGATGGGTTTTGATTTTTGCTGATATGAGATATGTTACAAAATAATAAAATCAACTTAACTACAAGTTTGCCACCGCGTGTTTTGTTGTTCTACAGAACAATAAATTAGAAAACATGTCAAAGATGTTTCCTATTTTCTATTTTTAAAAACCAAATTATGTTTTCAGTTTTTTAAAACAATTAAAAAAATTTTCCTTTTCAAATACGTTTTTCTGTTTTTTTGTTTTTAAAAACTGAAAACAATTTTTAAAAATCGTTGTCAAACAGGCCCTATGTTTTTTACTTTTCTACATCATGGGGGCGAATTCTTTGCAAAAGTTTTGAGTCAAAATTTGCCCCTTGGGAGTAGTAATTTGTGCAACATATTTCTTCCTCCTTGGGGATGAAATCTTTCACAATATCACCATACAACCATAATAAAATTCAAAACACAATATTATTTTGTTGCACTATTCTCATATTGAAATAACAGAGCCAATAAGATTTATCTTCTTTAAACACAGTGGCATTACCAGCTTGGGTTGGTGAGGTTTCACTCAACAAGTCCATTTAATAGTTTAGTGATAGTGACAAAATAATTAAATAAAATAACATGTTAGTATTTTTATATGAGAGGCAATAACACTGGAGAAGGGAGAAAGAAAGATTCTCTTATTTGGAGATTTTGTATAACATTGAATTAGAGAAAAGAAAAAATTTGTTCTAAAGTAAATAAGAAAAGATTTTTGTGCCTGGTTGGACCCCAGTTAATTTAATTTAAGTTGAATTTATTTATTATGAAAGTAAAAATTTTTTAATATTAATTTTTTATGTATCAAATTTAAACTTGAAACATAATTTAAGAAAAATAAATACCAAATTATTTTTATTAAACAAGAATTGACACAAATAAGCAAAGATACATTTTTTATTAATTTAATTTAATTTAAAGCATCTCATGATCTTAAATTATTAAATAATCTAAAAATAAATATATTTTTATTTGTTTTTAAAATAAATTCATTTCAAAACCATGCATGAAGGAAGAATAGAGAAAATGACTCTCATTCATCTCTTCTAGCTCTTAAATTATTTCCTCTCATTCATTTTAATATTTTATATAAATTTTAAATACAAATTTAATTTTAGTGTAATATTAGTGTATTTTTACTTGTATATAATTATCTAATTATATGATTCGAATCTCAATTGAGAGAGGTACTTATATTTATTATCTAACTATATTTTGAATATAATTGCCTTCAATTGAAGATGTTTGTAAGAAATCAAAATAATGACCTAATTATATTATTAGAAATATTTATGTTTTGTGCTAATCATTTTAAAATTTTATGCAGATACACACACACACAAATATGTAATATAATTTATAAACATTCAAATAGGAGAAATGATTGTTTTTCCTCTTATTCTCTCCTCCTATCCTATCTATTCTCTCATCTATTTTATATATATTAAAAGAGGGTTTTTGCAAAAAAAAAAAAATGCCACATGTAAATGCCTCTTTTCCACATTTTTCCGCCTAAAATTTAAGCCGCCTCCATTGACCAATTATATTTTCTTCCGTTTTTCTTTTTTTAAAATTTTTTCTCTCTCATGATTTTTAATACTTGCCATATTAACTATTAATAATAATATATTAAATGCTTTCTCTTATACTTTCCATGCTGCCCTCCAGATTTTTAAGTCAATATTGTGTATACTCATTCATATATAACTATATTTAATTATATTAATTTTTTAAATTTATTTATTGGTGCTTTTGATGTTTATATATAATTTTAAGTTATATAGATATGATATGTTAATTTCATATTTCAAAATTATTTTTCTTCATTACTTTATTTATTATAGATGTAATAATATATTTCTACATATAACAAATAATTTATTATTATTATCATACATTTACTCATTACCATATATATTTATGTTAAACATTTTTACCTGAAAGCATTTAAATAATAATATAAGGGCTATTAATCATAAATTAGAGGCGTGTACGAGTTGTTATTTTAGAAGATTGTTACTTAGAAATTACTTAAAAATTATTACCATATATATTACTTAGAAATTCAGAAAATAATTCCTAACTCTAATTAATTCGGGTATTTTTATTATTTGTGTTCTATTTGGTCAAGCAATAATAATTACCTTTTAATTCTGATTGATTCTAGTATGACAATAATTCAAAATTTTAATTGATTATGATATTTTTATTCTTTTGTAATAATCTATTCGGTCAAGCAAAAATAATTTTCTCATTTTTTTTATGAAAAATCTATAATGAATATTTACTAATCAATAATCAATAATAATACACACAAATTCAAGCTTCTATTATCTCGCATGTAATAAGAAATTTCACCTCAAAAAATAACCTTTAATGATATATTATCTTTAATTTATAAATTAACTTATATTTTTTTGATTTATTACTTTTAGCAATATTTTTATTTTAAATCTATTAAACATATAAATTAAATAAATCAAATATATAAATAACAAAATAATAAATAAATAGTTAAATAGATATATTTGGTTTTTCTCCAAATTTGAATGCCACTCATACTAACCAATTAAATTTTATTTTTTTAGTTTTTATTTCTTAAATGCTGATGCATGACTCCAAAATTTTGAGCACCCATAATGGCAACTTTCCATTTTCACATACTATATTTATTACTATTAAACACACGCCATTTTTCTCAATCTTCTAATATTCTCCATCAAATACATTCTAGTAGTGAAATCATATACTATGTATCTCTTTCTTTGAATCTCCCACCTACATTATATCTTTCCTTCTTCTTGCTCTTCTTGACTTTCTTTAGTCAATTTTTTCACTCTTTTTTTTCCTTCACAAAACTTATAAATAGTCTGTTGGTTAAATTAAAATTTTAATCTTTTTCATTGTAGTGTGGTTGAAAGAATTTCTCTATGAATTTGGTGTTAATATTTCTTCATTAAATTTAAAGGTTTGATCTTTTTTCATCAGTAATATTTTTTTGTTGTATTTCTACTTTGTTTGAACATTTTTTCAACTAACTAAAGGTTTGATTCTTTTTATAGTCATAGGGAGTTCATTTAAGGTTTTTTCCCCCTTTCCTTTTGAATTGTTTTTATTTGGTTAATACCTTAGGGATGTTCATATTTTCTCTTATTTTAGGTTTTTCTCTTGGAACAATGCCAAATTCTGATAACGAATATATTGATTTTGGTTCAGCCTTTCATAAAGTGGTCGTGAATGACAAGAATACGAACAAGTATGATCATACTCCAATCGAATATATTCTCTAATTAAGTTGTTTCAATTTCTTTCTCCAACACCTTTGTAGCCATGACCATGCAGGGAGATATGTGATGATGCAACACTACATATAGACCCTTCCCACTGGTGATAAATAGCTAAACTATCGATTGAAGGCCATATTCATATCTGCAATAGGGGTGTGTACGAAGTACTTCTTCCTTTGATTTTCTTTGTCTTTGGTTTAATATTTTTTTTAATTTTTTCTTATTATAATCATTCACAATCTGATTTCAAAATAATTTTTGTCTATTGTTATGCTATTATTTTGTTTTAACTCATTTGTATTATTATTATTATTATTATTATTATTATTATTATTATTATTATTTCATACTCTAATTTAATATGATGAGTTCTATTAGTAGTATTTTTACTCTAATTATTGTATGACATATTTGTCTCTTCCAATGCTTTTTGTTTTAATATTTTTTATTTTTTATATAATTTGAATTTGTCATTCTTGTTTCCCATATATCTATTTATACGTTTTTCATATTTTTTTATAACCATGGCTGATTAGTTTATAAATTTTTATACTTTGAAATTCCTTTGTTTGGTTGAAATATGGAATAAAAATTGCCTTTAATTGATAATAATAACCTTTGATTGTTATGATAAAATAACAATTGCATTTAATCCCTAATATATTGCCTTTGATTGTGTTTTTGAATTCCAGTTCTAATGTTACCGTTAGAATTCTACGTCACTTAAGCTTATTGATGGTAATAATAATTGCTGTCTTCAATTGGTAACAATTTCTAAATCCCCTAGTCGTTCTTCCCATATGCATATATTATTTATCATTTATACATTTGTATTTTATCAAATTTATCTACTTAAAGAAATATTTTAATAAATGACATATCAATACTAAATGATAAGTACATCACACACATTAAAAAATATTGATTTGATCCTCACAAAAGAAAGTATATCATATTTTTTAAATTTATCGACGCATTAAATATTTTAATGCAATATCAACACTAAACGATAGGTACATCAGACATGTTAAAGGAAAAAAAAAAAGAGGATAAGTATATCACATAAACTAAAAGATATTGATTTGATATGTTCAATTTTGATATAAATTAGTCTATTTGTTAGAGAATCCTTTGCCTTTTTAAGGTGAGATCTCTTTAGTGGTGTTTATATCATATACTTTTTAATTATTGCTCTCTCTCTCTCTCTCTCTCTCTCTCTCTCTCTCTCTCTCTCTCTATATATATATATATAGATATGCCTATTTTTATTTTTGAAGTATGATTCATTGTGTTTATAGTTGTCTGAGCTTATCTTATTTATCGTGATATTAATTCTCAATTGCTTCTTATAATTTAGTTTTTCAATGGTTATATATCAGTTTAAAATTTATATTGTTCACACTGGTTTATATATATTTTTTATTGTAATATGGACTTAATTGAAATTTCTCGGTTATGATACAATAATTTGATTTGATTTTTTTGTAATAAGGAGTTTTTCAATTATGATATAAATTTGTTATCTCTTTAGTGATGATTTATATCTTACACTTTTTCCTGCATGAGATATTTCAACACATGTTAAATGTAAAGGGTGTGCAAAGACCTCATAATGAAAAAAATATGTATTGTGATTCACTGAACTTAATCATTGCTCAAATAAACTCAACTTAAGTATGTTAAGTAAATAAATTAATTTCACCACCAATATTAGTAGGAAGCTTTTCCCTTTCCATAATTTAATATTTTTTATTAAAATTATTTTATTAATCTTCTATTTTTGCTATTTTAAATACAATAATAATTCCATTTATTTCTATTTTCTACACGAAGTCTTTAATATTTTTCATACAATTAAACTCTTAAACATTGTTTTTAGTTATTTAAATTATAATATTTTAAAATATTATATAATTAAAAGAGTTTAATTGGTATGCACTGACAATGTAAAAATTATTTTACACTATCAACCAATAGAAATAGGGAAAAGTGAGAAATCATAATGGGTTTCTCATTATAATAGATAGTTATTTGTATGAGTTAGTCTTTCATTTATTTACATTGAATAATGATGTAAAACTATTTTACATTATTAGTACATTTAAATTAAATTCTAATTAAAATAGTAAATATAATTTATTAGAAGAACAAAAGACTTTACATCTCAAATCTCTTTCAACAACTTATTCATTTTCTTAAGATATGGATTCTTGCATAACAAATAAATTAATTATAGAGTGGTTTTCTTACTAATGCTAATACTTCAAATGGATAATATCAAACATTTAGATAGCATAGGAGACATCAAATATACACATTACTTGAGTAATGGTTTAACTATCTTACCATTTTTATAGATTTATAAATTTAAATTAATAATTATATTTACATATTTTTAATCTTGTAATAAATAAATTTTATTATTATAAACATTGATAAGAAAATAAAATTTAGATTATTACTAATTAATTTTTTTAGTTTTACTTATTTTACAACCATATCTATTAAATTAAATACTTTAATTTTTTAAAAGATGTGGAAATAATTTCTAGTTAAATAACATTGCTCATCACTGTAACAAAATAAAATTTTTAAATATATTAACTATAATCATATATTTATCATTTATCATTATAAACATTTCACAGCCCGTGCATCACGCCGATAAAATACACTAGTTTAAAACTGAAAGCATCCAAACATACACAGCATAGCATGAAATTTCCATAAAGAGCACGTGAATTGGGCCCCATCCTAATTCTATGGGCTGCTTATAGGGAACCGTCACGTCACAACCTACAAAACGTATTGTCCGTCCACAAATATAATAATAATAATAATAATAATAATAATAATAATAGTTGGACTAACGTTCCTGGTTCTGAAGCGGGGTGAGCAATAGGGGTAAGAGAATTTAGCCTTTAATACCCAAATTGGGATATGATGAATTATGTGTTATTTGCTCATATGATATTATATTAACAAATATATTTAACTTTTTAATACGATTATATTAGTCCATTAGTTGAGTTAGTTACTTTGTTAGGTATAAATAAGATTAAATAGCTCTTATAACTCTCAAATAAATTGAAATATTTACTAAATATTAGTTCGAAATTTTCTCTCTTTGACTCGAAGGAAAGAGATTAAAGTTCTTTCAATGGATTGATATGATCTAATTAGTCCATTAATTGAGTTAGTTGTTAGATATAAATAAAACTAAATGACTATTGTAACTCATAAATGAATTGTATTATTTAGTGAACATTAGTTCAAGTAGAGTTTTTTCTCTTTGACTTAGATCAAAGAAATCTTAAGTTCTATCAATATTGCTTTTATTGAAAGACTAAAACACCAATGGTGGAGAAAACTCATTGTATGCAAGATCAAGAATGAGCAACAACAACAAGAGATATGATCTATATCCAAATTTTACCAAGTTTCTTCAAGATGTTAACTAGAAGTGGGAGAGGATTAAACAGGAAAAGTTCACAAAATTAGGGTTGCGAAACAAGAAAAATGTAGAATTAGGCGCAAGGATGAATTTCACAACAAAATCAAGCAAGCAAGAATTTGAAGAAAAATGGCAAAGCATATTGAAATCTCTGAAAAATATTGACGCAATGTTGAAGCAGCTGATAGCAGATCAAGAATCACAAACCAAATATCCAACATCAACAACGCAAATTGAAGTTTATGATGGGAATTATTTTTTCGACACCATGGGCCAAGCCCAACTCAAGAAGGGGGAGTGAGATTATTTTCTTAGTTTAGTGGGCCAATTTCAAGTTTGTCAAACGAGGGTCTGGCAAATTAATTAGGGAAACTATTTTGGGAAATTAGTGGGCCAAGCGTACTTCAAGAAATGGGTTCTCGGAGGAAATTATTTGTCATTGTCCAAAAAAAAAAAAAATAGAGATAAACTTGATAAGCCACTTAGCTAGCCATATATATTTGATAAGAAAATTAGTGGCGTTGGTGGGACTAAGATTTTGTTGTTTCTTTTTATTTAGCAACTTTAAGAGCAAGGTTGGTTTGAAGGGGGATATTGATTCGATCTCATTAGCCCATTAGTTGATTAATTACTTTGTTAGGTATAAATAAGTCTAAATGGCTATTGTAACTCATAATTGAATTGTAATATTTGGTCAACATTAGTTCGATTTTGAGTTTTCTCTTTTTAACTTGAAGGAAAGAGATTTAGGTTCTATTATTTTCACATCCACTACTTTCAAGGTCTTGCATATGATAAAATTTGATTGGATGACAGACATCAAGATTAATCTCTTATGTGTAAATGCATGTAATAATTGGTTATGAAAAGGTTAATGCAATGTAAAATAATATAGTGAGCAAAAAATGTTACTAAAAATATTATGTTAATTTAATATTTATATAATTAAAATTTATATTTATTTATATATAATTTATTATATGTTGATTTATAAATTAATATGTTTAAATAATAAATTTGGAGATAAAAGGGAAGAAATAACAAGGTGTTGGTTGGAGTGGAAGGGACTTGAGTTTCTTAAGCATATGATTTTAGATTTGATTTTGAGATTCATGTATGTAAAAAAAATACTGTTGGGAGGAGTTTTCACTTAAGTATTTAACTATATTTTGGGAGATTAATTTCTTATATATTAAGTGAGAGGACGCTTTGAAAAAATTTTTTAAAAAAAAAAGAAAGAAAGAAAGTAAGTGAAGGTAAAGGAATAGTAAAAACAGGTGATGATAAAACTTTTACTACACTTTATTTGTTTGACTACTTTTCCTCTACATAGTGCTAATTGTTATTGAAAATTCTACAATGAAAAATAATAAGATCAGAATGTTGACAGTCACCATTATGTCCTCTCCTTTCAATAAAAATGATAATAAATAATGTTATTGCATTTGAAGATAATGTTATAATAATATAATGAGAAATATTTTTGTAATTTATTTATTTTCATGTACATATTTAAATGAAAATAGTGGCATTTTTTTAAAATAACGCATAAAATAAGAAATAGCTTTAAATAGTAAGAAATATTAAAGTCACTATTTTTTTGTACTTTTAAAAATGTATTTATAAATAACAGATGTGATTGTTTAAGTATTTTCTAAATATTTTTATGAGTAATTTTAAAATTTTTTTACAGGTCTACATTAAAATATTTTTTAAAAAATTTGGTTTTGAAAATTATCTAATTATCTTCAATTTTTAATACATGTCTTTCAATTGAAAAATTAATGGTTTTTTTTTCTTATTTTGCAAAGACCCTATATCCAATACGCTAATATCTTTTTAAAGAAATTCATTCATATATAACCGTTTGGCAAATAATTTTATTTCTCTCACTATCGACAATTATTTTTCTTATTTAAAAATAAAAAAATCTCTTAATAGTATAGACAAAAGAGGAAGATTAAATCAATATTTTTTAATTTTTTGTAACAAACAAATTTATTCGTACAGACATCAGATTATGTTAATATCTTTTAAAAAGAAACTCATTCATTTCAATTTTCTTAAACTTTGGCAGATGATTTTATTTTGGTTTAAATTTAAAGTATTTTCTCTTTACAAAAAAAAAAAAATCGTATCGGTAAAAACAGGAAGATTAAATTAATATTTTATTTTTCTACTTATATATTTACTTATAAATATATTAAATAATGCTAATACCTTTTAAAGAATCTCATTCATACATATTCTAAAAGTTTTGCGAATGATTTTATTTGTTTTCAATTTAAAATTATTATTTTTTTTATCTTTTAGAACAGTAAACTTTGATATTTATAAGTCTGAATTAAATAGTTATAAAGTGTGATTATATAATTTAAAACTTCAATAACTAATTATATTATCTCATTCTTAATACATACTCATAAATTATATTTTCTTTATATTAGTGCCTGTTAAGCCGCCTTTTTATTTTTTATTTTTGGGTAACAATATAATTAAATTCATGCTTGTAAAGTAGCACATCTATAATTTTATAAATATTAACATAAAATTAAAAAATAACATAAATGTTAATTGGATAAAATTTGTATATATTATTAGGGTAAAATTTTTTTACATAAAATGGTCATGTATTGTCATATTAATAAAAATATTTAATTTAACCACTCACTACTTAAATAGTTATGTAAATTGAAGATTTTAATTGGATATTAGGGTAAAAGTTTAAACTATCAATGCACTAAAGTTAAACTCATATGAATTTCACATCAATACTTGAAATCTATAAAATATAAATGTCAATATATATATATATAATTTAAATGTACTGACAGTGTAAAATAATTATACATTATCAGCCAATAGAAATAGTAAAAAATGTCAACTCATACAAATATCCACCCATTATAATGAAGGACCCACTATTATTTTTCATTTTTCAATATTTCTATTGGTTAATAATATAAAATTGTTTATATTGTCAATACATACCAATTAAACTCATATATATATATATATATATATATATTGAATAAACTGATCATATCGACATTACAAACTAATAATTTGATGTACTTGTATATGCATATTATAAATTAGTTCTTTTGAATGCTAAGTTGATAAACAGTCAAACCATCTCACAATCCTCCTTTTGATTTTTTTTTTTTATCAAATTGTGTATGCAGACATAAAGTGAAAACCATGGTTGGCACATACTATAGCCATTGCAGCTTTACATCGGAAATATGATACGCTTTGAAGACTGCGTGGCTTAACAAAGTATGGAAAAATCAAGCAGCAACGTCAAAAACATAATACTATCAGACAGCCAAAATAAGTGCATACAGGTTCGATCCAATATTAATATCAATCTAATCATTGTTTCTTATTTTCCTGAACTGTCACATTCTTTGGTCCCACTGTCTTGTTTCGAGGTGCTCAAGCCCTTGGGTTTGATCTTCTAGTCTGCATGCATTGAAAATGGGTAATGGTATATATACATGTTACATATGATCAGATCGAATGGAAGACTGGTGAACAAAGAGCTCCTCGCTGCCATCTCCAGGGGTTGTGTCCTTGAACCACTTCACCTTCCCGCTGACCCTTATCCCCATTCTCTTCACACACAAACACAGTCACTGATGTTGAGGGTTACACACAGGAGTGGGACAAAACTCTGATGTTTTATGACTCGGAGAAAAAGGATTGACGCACTACAACACTAATTTGGAAGGAAAGGAGTTGGATTGGGATGTTGAACGGGGATAGCGGGTTAAAGAAAAAAAAAGAAAAAAAGAGTGGTGACGATGCGGGGCAAAGTGAGAAGTAGATTGAATATGTGGGGACGGCTAAGTGCATGTTTGGTTTTCAGTTTTCGTTCAGTGGAAGGTCTTTTACACAAAGGAGAATGAGTTTATACAATACATTGTCATGTTTGGTTTAATTTTGCAGCTACCGTAAACAACTTCTCGTTGGAAAAAAGGCCTTCGATCATAAGGAAAACCCGAGATGCTTTTCCTTCTCTGTTTATGTCCATTTACAAAATTACCCTCATTGTCCAACGGCTCTGTTTCAGTCCTTCATTCTCTGTTCTCACGTTCACTCTCACATTCTCACATCTCTTTCACTCTCACATTCTCACGTTCACTCTTTCACTCTCACCTCTCTGTGCTCTCATCTCTTTCACTCTCACCTTCACTCTCTGTACTCTCCTCTTTCACTTTAACCTTCACTCTTTCACTCTCACCTTCACTCCCTCGTCGTCGCTGGGCCACATCTCGCCGTCGTTGGCCGTTGCTGGTTCTTGTGGATCTCTACAGTCTCGTCGCTGATCTCGCCATGTCGTCCTCGATCTTGTCGTCACCGTCTCTTCCCTGCTCAACCCCAGCTCATGGTCGTCTCACTCTGCCGTGTCTTCGTCACTCATCGGTAGCTCGTCCACATCCATCGTCGTTGCCACCATCTCCCACATCCCGTGCCTTTCTTCCTCTCTGCTATTAACCATAATTCCTAAGGTTTATTTTTGAATACTTGCCCTTTGTGCTGCATGATTTTAGAGTAAGCACTGCTGTAAATTTTTCTCATCTAACTTATGTCAATGATACATGCTTATTAGAATGTCAATGATGCATGCTTATTAGAATCCGCTGTAGTTGGGAATATATGGGCCATTATTACAAGCTTCTATGATCATTGAGTGAAAAGAATAGCTGAACTGTAATTATTGTTTAATTTATCCCTTCTTCGCTGAGCTTTTTAGGGACTTGATATCGTGATCTAAGACAAAAAAAAAAGAAGAAGGATCTTGTGGTCATATATTACAGCATTTGTGTTCTGTTTCAAGGATCTTTTTGATCTTTTTCATGGCGATTAAACTATTGTTTGGTTTAATTAGACGAGAAAAATTTGATTATGAAATTAATTGTTTGACAATTTATGTATACTGATTGCCTATATTAATATATAAATCTATATATAAAATAGAGCTCTTATGATGATATTTCATTTTAAAAACATGATTTTAGGGTAAATTTATTTTAAAATATATAAAAATATTGTATTTAATTAGAATACTGAAATAAAAATTTGTTATTTAAAAATTATAAAAATTGAAAGTTGTACTTAATTTATTGGAAATAAAAAAATTAATAATAATTTAAGAGTTAATTATCCTTTAATATCACACATATTTGAATATACTGTAATAATATATCTTTAAGTTATATTATGTCTATTTTGGTAATTATACTTTCAAAAGTCATTCTATATTAATCTATTCAAACAAAAATACTTCTCTTAAACTTACTTTTTAAATATTCAAACCAAACAAAAATATTTCTTCTAGAAGATCTTCTTCTAAAAGATCTTCTTTTAAAAGATATTCTCTCAAAAGTTAAACCAAACGGGCCCTAAGTTAGTCAGAAGTTATGAAGAGATAATAACACGACAGTTATCATGGGCACTTCAGTTGTCGCAAGATTCAAACAAAAAATTACTCTGCGGGGATGGTTCAGTAAACAATAATACAGTTATATTCTTATACAGAGAAAAAAATTTTAAAGTAAGAAGGGTAAAATAGGACAGAAATGATTATGACCAAAAGGAAGTTAAACTTGGCCAGCCACTTTATATAGTAGTATAGATATACTTTTGTCAACATTATTTTGCACATCAATTTTGCAATGGTTTGACGCATTTTATTGGCTGTTGATTGGACTTAGTTGTAAAATCCATTGATTCATTTACATTTATACCACTATACAGGGATTCCCTCTTAGGAATCCATCTTTTTTCTCCCAAAATGGCATGACTAGACTAAGTAATGAAAAAAAGGGTACAATAATTCTGATTTCAATGATCTGAGCATTGTAAATAATTTTAATTTTTACAATAGTTATATTAAAAATTACACTATTATATTGATATGATAAAATATAATTAAGTGATAATTAAAAGGAATTTATACTAACAATAATTTGAATCCAAGTTGGAAAGGGTCAACACAAAGGAGGGTACCACAATTTTTTCTTTTCAGCAAATAAGAATATGCTTGTTTTGTTTTGTTTTGTTTTTTTCTTTATATTAAGGATTGCTCGCATAATTTCGGCTAAAGGTGGTAATTAGGTAAAGTTATTCATAAAATGATGATTTTAGGATTTAAATCTTTGATTTTATAGATAAAGTTTATCTAAAGTTACACTTCACTTCCTCCACGGCCAAGTGCTTTTGGTTAACATGCTTGTTTTGTTAAATCATACATAAAAAGAAACGTATCATCACCCAAAAAATAAATAAACAAATAAAGGAGCATGACATAATTCGATGATGCTATCATCAATTAAAGGGTGAAGTTATCAAGTCCATAAGAAGGCCCCCACAAAATCATTCACAAATAATTCAAACCTTTTTCAAAGCCCATTGCATGATAGCAGCCCACAATCACACAAACACATACCTCTTGCACAAAAACGTGTTCTCTGTTTAATACACATGAATGAGGCATAAGTGCAAATTAATGACCCCATTGATCATCATTGACTCCTTGACTCTCCAAGTCCTAGTAAGCAACAACTTGCAAGAAACCGAAAACAACCCATCCACTACGCACCCTTTGTCAAATGAAATTGTTGATAATAATTTTAGACTTTAATTTTGATATAATTTTAATGCAAAATATTCTATATTTTTAATTCATCATATGACATTATTTGTTTGGCTGTTGAAGTAATTATCATAAGAGTAAAATATTTTAAGAGTCTAATAATATATAATTGAATGTTTGTATTATAAATTTTTATAATAATAATATATTAAAATTAAATTCTTAATTTTTTTAGAATTTAATTACTATATACTGACAATATAAAAGAGTTTATATTATTATTCAATTAAATATTTATATTTATAAAATTTTTAAAATATTGTGTAATTGAATTAAATATTTTTATTAATATAATAATAAATATTTATATAAAAAAATTTTATGCTAAAGATGTATATAAATTAAATTCATTTTTATGTAAAATTAATAAATTATACAGCTAAAATATTTTAGATTAATAATTAATTATATAATATTGTATATACAACTTTTAAGGTATTTATTTAGGATTTAATTTGAATATATTGTCAGTGTAAAAAAATTTTATAAAGACATCCAATCATATATTATTATGTGAAAGTCTTTGATATGTAGCTCTACTTGAATAATTAAATATAAATGAAATGTTTTGATTGAATAATGATGTAAAAAATTTTATCTTGTCAAATCTTTACAATTAAACTTATTTATTTATTAGAAGAGTCAAACATTTCTAGTGAAAAAAAAAATGATCGGACAAAGGAGTAAAAAATTGTTTATATTTGTATTAAAATTAATATATATTGAAAAAGAACAGAACAGATAATTATATACACATTACGTTGAATTAAAAAAGATTATAAAAAACTTTATATACATTACATGATGATGAAACGACAAAACGAAGTTACAAACAATGAAGCGGTGATGACTCTACCTTGTCTCTGCTTCCTTGCTCCTTGTACTTCTTCACCACTCTTCAAACCCTTCAAGCCGGCCTAACCTAAACCCATTCCACACTCCCATTCTCTCTCTCTTTCTCTTTCTCTTTCTCTTTCTCTCTCTATATCCATTCTCTTCCATTGTGCTACACCCATCACAATTCCCTGCAAAAACCTCCAAAAAAAAAAAAATTGCACCTTTTTTGGTCCATCTGGGGGGAACCCCACCACCCCAGTTGCTCAATCTTCTGGATCACTCCAAAGTTCTAATCTTTTTGGATTTTGAAGCAGTGGGTCGATCCGATTTTGGTCTATTCATGCGTGGTTTTTGATCTTTTGGATTGGATTGGATTCAATTGGATTCAATTTTTCAGAGTTTTTGGGGGTTTTGTGATTGAGATGGTCTATTTCCATAGCTCAATCTCTATCTGCAACTCCTCCGTTCACCAACCACCACCTTCCATGGCTAATTCAATTGACTTTGGATCAAAATCAAGGAACAGGAAGACACCGAATTCCTCAAATTCCATGCAGATTCCACCCTGCCGGCGATCTCGATCGGCGGTGGTGGACGTGGTGATGTTTGTGGCAGTTATCGCCGCCTTGGCGATCCTGTTGTTCCCATACATTCAGATTTTCATCACTGAATCCATTAGGATTGGTGGTGTGCTCATCGATGTCTTGAAGGAAGAGGTTTCTATTGCTCCTTGGATCTATTTATCCATAGGGGTTAGTGTTCCTTGTGCTGCATTGGCTACTTGGCTTTTTGTGGCTTGCACATCAAGGAAATGTGGGAACCCCAATTGCAAGGGTCTGCGGAATGCTACAGAGTTTGACATTCAGCTGGAGACTGAGGATTCTGTGAGGAATTCGCCTTCTTCGGTGAAAGATGGTAGTGGAGGAGTCAAGAAGGGCCTGTTTAGGCTCCCTTGTGAGCATCACCGCGAACTCGAGGCCGAGCTCAAGAAGATGGCACCCCCTAATGGAAGGGCTGTCCTTGTCCTCAGGGCAAGGTGCGGATGTTCTGTTGGTAGGTTAGAGGTTCCAGGACCGAAGAAGAAGAAGATGAAGAAGTAGGATACAGAGAGGACTTATAATTTATAGTGCAGGAGAGGATAAATTGAATACAGAATGTAGTATTAGATGGGCAGAGGAGTGGCTTATCGTTATATGGTCATTCTGTTAGGAACTAGGTTGTTTTTTAAATAAGCCCTACCCTTGGCAATAAGATATAAGGAACTATGGATCATACACAATTTGGTTATACCTGGGAATATAAGAATCCTTTAATTTGATTTACTTCACTAGTATGCAGAATTTACTGTTCTTTTTATATTTGGGGTTCCTGATTTTTTATTGTTTATCATGGTTATGGTTCTATCAGTTTTTGTATACTTGCTTAGGATTAAAGTTGCCAATTTTTTTGTAGGTTGCAGGTTACAGTGGAGTAAGTTGATGTTGTGGTCTTATGAACATAGGGCCGAACTTTGTTGTGTTCCAATCTTGGAAAAGTTGCTTAAAAGCATGACTGTTTCATTATCTCTTACTTGGTTCTACAGTTTGACAGTGATTTACAATTTCTCCATTAATTATATAAATTATTTCGTTGAGTGGATCACCATTGTAGGCTGACTCTTTGTGGAACTGTGAATTGCTTAAGTACAAGGCATCTCTTATACAGGTTTTCTATTTGAATGATCATATGGAGGGAACATTAGGGTAATGACTTTGAGGGTAATTAGTTTTGCTTTTGTTGATGTCTCCTTCTGTAATTTGTTATATCCCCATACCCTGGGCGCATTTACTGGACTTTTATTTGTCCTGTTGCATATAGTGTCCTGTTTGTAACTTCTTATTAAACAGCTTGTTATCTCTTATCATGAATGCTGTTAGTGTAATGATAGAGCAAAACAGTTTTGGAGCTTGAAATGTTTACGACTGCTACTTTATTTTTCTCCCTCTGTTTCTTACTTTGAAATCTACTAATTTATATCTTTGTATGTTGTCATAGCCTTTCTAGTTATGACTTGGTTTCAAATATTTCCACATCTTGATGGTAATTTTATTTAAAATATACACAGGGTAGCTGCAAACCAAGTCATTGTTGTGTCATTTTTGCTATCCAGACCCATTTGTTTTGTGCATCCAGATGTGTTGAAATGCAGTAGTATTTCATTGAGTTCTTTCATTTGCAATAACCTTACATTCAGGTTATCGCACAAGTGAATCTCATCTACTGTTGATGTGTAACTGGAGGGAGAATATGCTGTTCTTAATTGGAATAACGAACTGATTTAAACAGCATTCATGTCTATTCTGTGATGCTAATGATTCACTGAGCTAAAAATTGGTTACTGCTGGTTTGTTCTTTATTGTGATTGAATTTATTTTTTATGATAATCTGAACATCCTTTGTCATTCAATTTTCATTTGAATACTGTTGGTCTGCCTCTCGGTTAAGTGTCTTATCATCTATAAAGTCATTCCATGAAAACTCTTCTGCAATATCCTCATGCTTTTCTAATGCACTGTTTAGATATCGTCTATAGGGATAAGAGACAGTCCTCACTGACAATTGATGATGTTATGTGAATGAAGAAGGGTATCAATCTATGATCTCTCCAAGTGGGGAGGGGGAAGTTCTCACTTTTCTCTTTCAGTAAGTTAAGATAGAAGACAAGTTTCTTTGGTTAAATCTGCTTAATTTGAAGGATTTGGAACCTCTTAATTTCACGAGTATTTTGTGTTTGTGTATGTGTGTGAGAGAGAGAGAGATTGCTTCTGTTTAGAGATGGTGAAGCCTGCATAGGTAATGGTGGATTCTTGCACATGAAAATATGTGTCCTCCCCCCTAAGAAGCAAAATGAGACTTCCAACTCCTAATTTGGATAAGCATAAACCCTGATCACCTGGAGCATAAACTTACCAGCTGGGCTTGTGCCTTCTTTCAAAGCAGTTTGTACATATTTCATGAGCATTTCACTCACAAGTTTAGATTTCTTCTTGAAGTTCATATGATAATCCATATTTAACTGCATTGTCATGGTTTACAATATGTTTGTTCTAGGTGTATCACACCCAGAGGCCAGAGCATATTAGAATTTCTTTCTTTCTTTTCAACCGTCAATATCGAAGTTATCAGTTAAAAGTTCTGATGAATATAATAGGGTGAACTAGTTTAGAAAATTCATATCAAGTTATTAGCTTCATTTTGTTTCACTTTCAAATATACCAAACCCACCAACACTTGGGTGGCAGCATTAGTCAAAATAATTAAATAAAAGAATGACACGCCCTTTAACAAAGATATGACACACTCTTCAAGTTGAGATGGACCATCTATATTCTATAGTATGATATTGTGGATGCTTAAGCAAGTGTCATTCATTCTTATAATCCCCATGTACAAGAAATATTACATCATGGTATTACTTGCTGAAGTCAATGAGTTGAACTCATCAAGAATAGTAATTCGTTGTGTAAAATTTTTAAATTCCTAATTGATTAGGTATCAACTGCTACTTCATGGGCTTCTTTTCCTCCTCATGTGTTAATGTATGGCTTGGAAGATCAAAGGGTTCCCCCTATAATATGGTTATTGACTGTTGTAACATTTTTATTTTCCCCCAGTAAAAACTAATTAAGGTTGTAAGAAATGATAATCATCAGAAGGAATGTTTAGTGATCATTATACCAACCTCCTCAAGCCATCTCCAAAGACCAATTCTTTGGTTGACTGGAATTTTGATTGAATCTATGAACATGGCTTCATAATTTAGTTCTCTTTTACTGCTGGCATTCTCTGTGGTGATGAGCATCATCTTGCTCTCTCAGGATTGTGTATGATTATGGTGATTTTATCTGTTTCTTTCCTTTTTTATTTTTACTTTAAAGTTAAAAAAGGGAAATAGCATGTTATCTAAGTTCTAATAAAAGCAAAATAATACAGGAAAAACTTCACATTATAGACAGTACAAAAATCCTTACATTTAGTAGTTAAGTATCTTTTTTATTTTATCAATGCAAACATCAGGTTCATAATGTTATATGTGTATAAATTTCTGTGTCAAATAATTGTTTTATAAAAATAAGATAATAAATACTATTTTTGTTAGCTCAATCTTTTTTATTTGTTTAAAATGAATGCAAACAACCATGAAAAAAAAAGTCCGCCCACTCTATAGAAGAGTGTTGCAAGAAATAATATATGATAACAACAGCGTTGGAAAGTTAGGATAATGTAGACAGAATTTTTGATAGAAATTATAGTAGTGGTTTGATGAAATATAATATAAAGTTTATTTTTTCATTAAAAGTCACTAATTATGTGGCAACATTCTGATACTTAATTTCTGACAAAAGAAATCTTGGCTATTTAATAATTTTCTAGGATTAAAGATGGAGGAAACTTATATAATTGATAATCACCAAGCTCTAAAGTATCTGTTGGGTGCTCAGTGACTAAGAATGACAATGGCTAGGGTAGAGATTTGTTCTAATTTTAGTTTGCGCCCTTTTAAACAAGTCTCAACTTTAAGCCAGCCACCTTACGGATTGTACAAACAAAAACCTGCACTCTACCCATGAAAAACTATCAGAACTCGCAACTTACTTGTTATATTTCTTAATGCATGCCTTCATGAATGCTTTTAGATTCAATTTATACAACATTTACTTAAAATTCTTCAAAAGATATTATCTAACATATTAAAAGACATGTTGAAAGCAATTTTTCATAAATTAAACAAGTAATTTAACACTATAATGAAGGCGGAAGTGAAGATAAAGGCATGACAAGATAGAGACATAGATAAAAACACAAAGCATAAAAGGTAGATGTAAATTGGAGACAGAATTATGACTAACGTGGGATTGGTCAAAATAGTAGGTGCCTTGACTCTTTGACTAGAGATCTTGGATTCGATCCTTGGGAATGGAAAAAAATTATTACTGAGAAACTCCTATCCTCTTTAGGGACTTCCGTCAAGTTGGGCTGGATTAATCGGATTCTTGATAATAGGCTGTAAATACTGATGGTTACATTGAGATAAAAAAAAAAAAAAAGAAAGACAAAATATAAGATAGGAGTAGAGGCACAGGAAAATACGAGTGAGAGATGAGATATAGTTTATATGTTGTTTGGAAAGCCTTAGAATTAAATTCATTCAAGAAATTGAATTTAATTCCTTGATTTGAAATTAATTAATGATATGGAATTAAAATTAAAAAAGAATTAAATTCTATAAAAATACCCAAAAGTAAATTAGATCAAAATAAATTTATTTTACAATTCCCAACCTAATAGATTTAATGTTAAAAAATAATATATCGAAAATATATTTAATCCTACCTAAAATCTTCCCTTTTTCTCCTTTTTAATATCTGATAAAGGGCAAAATAATTAAGATAAAAAATTTAATTTATTTTCATATATATTTTAAATAGTATAATTGAATTCAATTTTATAATTTACTTAATTATTCCAAATATAAAAATTTAAATTATAATATAACTGAATTTATTGCTATAAATTCAATTCTATTTCATTTTTTTCTTTCCAAACAGCCCATTAAAATTACGAGTGAATAAGTTCGGTTAACAAAAATAATTCATAACTCAAGTACAAGGAGAGTACGGTTGGGCTTGTACCTGAACCTGCCCACATATTCCCTACCCTACCCGCCCGATTATAAGGTAGATTCAAAACATTATCCGAGCAGGTTAGGGCAGGGTATATAAATTGTCATCCCTATTAATGGTGGCGTCACAACCTTTTTCCAAAAGTTGCACACCATAACATGTAGAATCAGGTAGTAATCATCTTAATTAGTAAATTACTTAAGGAGGAAAAATTTACTAGAAAAAGAATGTCAGTGTATTAATTTTTTTTTTGTCCATAGGATTTTTCTTTCCTTTTATTTAAGGAGGATTATTATGTTGAATTTTTTTCGACTGATTTTGGAAATTCGATTTTTTTTTATGTTTATTATCGAGCTCGAGGATAAAAAGAAACTATTTGGCTTTTCTAACAATTTAGGCGACGTATATTTCATCTCACCTTTATTTTACATCTAGTTATTTTTTAATCCGGTATTTTACATTTTGTTATTCAAAAATCATCAATAGAAAGCAAACAATAATATATATGTATAAAGTTATTTGTTGATTCATTTTCTATTTTCTATTTTTATTTTTATTTCTCAAATTAGAGGTGTTTAAAGGATAGATTGGGTTAAGTTAGACCAAACTCAAATCCAGCCTGATTTTTTGATCTCTTTGAGTTAAATGTGACCTAATAATGACTCAATTAATGGCTGGGTCATACTAGATCAATCTAAATTTTAGATAACATATAAAAATTTAGACATTATACATAATAAACTCATAAACTTTTAAAAGGAAGAAGCAAATTGTAAAAGATATTTTATAATAAATATTTTAAAATAAGCTCTTTCCTTTTATTTGAGGAGGATTATTATGTTGAATTTTTTTCGACTAATTTTGGAAATTTGATTTTTTTTTTATGTTTATTATCGAGCTCGAGGACAAAAAGAAACTATTCGGCTTTTCTAACAATTTAGGCGACGTATATTTCATCTCACCTTTATTTTACATTTAATTATTTTTTAATCTGGTATTTTACATTTTGTTATTCAAAAATCATCAATAGAAAGCAAACAATAATATATATATATATATATATATATATATATATGTATGTATGTATGTATATATATATATATATATATATATATATATATGTATGTATGTATGTATAAAGTTATTTGTTGATTCATTTTCTATTTTCTATTTTTTATTTTTATTTATCAAATTAGGGGTGTTTAAAGGATAGATTGGGTTAAGTTAGACTAAACTCAAATCCAACCTGATTTTTTGATCTCTTTGAATTAAATGTGACCTAATAATGACTCAATTAATGGCTGGGTCATACTAGATCAATCTGAATTTTAGATAATATATAAAAATTTAGATATTATATATAATAAACTCATAAACTTTTAAAAGGAAGAAGCAAATTGTAAAAGATATTTTATAATAAATATTTTAAAATAAACTATATCAATATAAAAATAATATCAAATTATATAAAATATATTAATTAAAGTATAAAATCTTATAATTTATTATCAATTACTTTAAAATATATAGCTTATAAATCAAAATATGATCTAAATCTGATCTGATAAGTACACCAGGTCTAATTTTAAAATCTGAACCTAGCTCAATAAATTTCAGGCGAGGACAAGTTGTTGGGTTGAGTCTGGCCTTAAACAACCCTATCTCAAAACACGACTGACCAATTCATTATTAAAAAAAAAGTGTTTTCAACAAGTGTTTTATTTTAAGGACATGAATTAAGATTTCTAATAAAATAAAAGGTAACACTTTCTCATGAATAAAAAAATAATACATAAAAAGTAATAATATTTAGAACATTTAATAAATTAAAAATTAAAAAAAGTTTAATTGGTATATACTGATAGTATAGAATAGTTTTATACTATCAACCAATAGAAATAGGAAAAAGTGAAAAATCATGATGGATTCTTCATTATAATAAATGGTTATTTGTATGAATTAGTATTTTTTACTATTTCTATTGGCTGATAGTGTAAAATTATTTTATACTGTCAATATATTTAAATTAAACTTATTAAAAAAATCTATTTCTTATATAATTTTTTCAATATTTGTTAATAAAACTCAAAAAAGAGATAAAAAAACCCATGAAAAAACAAAAACTAAAACCTTAGATTACGTTTGAAAAGCTAAAAACAATAATAAAAGAAGCACATGTTCCATTGTCCCTCCTAGGTGGTAACTACCAAACCTACCCTGTTCCAAATCTGGGCGGAAACCTCGATGCTGCTGATGCGGACTGGTTCCTACTCTCACCCTTTCCCCCTCTTCACATTCACATTCACATTCACATTCACACCCTTTTCTTTACCAACATGAAGAAACCACCACCACCTCAACAACTTGTTAACTTTCCTGTTATCTCCAGGTGCAGCACTCTTTCTTCTTCTTCATATTCTTCATCATTGTTCAGTTGTTATTATTGGTACCAATGGAAATTCCACTCTCACGCTACCAATCTTTCTCATTGGACCAATTCCAAAGCACTTGCACCTTTTCCCTTCTGGGTTCTTCTTCTTCTTCAACCTACTTTTCAGGCAAAGGTCTCTTCTTTGGCCGTGGTTTCACCTCAAAGGTGAGGAATTGGAGGAACGCCTTTTCCCTTATTTGTTGTTCTGCCACTGAACAAGGCCTTAGGAGGCCCAAACCTTCGAAAATTGGGTATGAGGAGAAGGTAGAGCCTGTTTTGGAGGATACCCAGATGAGGAAATCTTCCTTTGCTGGGTTGTGTAGTAAGATAGAGAAGCTAGTTTTGTGTAACAGGTATAGGGAGGCAATGGAGTTGTTTGAGATTTTGGAGCTTGAAGGTGGTGGTTGTGTTGTGGGTGGTAGTACTTATGATGCTTTGGTGAGTGCTTGCGTTCGTTTGAGATCCATTAGAGGGGTTAAAAGGGTGTTCAATTGTATGATTAGTAGTGGGTTTGATCCTGATTTGTATATGATGAATAGGATCTTGCTTATGCATATGAAATGTGGGCTAATGCGCGATGCACGGAAGCTGTTTGATGAAATGCCTGAGAGGGATGTAGTCTCGTGGATGACGATGATTGGTGGGCTTGTGGACTCCGGGAATCATGATGAGGCTTTTAAGTTGTTTTTGTGTATGTGGGAGGAGTTTAATGATGGCAGATCTCGCACTTTTGCCACCATGGTCCGGGCATCGGCTGGATTGGGCCTTATTCAGGTGGGGAGACAAATTCACTCGTGCGCTTTGAAGAGGGGGGTGGCCGATGATATTTTTGTGTCTTGTGCGCTGATTGACATGTACAGCAAATGTTGTAGCATTGATGATGCTCAATGTGTTTTTGATCAGATGCCGGAGAAGACAACGGTGGGATGGAATTCCATTATTGCTGGCTATGCACTTCATGGCTATAGTGAGGAAGCTCTTAATTTGTATTATGAGATGCTTAATAGTGGTGCTAAACTGGACCATTTCACTATTTCAATAGTGATTAGAATTTGTACGAGATTGGCTTCGTTTGAACATGCAAGACAAGCTCATGCTGCATTAGTTCGTCATGGCTTTGGCACAGATTTAGTGGCGAGCACAGCACTCGTTGACTTCTATAGCAAATGGGGTAGGATGGAAGATGCTCGACATGTTTTTGACAGGATGCAACGGAAGAATATTATATCCTGGAACGCATTGATTGCCGGATATGGCAATCATGGTCAGGGAGAGGAGGCCCTACAAATGTTTGAGCAGATGTTTTGCGAAAGGATGATTCCCAACCATGTCACTTTCCTCGCCGTGTTATCTGCTTGTAGCTACTCGGGATTATCAGAACACGGTTGGGAGATTTTTCAATCTATGAGTAGAGATCACAAGATCAAGCCTAGACCAATGCATTATGCATGCATGATTGAGCTATTAGGACGAGAGGGCTTATTAGATGAGGCTTTTGCACTAATAAGAACTGCACCTTTCAAACCAACAGCAAACATGTGGGCAGCATTGCTGACAGCATGCAGAATGCATGAGAACTTTGAGCTTGGGAAGCTTGCAGCCGAAAAACTTTACGGGATGGAGCCAGAAAAGCTGTGTAATTACGTAGTACTTCTGAATATATATAACACCACTGGCAGATTGAAGGAAGCTGCTGGTGTTTTACATACCTTAAAGAGGAAGGGTTTAAGAATGCTTCATGCTTGTACCTGGATTGAAGTCAAGAAGCAGCAATATGTCTTCCTTTGTGGAGATAAATCCCACCCCCAAACTGAAGAAATATACCAAAAAGTGGACAATCTGATGGAAGAGATATCAAGGCATGGTTACATTATGGAGGATGAAACCTTGCTTCTTGATGTGGATGAAGAGGACCAGCGTGTTCTAAAATACCATAGTGAAAAGTTGGCAATTGCTTTTGGACTGATCAACACCCCCGATTGGATGCCTTTGCAGATCACTCAGGGCCATCGTGTATGTCGTGACTGCCATAATGCAATCAAGGTTATAGCCAAGGTTACCGGACGAGAAATTGTGGTAAGAGATGCTAGCAGATTCCACCATTTTAGAAATGGAAGTTGCTCTTGTGGAGATTATTGGTGATGACAAAATTGTGTCATTATTCAAGTCACAGGGACCTGTAAACTGAGTAGCTTCTTCTTTGTTACTTACCTCCATCCTTCCCCAAAAAGAAAACCTCACTTGAGTAGGGTACAATTCTACAATAGGTTGTAATTCATTTTGAGATTCGTTAATAAAAGTCTTATTCTACTTCCAGGACTTTGTACTGATTTGTTGTATAATATTATTATTGTTTTATGTAGAAGGATAGGATCACAGGACTATGCGGTATACTCAATAATCTGTCGTATAGTCCTACTTGGTTGTTCCTTTCCTATTTCTCTCAAAAGATATATAACTCGCTCCTACTTCTTTGAGAGCCAGGTTTTTCACATCTTTCTGTTGCTATAATATTCATTTGTTTTCTCAACCAACTGTGGTATAATTGACAGGTTAATAAGGTTTCTTTTTTTATGTCATTGTCTTCAACGTAAATACAAGGAACACATATAAGGAAAATTCAACATTAATATAAGAAATAAATGTAAATAAGAAAAATTATAGAGACTAAGTTACAAATAAGGGCCCCATCACAAAAAAAAAAGGTTACAAATAAGAGAGGAGCAAAATTAAAAAAATACCTGGGAAGCCTTGCTTGTACCTGGCAATAAGTTGTAAGGAACTATGGATCATACGCAGTTTGGTTATACCTGGGAATATAAGAATCTGTTAATTTGATTTACTTCACTGTTGTGCTGAATTTACTGTTCTTTTACATTTGGGGTCTCTTAATCCTCATGGTTACAGTTCTTTCACTTGTTATAAATGCTTAGGATAAAGGTTGCCAATCTTTTCGTAGATAGCAGGTTACAATGGAGAAAGTTGATGTTGTGTTCTTATGAACATATGGTCGAGACTTGTTGAGTTCCAATGTTAGAAAAGTTGCTTAAAAGCACTGTTTCATTCTCTCTTACTTGGTTCTACAGTTAGAGAGTGATGTACAATTTCTCCATTAAATATATAAATTATTTTGTTGAGTGGATTGCCATTGTAGGCTGACTCTTATTGGAGGGGTTGGCTGGGATGTTAACCACGGAATGAATGGCTCAAGTACAAGACATCTTTTATGTAGGTATCCACAAACCCTGGTTTTCTATTTGAATTCTTTTGTCAGAAAATTGAATTCTCATATGGAGGGAATCATAGGGTAATAACTTTGAGGCTTATTATTTTTGCTTTTGTTGATGTCTCCTTCTGTAGTTTGTTGGATCCAATCATTCAATACCTTGTTTACTGGACTTCTATTTATCTCGTTGCATTGCATCTAGTCTCCCGTTTGTAAGTTCTTATAAACAGTTTATCTATTATCATAAATGCTGTTACTATAAATACAGAAAAATAGTTTTGGACTCTGAAATGTGACTTTTAAGCTTTTGCTTCCCTTTTATCCCTCCATTTCTCCCTTTGAGATCTACTTTATATATCTATATGTTGCCATAGCCTTTTCCAGTTACTGGATTGGTTTCAAATATTTTCACATCTTGATGGTAATTTTATTTAAAATATACACAGGGTACCTGCAAAGCAATTGTTAATTGTTGTGTCATTTTTGGTAACCAAAGCCATTTGTTTTGTGCATCCAAATGTGTTTAAATGGCAGTAGCATTTCATTGACTTCTTTCATTTGCCATAACCTTATATTCAGGTTATTGCACAAGTGAGTCTCTTCTGCCGTTGATCCATAACTGAAGGGAGAGTATGCTGTTCTCAGTTGGCATAACAAACTGATTTAAAAGCATGTGTGTCTATATTTTGATTCTAATTTATAATTCACTGAGCTTAAAAAAAAAAATGGTTACTGCTGGTTTGTTCTTTATTGTGATTGAATTTATTTTTTATGATAATCTGAACATCCTTGATCATTCAATTTTCATTTGAATACTTTTTGTCTGTCTCTTAGTTGAAGTGTCTTACCTTCTATATTTAAGTCATTCCATGAAAATTCTTCTGGAATATCCTCATGCTTTTCAAGTGCACTGTATGGATATCCTGTACAGGGGATTGAGAAAATCCTCACTACAACTTATGAGGTTATGTGAATGAAGAAGGGTAGGTTACCAATCTATGATCTCTCCAACAGGGGAGTTCTCACTTTTTTCTCTCAGTTAGTTAATATAGAAGACAAGTTTCTTTGGTTTATCTTAATTTTCTTTAAAAACACAACAGTGTTGTTTTGTGTGTGTCAAAGAGAGATTGCTTCTGTTTAGATATGGTTAATGGCTGATTTCTGCACATGAAGATGTGTGACTTCTCCCTAAGAAGCAAAATGGGAGGATCAAACTCCTAATTTGGATAAGCATAATCTGTTGCAGAGGGATAGGATCATAGGACTATGGAGTATGCTCAATAATCTGTCATATAGTCTTACTTGAATGTTTCTTTTCCTGTTTCTCTCCCACTCCTTTGAAAGCCAGGTTGCACATCTTTCTGTTGCTATAAAATATTCTCTTTTTCATCCACCAAATGTGGTGTACTTGGCAGATTAAGAATCTTTTTTATTTTTTATTTTTCTATGTCATTGCCTCCAACATAATGCAAGGAGCACATATAAATAAGAAAATTCAAATTAATATAAGAAAATGTAGATGATAAAAATTATAGAGACTAAGTTACAAATAAGAGCCCGATCAGAGAAAAAAAAAATTACAAATAAGAGAGGAGCAAAATTACAAATAAGAGAGGAGCAAAATTAAAAATAAGAGTAAATTACAAGAACCGAAGATATAGCATGCTTTTGTAATATTTCATCTTAGCCAATTTTCCCTTTTTTTTTTTTGGGTCTAACCAACTTTCTATTCCATTATCCTAAAATGTGCCTGTATATTCTACGACTATTTCATTACTTAGCACGGTCCCACCACTCTAGTGTCTTCATCGAGACAAACAAGCCTTTGGTTTAAGTAAATTTTACTGACAATGAGTCACAATAGAATTGAATTTTGATTCTTTCTTTTCATTTTTTTTATTTTTATATTGGCAATATTGAAGTTTGAACTTATGGTCGTATACAAACTATCCAAATTCTTTACCTATTTCTAGTAGCATGATTCACAACAAATTGTACTTGTCTTGAAATTATCATTGTGGGATGTTATAGGCTTAAAATTACATAAGTAATTGCTAAAATGAAAAATTAATTTGAAACTATTAATAAATGCTTTGTAGAATATTCATGTGGTATTTTTTTTTTTCAGATTTTGCACGTGTGATACATGTTATCTCTATTTCTCAGCAAAATTCTTCGAATCGCAATACCTATTGTATCAGCTTGGTCTTTTATAAGTGGAGATAGAGTAAAGTATCTATAATAATAAAGACATTTATTGTCTACTTTTGATTCAACATAATTCTGCTGTTTTTAGCTTTGTTCTTCATTTTTCATTGAGGTCGAACCTAAATTTGTGCTCGAACGATAACTATCTATCTACTAATAGAGATATGTGAATTTTCGAAAAAAGAGAAGTCATGGTAGTATCTCCTGAATAACTTATATCCCATGAGTAAATAAAAAATTAAGTCTTTATTGGATTTCACCTCAATTATCTTATCTATTTTAGAAATTAGAAATTGCTAAAATAAGAATAACGTTGAATATTATTACAAATACCCAAAAAAAATCATAATTTTAAAGCGAAAACGTAAACGTAGTAATTTATTGAATGCTTCATTTTTTATTTAATGTTTTTCTACCTTGATGAATTCTATTTTGATGTATTCTCAATAGTAAAAAAAAAAAAATATACTTCATTTAATGATGCGTTGACACATCATTTCTTCAATTTGACACCTTATACATTTGTTAATATAGCCAATTTTTTTTTAATGATTTGACAATATGTTATTAGGTTCAAGTGTATAGCTCTTACACTAAATATCAAAATTAAACCTATAATATAATTCATTATAGATTAATTTTTTATACTATTTATCAACAATTAAAATTTAGATAACCTTTTTATGCATTTTTGAAGCAATTCTTAGCAAAACAATTATAATATAATAAGTATTATCTTTACATCTTAATTTTCGAAACTTAAAAATAAAAAGGTGATTGGGTTAGGTCGCAATAAAGTTACCTTTATAAGATTTGAACTCTATTATCTTTAAAAAAAATTAAAATTACTCATAATCTTAACCAATTATTTATGGATGATAATATACATATTATATTTTTATTAAAACTAACCACAAGTTAACGTACTTTTTGCTCAGCAAGAAACTAATGAAGATTTTTTCCCCTATTTTGTACGAAATTTTAAATCGAAAATGATCATTTAGTAAACTTTTATCTACAATGGAAACCACATTAATTAAACGAATTAAATTCGTGAAGTTGCACATAAAGCTTGTTTGAAATTGAAATGTATTTCTATTTCTTAATCACTTTCGATAAATTGAAATAAATTCTCAAGAGTAAAGAGCTAAAATTACAAAAATTTATCTAATTTGTTGAACCAAAAATAAATTTAAAAAAACCGAAACTAGCAACTGGACCGGGTTCGGCATTGGATTTATTAATGAGGTGCGGTTCTTCTCATTTTTTTCCCAACCAAACACCGTTAGAAAAAATAAAAAACAAAAAAACTGCATTTTTCTTAATCTCTGTTTCTCTCTCTACTTTCTTTCTCATCTGCACCCTTTTGCTGCTTGCTGGAAGAGCTTCGGAGTGCAAGTTTCTCCATGGATGCATCTCGGATCGATATCTTTGAGATTTATCGAAGATACTCTGGTAAATTTTCAAAATTTTTTCTTCTTATTACTGTGATTTTTATTATTATTATTATTATTTTTTTGGGTATATTGATGTTATGCTTTCTTAGCTATGGAATGAAGAGGAATTCGATTTTGGTTATAGTGAAAAGATTTTGTATTTATTTTGAAGATTTTTACTAATGGGTTGCTGAATTTGTTGTTATTTTTTTTTTCTGGGTTTGATTTGATGGACTATGATTTAAATTAAGCACTATGCTATGGTTTGCTCTTGGCAAAGAAAAATGGAACAGGAAGAAGAAAATTTTTGTTTGTTTGTTTGTTTTTTTTATTACTTAAGTTATTAATTAATTTTTTTTTTCTTTGAGTATGTTGTACAGATATAAAATCAGGACATGGATATGTTGTAGGGGATGAAGGGTACAGGCAGGACAGTGACATTCAGAAGGCTAAGCTCTCAAGGGAGGCATTGACACAACTCTCCAAATTGGTGGAGTCCCGATTTAGTACAGGGTGAGTGCCATTTTTGCTTTTTTTTTTTTTGGTGTAGTTTAAGAGAATTGCTTTTATGGTAGCTAAGATAGTAGATGTTGCAAGTGTGCTTATTCCGTTGTATAGGTGATACTATTTGATATGATAGCATTAGTTAAATGTATGAAGCTCCAAATAATCGAATTTCTGGAATACGTTTTGATGTTCCCTTCTTTGACGATCAACTGTGTGATTTTACTATGTCTGTGGGGTGTTCTATAGTTGTTGTTTATGGTATACTGAAAAAAGGAAGGCTTCAGATTAATTGTGGCTGTTTTTGCGTTGTCTTTGGATCTTGTGTGATTTGCAATCTGCATTGTAGTTATACGTTTGAATGAGCACATTCGTTTTTCCATTCCAGCTAATTGTCATTGTCATGTGCATCTTGAAGTTACTGCTTTACCGTGTATAGGTTAGAGAAATTTAAATGTACTTAATATCTTGTACTTTCTTTAATGTGCCAAATTTTACAGGGTAACAGTTTTTGATGAACTTTCAATGCTCATGTCACGGTTGGACTTAATGGTGAGTTTTGATTTCTTTGACATTTTTCAGTATTGCAAATTGAGACGTTTTTATCCAATAATACCTTTTGTGTCTACAGCTATAGAAGTAGGTTTAGCAGTTCCTTTTCTAATTATTAAAGAAGAATTTTATTTTATTTGCTATGGTACACAGTAATAAGATGCACACAAGTAAGACATCAAATTAGTATATTACCATCACTTGGCTCTGTCACTATGACTTCTGGAAATAAGTGAAATTTCAAGAGAATGTGCATTCTTTATCCTATAGGGAGAGGAAGAAGAAAAAAAGAGATATAGCATGATGCAAAGAATTCTAGCACCCATTTTCTGTTTGTTTTTCTTATATCTTTAGTCTTATACTTGTTAATTTAAATATTTGCTTCCTTTGTTCCTCTCTCTAGGCGGACTTTTCAGAATTCTCTCGGTTCTATGATTTTGTTTTCTTCATGTGTCGCGAAAATGGGCAAAAGAATATTAGTAAGTAGCCTAGTTATTTATTTCTGCATAATCTTCTATTAATTCCATAGTGGTGAAGCAGTATGCAATACTCACTAGTTGTTTCCTTCACTTTTTGAACTTTGATAATTTACAGCTGTAGGCAGGGCAGTAACTGCTTGGAAGTTAGTTCTTGCTGGGCGGTTTCCACTGCTACATCAATGGTGTGACTTTGTTGAGGTACCGTCAATAACGCTTAGAGGATTGAGTGCTTTAGTCACAAAGGGTAGTGTTTGAGAGGGAAGCCTTCTAATTTTTACCATGTATAAATTTCTTGTTGGGCATGCTGTCTAGTAGCAGAAGGATTGGACTTTCATAGGTTAGCTTTAGTGTTCTTTTGGGTGGGGGAAAGCCTATTCAGCAATTGAATGCAAGGATATAGATTCTAAAAGTTATAGGATACAACACTGTTACAGGCTTACAGCAGTGTTGTCATGAGGGGAAAGTGGGTTGAGGCAGCCACCTTCAAATCCACGCCACATTGATTTGGTAAGGTGATGCAGTTTCATCACTGAGGTGATGTGGATAATTAAAAATTAACTGCAATTATTCATAGCATAACAGCAAATCATAACCAAAATAAGATTTAATGCAAAATTAAGTCATGGCAGTACATTAGATACATGAAGTATTACATATAGACAATATTAGAAGCTTCTAACTCCTCTTGAGTTGCCATCTAAACACAATAGTGAGAAAAAAGAGAGATTTGGGAGTTTACTGAAAAATAGGGAGATTGGAGAACACAGTGGTAAACACAGAGGAAACGGCAAGGCAGAGAGGAAAGATACGAAAAGATATGAGGCTGTGAAATCAAGCATGTTATAAGAGAGAAAGCACATGTAGGCAGTAGGTTTCTGTGCTTTCCATGAGAGCCTCAGCCCTTCAGTGTTCAGCTTCTGGACTACTCACGGTCTCATGCACTACAGGTAAGATTTTAGGGTTTCTTCCTTCAATTGATAGTCAATAATCAGTTCAGAAGGTGTGTTTGGGCGAAATGATCCTTCAGTGTAGACATACTCATTGGCTAATGGCGCTTTATATGAGGCTAATATCAAAGGTTGGCAGAAGTGCATGATGCGGCTGCATCAGCTGCTTTGCTGCATCTGCTGCCTCACCCTGGCTGCATCATATCATAAAAGCTGCCTCGATTAAAGCCATCTGAAGCAGTAATTCTTATTTTTCCCTTTCCTCAGTTCCTTGGTGGCAGCCTCAACTGCTTTTGATGATACTGTGTTCTAGTACAACTTTTAAAATTCACATAAGATTAATTTTGAAAAACAAACTCCTTGTATCAAAAAGAAAAATCTAAAATAAGACAGAGATATCAATGCTCCTCTGGCATTGATACAGCAACCAGTTTTAATGTCTATGCTTCTTAAATACAGCAACCCTTGTTAAATTTAAAGTACTTAATTCTCATGAGCACTACAGGGTGCAATTAATTGAATATTTAAACAGAGCTATGATATTTAATAATAATATTTATGTTGTGTTAATGTATTTACATTTCAAATACTTATACACACTTCAATTTTTTTCCCCTTTTTTTAACCAACAATTTTGGTTATAAAGTTATAAGTTATAACAAAGATTTAAATTTGAATAATGCTGTTAAAAGTATACATTCAGATTCTATATATGGAAAAACAGTTTTTTCCCCTTTTCCATAATACCGAGATTCATGTCATTTAGATCAAATTTAATTCTATTCCATATTGTTTCCATGTACCAAATAACAAAGCTACCAAACTAAACTGGGAATGATCAGTTCATTCCATCCCATTTTAGTTCCAACTTCCATGGAATGACCATTCTATGTATCAAATGTGACATAAGAATCTGTTTGTTTTGAGAAATATTCTGTGTTTATCTTCAATTTTTCATTTCCTTGAAATGATTTTCAAATTTGAGACATGTTTAATTGATCTAGTTTTTATTATAATTAATTACAAACTTGACATTTCATTCTTAACTTCCTATCTATGTAAACAAGTACTCCCCCCCCCCCTTCCTCAGATTTGGCCTCATTTTTTAAATGTAGGAAACATTTTCATTAAAACTCAACCAATTAACCAAACATGTTATCAATCCTATTTTATTGTATCTTTTTCATGGAAAATGAGCAAAAACACTCTAGGCTTACTGAAAGTAATTTCTTAGTACTTATTAATTCTAATAACCCTGAATTATCATGAAATTTGGAATAATACAGTGCAAAATCATACTAAAAAATGGGATGATTTGACCTTTATGTTAATACTTACTTGATGCAAGTGTGTCCTATGTCAGTTAGTATTTAAGACTGCTGTGTACCCTAACCAATGCTTACAGGAAATTGTCCTACATATTGCACAGAATATATGTTGTTCAGATGACCAATTTTTTAAATCTATAATGGGTTGTAGAGCTGGGAAAATAGGCCCATGGGTAATCCCTTTTGGCCCTGCTCTAGGTTAGGGTTACTCATACTTTTGGCATATTTAAATAGAAGGCCTGATCATTTTAGTTGAGTTAAATGGATTGGACCTGATTAGCCAGTAGGGTTGTGTTCTTTAGCTTTTCTTTTGTTAGAAGCTGATCTATTACTTTTTATTTAGAAAAATCAACGCTACAACATCTCCGAGGATACCTGGCAGCAGGTTCTAGCTTTCAGCTGGTGTACACGCGATAATCTGGAAGGGTATGATCCTGAAGGTACTATTCTCACAGTGTACTTTTTTCAATTAGCTACAGAGATGCTGATATACATACTTATATACCCCAAGTCTTAGGTACAGCAATACTACTTGGTTAGTCATTTTGTTTCTGCTTCTATCATGCTGTATCTGCTTGTTTGTTTGAATAGTTGCTGTATGGACAGGACTTTGTGTGTGTGTGTGTGTGTGTGTTTTTTTTTTTTGGGGGGGGGGGTGTTAGATGCTGTTTTGACCAATTGATGCAATAATCTTTTTTGTCTTCTTGCAGGTGCTTGGCCTGTTTTAATAGATGATTTTGTTGAGCATATGTACAGGTTAGATTTCTTTATGGCCAAACAAAAGCATCTTAAATCTTTTATGAGGATTTTGATGATAAAATTATTGCTGTTAGGTTTATTGAAAATTTAGTTCGCTTTCCAGTTGGGTTTAGTCTGCCCCATTATTTCTATAACTTTGCAAGAAGCCAATTTTCAGACATTGTTTCTGTTATTGATTTTAAGCACCCTCAATTTTATTATATCAGCATCTCCAAACTAACATTGTTTAGTATATTACCCTGCAGTATATCAGGATCCTGTTATGATAACTCCAACTTTCATTGTAACTGTGGGGATCCAGAATCCCAGTCGTGTGTTTTTGAGGCACTTCCTAGTGAGTTTATTGAAATTATAACCCTTCTCTGATATAAGTAATTAGAGTCTCTCGCTTACTGGTGTATAAATCTGTAGCTGATTATGGTTTTCATACAGAACTGAGAAGTTTTTCTGGTCTAAAGAGGAAGTTACCTGAGGACACAGGAAAAAATGATATGGAGCACTTAAATACATATGATGACTTCATTTCCTTAAATTTTAAAAGAAGTAGAGCTCATGGTGCAGTTGATTGGGAGGACAATCTACCAGGGAACACAACAGAGGACTGTATGGAAACTAGTAGACAAAATAGCCCCTTGTGTTCATCTAAGTCCCCATGTGCTGTTGAAGGTTGTCTGTCAAAGGGATTTGCAGGATTACTTTCAGCTAGTTCTTATGTGCAGTTTGGTAGGGAAAGGAGGGCTTCTTTTAGATGAAGCGCCATTATAAAGGTATATAAAAGTATCTTTTGCTAGTTGATATCTGTTTGAATGGGCTATAATTATGTAATCATGTTTCTCATAGTTGCGTGGCCTAGTAATATTGTGCTGGTGAGTGTTAATTGATGATCCATTGCTATTGATAAAATCAATAAAAAAGTCTTGTATTTTGTTTCTCTATAGTGTTTCTTGTATTGATAAAATCAGTATATCCGTTTATGATGATTTTGATTTTACCAGACTTAAATTGTCCAATGATATTGCAGTTGTTATGTAGCCTATGCTGCTAATTTGAAATAAATAATGCTGCATCAACCATAATTTAGATATGGATGTTGACTGTTATTGGAAAGTTATGTACATTGCTGTTGTAAAAGAAATGCCAAAATGAGTAGAGCATAATTGGAGTGTAGATTAGTCTTTTTCTAGCTGTAGGGAAGAGACCTCTAGTTTAATCTCTTATCCCTCTATTCTTATAGTTGGAACTATTAATGTCTTGTTGTAGAGGAGAGACCTCTAATCTTTTGGTTACTTCTTTCCAAAAATTCATGCTTGATGGCTGGTAATCTCTTTCAGCAGATATAATGCTACTTACATAATTGTTGAAAAAACAAATAACTATTGTGTTTCCCATCTGAGTTAAACAGCAAAACAATAAAATTCTCAGATGAGTGCAAAACAACTGTTACGAATTTAACTTTATTCTTTGATATATGTATGCCCAAACTGCATACAATGAGCTCCAGCAGTATAGAATATCTCATAGAAATAGCATTCAAATAAATAAAGCCCTTTATAATTGTCATTATTTAAGAACTATTGAGGCAAGATTAGAACAAGAAAGTCCAAATAATACCAAATAACAAGATGTACTTCGGGCTAGTAAACCGGAGTATATTGTAAATAGACGTTTCAATCTAATGCTTCAGCAAAATACTGATGTGGGTACACTATAGGTAAATGCTTTTGGGCAGTTGTATAGAAGTTAACACCGAACCTTAAAAAATCAACCTTGCATACTATTGTCACACAAGTACATTCGAGTTGCTAAACACTAGTTATGATCCTTAAACATGGCACAAAGGGTCAATTATGCTAGTGCTGTATAATCCTTACAGCACAAAAATTTGGCCCTCATCCTTCCCATCATGAAGGCTCTAACTGTATCCTATACACAATTTGCACATTTCCTTTCCCAAATACAACAATTGGGACACTACAGCAATTCAACATGAATGAGCTCCATTTTGACCAGCATGCTTAGATGGAGTGGTCGCCAAAAAGTCACCATTGGTATTTGGCAGCAAGAAGCACCTCCTCATACTGCTGAGCAGCATTGTCCCAACTAAGATCTTGCATCATCCCTCGCCTTTGAAGCCCTTCCCAGCTCTTCTTATACTCCCTGCAGGTCACTAAGGAATTCCCTAATGCATGTATTAACTTACTTGAATCTGCACTATCGAATGTCCACCCAAGACCCGACTCATTAAAAGGGTCAAAAGGCTGCACAGTATCCCTCAGTCCACCAACAGCATGTACAACAGGAACTGTTCCATAATTCATGGCATAGAGTTGGTTCAATCCACATGGCTCAAATCTTGATGGCATGAGCAATATGTCTGCACCTGCAGTTATCCTGTGAGCAGTCTTCACAGAAAAGCCAACCCATCCCCTTATCTTGTCATGGTGTTGGCTCTCAAAATTCCTGAGCATTTGTTCTAAATCTGGCCTTCCAGACCCCAACATGATTAGTTGCACATCCTGACCCATCATCCAATGAATTGCTTCAGCTATCAGATCAACACCTTTCTGAGGATCCAACCTTCCAATGAAACCAATTACTGGTACATCCTTCCGGACAGGCAAGCCAAGCTCCTTTTGCAAGGCTGCTTTACATTGAGGCTTTCCAGTATGCAGTGTCTCAAGGGAGTAGTTTGTGTAGCCATCAGATTTCAAGTGAACATCAAACTGAGGGTTCCAATCTTTGTTATCAATTCCATTTACAATTCCCCTCAGTTTCCATGCATTATCATTTATGATCCCATGCAAACCCCAACCACCTTCAGAAGTTTTAAGCTCCCTTGCATATCCATGGCTAACTGTGACAACACGGTCTGCTGTCTTTAAACCAGCTGCAAAGATGTTGAAGTGGTCACCTCCAATGGGGTCATATAATTTGAAAAGGTCTATGTAGTGTTCAGGTAAATCCACACAGAAGAAATCATCAACAGGGCCCCGACCCTACAAGGAAAGAAAGTGTGTCAGTGCCTTGTTTTTTTTTTTTAGGAGGGGAAGGGGGGGGGGTGTTTGGGGGAATGCAATTTTGACTCCAAGAATTAAGAAAATCAAATCAGTTTCAATGATCTAGCCCCACTTGAAGTAATTTCTCATTCAAAGGTAAAAGAATTGCTTTCAGGTACAATCCACAAGTAATTAACTCAAATTCATCTATTCATCAAAGATGTCTTTGATTCCTTACTAAAATTTCATTTGCTTTCTGAAAAGAAATATGACTATTTTATAGAAAATAATTGTTTGCTTCTATTAATTTATACAATTTTATCCCTACGGTATTTTACAGTAGGGATAGTCACTATGTATATTTTGACGGAAAATCAATATGATAAGACTTTTTATCTAGGTACTGTGGTTAAGTGAAAATCAGAAATGTAGTTCAATCGTATCCAAATAAACAAGTGGGCCATACATGCTGACTAAAACATGAAATATATGCAGCAGGTTCTAAGTTCTAATAATGTATTAACTAACTAAAATAATTATCTGGGTAGAGATTGAACCTGGTGGGCTATGTTATGAATCACAAGAACTGATCTTGTATACTTCATCAAACCCTGGTCTCGGTAATATGCCTTCAGATACACTGGCAGCAATGCAGTATGCCAATCATTTGCTATGAAGGCCAAATTTCCATCTCCATAGCAAACACCACCACATGGAACGTGCCACGGAACCTGCAAATGATTTATTAATATTTAAAGTATGCAGGAAACGGGTTTATAAAAATAGCAGATGCTTCAGACCATTGATAAAATTGATTATAAATCATAAAATAAAAAAAATATAAATAATGAAGATGGAGAAGCCTCATGTTGTCATTTATCACCCTTGGAGGCTTACCATGGCATATATATATATAATGGAGAGTCATATGATTTCAAGCTTTGTGACAGACTTTTTATAATCCATAGTCTGGTATTCAGATGTATTTGTTTTAACATTAAAAAATTATCATATGTGATGTGCTAAAAGAATCTTCACATATAATAGCTCAGTATCCATAATTGATTCAGTCACAAAGCCATATAGTTTATGTACCTCAACAGCTGCCTTGCAAAACAGCACCATGCGTTTCAGAATATCCTGTTCCATAAAGGACAACACGAGTTAAATGGCTATGAAATAATACGAGCAGAAAACTTCAAAGATATGTATCAATGCAACATGTACTTCAAAGATACCTTTATATCATAACAGCAAAGCAACTGATTATATCTCACATAAATCATTTAGCTATAAAAGGGTCTTTCTTTCCTTTTCATTGTTTCCTCTCTTCTTTTTATGTCCTTGAGAAGGTTTTGGATAATATTATATGACACAAAATGAAAACACTTGACAGTGATCCTCAACTAAATAAAAGTATATCTTTACCAATCGGCTTCCTGCATATATGTTATGCTCCAGATGATCAAACATTGGACTTTCAATAAAAACGAAGTCCACGCCATCAATGTAGGCCTGGAAATATCTTACTTCCACATCCTGTAAAGTGAAAATTGGAAGGTTACAACACCATCAGAGTAGAAGCTATTTAAAAGCTTGAAAGATAACATTTGGTTAGGAACAAAGTAGCTGCTGCATACATAACCATCCACTCTGTATGTTTTTTGCACTCCGGTATCTTGTGGTTCAGCATAATTACCATATCGAGGCGCTACGACCTACAAGGAAAATAGTGAAGAAGAAGAAGAAGAAGAAAGAAATGAGAAAACTGGCATATCAATTGAAAGGAACATGATAAAATATTTTGGGAAGTTCATGTGGTTCTTCATTGAGCAAGGTGTAAATTTAAAGAGTAATTTCTCTTCTCACAGATGTGATAGTAAGTTCATCAAGGAAATGACATGTTACCATAACTCTATGTCCACGCCTAGCTAGAGCCTTTGGTAATGATCCAGCAACATCTCCAAGCCCACCTATTAGCTCACATATAAGTCTGTAAGTAACATAACGAAAATGGCATGCATAGAAGGACAACAAACAATATGAAACATAGCTTGACAAAGAGACAGAGGGAGAGTTTTTTTTTTTTTTTTTTTTTTCTTTTTCTCTGGAAACTATAAAAGTCACCAAAATTGAATAATTGATATAAGCATTGTAGGTATTTTTCTTAATGAAAATTTATCTCAGAGCGAACCATTATGCTATTTAACTGGTTGCTTGCAAAATTAGCCAAGTGCCAAGTTTCAACTATCTTCATGGGTTTAATTGGTGTAATTGTTATAATTTTGATTGGATAGTTTCTCTCGAATTCTCAACAATGCCTATCAGGTTTGTCATAGGACAGCTAAGCAACATCAAAATGCATCCAATGAGGAGAATCTTTCATAGAAATGATTAAGATATAATCACCTGTTTTTGACCAGGGAGCACATTCTGCTGAAACCACTATAACATTCATGACATTGGCCCCAGCCAAAGGTGGGGGTATTTCACCTTCACCCTCAATATCACTAGATTCATCAATGGCCTCCTTTAAACTTGATTCACTCACACCTTCCTGATTTTCAACCTTTAGACTGGAGTTTTCAGGGCCATTTGCAAGGAAAGCCGGTAGAGTGTCAGGCCTAAAGGAAGTCGTTTCAGGAGGTGCGATTCTAACATCCTCCCCAGCTTCATCAAAGCCTCCATTAGGGCCTACAATGGCATCATTTTGGTTTTCAAAAGCATGGCTTCCGCCATCGGAACTGCGTTCATAAGAAACACTGTCCCCTTCTGATTCAGCAATGCTGTCACTATTTATGGAAGAAACTAGCTTCCGTCTTTCGGAAATCTGCAATGGACAACAAAGAACCACGTGAACGGATATGGATTATACATCCTCTTAGACAACCCTATCATGAAGAAGCATTAGAAATTCATAACCGTTACACACACACACACCTCTAAGTCCACACCTAAAGTCTTCGAATTAATTTCAAGCCAGTGGTTTTTATATGACTAGTCAATTACACATCCTCAACGATGTCAACAGAAATGGTTTTTGACTTTGTTCCTCAAATAGCTGATTCATCCTCATGCACCCAAACACAACATTTTTTGTGCAGATTGTGTTTGGAGAAACCTTTAGATACAACAACATATAAGCCTTGTCCCACGCAGTGGGGTCGGCTAAGATTCGATAAAGTTTTACATAAGTTGTCGACTACCTAGCACATCCCTCCTCTATTATCCGAGTTTGGGACCGACTATGCAAAGATTTGCATTAAAGCAAACAGCAGAGTTATAGAAACCTTTTAGATGAACGCAGGAAAAATGAGAATTCTATTTTTTTGCCAAAAGAGAAAAAAAAAAAAAAAGCCTAAAACTTTTAGGATAAGTACTTAAGATGATAATTTTCACCACTGTAAAATGTAAAAGCATATATAATCAATACGACACTACTTCAGGATAAAGGAAACAATACCTGTTGAAGTAGGTCCCTTTGCAAAGCAAGAACCTTCTTGCTCTTTTCAATAGTGGCCTGAAGCACATCCTTTGACCCATCTTCATCCTCATCTATCCCGAAACTCTTGCTGCCTGTTGCTCTTCCTTGCTTACTCCCCCATAACAAGCCCCTCTTGCGCCAACCCAATCCCAACCTCTCAGCATGCTCAAAAGCTGAACCCTTTACACCACAAACTCTCACTGGAAACCTGAAAGAACGGTGGTAGCTTCTTGTGTCAAGCAGCACCAAAGACTCAGCACTTGTTTCCAACAGGAATGGCAGAGACCCCACTGATGATGATGCCATCACAAAGGAAAAAACCAATCAACACAACAACAACAACAACAAGAGCCTTTCACAAGCTCAGCAGAAAAAGGGGGCATACCCAGATGCTGAAACCGAGTGATGAAACAAACCCAGATGAGGATTTTGCAATTGAAAGATACCCCAGTGAAGAAACAATGATGAGGGACTAACCAATATACACAGGAAGGAAGAAGAAAATCCAGTGGTTTGGGTTGTGGAAACTGGAAAGTGGACCCAGAGAATGGGAAAGCATGGAGAGTGATTTTGAGGTTGGAAATGGCTGAGAGTTTTGGAACAGAAGAGTGGAACCAAAGATTTCTGGAGTTGTGATTGAGAATCTAAGTTGGCCACAAATTGCACAAAGATAGTTAGATTCTGAATGTGGCTGTATCGGAATGAATTTAAAAACGTGAAAATTTAATGGGGTGAGTGGGGGACCAGCTTGAGAGAGTCACCATTGATTGGTGTCTGAATGAACGAAAATTCTTCTGCTCTTCTCATTCACTAAGGTTGTCTCTTTCTTTCTTCATTTTCCCCCTCTTTTTTAGTAAATCTGTCTCTAGTTAAATAAACCTCTTATAAAAAGTACTCCTTTTATGATTTCTGATTTCAAAAAATTTCGTACATTAAATATAGGCGCCTTTTATTATTGGAATTCAAATTATAATTCGTCACTTTATAAAAGACTAACTCCTTTCGTTAGATCTGATTTACTTTTATGATATTACTTTATATAATTATCTTGAATAATTTCATGCATGTCGATATTGTTTCTTAAATAACAAACTGAATTCTTAAACTATATTATGCTCTAAGTAGAAGATGATTTTATTTAATAGTAGTCTAGCCTAGCTCACAAGTGGATAAGGGAGTGTTTGTTTGGAATTTTTTAGGTAAAAAGTTACTTTTTTTATTTAAAAATCTCAATTTTTGTATAGTTAGATAGTTTTTTAAATATAATCATATTCTCAAAAAAATCTATTTTTAACTTTTTGTAGAAATTAAAAAAATTAATTTTTTAAAAAAATTAATTTTCAACTTTTTTTTAGCTATATATAAATGGTATATTTATTTTAGATTTTAAAAAAAGTAATTTTAAAATTTAAATTTTATATATAATTAAAAATTAATTTTTTTAGAAACTATTCTTTTCAATTTTTCTAAAAAAATTAAAAATTAATTTTTTTAAGAATCTGATTATTTTTAAAAATTTATTTAAATTTATGAAAACTAAATTTTTTTAATAAAAAAGTGATTTTTTATTAAAAAAATATAAATAAATACACCCAAAATTTAAATTTCAAAACCACCATTTTTAAAAGACGAAACAAATGCACCCTAAATATTCGGCTTATTATTATAAGATATTAAGTTTTTCAGCTGATATAAAATAGAAGTAAAAGCCTTTGTCAAAAAAGACAAAGGAAAAAAAAATTAGTAGAAGCCAATTTCTTTTCTTTTTTTTTTTTTTTTTACATACTGATTATACTACACGTGTGTTGAAAAATTATAAAATAGCTAAGGGAGAATAGCAGTATAGCACCTACTTTTGTCCGTCCCTAGTAAGTAACCCCAAAATAAAAATTAAAAAAAACAACTTAGGTATGTAATTATAAAAGTTATACTTTAATGAAAAGTATTTTAGTTTTATCTTTTTTAACTTTTTACTTGCCAAGCACGTTTTTTAGTTTGAACTTAGATTGACTTGCTTAAGAACCAGTTACCTATTGATTTTTTGGGGAAAAAAGAAATGGCTTAGCATAACTAATATGATCAAGATGGAGTGATTCTTTATTAAAAAAATTTAGCTTAAACTACTGTATACATCACCCTCCTTTTTTTTTTTTTGAAAAAAAAAACACTAGTGTAGAGTAACTCTAATTCACCTGGTTTAAGTGAAATCGATCTACTTTGAAAATAAAGTTTTTCCAATTATATATATATATAAAAGATTTAAATTTAAACTTTTATTTTAAAAAAAATAAGTATTAAAGCATTTGACCAACCACATATTGAATGCAGCAACATGTCTTTTACTTGGACTAAATATTCCTAATTATTTGTTTAATTAGATATTTATAATTATCAAAATGTGTCTAATTTTTTTTTTTTGAAAGTATCAAAACGTGTCTAATTGAGTCTCTAACAATAGGAAAGTTATTAAGTTTATCTTTTAGAATAAAAACAAATTTTTGAAGGTTCTTTCAACAAAATTTTGATGTAAATTATTTTTAACATATAATAAGTGCATTCAAATATATATTTAATTGTCCATGTACCACGGGGTTGTCAAATCAATTCTTCTTTTCACTGTACAATAAAAATCACGTTGCTGGCATGTTTTATTTCTGCTAGAGCCTACCTGATGAGCTCGTCTTCCCAATCAAACCTAATGTTAGTGGCTTTGAACTACTTTGCCCCATAATTGCATGTACGATGGAGCAAACGCTTATCACATGGAGAAAGAAAAGCTAAGGAAATTAGGTTTGGGAATCTGTTTTCTATTTTAGGGATGAGGAATGTTACATATATATATATATATATATATATATATATATATATATATATATATATATATATATATTGTATCGGTATATATCCATCTTATAAAGTGTAAATTTTACTTGGATTGTCTCCTAAATCCCATCTAAATGTTTGTCAGCAATATATCAATATGATATCTAAAAAATATTATATACATATAATATTAGTCTTTAGTCTTTAGGAATATAATATCTGCTTGTTGTCTTGTTGAATTTTGAATATAATAATGTGGGAGAATGATGACAAATGAAAATGATGACAAATGTAAGACAATAAAATGAAATCAAAGAAATAGATTTATATCATCCATATATAGGGTGTGTTGGGTTTATATTTTGCAAATTATATTTTTGTCCAATAGTTTAGTAATTTTTCTTCACTTCAACTCAACTCAATTATAGTTGAGAATAAAAATTATATTAAAGTATAATTTTAGACGAAATCGTCAAGATATTAAAATAAATTAAAACTCAATTTACATCTTTCAAATTATACTTTAGACTTTGTCAATGGCGAACCAAACACACAGATAATATCTATTATTTAGGTGGCGCATAGAAAGCACGTGGAAATGCGTGTTTAAAAAAAAGGACACGTGGAAAGGTTATTAATCTGCTATGCTATTCGTAGGGAATTGAAAGAAGCAAAAGATTATGGCCAGTGTCTACCCATTTTTTATCACATGTCTAAACATGAGAAAATTAAAGCTGTGTTAACCCATTTTATTCTCCCTCAATCCAAACAGTACACAACCCCAAATTAAAGCAGATCATGTGGCGAAGTCTCGACAAGAATAGAAACGGCATAGAAGAGAATTTGCATTTGAGTGCCTGTACATGACATCAATCTTTATGGCCTCATGTATATTAAAAAGTAACTTGGCATATTTGAAGTTGTAAGCCAGCATATGCAATAGCAAGAACAAGAATAACTTCTAAGTACAAAATAGAATACTCTCAACAACTTGAATACAAATAAGAAGGTTTCTAAACTTATAATTTTTTTCCCCTATTTTTTTCTCTCTTTATACTGAACAAAAGAACCCACCGGAAAAGAAAAACTATTATGGATTGAAATATCACTGGCATAATGTATGAAACTAATGGAGAGGCCTAGTAAAAGCAGCTTTTAGTGGCTCCTCAAAGCTACCAAGTTGGATTACCCTTAGTAATATGGGGCCACAATATTGTAGTTGCAACCACACTGCAACCATATTATGCCACAATTATGATGTGATCTCTAATCACAAAAATTGACTGCTACATAATCGTATCATAACCACAAGAAGTTGCAACATAGCACATTAGATTGTAATAGACTTATCTCTAATTTTAAATACATAAAAATTTCATGCCACAATAATGACAATACGCATTGTGATAGCTGCAATATTTATAATCTCAACAACCCTAACCACAATTGACATCATAATTTAAAACACTGAGTCCCTTAGAAACTATAGACTTACTTTGGAGACAGATTTCTCGCTACAAAACCAATCTTCATATGGTGCTTGATTCGTATATGGTGAGAGACAGCAAGATCAACAGCCAAAGTTTCATCCAGTGATGGGATAATAGGTACTATGTTTGATCATAAGGGCTGAAGAAATCCACAAGTATGCATGTCAGGCCCAACCTGCATTACGGTTGCCAGTAACATGACCCCATCAAAGAATAGCAAAGGCAATCAAAATAGAGATTAATTTCTATAGTGTAAAAAAAAAAAAATTTACACTATTAATCAATAGAATTCCAAAAAAGAAACAAATTATAGTGAATAATTACTATAGTTTATAGTTATCCACCTTAATTTGATATTTTCATACAATTCTATTTATTGACAATATAACTTATTTTAGATTATTAGTGTGTAGAAATTAGTTCTACTAAAATATCAAAACTAAAGACGTCATAACATTTCCTTAGACACAGGCGGTAGACAACAAATATATAGATCAGATGTGCATTTTTTGAAAGGTAAAAAAAGAAAAAAGCAAATCAATTCGTACTAACCTGATCATAGCAAACATCAATTAGATTTAAAGCTTATAGAGATCTCAATCATCGTAAGCTCACCCACACAAGAGATGCTTCGTTCTTTACAGCTAAAATTTTCACTGTTATCCCAACATATTATAAATAAAGTCAACAAGATAAAGTCAACTAAACCAAACTAATTCTAATTGGAATTTGTCACCAACAAGTACAACTATCCAAACAAATGGAGCATTTTGTAATGTTAGTCTCTCCACCATTGAAACCCCTCCCCAGACAAAACCACAGCTATTATGTAGAACACGAAGGATAAAAATTAAACCAGGATTGAAGGGGGGATCGCCTCAAATCAAAGATATAATGTTTTCATTCTTGTCTGTATCTTGGTTTCTTGCAGAATTTTGATTATTCCCTGCTTAGTGCTAACTAAAGTAGACAGAGGTATTCATTATCAAGTTAAGCTTATGTCAAACTTCCATTTAGCTCAATGTTTTTATGCCACACTGTTCTAGAAATATGGCATCACACACACATTTTGGTCGATGATCAAACAAAACGTAGAACAACATTCAGTGAACATGACTTTGCTGCATTCTTTCCTAGACCTTTAGATGACTTCTACTCTTACCTCAACTCTTCTATCTTAACACATCGTTCAAGTACAAGTGCAAAAAAAGGGAACAAAAAATAAAAATAAAAATAAAAATAAAAACACTCCGTTCATGTAACAAGGTCATAATTAACCGTCAATAACCGCCCAAGAATTTCAAACCCAAATTGTTGGTTATCCCATGCTACTATATATAAACCCTCAACCCAATCTATCATTCCCTTTCTCTATTCCATTCAATTCAATTTCAATTCATTCATTCTATTTTTACCACACCCTTCTTTCTTACGCAACAAACATGGATCCAACTGAACAAGAACTTGGAATCAGGGTCTACAATGCAACCCCACCACCACCACCACTCAAGGATGGCACGCGCAACTCTTCTGGCCCACCTCCGGTTCTACCAGATCCAGGCCGGAAGCAGCGTCGTGCCATCATGGCAAAGGGTGTCCAGAAGACCCTCTCCAAAACCTCACTACTCGGGAACTTCCTCCCAACAGGCACACTCCTCACGTTTGAGATGGTTCTTCCTTCCATCTACAAGAATGGCCAATGCACGCATGTTCACACCATGATGATCCACGTCCTCCTAATGCTATGTGCACTCTCATGCTTCTTCTTTCACTTCACCGATAGTTTTCATGGCCTAGATGGAACCATTTACTATGGTTTCGTGACCCCAAAAGGGTTGTCCGTGTTCAAACCGGGGCTACCAGTGGAAGTTCCAAAGGATGAAAGGTTTAAGGTTGCGTTCACTGACTTCGTGCATGCATTCATGTCGGTGTTGGTGTTTGTAGCCATTGCTTTCTCGGATCATAGGGTTACTAATTGTTTGTTCCCGGGGCATGAGAAGGACATGGATCAAGTCATGGAGAGTTTTCCATTGATGGTTGGAATAGTTTGTAGCGGTTTGTTTCTTGTGTTCCCCAATTCAAGGCGAGGGATTGGGTGCATGTCAGCCTAATATGTGAGTGTTTCTGTGTTAATTTGTTGAGTAATGTAATTTGTATATATAAATAAACATTAAGATAAGAGTAGACACTATAGTAAAAATAAGTATACAAAGCATTGGAGTTGGTGAATGAGCCCAAGACTTTGTGTATCTTTCTTCATATGGTGTCAAATCTTGATATTAACTTGTAATAATGTATAAATAATATTTCTCTAATTTGCTTGTCTTTTGGTAGCTATTTTGTTTGTGTACCTTATTCATGTTCTTGTTGGAATAAAGTGAAAGCCAGGGATCAAGAGTATATTGCTCTTGTTTTGGGCCGGTTGGATTAAATATTTTGGATAACTGTGCTGCTAATTGGGTTGTCCCAATACACACGTATTATTTTAAATTTTATAGTAATATTGATTGGAATGAATTTATTTCAGTGCTCATTGATTGATCATCCCTATGATAGTTTTAAGTTTCAGATCTACTTTTTGACCATTTATTTTTCTTGGTTAGATATTGATTATGCTTAGAAACTGTACCTACAAAAACCAATTTGATTAAATGTATGCATATACATGTTCCTCTGGTCCATTCGTTGCAGTTTTAGTGACAGTTTTTGAATTAAATTGAAAACACAAAACGTCCCATTTGTAGTTTTTGTTCATGTTTAAAAAACCTACAATTTTCAACTGAGGCCAGGCAGCATTTGAAGGCATTCTCGTTTTGCTAGAAACCGCACTGTGTGTTAATCTACTTTGGGTTATGTCCCAAGATATTTATTATAACACTAATTGGAACGAATTTATATCATTTTTTAACATTATTTTTCTTGACCAGAAATTGATTTTTTGAACAGTCTGCAAAATCAATTTGCGAATTGTCCGTTATTATATAGGATCCATACCTCGTACTGCTTCCCCCATTGTCTTCACATTTTGGTTTTTCGATGCAAGTAATACCAGAATCATAACTTCCAAAACCAACTTATATATCAACACTCAATGTAATCAAGTAGTGTTAGTTAGTTAGTTATTTTTACCGGTTTCTCCAGTAGCTAGTTATCTGATCTACATGGCTGTATATATGCACCAACTACTCTTCATATCAATAACAACTTACTTACATTTTCCATTACAAACTGTGCTAGTCTTATTAGCAAGCAAAATTCACTTGCAATTGTCACACACTAATTTCTAATGTGTCTCTAATGATATATGGAGTTGCTAATATATTTTTTAAGTGAAAGAGACATGTGCAAAACACACGCATGCAAAGTCACAGATTTAGTATTTTTGCATTCAATGCAATTTGTTATACCCTTGTTCACTTAGTTTAGATTGCTTTGCCTCGTTTATTTGGTCCATCTATAATGACCCAAATACCCAATTTGCTTGAGAGTTGAAACTGAAAGCATGTGTGAGAGCCCATTCACGTCCGTGTTACTTTTAACCTAGGTGTCTGATGTTGAAAGTAATCCTGCCTGAGAGTAATCCTACATTCCTGCTATGGCTAAGCCAAAGAAGTAACAACTAGAGAAGAACACGTCGGCAACCATTGTTTTTTTTTTTTCCTTTTTTTTTTTCTGAGAAGTTAGCATTGATGATAGAGAAAAGATTTTTGGTACGAAACTATTTTCATACAAATTTTACGAATAGTGTCATTAACGGTAATTTTTTCTTAAATCTTTCTCTTTTTTCGGGATTTCCCAATAAGATAATTTATTTGACGGAAATCCCGAAAAAAGAGAAAGGTTTATCTTATTGCTACATTTATTTTCATACTGTTTTGTAACGGTGCTATTCGTACTAAATAGTACTGCTATTGATGATAATGATGATCTAAATCAATTGACTCTCTTATGTTTTGAACAGCATATGCCTTGGTAGAGTAGGAGCATATGTTCCCTTTCAAGGATTTTGGACATTGATTATCAAATTATCCATTAGTAGATATTTAATATTTCTTCATTTATGTTTCACTCTAGTGCAAGAAATAACTTCTATTTTTTCGTTCTTGTTCAAGGTCACTACTGCTACCATAACATAACATCCAAAAATTGGTACTCTAGGCTCTTAGGCACCAACAGCTTCATGCCCAAAAGGAAAATCCAAAAGGAATACAATGTTTTGAGGTTTAAGCAGCAAAGTTTAATTCATTGTTTCAATTGAGGCTCTGCATGTCAAGAACTAATGCAGCACAAAATATGTTATGTAAGCATCCTCTGGAAAATATTTTGAATCTGAACCTTGACCTTTTGATCCGAAAAGCATTTTGGACTGTCAAAAATTTAGCGGATGCTAGCTTTAGGTTTTCCAGGCCACACACGCGGTCATCTTATTTCAATAATTTTCAAATTATGTTATGGATTTAATTTTAATATATTGACACTATGAAAAAAATCTTACATTATCATTTAATTATATATTATTATATAAATATAATTAACTTTTTTATTCATTATTTGAATGGTTATATGAATGAAAAATTTTGATTGAATGACAATATAAATTTTTTTTATACTATCAATATATTAAAATTTAACTCTTATGTTATTAAAAACACATATATGGAATTCTTTCTTCATTTTTTGTTACATGATAATGGAAGTGAGGTGCAGATTTGGCATTAGTTTGTGAACCATTATTAATAATTTGTCTTTAAGGTAGATGAGGTAGCCGTGAAATTTGATCATGCACATTGAAGCACATGATGTTTTTCATTTTCGAAGCTGCTTTATGACCAGGGCGTATTATAGGAATAGAGTAATATTATTGATATCATTTTTTAAAATATTTTTTGAGGGACAATTTAAGATGTCTCTTAAATACTTGTTAAGTTAGGACTTACTCTCAATTAATGTTTAAATGACATCTCAATATCCCTCCAAAGATATCCAAAAAATAGTACAATTAACATTTCTTTATAAGAATATGAAGAGATGATGTTTTATATATCACCTTGAAAATGGGTGTTCCACTCTGACATTTAATTAAAGACTTCTTTTCAAACATCAAGCTTTCCAAAACACCTATAGTTCTTTCAAATTTCTTAGTTGTGAAATCCAAACTTTTTGAGAAAGACAAAGGGAGTAAAGCAAGTTGGCACATGTCCTTCGATCGATTACTTTGCATGTTGTAGTGCACCACTTCGTTAATTTATGTATGTCCATAATAAATCATCAATCAGTTCAAGTGTTGACACTGCAAGAGGAATTGAGTTGATTTTCTTGATAAAAGAAATTTATTTACTAATTAATTAGTAATAAATGTTTTTTAATTATTAAATTTTTTTAAATGAATTGTTATCATTCAATTAAAAAGACAAAAGAAGGAGACAAAAAATTTGAATTATCAGAAGAGCCCCTTCCTTTTTTTGTTTGGACATTATAACTGGAAATGGAAACACTACTCATCTTTCACTTCCTCAAACGACAGTGTTCTATTGGCTGGCGGATATATTTCATGAAAGTAATGGGCCTAAAGTGGTCCTCTTAAACAGCCTGACGAATTTCAAATTGTTGATCACTCCATTGCATTGTTGTTATTATATAATATGACTTCAAATTAATACTAGAACATGTTTTGCTGGAGATATACATAGCGGAGGAGCGGTCACAATTGATGGGCGTGTACTACAAACGAGCATCAATATTTAATGTCAATCATTGCATCCCTTAGTTAGAAATCATTATTTTCTATGTCAGAATCCTCTATACCTGTGGCCCAAAAAAAATTCATTTGTACCACCTTCTGAATGAACATTTTCATTAAAAAAAATGAGCTAGTTGGTGGAATGCATGTCTGAATACATTGATTTTAATGAGTAAACTTAGCAACCCAAGAACTATGAAGAGGCTCGCGAACGACCAATGATATGAATTAATTCATCATCAAGCATGACTTTTAAGGTAATTATGGTGAAAGTCAAATAATTTTAATAACATATCTATATATTTAATTGGATGATTATGCAAAGATATTTTTAATTCATATATTATTTATTATTTAATTATAAATTATCACATCATTAAAAGTATCTAACTTTTACAATAATTATTTCAAAATTCATATATACTAATGACATAATTAATTAATGAGTTTAATTGGTATGTACTGACAATATAAAACTATTTTACACTGTCAACCAATAGAAATAGGGAAAAGTGAGAAATTATGGTGGGTTCTTCATTATAATGGATAGTTATTTGTGTGAGTTGGCACTTTCCATTATTTCTATTAGCTGATAGTGTAAAACTATTTTACACTGTCAGTGTATTTAAATTAAATTCTTAATTAATTATATAGAACATTTTATTTTGACAGTATATCATAGTTAAGCATTACATATGCTTGAAATTTGAATTAGTTTAGAATATGTTTTACGTACGTACGTACCCTTTAAATCATCTTAATTGATATATGCTTGAATTCATGAATCTAGAGTGATCTTCGAAGATGAGAGTAACAAAATTAAACCTCCATACATTCTCTCAGTCAACGAAAATAATCCAAGCAACTCCATGCTTATTGTATACGTTCAATTCTGGTATGTTTCTAGCACACGGTTTGGATATGAAATCTTCAAGCACTTTAGTGATTTTTATAACAACTTGTAACAATTATAAAATATTTATTTAAATATATTTAGGTGAAAAAATCTTAGTCCTAGATATCCCACAATTTTCTGCATATATTCGCACAAATCCTTTAATTTACAATACTAAACTCAAACATGAAATTTTTATCATTTTTCATAATTATCCCAACAAGAACTTAAACTCAGAAATAAATTAATTAAGCAAAAGATATCCCGAGAGGGAATTATACTTGAATCACTTATCAAAGAAAACTTTAATATACTCGTGAATCTTTTTTTTTCCTCTAAGAAACATTCTCGCTCAATTACTGTGTCATAAACACTATATAATAATTAATAAGGAACGGGGAAGAAAAAACTTCCGCTAAAATATGAAGCAATGTTATTTGCACTCATTTTTTTCAGACTCATCATAAATTGATACCTGTCAATTTGAGAAGCTGCATCCGGCCCAGGGCATGCCAAATTTTCGGAGTTGTGAAACAAAACATTTTGATAAATAATAATAATATAAATACAAAGAAAAAAAATACATAGTCGGGTTGCATAGTTCTAGTGAACGGGGAATACAGCTGAAGGTCAAAACCAAGATTCTTACATGAAAACAATTATGACACCTTACAACTAGCTTTATTTAAGATCAATTCACTTGTTTATAAGTCTTACCATATGCCTGCATCTAAACATGTGTTGTTAATCTTGTATCTATCCAAAAAATTTTCTAGAAATAAACAAATTTTTTTAGAGAAAGACAAATTATGGGAGGAAAGCAAGCCGACACGTGGCTTTAGATTTTGACTATTCTATGAAATTGGTACATACTAGTATATATTAAACGGCTGGTTTTATAACCGGTATTGAGCTTGTCACTCGGATCAAGTGGCTATCATATAAGAATCTTGTTTAAATATTAGTGTATCTTTAATATATTTGTTAGTGAAGGGTTGGTCTCACCCAATATTATATCTTAGATACACTTGATATATGTATACAAAAAAAATCCGCTTCCGTATCTTGTTCCTGATCCCAATATTTCTTTATGAATCCTTCCTATATATATATGACACCTTCCAGCATCCCAATCATTATTCCTATATCCTTTCCACCCCTAGTTAAGCTATCACATCTTTGGCTTGGCAATGAAGCACCACCGTGCGTTATCTCCTACATCATCCAAGTCATGAGGCATTCACTTACAGCAATACCACTCTAATTAACTCTCCCTTGCTACCTGAAATTTGTCATATTAGATTTAATTAGGTCTCTTAGGTTAAACAGTTATCTCACTCCATTCAACACATTTACATGCTTCGATATTTTTCATGCGTCCTCATCATACTGTGTTAGTTATCATATCTCTACCCTATTACATAACTTTCTTTAATTTTTGTTCAAATAGTGATCTCTGACATAATAGTAAGATTATTGCCTTATAATCTTGAGTTCAATTTTGGAAAATAGTCTTTATGTTTGTGGCATAAATTTACATACATCTATTATTTCCAGACCCTACCAGGTGTGAGCACTAGATTTCCTTTATTCTTCTCATTCCAATGGCAAATCAAGTTCCAGATCATCTTGAAAATCCATCCAATCCATTTTATCTTCACCCAAATGAGAATCCATCGTTGGTTCTTGTCTCTCCGATCCTCACAGGAGAAAACTACTACACATGGGCTAGAGGCATGTGTGTGGCACTAATATCCAAAAACAAACTCGGTTTTGTGGATGGAACCATCCTTGCTCCTTCAACCACCGATCCTATGTACAATATTTGGGAGAGATGCAACACCATGGTTCTTTCATGGATCAACCACTCCATCTCTTCATCAATAGCAAAAAGCATACTTTGGATAGATAGAGCATATGAAGCATGGAGTGATTTGAAGGAAAGGTTCTCAAAACCTGATGTGTTGCACATTGCCAATTTACTGGAACAATTTCATGGATTTCAACAAGGTAATTTATCAGTTACTGAATACTTTAATCATCTCAAGTCTCTATGGGATGAACTCGAGAATCTTCGGCCATTGCCATCTTGTGAATGCACAAGTCCTTGTCAATGTGGAGCCTTTGATGTTATGCGAGTTTATAGGCAGAATGAGTATGTCATGAAGTTCTTGAAGGGTCTAAATGATCAATTTGCTCATGTTAGATCACATATAATTATGCTTTTGGAGCCATTGCCATCGATAAACAAGGCTTTCTCTATGGTCCTTGATCAAGAAAAAGGTTCAAGTGAAGCACCAAAAGTGCATCAACCTAAAGATCAAATAACAATACAAGTTCCCGAGCCTGATTCAAAGCAAGATCATGATGATCAACACCCCAAAATAAAGATGAAGTCTAACGTGGAAAAGGGAGTGCAAAGAAGCTTCTCCACTGCCTCAAATCTTGGTAATTTTCTCCCTACTGGGACTAACCTAATATTTGGGGCATTGCTTCCAATCATCTACGAAAGTGGCCAGTGTTCAACATTAAACAACATCATGATGGTGCTTGTTTTGGCCTTATGCGCTTTTTTCAGCTTCATCCTCTCATTCACCGATAGTTTGGAACTCTCATGTGGGAAGCAAAGGAAAACAATCTATGGATTTGTGACTGCCAAGGGTTTATGGGTTTACAACCACAAAGGGTTTATTCAGGAAGAGAGGTACAAGTTGGAATTTGGAGACTTTCTTCATGCTACAATGTCGCTGGTGGTATTCTTGGTGATTGCTTTCTCGGATCATAGGGTCATAGACTGCTTATTTCCTAGGCATGTGAATGATATGGAACAAGTGATGCAGATTTTGGTGTTGGTTGTGGGGTTTGTTTGCTCCAGTTTGTTTCTTTTGTTTCCTGTCCATAGGCGTGGCTTCGTGCCATCCTTGCCAAAGAATTTAAGCAGCTAGCACGCACCAATAGGATCATTCTGTAACTAAATTGTCTGAAATAAGGTATGATGACGGATGAAAGGTACTCCCTTTGTGGACAAGCCACAACGGCATAATAGAAAAGTTGTGATACTGGCTGGGACAGTAAGCCAAGACTTATAATGTTGAGTAATGATTTTTGTATAGTATTTTGGGATATTTTGAAAAAAATATTTTGATATGTCTTTTAAATATTGGTTGAGAAAAAAATTGGATGCACCACCATTTTATAATGTATAATAAATAATATTTTAATTATCATCTGATTATATATTATAACATTATCTAATGTATTGGGGATTGAAAGCAATATCAACACAAATGATGTTTGTATTTATTTTTCTGTTTGATTTACTATTCAACTTACTAAAAAATAAAAGAACTATTAAACAAAAGTATATATAACACATTGCTCATAAGGCAGTTCATATAATTTTTTGTGAGAGTGTATCAGAAAATAAATTCCAATTTATGAATATAGATATTAGTACTCCAATACCAATATTCCATCGTGGTTCTGGCTCTCGGGGATTTTTTTTTTTCTTGTAGTACTGAATATTAGAAATAAGCAAATTTGTGTCAAGAAAGCCAAGACGTGGCAAGTTGTGTAGCAAGTTGGCGCAGTAGCCTTGGATTCACTAGTCCAAAAGAAAATTTCTTACGTTCACATTGGATTAAGGATTTCTTTAATTAATTTTTCTCTTACTTCTCTTTTTATACCTTAAACTTGAAAGTAAGACTTAACATGTTTCATAGAAGAAGAAATATCTTCCGCTAAAATATAGAAGAAATACTCCAGTCTAAATGGTATTAGACTTTGCATGGTTGTTTGGAAAATAACATTTAATTTTGTACTACACTTAATAAATTTAGGTGATGTTGAATGGTGAATTGTCTTTTGTGATATTCAACTTTTTTATAAAATAAATTGTTAAAAAACAAAAAGATTACATTAGTGGAGGCTCAACCGCCTGAATGGTGGAACAATCCACAGCAATTACGTATTACCCAATAATTCTTCACCCATTTCAAGTGGCCACGTCATCCATGTATATACGAGAATGATTTTTGTACCGATAATTTTAGATATTGTTTCGATATATAGAGATTAATGTATAAATAATAGGAGACTTCAATTATGCCTGTGATAAATATAATCCATATAGAACAATAATTAACAAAAAATGTGAAATCCTTTTACTTGATTCATCAATAATATAAATCAAATTCATAATTATTAACACTCAATTTCTCATATTTTTTCATAAATTAATTTATTATAAATATAATTGAAATTACTAATTATTTAAAGATAATTCTTTATATGTCTAATGATAAATTAAAAAAAATTGATATTCAAATGTTAACGGCGATTGGCACAATTGACAAAGAGGGGTCACATATTCTGCAAAGATCTGAGTTTAATTTTTATTGCTGATGAAATGACTTTTTAGTAGGCAATCTTATAAGTCTCTTATAAATGCTATATGAGCCCTGAAACTTTATCATATCGATGGTAGAATGGCCTATACCAAACCCATCTAAATTTTTGTAAACCAACAAAAATGATATTGAAATGATAGTACTGTATAAAATCCCCTTCCATTTCTATGTTTTGCCCGATGCCCAAATTTTCTTCTTATGACCTTCCTACATAAGAAACCCTCGACGGGCTGTGTCACATTATTCCTATTTTCCTAGTATATGCTATTTCCTTTCAAACCTTTAGCAATAATATCACTCATCACATATCGTTCGCGGGATACATAATGGAGCACCAGCAACCTGATCAAGGAACTGTTTCAACTGAACAACCCGTACTCGTTCTGAAGGTTGTGAAATCATAAAACCCACTGAGCCTACTTCAAAGCCAGATCAAGATGCACACTCAAACCCATAAATGGCCACTCCAATAACAACCCTTCTGAAAATCAAGAACCCATATATAAACATAGAGACTACCCTTGGAAAGGGTATCTAAAGATGCTTCACAGCAGCCTCAGATCTTGGGGAGTTCCTCCCAACCCAGCTGGGACTACCCTAATCTTTGGGTCACTCCTTCCAACCATGTACAAGAGTGGCTAGTGTTCATCACTCAGCACCACCATGATGGTCATTGTTGCAGGCCTTTTCGCTTCCTTCTGCTTCCTTTCCTCATTCACCGACAGTTTGGAACTCTCGGATAACAAAAGGAAAGAAAACTATATTCTATGGATTTGTTACTACAAAGGGGTTGTGGGTGCACAGCCACAAGGTGTTTATTGAGGATGAAAGGTACAAGCTGGGGTTTGGAGATGTTTTGCATGCAATGATGTCGGTGGCGGTGTTTTTGGCAATTGCTTTCTCGGATCATAGGTACAACTACAAACTGAATTCACTTGCAAAATTATCAAGCGATGTCAGAGGAAGATAATGGGGGTGTAGCCAAGGTTGGAAGTTGTTGAATGAATTTCTGTAAGGCTAACAATCTCAAGGAGGAGGGTTCCTGCACCTTCAAAATTGATCTCAGAACAGAAGGCAACTTTGAAGTCTATATATACAGAATATCAGTTATTAGGCTTCATCAGTTTTAGTAATAAATTCGAATTTTTATTTGTGTTGAGCTACCTATTATGTTAATTCTTTTTATTTGGTAATTTAAACTGAGTATGTTGTGTTTGTTATTAACTGTCGATTTGCACCTGGAACTCAAATGTTTCAGGTTTTGGTTTTGTAATTATAATTTTGTTATTGTGAGCAGCTATATCATCATGTTTTGCAATTACCTTTTTAATTGGAAAAATAAATTCTTATAAAATGAATTACACTTCTCATAATGAGATGTTATAATATAATATAAATTTATACAATTTTTTAATATAACTTATTTTTCAATGGTAATTTCACAATTATATATAGTTATTATTTATAAAAGTATTTCACCTTAAGCTAATTGCAAACATAACGATGTATTATGTAATATTTTAGAAAGTTTAAAAATTTTATCATTCAATATTGAGAATTATTTCTATTATTATACATAGGATTGAAAAATTTATATAAATTATAATTAAATTGAGGTTAGGTTAAAAAAATCAAGTTGTATATATTATTATCGTTATTATTATGAGGATAAGTTCACATTGAATCCTTCTATAAGAATTTGTAAATCGATGTCATGGATATACTTTAGTTTTGTTTTAAGAATTTGATATTAGGATATTAAAGAACATAGAAGGAGTGGGAAAACACATGGATTTTTGTATTTTAATTATTGAATTCCCCTTAAATATTGTAAGAATATATTTGAAATTAAATTTTAGATTTTGTAATTTATGCATATTCTCTTTAATTTGATTTAAATAAATCATTGTTAGGAGGCTAAATAAAGTGGATAGAAAGAAAAACAGAATAATTTTTTCTTGAGTGGTTAAATCGATGCTTAAAAATTTCAAATCCTACTATTAAATGAAGGAAAAAGTGTAATTAACCATCCTAAACTTTATGGCTTTTGCATATAGGCACCCTAAACTTTAATTTTGTTCTGTTAATTCATCCTTAGAGTTTTACTATAGTTGTAATAGATCCTTTTGTTAAATATTCATTGAAATTAACGGTGAATTGATTATAACTTCATCTTTTTCAAATCATAACACCATTATATTTGATTAATAAAAATTAAATTTTAGTATTATGATTTTAAAAAGATGAATGATTATGATCAATTCACCGCTTATTTTTAATGAATCTTTAATAAAAGGATCTATTACAATAATAGTAAAACTTTAAGGATCAATTAGAATACAACTAAAGTTCAAGATACCTATTTAAAAAAGACATAAAGTTTAAGGTGTTTGAATTATTACATGAATTGGATTTATACTTTCAAAAATATAATTAGGATAATAAAGGAAGTGGTAGAGGTGGAAAATATATGGAATAATTTTTTTCCTTTTCTTGATTTTCCTCTTAATTATTTCAAGAACACACACACACACACACACACACACACATATATATATATATATATATATATATATATATACTTTTTTTTATTGAGAATATATATATTCTATTCAGTTGGTACTTAACAAATTAATAATTGGTGGTTGAATATAGCGGTAGGAAAGATAAATGGAATCACTTTTTTAATGTTCAATTTCAAAGAAATTCGGTGCAAACGATATTTATCATAGGTAATTGTGATTCAATAGTTGGATTGATAAAAAATATATCCTATGAAAAGTTATATACAGCATAACTATATTGAAAAGATTCCCTAGTTAGTAGAACGTTAAATGCATAAGAAACTGGCACATATAAAACATTTTAGATTACAATCTCTCAAATTTAGTATGGATTATTGCTATATAAAATATAATTAAATTGAAGTTAGGTTAAAATGTTCAATTTTTTTATATATGCTAGTATTTTTGATCCATGCATTGCATGAAATTTGTAGATTTATATTTGATTTTAAATTTTATTTTTAAATAATCACAATTGAAAACCTTCTACAGGTAGTGGACAAGGAATTGAATTTGATTGGATGGTATCTAATTCCCTGAGCAATGGCAATCAAAGCGTACGTAGTGAGGTAGTGGTGAGTTTGATTGGATGGTATCCAATTCCCTTAGCAATGGCAATCGAAGCGTACGTAGTGAGGTAGTGGTTTACAATTTAACTTTCAGATTTATATTTGATTTTAAATTTTAACAAATCGTTATTTGGTGGTTGAATTTGAATACAGTGATCGGAAAGATAAATGGAATCAATTTTTCAATAAAGAGAAGGGACAAAAATAATAATCACAATTTAACTTTTCAACACCTTTACATAAGAGAAAAGATTCCCTAGATAGTGGAGTATCAAATGCATAAGAAACTGACACAAGTAAAATTTTCTAGATTACAATTTCTGAAATTTAGCATAGATTATTATTGTATAAAATATAATTAAATTGAGGTTAGATTAAAATGTTCAGTTTGTTATATATGCTAGTACTAGTATTTTATGCCCATGTGATGCATGGGATAAAATAAAAACCTTTTTAATTGCAGTAAAAAATTAATTTTATGAAATTAATAGATTATAAAAATTAATGTATCTGATACAAAAACAGCAAAATGATTAATAAATATAAAATAGAAGAATACCAATGATTATATCTTTAATCAAATAAATAATAAAGAATAGTATGAAAGATAATAATAAAATAAATTTTTTATCTTTGATATTGCATTGAAAATTTGATCTTCATGTAAAACAATGCATTGAAATACAAATTTACATTAACGATGATAAAAATAATAATTTAAATAAAATTAATTTATATAAATATGATACAACTTGAATTAGAAAATAGAAGATTAAAATTAAAATGACGTAGCTGCTAGTGTGATCAAATAGATGTTCATTAACCAATTTCTTATTAAAATTTCGAATTTCAACTATTAAATATCATAATATTATTTTTTAAAGTTAATTACTATTTAGTTAAATAATTTATTGGTTAAATTTATTCATTTAATGGACAATTTGTAATTTTATGTGTCTTTTATTACATATAGCACACAATATTTTTATTTTCAATATTACAATATTTTGTAATCTTATTTTTTATGTGGTTCTAACTTATAGCAAATAGTTTACTATTTAAAATTTCCCTTTTAAATGAAAGATTTTTTTTTAATATTTGAATACATTTTAAAATTTTCTTTTTAAATGAATACATTTTTTTTCCTATATTTGAATTCTTTTTAAAAATTCCTTTTTTAAATGACTGTATATAATTTTTTTATTTGTTCCTTTTTTTTAACTTATTTTACTTTTTTTTTTCCAAATAAATGCATTTAATGCACAATGAATATTAGGGGTGTAAGCGGATTGGATTGATCCAATAAATCCGAAGATCTAAACCAAATCAAATCAAACCAATAGATTTAGTTTGGATTGATTCAAATAATCGATTCATTTTAAAGTTAAATCAAACCAAATCAATTATTATTGATTCAATTTCATGTTTTTTTATTTTTCAACTCGATTACCCAACTAACCAACCAGATCAACTAACTTCTTTTTCTTTTTTTTTTTTTAAATTTCCATTCTTTCAATTTTGTGCACATAAGTTTATAGTAATAGAGTCACTTTTTATCTTTTTTATCAATATTTGTTTGAGAAATTTTTCTATTCATACTACCATCAATAAGCATATCATAATCAAGTTTTATATTATTATTAGTTGTTATAAGAATAAAACTTTTTTAAAAATTGCAATTCTTTATTTTTTTTAACCCATTGACCCAAACCAAACCAACTCGATATTGATCAAATTAGTTTGGCTCAAATTTGTTGAAAAAAAATTTAAAAATCAAATCAAACTAGTCCAATTAAATTTGGTTAGTTCAATTTATTTTTTACTCAAATCCGATTTAAACCAACTTATTTACACTCCTAATGAACCTAATTGCGACACATGGAAAAGTTTCCATGTTATATCTTTTATTTTATTAGCAGTATAGATTTTTTATCTGAGCATTGCATAAGATTTTTAGATTTATATTTGATTTTAAATTTGATTTTTAAAAAAACACAATTGAAAACCTTCTCTAGGTAGTGGGCAAGGAATTGAATTTGATTGGATGGTATCTAATTTCCTTATCAATAGCAATCAGAGTGTGGTGAGGCAGTGGATCACAATTTAAATTTTAACATTCAAATTTATATTTGATTTTAAATTTTATTTTAAAATAATTATTATTTAACTTTCTCAATATATACCTCTCCATAAGAGGAAATATTCCTAGTGTAATGTCAAATGCATAAGAAATTGGCACATGTAAAACTTTCTAGATTACAACATCTAAAATTTAGTATAGATTTAGTATAGACTAGTGTGGGTGCTCGCATGATGCATGATAAAAATAATTTAGGAGTTATAAAAAAACATGCTTTTAATATTAGTTATAATATATTCTGTTGGAGGAGATGGCAAAAGGAGAGATGGAGATTTGAATTGTACACAGAAAGACAGACAAAGAAAGTAAAAGAGAGAGAAGGATGAAAGGCAAAAGAAAGCAAAACAAAAAAAAGAAACTAAAAAGAAGAGAAAATTTTAACATTCCTAAAATGCCTATAATTACTAAACTGCTTATAATATAAGGGTATTCATCACATTTTTAATTAAAAAATAGAGATAGTTTCGTAAGTTTAAAAAATTAAATCAAAAATATATTTTACAAAGACTAATATAGCCCTGAACAAATTTCCTCCATTGAAAGTTGGAGTTAGGATCGAGGATAATATCAAAAATAAATAAAATATTGTAAGATAAACCTTAAGGTGACATGTGTGCTCTGCAAACATTCACCCAGTGAAATGTTCAAAATAACCTTTTTCATTTTTGGATTAAATATTCCAAATAACCATGCTATCTTGAAGCAGAAGCTATACCCCTTAATTGGCCTCGTCACTCGAATTAAGTGCTATCAATCTTGTTTAAATAGTAGCGTATCTTTAATATATTCACTAATGAATGTTGGTGTCACCCAATAATATACCTAGGATACACTTATTATATGTATATAAGAAAAATCCACTTCCGTATTTTTTTAATCTTATCCCAATATTTCTTTATGAATCGTTCTTATATAAGAGAGACCCTCCAGCATACCAATTATCATTCCTATGTCCTTTCTACCCCTTGAGCTATATCACATCTTGGGCATGGTAATGAAGCATGCACCAACTTATCTCCCACATCACCCAAGTCATGAGGCATTCACTCGTAGCAAAACCACTCTAATTAACTCTCCCCTTGCTATCAGAAATTTGTCATATTAGATTTTATTCGGACTCTTACGAAGTTAGGTTAAACATTCAACACATGCACATGCATTCGATATCTTCACACGTGCTCATCATATCGTTTTAGCTATCATATCTCTACCCAAGTACATAACTTCCTTTAATTTCGTTCATAGTTGAGTTTTGATGCATCAGTAGAATTACTATCTTGTAATCTTGGGATCAAAATCCTAACAAATCTCTCTACTTACACTTACAGGATAAGATTGCATATATTTACTCTCCCAAATTCCACTAAGTTCGAGCATTGGACTGTCCTTCAATCTTCTCATTTCCAATGGCAAATCAAGTTCCAGATTACCTTCAATATCCATCCAATCCATTTTATATTCACCCAAATGAGAATCCATCCTCGGTTCTTGAGTCTCCTGTCCTCAGAGGAGAAAACTACCACACATGGGCTAGAGCCATGCGTGCGGCACTAATATCCAAAAACAAACTCGGTTTTGTGGATGGAACCATCCTTGCTCCTTCAACCACCGATCCTATGTATAATGCTTGGGAGAGATGCAACACGATGGTTCTTGCTTGGATCAATCACTCCATCTCTTCATCAATAGCGCAAAGCATATTTTGTAGAGATAAAGCATATGAAGCGTGGAGTGATTTGAAGGAAAGGTTTTCAAAACCTGATTTGCTGCACGTTGCCAATTTACTAGAACAATTTCATGGATTTCAACAAGGTAATTTATCTGTTGCTGAATACTTTGTTCATCTCAAGACTCTATGGGATGAGCTCGAGAATCTTCGGCCATTGCCACCTTGTGAATGCACAAGTCCTTGTCAGTGTAAAGTCTTTGATGTTGTGCGAGTTTATAGGCAGAATGAGTATGTCATGAAGTTCTTGAAGGGTCTAAATGATCAATTTGCTCATGTTAGATCACATATTATGCTTTTGGAGCCATTGCCATCGATTAACAAGGCTTTCTCTATGGTCCTTGATCAAGAAGAATTAGGTTCTAGTGAAGCACCAAATAAAGTGCATCCTCCTAAAAATCACATAACAATCCAATTTGCCGAGACTAATTCAAAGCAGGATTATCAACACTCCAAGATAAAGATAAAGTCTACCATGGGAAAGGGTGTGCAGAGAAGCTTTTCCATGGCCTCAAATCTTGGGAACTTTCTCCCTACTGGCACTAACCTAATATTTGGGGCATTGCTTCCAATCATCTATAAAAGTGGCCAGCGTTCAACATTCAACAACATCATGATGGCATTTGTTTTAGCCTTATGCGCTTTCTTCAGCTTCATCCTCTCATTCACTGATAGTTGCGAACTCCCATGTGGGGAGAAAACGAAAACGGTCTATGGATTTGTGACTGCAAAGGGTTTATGGGTTTACAACCCCAAAGGGTTTATTCGGGAAGATATGAACAAGTTGGAAGAAGATAGGTACAAGTTGGGATTTGGAGACTTTCTTCATGCTACAATGTCGCTGGTGGTGTTCCTGGTGATTGCTTTCTCGGATCATAGGGTCATAGAATGCTTTGTTCCTTTTCCTAGGCATGTGAATGATGTGGAACAAGTGATGCAGTGTTTGGTGTTGGTTGTGGGGTTTGTTTGCTCAAGTTTGTTTCTTTTGTTTCCAGTCCATAGGCGTGGCTTCGTGCCAACTTTGCCAAAGCTTGTCAGAGGCTAGCACACACTTTATTCTTATGTTGTTCCATTTAAGGTTTAATATTTTAACTCTGTATGGACTATTATTATCTTTCATTATAACTATATTTTTAATATAATTATTCAAATGCCAGGTGTTGAATGATTCAGTTAACCCAAAAAAATAAAAGTATTGAATGATTCAAAACAAAAAATTTTCTTGCCTTTACAGCACCTAAGAATACCTTCACGCCAATAGGATTATTTTGTGTTAATTGTCCGAAATAGGTATGATGGATCAAGGGTGCTGTTTGTATGGACAAGCCACAAATAAGTGTTTGTATTTATTTTTCTGCCGGATTCACTATTTGACTGACTTACTTAAAAAGAAAAAGCTATTAGACAAATGTGTATAACACATTATTCAGAGGCAAGTCAAAAAATTTTTTGTGAGGGTGTGGTCGATAATAAATCCCAATTTATGAGCATAAACATTAGTACTCCAATACCAATATTCCATCGGGTTCTAGTGATCGGGGATTTTTTTTTCTTTTTCTTGTAGTATTGAATATTAGAAATACGCAAATTTGTGTCAAGAAAGCCAAGACGTGGCAAGTTGTGTAGCAAGTTGGCGCAGTAGCCTTGGATTCACTAGTCCAAAAGAAAATTTCTCACGTTCACATTGGATTAAGGATTTCTTTAATTAATTTTTCTCTTTTTTCTCTTGCTCTACTTCTCTTCTTATACCTTAAACTTGAAAGTAAGACCTAACATGTTTCATAGAAAGAGAAATTTCTTCCGCTAAAATATAGAAGAAATACTACAGTCAAAACGTATTAGACTTTGCATGGTTGTTTTGGACCATAACATTTAATTTTGTGCTACACTTAATAAATTTAGGCGATGCTGAATGGTGAATTGTCTTTTGTGATATTCAACATTTTTATAAAATAAATTGTTAAAAAATGGAGGCTCAACCGCCTGAATGGTGGAACATTCCACAGCAATTACGTACAACCCAATAAATCTTCACCCATTTTAAGTGGCCACATCACCCATATACATATATACGAGAACGATTTTTGTACTCATAATTTTATATATTGTTTCGATATATAGAGATTAATGTACAAATAATAGGAGACTTCAATTATGCCTGTGATAAATATAATCCATATAGTACAATAATTAATAATAAATGTAAAATCATTTTACTTGATTCACCAATAATATAAATTAAATTCATAATCATTAATACACGATTTCTCATATTTTCTCATAAATTAATTTTTTATAAGTATAACTGAAATTACCAATTATTTATCGATAATTCTTTATATGTCTAATGATAAACTGCCAATTATATATAGATAATTCTTGGTTGGGTCACTCCTACCAACCATATACGAGAGTGGCTAGTGTTCATCACTCAGCACCACCATGATGGTCATTGTTGTAGGCCTTTTTGCTTCCTTCTGCTTCCTTTCCTCATTCACCGACAGTTTGGAACTCTCGGATAACAAAAGGAAAGAAAACTATATTCTATGGATTTGTTACTACAAAGGGGTTGTGGGTGCACAACCACAAGGTGTTTATTGAGGATGAAAGATACAAGCTGGGGTTTGGAGATGTTTTGCATGCAATGATGTCGGTGGCGGTGTTTTTGGCAATTGCTTTCTCGGATCATAGGTACAACTACAAACTGAATGCACTTGCAAAATTATCAAGCGATGTCAGAGGAATATAATGGGGGTGTAGCCAAGGTTGGAAGTTGTCGAATGAATTTCTGTAAGGCTAGCAATCTCAAAGAGGGTTTCCTGCACCTTCAAAATTGATCTCAGAACAGAAGGCAACTTTGAAGTCTATATATGCAGAATATCAGTTATTAGGCTTCGTCAGTTTAGTGATAAATTCGAATTTTTATTTGTGTTGAGCTACCTAATATGTTAATTCTTTTTATTTGGTAATTTAAACTGAGTATGTTGTGTTTGTTATTAACTGTCGATTTGCTCCTGGAACTCAAATGTTTCAGGTTGTAGTTTTGTAACTATAATTTTGTTATTGTGAGCAGCTATATCATCATGTTTGTTGCAATTACTTTTTAATTGGAAAAATAAATTCTTATAAAATGAATTACACTTTTCATAATGAAGTGTTATAATATAATTTAAATATATACAATTTTTTTAATATAACTTATTTTTCAATGGTAATTTCACAATTATATATAGTTATTATTTATAAAATTATTTCACCTTAAGCTAATTGCGTACATAACGATGTATTATGTAATATTTTAGAAAGTTTAAAAATTTTATCATTCAATATTGAGAATTATTTCTATTATTTATACATAGGATTGAAAAATTTATATAAATTATAATTAAATTGAGGTTAGGTTAAAATAATCAAGTTGTATATATTATTAACGCTATTATTATGAGGGTAAGTTCATATTGAATCCTTCTATAAGAATTTGTAAATCGATGTCATGGATATACTTTAGTTTTGTTTTAAGGATTTGATATTAGGATATTAAAGAACATAGAAGGAGTGGGAAAACACATGGATTTTTGTATTTTAATTATTGAATTCCCCTTCAATATTGTAAGAATATATTTTAAATTAAATTTTAGATTTTTGTAATTTATGCATATTTTCTTTAATTTGATTTTAATAAGTCATTGTTAGGAGGCTAAATAAAGTGGACAGAAAGAAAAATAGAATAATTTTTTCTTGAGTGATTAACTCGATGCTTAAAAGTTTAAAATTTTACTGTTAAATAAAGGGAAAAGTGTAATTAACCATCCTAAATTTTATGACTTTTACAAATAGGCACTCTAAACTTTAATTTTGTTCTGTTAATTCATCCTTAGAGTTTTACTATAGTTGTAATAGATCCTTTTGTTAAATATTCATTGAAATTAACAATGCACTGATTATAACTTCATCTTTTTCAAATCATAACACTATTATATCTGACTAATAAAAAGTAAATTTTAGTATTATGATTTTAAAAAGATAAATGATTATGATCAATTCACCGCTTATTTTTAATGAATCTTTAATAAAAGAATCTATTACAATAATAGTAAAACTTTAAGGGTTAATTAGAATAAAATTAAATTTCATGATACCTATTTAAAAGAGACATAAGGTTTAGGGTGTTTGAATTATTACATAAATTGGATTTATACTTTCAAAAATATAACTAGGATAATAAAGGAAGCGGTAGAGGTGGAAAAAATATGGAATAATTTTTTTTCCTTTTAGGTCTTGGTTATATATATATAGAATATATATATTCTTATTCAGTTGGGACTTAACCAATTAATAATTGATGGTTGAATATAGTGATAGGAAAGATAAATGGAATCAATTTTTTAATAAAGAAGAGGGACAAGAATAATAATCACAATTTAACTTTTCAATACTTTTCCATAAAAGAAAAGATTTCCTAATTAGTGGAATGTTAAATGCATAAGAAACTGGCATATATAAAACAATTTAGATTACAACCTCTGAAATTTAGTATAGATTATTACTGTATAAAATATAATTAAATTGAAGTTAGGTTAAAATGTTCAATTTTTTTATATATGCTAGTATTTTTTATCCATGCATTGCACGAAATTTTTAGATTTATATTTGATTTTAAATTTTATTTTTAAATAATCACAATTGAAAACCTTCTATAGGTAGTGGACAAGGAATTGAATTTGATTGGATGGTGTCTAATTCCCTTAGCAATGGCGATCACAGCGTACGTAGTGAGGTAGTGGTTTACAATTTAACTTTCAGATTTATATTTGATTTTAAATTTTAACAAATCGTTATTTGGGTGGTTGAATTTGAATACAGTGATCGGAAAGATAAATGGAATCAATTTTTTAATAAAGAGAAGGGACAAAAATAATAATCACAATTTAACTTTTCAATACCGTTCCATAAGAGAAAAGATTCCCTAGATAGTGGAATATTAAATGCATAAGAAACTGCCACATGTAAAATTTTCTATATTACAATTTCTGAAATTTAGTATAGATTATTATTCTATAAAATATAATTAAATTGAGGTCAGGTTAAAAAGTTCAGTTTGTTATATATTCTAGTACTAGTATTTTATGCCCGTGCGATGCATGGGATAAAATAAAAACCTTTTTAATTGCAGTAAAAAATTAATTTTATGAAACTAATAGATTGCAAAAATTAACGTATCTGATACAAAAATAGCAAAATGATTAATAAATATAAAATAGAAGAATACCAATTGATTATATCTTTAATCAAATAAATAATAAAGAATAGTATGAAAGATAATAATAAAATAAATTTTTAATCTTTGATATTGCATTGAAAATTTGATCTTCATGTAAAACAATGCATTGAAATATAAATTTACATTAACAATGATAAAAATAATAATTTCAATAAATTAATTTATATAAATATCATACAACTTGGATTAGAAAATAGAAGATTAAAATTAAAATGACGTAACTGTTAGTGTGATCAAATAGATGCTCATTAACCAATTTCTTATTAAAATTCCGAATTTCAACTATTAAATATCATAATATTATTTTTTAAAGTTAATTACTATTTATTTAAATAAGTTGTTGGTTAAATTTATTCATTTAATGGACAATTTGTAATTTTATGTGTTTTTTATTACATATAGCACACAATATTTTTATTTTCAATATTACAATATTTTGTAATCTTATTTTTTATGTGGTTCTAACTTATAGCAAATAGTTTACTATTTAAAATTTCCCTTTTAAATGAATTTTTTTATATTTGAATAATTTTTAAAAATTTCTTTTTAAGTGAATGCATTTATTTTTTTCTATATTTTAATTCTTTTTAAAAATTCCTTTTTTAAATGAGCGTATATAATTTTTTTATTTGTTCCTTTTTTTAAAACTTATTTTACTTTTTTTTTTCAAATGAGCGTATATAATTTTTAATAATTTTTTTTATTTGTTGCTTTTTCCCTTAAATCTTTGTTTCCGAAGGTATTATTAAAATTCGTAAACCCACAAATAAGAGCGTTTTGATGAAAATGAAGCCAACTCAAAAGGTTACCAACATTACCAGTCAGTTACCAGCAAATTATGATAAAGATACCAACAATTTGGGTTAACTTGCCAACATATATAGGAACACTAGATTTGCTTTATTCTTCAAATCTTTATTTTTGGAGGATTTACTAATTTATCAAACCCACTAATAAAAGCATTTCATTGAAATTGAAGCCAACTTAAAAAGTTACCAATATATCTAGGAATGCTACATTTGTGTTTTTTCTTCAAATCTTTATTTTCGGAGGTATTAGTAAAATTCTGAAACCCACAAACAAGAGCGCTTTGTAGAAAATGAAGCAAACTCAAAAAGTTACCAATATTGCCAGTCAATTACTAGCAAATTCTGATCAAGGTACCAACAATTTGTGTCAAGTTACTAACATATATAGGAGTATTAGATTTGCTTTTTGGTTCCAATATTTTTTTTCGGAGGTAGTATTAAAATTCTCAAACCCACAAACAATAGTGTTTTGTTGAAAATGAAGCTAACTGAAAAAGTTACCAACATTGCTAATTAGTCACCAGCAGATAGTTATCAAGGTACCAACGATTTGAACCAAGTTACCAACATGTCCAGGAACAGTAGATTTGTTTTGTTTCTCAAATATTTGTTTTTGGAGGATTTATTAAATTCTCAAACCCACAAACAAGTGCTTTTTGTTGAAAATGAAGCCGACTCAAAAAGTTACCAACATATCTGTGAATGCTACATTTGTTTTTTTTCTTTAAATCTTTATTTTCAGAGGTATTATTAAAATTCTAAAACCCACAAATAAGAGCGTTTTGTTGAAAATGAAGCTAAATAAAAAAGTTACCAACATGCCAGTCAATTACCAGCAAATTGCAATCAAGGTACCAACAATTTGTGCCAAATTACTAACATATTCAGGAATATTAGATTTGCTTTTTTCTTCCAATCATTATTTTCGGAGGTATTATTAAAATTCTCAAACCCGCAAACAAGAGTGTTTTGTTGAAAATGAATCTAACTCAAAAAGTTACCAACATTGCCAGTCAGTTACTAGCAAATTATGATCAAGGTACCAATATTTTGGGTCAAATTACCAATATATCTAGGAGCACTAGATTTGCTTTATTCTTCAAATCTTTATTTTTGGAGAATTTATTAAATTCTCAAACCTACAAACAAGTGCGTTTTATCGAAAATAAAACCAAATCAAAAAGTTACCAATATTGCCGGTCAGTTTCCAGTGAATTGTCATCAAGGTATCAATGATTTGGATCAAGTTACCAACATATTCAAGAACACTAAATTTGCTTTATTTTTCAAATCTTTGTTTTTGCAGGATTTATTAAATTCTCGAACCTACAAACATGTGCTTTTTGTTGAAAATGAAGCTGACTCAAAAAGTTACCAACATATTTGTGAGTGCTACATTTGTTTTTTTCTTCAAATCTTTATTTTCAGAGGTATTATTAAAATTCTGAAACCCATACATATGAGCGTTTTGTTGAAAATGAAGCTAAATAAAAAATTTACCAATATTGCCAATCAATTACTAGCAAAAATCAAGGTACCAATAATTTGTGCCAAGTTATTAACATATCCAAGAATATTAGATTTGCTTTTTTCTAACAATCATTGTTTTCGGAGGTATTATTAAAATTCTCAAACCCGTAAACAAGAGCATTTTGTTGAAAATGAAGCTAACTCAAAAAGTTAGCAATATTACCAGTCAGTTACCAGCAAATTATGATCAAGGCACCAATATTTTGGATCAAGTTACCAATATATCCAGGAACAGTAGATTTGCTTTACTCTTCAAATCTTTATTTTTGGAGAATTTATTAAATTCTCAAACCCACAAACAAGTGCGTTTTGTTGAAAATGAAGCCAAATCAAAAAGTTACTAACATTGGCAGTCAGTTTCCAGCGAATTGTCATCAAGGTATCAACAATTTGGGTCAAGTTACCAACATATTAAGGAATACTAATTTGCTTTATTTTTTAAATCTTTGTTTTTGCAGGATTTGTTAATTTCTCAAACCACAAACAAGTGCGTTTTGTTGATAATGAAGCTGACTTAAAAAGTTACCAATATTGCTAGTCAGTTACTAGCAAATTGTGGTCAAGACACCAACAATCATGGTTAAGTTACCAATATATCCAAGAATACTAGATTTGCTTTATTCTTCAAATCTTTATTTTTGGAGGATTTATAAAATTCTCAAACCCACATACAAGAGCGTATTGTTGAAAATGAAGCTAACTTAAAATGTTACCAACATTGCCAGTCAGTTACCAACAAATTGTGATCAAAGCACCAACAATTTGGGTCTAGTTACCAACATATCCAGAAATACTAGATTTGTTTTATTCTTGAAATATTTGTTCTTGGAGGATTTATTAAATTCTCAAACCCACAAATAAGAGCGTTTTGTTGAAATTGAAGCCAACTCAAAAAGTTACCAATATTTCCAGTTAGAAACCAGCAAATTGTGATTAAGGTACCAACAATTTGTACCGAGTTACCAATATATCTAAGAATACTATATTTGCTTTGTTCTTCAAATCTTTGTATTTGTAGGTATTATTAAAATTTTCAAACACACAAATAGGAGCATTTGGATAAAAATTCAGCTAACTCAAAAAGTTATTAACATTGCCAGCCAGTTACCAACAAATTGTGATCAAGGTACCAATAATTTGGACCAAATTACCAACATATCTAAGAATACTAAATTTGCTTTGTTCCTCAAATCTTTGTCTTTGGAGGTATTATTAAACTTTTCAAACCCACAAATAGGAGAGTTTGTATGAAAATTAAGCCAACTCAAAAAGTTACCAACATTGCCAGCCAGTTACATTAAAATTGTGATCAAGGTATCAACAATTTGGGCCAAGTTACCAACATATCTAAGAATGCTAGATTTGCTTTGTTCTTCAAATCTTTGTGTTTAGAGGTATTATTAAACTTTTCAAACCGACAAATAGGAGCATTTGGATGAAAATTAAGCCAACTTAAAAAGTTTCTAACTGTTCGGAGGTGGGTTACCTGAGAAGGTTCCGAACTAAGATTGGGATCTAAAGCTGCTCCTGGTGTGATCGGCGTGTAGATGGGGTGAAGATCCACAACGAAAGGGGATATCTGCAAGGACTTCGATGCTCAAGTCAGTAAGTGCATGAAGTGTATTAGAATTAGGTCAAAAAATACTTGAGGTCCGTAATAGGACTTATATATGAGTAGGTGGTTGAGAGAAGATGGGGATATGGTTCCACCATCGTAGGGGATGACTCGGGACGTCCATTAACTTAGGACTGATGGATGGATCTGAGGTTACCACCAATACGCAAGGTGAGTACATTCCGCGGTGTTAGGGAATCATTGCTTTAATTTAGGTTTGGGCCCCATCTCAGATTTGTGTCTGAGATGAGTACTGGACAGTAACAAATCCGACCTTTATTTGGGCTTAGCCATTGGGCTGAGTTGGGCTTGTATACTCCAGTCCAAAACAATGCCCTCAACTTGGTGACCAAAGTGACTTCTTCGGGTGCCGAGTTCTCTACGATTATCCGACTTAATATCCTGTGTTCCGAGAGTAGATCGCCATCTTTTGAATGATTTTGACATTTGCTTTTGGTAACCCTTTGAATCTTCGGGAAGCGGTGACGTCTTTTCACCTTGTAGGTCGTGTTTGTCATCCCGTACGGACAAGTGTCTTTTTGGCGCCTCGTGTTGGGCACCTCATTATTTGAATTGGGGTTCTCTTTCCACTTTTGTCCCTAATCCCTTTGTGGAAAAAGTCGTTCCAAGCCCTTAATGACGTTTGGGTTGCACGGAAAAGGGGCATCTGCACGCCTATAAATGTTGCTCTAGGCCATCGTTTCACCATTTCTTTGCTTGCCACAATTCCTGTAGTGAAGGAGAAGTGATCGATTCCTTGTGTTAACACCGTCTCAAGTGATCGTCTCTTCTTGCACCAACGCAGTCTCCTGTATTTGCTTACTAGTAGCAGGTATGCCTTTTCCTTTTGTTTTCTGCTTCTATAACTTATATGTTTCGTTGAATGGGATATTAGTGGTGGTTTGATTTTCACTAATCCATATTTCTTTTGTACTTTGGGGTGGTTTCAACCCTATTCCGCTTAGTCTTTTCACTTTCGCTGCCCACCGACGGCTTTTCGTATAGAGGGAAACTATCGTAGGGGGCCTGTTTCTTCAGTTTCCATTTTATTTCTGAGGATTTCCGACTTAGGCTTTTCCTGAGTTTGTGACGTAGGGGTGATTTCCTTTATAGATTGTCCGGGATCACGAAAATGGTTAAAAAAAAAGCTCTAACTTTTCCTCCCGAGATCAACTTCATCTATCGGTGGGTTGATCCCGAGGTCCTTAGGACTCCTTCGGTCGTAACCCCGGAGTTCCTTACTCATTTCAGAGAGGAGAACCTTATCTTGCCGGAGGGCAAGTACGAGGAGGAATACTATTTGGAGGCTCCCAATTCGAGTAAGAGAGTGAGTGACTTTAACCTTCAAGGTGGCCTCAGTAGATGTGGTGTTACGACGTCCTTATCTCCAAGCTAGGAGTTCGGATTTTGTTTACCCACTTTCAATTGGAGATTCTGCGCTAGACTGAGGCCGCTCCTTCTCAACTGCATCTGAATAGCTGGGTGATGATTCAGGGGTTTGAGATCATCTATGAACATCTCGGATTAATGCCATCCTCGGATGCTTTCTTTTTCTTGTTCACTCTGACCCGACCTACTGGTGGTGGATTAACCTCAGGATGGTTGTCCTTCCGAGCTCACATCAATCGGAAGGTATTTCTTCTATATGAGGAATCCTTCCACAATTTCAAACCTGTTTACTTTAAGGTTTTCAGGTGCCCGAACTCGATTCTTTTTTGGGGGACCTTAGAGGGAGAGCATCAGTTTAATGTCTTTTGGCGCAAGTATTTTAGCTCTCCCCAGATAGCAGAGAGTTCCCTTAAGCCCGAGGAGAATGCTATTGTTGACTTCCTCCTCGAATACTTTGGGAAGAATCATCTGAACCTAAAAAACATAGTTGGCATAGAGCCCGGGGAGGTTAGACGATACTTAGGTTGTTGTCTTTCTATTATTGCTGCATCTTCTGCCTCCTTTCTTTATTATATACTTATTGTTAACGTCTGTTTTGTAGATGAGATGGCTCCGAAGTCCGCCCTTGCCAAGTTTCGACGAAGGATACTGAAGATGCCACATAAGGGGGATGGGAGTAATAGGCCAAAATCGATGGGGTTTGGAGAACCAATGTTTACTCCTATTCCCGATGAGGCAGCCCCGGAGGCTCAGCCTTCTAAGAAACAAAAATCAAAGAAGGCGGCCAAAGAGAAGTCCATGACTACCAACCCCGAGAGTCTTCCTTCGTCAAAGGAGAGGTCCGAAATCCATGTAATGGATAAGGATTTTCTTTATTCCTACTTCATGGATAAGGAGCTGATGGTCCCCGCCCCCCTCAAATGCCTAGAAGGTGACAACAAGAACTTGGTTGCAAAATTCCAATGGGCCGGGCGCACCATGCTAAAGTTGGAGACCCTACTCCTATACTCGGAGCCAGTTATTACTTCCAGTGTTCGAGCTAGGGAGGAGTTCAAGGTCTTGAAGAGGATGTTCTCCCTTCTTCAAGATGAGAAATCAGCTTTGGAGAAGGTCAAGCAGGATAAGATCAACAGGCTGAAGGAGGCACTTGAGTCGAGGGACAAGCAATTGGAGGATTCCCGTTCTTGGGTGTCAGAACTCCAGAAGGATTGCGCCGACTCTTCGGAGGCTGCGGCTAGAGCGAGGGACGAGGTGGCTCACGTGGAGCAGCTATGGGCAAAATCGATCGAAGAAATTAAGGAGTCTCTTCTGAAGCAGTGCCAGATTATTTGCCCCGAAGCTTATTTTAGCGAGGTCGGGTTGGACAAAACTATAGTTGATGGTCACATCATAGTAGCTCCAGAAGAAGATGACGAAGGAGCCGACAATCCTCGAATTGATCCCAAGAACTCGGCATCTAACCCTTGACATGTTTGTATTTTTTTATTTTGTATTGCCCTATTATGGGCCCTTCTTGTAATGAATATTTGCCCAGTCTCCGGGGTCTTGTAATGAAATTTGTCTTATTTTACGGTTATATTTGTTGCCTATTTTGTTAATTGATGCGCCTGTTCTTCGCCCAAGTTATACCTTGAAGGGAATATTGGCAGCACCTTTATTGCTTTACCGAACTGGATGTTATTCGAGTTGGATTTCCTTATAGGCTAGAACTCGAACTTATTTTGTTTGCTCATTCACGCGAGAGCCATGACTGACTCGAGGTATAAGATCGGATTCGATTAAGTCCGATTTTGTTTACATTAGGAATATGCGATCTCTTTCCGAGTTGTTATATGGGGATTTATTTTTCTCGACTAAGGGGTGATCAATCCCTTAGGAGAACTAAAGTGGGTTGGGAGTGTTAAATAATAACCACGGAAGTATAACGAGAAATGAAGGGAAGAAGATGATGACACAATAAAAATAATGGAAGTAAGATAATATTGTAGCAAAGATAATGTTTAATAGCAGAATAAAGAAAAAATGTAAAAGCAAGAAACAGAGAAGAATTTACAAGTTACTTCTCAGCCCATGGAGTTTCGCCTCGTTAAAACCTCCCCAGGAAAATCCAGTGGGACAAAACCCGAGGTAGGAAAAAAGAATATGGCTACCTCGCATGGTATGTACATCAGATGAAAAATTTTTGGAGGTTAGAGGAGTTCCATGATCTCGGAATTTCTGTGCCCGATAGTGTGGAGAGTTTGTATGCTCCCTTTCCTAAGGCGTCGATAACTCTATATGGGCCTTTCCAGTTTGCAACTAATTTTTCATGGCCCACAGGAGGCCTTCTGATATCAGCATGTTGGAGAACCAAATCGTCTTTGTCAAACATCCGAGGTATTACCTTGGCATTGTATCTTTGGGAGATTCAATATTGCAGCGCCTTCTCCCTTAGATGAGCTATTTCCCTTGCTTCATTGGACAGGTTGGATTCCTCCTGAAGTGCTTGGTAGCATATGGGTCAAAACATGACGCACGGGCTTATCTCCTCGACTTCGATCGGTATCATTGCGTCCACTCCGTAAGTCAACTTGAAAGGAGTTTCTCCCGTCGTTGAATGCGGGGTGGTTTGGTAGGACCATAGAATGCTCCCGAGCTCATCGGCTCATATCCCCTTTGCCTCATTAAGTCTTTTCTTCAGGTCTCGTAAGATGACTTTGTTGGCAACTTCTGCTTGACCGTTTGCTTGGAGGTGCTCGACCGAAATGAAGTGGTGTTTGACATTGTGGCTCGAGAGAAATCTTTAGAACTTTTGATCTATGAACTCAATTCCGCTATCAGTGACGAATAAGTCGGGTATTCCTAAGCAAGTGAAAATATTTCTCCATACGAACTTCTGAGCTTAGGAGATAGTGATGGTGGAAAGTGGCTCTGCCTCTATCCACTTCGTGAAATAATTTATTGCCACAATCAGGTATTTCACTTGTCACGAGGCGAGTAGGAAGGGACCTAGGAGGTTGAGTCCCCACTTGTTGAAAGGCCAGGGGGACATAATCGATATTAGTTCATCGGAAGGGGTAAGGTAAAAGGTGGCGTGTTTCTGGCAGTTGGAGCACTTCGGTGCATACTCGACCGAGTCCTTGATCATTGACGGCCAATAGAATCCAGCTCGCAATACTTTCAATGCAAATGACTTTCCTCTGAGATAATGGCCACAAGAATGTTCGTGGACTTCTTCAAGAATAGCAAGAACCCGATCTGGCCCCACACACTTGAGCAGTGGCTGGGACAGTCCCCTTCTAAATAATTATTCACTGATGAAGGTGTAGTAGGAGGCTTCTCTGGCTAGCCTCCTGGCATCGATGGGATGTTCTGGTCGGGTTCCATTCTGCAAGTATTAAACGATCAGGGTCATCCAGTTTAGAGATTCATCGATGGATAAGATCAGAAGAGGATCTGTGATTGAGGGAAGCTTCAAAGTCTCTTGGATCAAACTCTAGTTATTTTCTCCGGGCTTAATGCATGCCAGCTTTGAGAAGATGTCAGCTCTAATATTCTCTTCTCTGGGAACATGTCAGAATTCTATACTTGAAAATCCTTTTATGAGTTCTCTTACTTTCATAAGTTACTTTTACAATAGAACATCTTTAGCTTGGTATGTCCCGACAACTTAGGAAGTCACGACTTGAGAGTTGCTGCATACCGAAAGTCGGGATACTCCAACGCCTTTTACTAACTTCAGGCCAGCAATGAGGGCCTTGTATTCGGCCTGGTTATTGGAAACCAAGAAGTCGAATTTAATTGAGAGCTCGACGATTATTTCACCCTCTTTTTAAAGAATCGCCCTGGCTCCGCTTGCCTTTGAGCTGGAGGCTCCGTCTACATGCAACGTCCACCCTGGTTCTGGGGTACCCACCTCGTCCACCATTTCGGCTAGGAAATCTGCCAGTGCTTGAGGTTTAATAGCCATCTTTAGTTCATATTGGATGTCGAATTAAGAAAGTTCCACAGACCATGATACCATCCTACCTGCCAAGCTCGATTTTTGTAAGATTTGCCAGATCGGCTGGTCAGTTTGGACGATGATCGTATGGGCTTGAAAATATTGTCGAAGCCTTTGTGTTGTTGTAACTAGGGCTAGGGCAACCTTATCAATTTTTCAATATCTCATCTTGGGTCCTTGAAGTACTTTGCTGATTAAGTATATTGGGTGCTATTGTTGCTAACTGAGAGATACAAGATCAGTAGTTTTCCTTCCCTAGGCTTGCTCAGGATAGGAGGGCGGGAAAGATACTCCTTGAAGTCAGAGAAAGTGGCTTCACACTCTGGCATCCACTCGAAAGTATTCCCCTTTTTCAAAAGAGAAAAGAAGGGAATGGCTTTCCAGGTCGACGCAGCCATGAATCTTGAAAGGGAGGCGATTCTTTCTGTGAGGCATTGTACTTCCTTTACTATTGTCGAATTTTTCATTTGCAAGATTGCTCTGCATTTGTCGGGGTTTGCTTCAATTCCTCAATGCGTGAGCATGAATCCTAAAAATTTTCCGGCTTCCACAGCAAATGCACACTTGTGTAGGTTTAGTCTCATATTATGCTGTTGGAGGTGATTGAACACGACCTCAAGGTCGGACAGGAGATTTCCTTCTTCTCGAGACTTGATCAACATATCATCGATGTAAACCTCCATCAAATCCCCGATCAGCTCTGCGAATACCTTATTCATAAGTCTCTGGTATGTGGCTCCCGCATTCTTCAAACCGAACGGCATGACCTTGTAACAATAATTGGCCGTTGGAGTGATGAATGCCATTTTTTCTTCGTCAAGATGGCACATCGGGATTTGATTATATCCAGAGTAGGCGTCTATGAAGGTGAGCAATCGGAAATCGGAGGCGACATTTACTAACCCATCAATGCTTGGTAAGGGATATGGGTCCTTCGGCAGGCCTTGTTCAAGTCGGTGTAATCAACGCACATTCGTAATTTTCCATTGAACTTTTTGACCATCACGACATTAGACAACCATGTCAGGCATACGACCTCACGTATGAATCCGGCGTCAAGGAGGTTTTGGACTTACTTCTGGACCGCGAGGGCTCTATCTGGGCTCATTTTCCTTCTCTTCTGAGTTATTGGCTTTAAGCCAGGGAAGATAGAGAATTCGTGGGACATGAACTTTGGGCTGATTCTGGGCATATCGGCTGCAGTTCAAGTGAACTAGTCCGCATTGGACTTGAAGAAGGTGACTAAGTCTTGTTTCAACGTGGTTGGAAGGTTTTTGTTGATCCGAGTTGTTTACCTGCTTTCCTTTCCAATTTGGATCTCTTCAAATTTGCCATCTAGCTCCGGTCTTTCCCCTTCAACTTTCCTTGTATCCAGGTCGACCATCATGACTTTCAAAGCATTGGGGGGTCAAGCACTGCCCTGGGACACCTCCTTTTGCTGCCTTTGGATTTCGAGGCTAACATTGCAGCATCGTGAGCCACGACCTGGTCCGCTTTTACCGTGGCGATTTCTCCTTTGTTAGTAAAGCACTTCATGGTCAGGGATGCTGTTGAGATAACCGCACTTATCTTGTTCAACATCGGTCTTTCGAGTATCATGTTGTAGGTCGAGGCGCAGTCGACAACTAGGAAGTTAACTTTAACCGTCCGGGTTTTAGGTCGAGACCCCAGGGTTAGATGGAGGGTGATGAATCCCTAGGGGTGGACTTTTTCCCCGAAAAATCCGATCAACTATTCCGTGTGTGTTTGGAGGTCGTCGTTATTTAATCCGAACTTATCAAATGCATCTCGGAATAAAATATCTGCCGAGCTCTTTTGGTCGATGAACACCCTTTTTACTTCGGCATTGACCATTGCTACAGAGATCACCATAGGGTTGTCATGCTCGGGAGTCACACCTTCGAGGTCGGAGCTCGAGAAGATGATATCTGGTGCTGGCTATGGTGTCGGAGTTAGCTTTTTTATCTTCTCTGAAGATACGTTAAGGACTTCTTGCAAATGCTTTTTCCGTGATGACTTAGTCGTTCCACTACCTGCGAAACCTCCAGCGATGACGTTGATAGTCCTGGTAATCTGTTCTTCATTGTTGCCCTGATTTCCTTTTGGTTCTGAGGTTCTCTGGTTCCTCGGATTCCGCCTTTCCTCGTCCCCTTGATCGGAAGCTCATCTTCTTCGTGGACTTCTTTGGGAAGCCACATATTTTGCCAATCTGCCTTCCTTTATCAATTGTTCTACGGCATCTCGGAGGTCGTAGCAATCCTCGGTTCTGTGCCCGAAGCCGTTGTAATATTCGCAAAATAAGGACTTGTTCGTGTTGGCCCTCATTTTGAGAACCTTCGGCTTAGGAAACCTTTCGACTTGACTGACTTCTCGGAACAGGTCGGATAGGGATACGGATACGTTAAAGGAGTATATTCATTATATTTACCGACCCTTGAACGTACGTCCTTCCTCAGGTGTTCGTCTTGATTGCCAGTCTTCTTGTCGGATTGGTGCCTTCCTGGGTTGGTAGTGGCTTTCTCCGTTTCTTCGATAAAGATGTATTTCTTAGCTCTCATTTGCATTTCTTCGGGGGATTGCGGCGGCCTTTTGGATAACGAAGTTTTGAATGGTCCAGGTTGTAGTCCATTTAGTAGCATCAAAATTGCTGCTTGGGTCTGCACCTCGTCAACAAGCAAAGTTTCGGCGTTATATTACTCGAGAAAATCTCGGAGCGACTCATTTTGTCGTTGGTGTATGCCTAGGAGGCTGGAGATTGGCTTAGGTTTGAACTTCTTGGTAGTAAAGTGGGCCAAGAATAGCGAGACAAGATTGAAAAATCGATTGATCGACCTGGGTGGAAGAAAGTTAAACCATTTGAGTGCAGCTTTTTTCAAGGTGATCGGGAATGCTTGGCATCTGACAGGATCTGAGACTCCAGCCAATGCCATCCTTGATTTGAAAGCATCCATATGCTCTTGGGGATCAGTACTCCTATCATATGGTTCCATGTCAGAGGGCGACTTGAAACCTCTAGGTGGCTGAGTTCCCATAATGAAGTCGGAGAATGGCATGTCATCGCAATCTCGGGGTCCTCGTAATGTTCCTCGCCTCGCCTCACATGTCTATCATTGTAAGAGGTCGGGATTCAGAGCGTTCGAGGTGGCGATGATCACTTTTCGCCCGATGTTCTCTATGATTGTTGTTGACACTCCCACATGGCAAGTTCCCTCAATGACGGCGTTCAGTGCTGCAATTGCGTTCTCTTGGACTTTGGTCTCCGTAATGGTCTAGGCTTCTATCATGGTGGCGTCGGTGCCTCTCCCGACGTCATTTTCGATTGGCTTCCTTTATGCGATCCAAATTGTTCTCCAACTTTTGGATGCGGGTGGCTTGCTCCCGCATCAAGGTTAGCATCTCGACGAGTGGGTCAGTGTTGTCCTGAGGGAGGATTTCCACCCTGGAGGCAACCACGTTCCTCGCGGCCCGGATGATAGAGCGGTGAGATGTTGAGTTCTGCTGGTGGTGGTGGTCTTTGGGGTCCAAAGCCAAATCAGAAGTTGTGCGACCGTTCACCAGTGGTTGGTGTTTGCTTGCAGGGCCATGTGCCATCATGCACTCCTACATAGGGTGTAAAGACATTAGTGTGAATTCCGCCCTGGTACGGTATTAAGTAGCATTTGAGTTCCCACAAACGGTGCCAATGTTCGAAGGTGGGTTACTTGAGAGGGCTTCAAACCGAGATTGGGAACTAAAGCTGCTCTTAGTGTGATCAACGTGAAGATGAGATGAAGATCCACAACGAAAGGGGGGTACTTGCAAGGACACCAATGCTCAAGTCAGTGAGTGCAGGAAGTGTATTAGAATTAGGTCGAAAAAAATACCTGAGGTTCGTAATAGGACTTATATATTAATAGGTGGTTGAGAGAAGATGGAGATATAATTTCACTATTGTAGTGGATGACTCGGGACGTCCATTAGCTTGGGGCTGATGAATGGGTCCCAGTTTACCAATAATACGCAAGGTGAGTACGTTCCGGGGTGTTAGGAAATCATTGCTTTAATTCGGGTTTGGGCCCCATCTCGGATTTGTGCCCGAGATAAGTACTGGATAGTAACGAGTCTGACCTCTGTTTGGGCTTAGCCATTGGGCCGAGTTAAACTTGTATACTCCAGTCCGGAACACCAACATTGCTAGCCAGCTACCAAGAAATTGTGATCACGGTACCAATAATTTCGGCCAAGTTACCAACATATCCAAAAATACTGATTTACTTTGTTCTTTAAATCTTTATTTTTTGAGATATTATTAAACTTTTGAAATGCACAAATTGGAGCATTTTCATGAAAATTAAACCAATTCAAAAAGTTACTAACATTGCCAGCCAATTACTAACAAATTGTGATCAAGGTGCCAATAATTTGGGCCAAGTTACCAATATATTCAAAAATACTATATTTACTTTGCTCTTCAAATCTTGGTTTTTGCAGGTATTATTAAACTTTTCAAATCCACAAACAGGAACATTTGGATGAAAATTAAGCCAACTCAAAAAGTTATCAACATTGCTAGCCAGTTACTAACAAATTGTGATCAAAATACCAATAATTTGGGATAAATTACCAATATATTCAGAAATACTAGATTTGCTTTATTCTTCAAATCTTTATTTTGGGAGGTATTATTAAATTTCTAAAACCCGCAAACAGGAGCATTTGGATGAAAATAAAGCCAACTTAAAAAGTTACTAACATTGCCAGCTAGTTACCAATAAATTGTGATCAAGGTACCAACAATTTGGGCCAAGCTAACAACATATCTAAGAATGCTAGATTTATTTTGGTCTTCAAATCTTTGTGTTTGGAGGTATTACTAAACTTATCAAACCCACAACAGGAGCATTTGGATGAAAATTAATCCAACTTAGAAAGTTATCAATATTGCCAGCCAGTGACTAATAAATTGTGATCAAGGTAACAAGAATTTGGGTCAAGTTATCAACATATCCAAAAATACTAGATTTGCTTTGTTATTCAAATATTTATTTTTTGAGGTATTATTAAACTTCTCAAACCCACAAACTGGAGCATTTGGATGAAAATTAAGCCAACTCAAAAAAGTTACTAATATTACTAGCCAGTTACCAATAAATTAAGATCAAGATACCAATAATTTGGGCCAAGTTACCAACATATCCAGAAATACTAGATTTGATATGTTCTTCGAATATTTGTTTTTGGAGGAATTATTAAACTTCACAAACCCACAAATAGGAGCATTTGGATGAAAATTAAGCTAACTCAAAAAGATATCAATATTGCCAGTCAATTACCAACAAATTGTAATCAAGGTACCAACAATGTGGGTCAAGCTACCAGCATATCCAAAAATACTAGATTTGTTTTGTTCTTCGAATCTTTGTTTTTGGAGGTATTATTAAACTTCTCAAACCCACAAACCAGAGCTTTTGGAAGAAAATTAAGCTAACTCAAAAAGTTACAAATATTGCTAGCTAGTTACCAACAAATTATGATTAAGGTAGCAATAATTTGGGCCAAGTTACAAACATATCCAAAAATACTAGATTTATTTTGTTATTCAAATCTTTGTATTTTGAGTTATTATTAAACTTCTCAAACCCACAAACAGGAGCGTTTTGATGAAAATTAAGCCAACTCAAAAAGTTACGAACCATGTCAGCCAGTTACCAACAAATAAAGATCAAGGTATCAACAATTTGGGCTAAGTTACCAACATATCCAAAAATACTAGCTTGCTTTGTTCTTCAAATCTTTGTTTTTGGAGATATTATTAAAGTTCTCAAATCGATAAATAAGAGGGTTTGGATGAAAATTAAGCCAACTCAAAAAGTTATTAATATTGTCAGCCAGTTATCAACAAATTATGATTAAAGTACTAATAATTTTGGCCAAGTTGCCAACAAATCCAAAAATACTAGATTTACTTTGTTCTTCAAATCTTTTTTTTTTAGGTATTATTAAACTTTTCAAACCCACAAACAGGAGCATTTGGATGAAAATTAAGCTAACTCAAAAGGTTACCAACATTTTTAGCCAGTTACCAATAAATTGTGATACCTTAAAGTACCAATAATTTGGGCCAAGTTACCATCATATCCAGGAATACTAAATTTGCCTTGTTCTTCAAATCCTTATTTTTGGATGTACTGTAAAACTTTTCAAACCCACAAATAGGAGTATTTAGATAAAAATTAAGCAAACTCAAAATGTTACCAACATTGCCAGCCAGTTACCAACAAATTATTATCAAGGTACCAATAATTTGGGCCAAGTTACCAATATATCGAGAAATACGAGATGTGCTTTGTTCATCAAATTTTCTTTTTTGAGGTATTATGAAACTTCTCAATCCCCCAAATACGAGCGTTTGGATGAAAATTAAGCCAACTCATAAAGTTATGAACATAGCCAGCCAATATCCAACAAATTGTGATTAATGTACTAACCCTTTGAGCCATGTTACCAACAAATCTAAGAATACTTGATTTGCTTTGTTCTTCAAATCTTTATTTTTGGTGGTATTATTAAACTTTTCAAACACACAAATAGGAGCGTTTGGATGAAAATTGAGTTAACTCAGAAAGTTACCAATATTGCCAACCAATTACCAACAAATTAAGATCAAGGTACCAACAATTTGGGCCAAGTTACCAACATATTTAAAAATACTCAATTTATTTCGTTATTTAAATCTTTGTTTTTGGAGGTATTATTAAACTTTTCAAACCTATAAACAGGACCGTTTGGATGAAAATTCAGCCAACTCAAAAAGTTATCAACATTGCTAGCTAATTACCAAAAAATTATAATCAAGGTACCAATAATTTAGGCCAAGTGACCAACAAATCCAGAAATACTAGATTTGCTTTATTCTTCAAATCTTTTTTTTTAGGTATCATTAAACTTCTCAAACCCACAAATAGAAGCATTTGGATAAAAATTAAGCTAACCCAAAAAGTTACCAACATTGCTAGTCAGTTACCAACAAATTGTGATCCCTTAAAGCACTAATAATTTGGGCCAAGTTACAATCATATCCAAGAATACTAGATATGTTTTGTTCTTCAAATCCTTATTTTTTGAGGTATTATTAAACTTTTCATACCCACAAATAGGAGCATTTTGATAAAAATTAAGCCAAGACAAAAGTTTGCCAATATTGTCAGCCAGTTACCAATAAATTTTTATCAAGGTATCAATAATTTGGGCCAAGTTACCAATATATCCAGAAATACTAGATTTGATTTGTTCTTCAAATCTTTATTTTTGGAGGTATTATTAAACTTCAAAAACCCACAAATAGGAGCGTTTGGATGTAAATTAAGCCAAGTAAAAAAGTTTCCAGCATTGCTAGCCAGTTATCAACAAATTGTGATGAAGGTACCAACAATTTGGGCCAAGTTACCAAAATATCCAAGAATACTAGATTTGATTTGTTCTTTAAATCTTTGTTTTTGAAAGTATTATTAAAGTTAAAAAAACCCACAAACAAGAGCGTTTGGATGAAAATTAAGCTAACTCAAAAAATTACGAACAATGCCAACCAATAACCAACAAATTGTGATCAAGGTTCCAACTTTTTGGGCCAAGTTACTAGCATATTCAGAAATACTAGATTTATTTTGTTATTTAAATCTTTATTTTTGGAGGTATTATTGAACTTCTCAAACCCATAAATAGGAGCATTTGGATGAAAATTATGCCAACTCAAAAAGTTACGAACATTGCCAGCCAGTTACAAACAAATTATGATCAAGATACCAATAATTTGGCCAAGTTACCAATATATCCAAAAATACTAGATTCGCTTTGTTACTCAGATCTTGTTTTTTAATGTATTATTAAACTTCTCAAACCAACAAACAGGAGTATTTGGTTGAAAATTAAGCCAACTCAAAAAGTTACCATTATTGCTTGTTAGTTGCCAACAAATTGTGATCAAAATACCAACAATTTGGGCCAAGTTACTAACATATCCAAAAATACTAGATTTGCTTTGTTCTTCAAATCTTTCTTTTTTGAGGTATTATTAAACTTCTCAAACCCACAACCAGGAGCATTTGAATGAAAATTAAGCCAACTCAAAAAGTTAAAAACATTGTCAGCCTGTTGCCAACAAATTATGATCAAGGTACCAAGAATTTGGACCAAGTTACTAACATATCTAAGAATATTATATTTGCTTTTTTCTTCAAATCTTTATTTTTGGAGGTATTATTAAACTTTTCAAACCCATTAACAAAAGTGTTTTGATGAAAATTAAGCCAACACAAAAAGTAACTAACATTGCTAACCAGTTACCAACAAAATAAGATCAAGGTACCAATAATTTGGGCAAAGTTATCAATATATCCAGATATATTATATTTGCTTTGTTATTCAAATATTTGTTTTGGAGGTATTATTAAACTACACAAACTCACAAACAGGAGCATTTGGATGAAAATTAAGTCAACTCAAAAAGTCAGCAACATTGCCAGCCAGTTAGCAACAAATTTTGATCAAGGTACCGATAATTTGGACCAAGTTACCAATATATCCAGAAATACTTGATTTGTTTTATTCCTCAAATCTTTATTTTTGGTGGTATTATTAAACTTGACAAACTCACAAACAGGAGCTTTTGGATGAAAACTAAGCCAACTCAAAAAGTTACCAACATTGCCAAACAGTTACCAACAAATTAAAATCAAGGTACCAACAATATGGGCCAGGTTATCAACATATCCATAAATTTTAGATTTGCTTTTTTATTCAAATCTTTATTTTTGGAGATATTATTAAACTTCTCAAACCCACAAACAGGAGCATTTGGACGAAAATTAAGCTAACTCAAAAGGTTACCAACATTGCCATTCAGTTACCAACAAATTAAGATCAAGGTACCAATAAGTGTCGCAGCTTGCTCCAAATTACAATTTTGTAATACTTAATTACACTAATTTTGAAGTATAGTACAACAAGGTCGTCTCACAAGGATATTGTTGCTATCTAGTTAAGTAACAAGGGGTTATGTATAAACATGTAGTAAATAAGCTATAAAAGAAAATTAGATGGAAATAAAAATACTATTTCAAAGAGTTCCTTAAATATAAAGTGAATCAATCGTTAATGCATAATATATCAAACACATGGAGTGCGGCTAATTGGAGCTATTAGAGAGACGTCTACTAACAACCCCACAATTCTACCTAGAGAACTCTAGGAATTCAACCAACACATAATTAATTAGATAATTGAGATCTCAACTCTAATTAACCTATGTTGATTTCTAGCCCTAATTGTATTAGCCTAGGTATGAATCCAAACCCAATTCCTATTTCTTTAACTAATCAAATTCATATCAATTAACCAATTAGCAATCACCTAACTAATTCCTCATGCATAAACCCACATATCATACCATTCAATGCAAGTTTACAAATAAAAAAGGGCAAAGAATCAAGAAAACAAACATGATTGAAATTCAAGTATAGGGTTTCAAGATTACAACTATAATACCCTTGTAGTCTCCTTGAACTAGCTTGAAGTCCTATTCCTCTATAGTAATGAAGGTTACAAACTAGAACCCAAAACAAGTTTCTTCCAAAATGAAAGGAAAAGAAAAGAAAAGGAGAGGAGAACAGAAGAGAAGAGAGAAAAATGAAAAAAAAGTTGGATATGAGTCCCCTTCGCATCTCGATTTTCTCTCTTCTTATTAGACCTCAAATGTCAATATTCAAAAATATCCTTGAGCCCAACTTAATCCTCTGCCTCTTAGCTTTAAATGAACACCCAATTTGCTTAATTTGGGCTTAAAATGAGACAGTTATGGCCCAATCTTTATAGCATGTCTAGGTTGTATCTCTATCTGCATCAGTCAAATTCAATAGCCAATAAGTCTATCAATATGTCATTATTTTGGAGAGTGCTCTTCATATGAATTGAATCTTTATATCTTAGCTTTCAAATGGCATTAATTTCACCTCAATCCAATGTCTATAACTCACGTTATGGCCCAATTAGTGCACACTGATCAGGTTCCAGCGTAACAGCCCTATTCTAATTTCGTGGCCCAATTCGACCCACTAGACATCTGAATTAGTTGTTGACTTCTTCATCAAAGTTCTAGATCTTTCTTTCATATTTTCCACAATATAAAATTTGTAATTTTCAGATGTCTGCGACTCAAGATACGCCCATAATACAAAAATAGTATAAATTTATAATAATGCTAAAAAAATATAGTTAAACCCAATTAGAGTCCAAACTTATAAAATGCATCCAATATTGCTCAATTAAACACAAAAGAGATTCAATAAACTAAATATGAGAGTTAATCAATATATCAAAACATTGCTTATCAGGTATTATTAAACTTCTCAAACCCACAAATAGGAGCATTTGCATGAAAATTAAGCTAACTCAAAAAGTTACCATCATTGCCAACCAGTTACCAACAAATTGTGATCAAAGTACCAAAATTTGGACCAAGTTACCAATATATCTAGAAATACTATATTTGCTTTATTCTTCAAATCTTTCTTTTTTGAGGTATGATTAAACTTCTCAAAACCCACAAATAGGAGCATGTGGATGAAAATTAAGCCAACTCAAAATGTTGTCACCATTGCCAGCCAGTTACTAACAAACTAAGATCAAGGTACTAACAATTTGGACCAAGTTACCAATATATCCAGAAATAATAGATTTGATTTGTTATTCAAATCTTTGTTTTTAGAGGTATAATTAAACTTCACAAACCCCAAAAAAGGAGCGTTTGGATAAAAATTAAGCTAACTTCAAATGTTGCCAACATTGTCAGCCAGTTACCAACAAATTGTGACCGAGGTACCAACAATTTGGGCCAAGTTACCAACATATCCAGAAACACTAGATTTGATTTGTTCTTTAAATCTTTATTTTTGGAAAGATTATTAAATTTCTCAAACCAACAAACAGGAGCTTTCGGATGAAAATTAAGCCAACTAAAACCGTTACCAACATTGTTAGTCAGTTACCAACAAATTGTGATCAAGGTACCAATAATTTGGGCCAAGTTACCATCATATCCAGAAATTCTAGATTAGCTTTGTTCTTCAAATCTTTCTTTTTTGAGGTATTGTTAAACTTCTCAAACCCACAAACAGGAGTGTTTGGATGAATATTAAGCCAACTCAAAAAGTTACAAATATTGCTAGCCAATAAGCAACAAATTGTGATCAAGTTACCAACTATTTGAGCCAAGTTACCAACATATCTAGGAATATTAGATTTGTTTTGCTCTTCAAATCTTCATTTTTAAAGGTATCATTATACTTCTCAAACCCACAAACAGGAGCATTTGGACAAAAATTAAGCCAACTCAAAATGTTACCAATATTGTCGGCCAGTTACCGACAAATTATGATCAAGATACCAATAATTTGGACTAAGCTACCAAGATATCTAGAAATATTAGATTTGTTTTGTTCTTCAAATCTTTTTTTTTTTAGATATTATTAGACTTTTCAAACCCACAAACAGGAGCGTTTGGATGAAAATTAAGCCAATTCAAAAAGTTACCAATATTGCCAGCCAGTTACCAACATATTGTGATCCCTTAAAGTACCAACAATTTGGGCCATGTTACCATCATATCCAGAAATACTAGATTTGCTTTGTTTTTCAAATTCTTGTTTTTGGAGGTACTATTAAACTTCTCAAACCCACAACCAGGAGCTTTTGAATGAAAATTACCAACTCAAAAAGTTACCAACATTGCCAGCTAGTTACCAACAAATTATAATCAAAGTACCAACAATTTATGCCAAGTTACCAACATATCCAAAATACTAGATTTGCTTTGTTATTCAAATTTTTATTTTTTGAGGTATTATTAAACTTCTCAAACCCACAAATAGCAATGTTTGGATAAAAATTAAGCCAACTCAAAAGGTTACCAACATTGCCAGCCAGTAACCAACAAATTAAGTTCAAGATACCAACAATATGGGACAAGTTACCAACGTATCCATAAATTCTAGATTTGCTTTGCTATTCAAATCTTTGTTTTTGGAGATATTATTAAACTTCTCAAACCCACAAACAGGAGCATTTGGATGAAAATTAAGCCAACTCAAAAGGTTACCAGCATCGCTAGTCAGTTACCAACAAATTATGATCAAGGTACCAACAATTTGGACCAAATTACCAACAAATCTAGGAATACTAGATTTGTTTTATTCTTCAAAACTTTTTTTTTAGGTATTATTAAACTTCTAAAACCCACAAAGAGGAGCGTTTGGATGAAAATTAAGCTAACTTAAAAAGATACCAACATTGCCAACCAGTTGCCAACAAATTGTGATCAAGATACCAACAATTTGAGCCAAGTTACTAACATATCTAAGAATACTATATTAGTTTTGTTCTTCCAATCTTTATCTTTGGAGGTATTATTAAACTTTTAAAACCTACAAGCAGGAGCATTTGGATGAAAATTAAGCCAACTCAAAAATTTATCGGCATTGCTAGCCAGTTACCAACAAATTAAGATCAAGGTACCAACAATATGGGCCAAGTTACCAACATCTCCATAAATTCTAGATTTGCTTTGTTATTCAAATCTTTGTTTTTAGAGTTATTATTAAACTCCTCAAACCCACAAACAGGAGCGTTTGGATGAATATTAAGTCAACTCAAAAAGTTACCAATAATGCCAGTCAGTTACCAACAAATTATGATCAAGGTACCAAAATTTGGACCAAGTTACCAGCAAATCTAGAAATACTGGATTTGTTTTGTTCTTCAAAACCTTTTGTTTAGGTATTATTAAACTTCTTAAACCCATAAAAAGGGGCATTTGGATGAAAATTAAGTCAACTCAAAAAGATACCAACATTGTCAGCCAATTGCTAGCAAATTGTGATCAAGATACCAATAATTTGGGCTAAGTTACCAACACCTCTAAGAATACTATATTAGTTTTGTTCTTCCAATCTTTGTCCTTGGAAGTATTATTAAACTTCACTAACCGACAAACAACAGCATTTGGATGAAAAGTAAGCCAATTCAATAATTTACAAACATTGCCAGATAGTTACCATCAAATTACCAACAATATGGGTTAAGTTACCAACGTATCTATAAATTTTAGATTTGCTTTGTTATTCAAATCTTTATTTTTGGAGATATTATTAAACTTCTCAAAGCCACAAACAAGAGCGTTTGGATAAATATTAAGCAAACTCAAAAGGTTACCAATATTGCCAGTCAATTACCAACAAATTATGATCAAAGTACCAACAATTTGGACCTAGTTACCAACAAATCCAGGAATACTAGATTTGTTTTGTTTTTCAAAACCTTTTTTTTAGGTATTATTAAACTTCTCAAACCCACAAAGAGGAGAGTTTGGATGAAAACTAAGCCAACTCAAAAAGATAACAACATTGCCAGCCAGTTGCCAATAAATTGTGATCACCGTATGAACAATTTGTGCTAAGTTACCAATATATCTAAGAGTACTAGATTTGCTTTATTCTTTAAATCTTTATTTTTGAAGGTATTATTAAACTTTTTAAACCCACAAACGGGAGCTTTTGGATGAAAATTAAGTCAACTCAAAAAGTTACCAACATTGCCAGCCAGTTACAAACAAATTATGATCAAGATACCAATAATTTCGGCCAAGTTACAAACATATTCAGAAATACTAAATTTGCTTTGTTCTTCAAATCTTTCTTTTTTGAGGTATTATTAAATTTCTCAAACCCACAAACAGGAGCATTTGGATGAAAATTAAGCTAACCCAAAAAGTTACCAATATTGCTAGCTAGTTACCAATAAATTGTGATCAAGTTAATAATATTTTGGGCCAAGTTATTAACATATAAAAAAATACTAGATTTGCTTTGTTCTTCAAATCTTTTTTTTTTTTTGACATATTGTTAAACTTCTCAAACCCACAAACAGGAGCGCTTAGATGAAAATTTAGCCAACTCAAAATGTAATAAACATTGCCAGCTAATAACCAACAAATTGTGATCAACGTACCAACTATTTGGGCCAAGTCACCAACTTATCCAAGAATACTAGATTTATTTTATTCTTCAAATATTCATTTTTGGAGGTATTATTAAACTTTTCAAATCCATAAACAGGAGCGTTTAGATGACAATTAAGCCAACCCAAAAATATATCAACATTGCCAGCTAGCTGCCAACAAATTATGATCAAGGTACCAATAATTTGGGCCAAGTTACTAACATATCTAAGAATATTTTATTTGCGTTGTTTTTCAAATCTTTATTTTTGGAGGTATTATTAAATTTTTCAAACCCATAAACAGAAGCGTTTGGATGAAAATTAAGCCAACTCAAAAAGTTACCAACATTGCCGCCAGTTTACCAACAAAATAAGATCAAGGTACCAACAATTTGGGCAAAGTTACCAATATATCCAAAAATACTAGATTTGCTTTGTTATTCAAATTTTTGTTTTTCAAGGTATTATTAAACTTCACAAACCCACAAACGAGAGCATTTGGATGAAAATTAAGCCAACTGAAAAAGTTAGCAATATTGCCAACCAGTTAGCAACAAATTATGATCAACGTACCGATAATTTGGTCCAAGTTACCAATATATTCAGAAATACTTGATTTGCTTTGTTCTTCAAATCTTTCTTTTTTGAGGTATTATTAAACTTCTCAATCCTTAAAACAGGAGCATTTGGATGAAAATTAAACCAACTCAAAAAGTTGCCAATATTGCCAGTCAGTTACCAATAAATTAAGATCAAGGTACTGACAATTTGGGCCAAGTTACCAACATATCCAGAAATACTAGATTTGATTTGTTCTTCAAATATTTGTTTTTTGAGGTATTATTAAACTTCTAAAACCAACAAACAGGAGCTTTTGAATGAAAATTAAGCCAACTCAAAATGTTACGAATATTGCCAGCCAGTTACCAACAAATTATGATCAAGGTACTAACAATTTGGGCCAAATTATCAACATATCCAAAAATACTAAATTTGCTTTGTTATTCAAATCTTTATTTTTGGAGGCATTATTAAACTTCACTAACCCCCAAATAGGAGCATTTGGATGAAAATTAAGATAATTCAAAAAGTTATCAACATTTCCAGTCAGTTACCAACAAATTATGATCAAGGTACCAACAACTTGCGCCAAGTTACCAACATATCAAGAAATACTAGATTTGCTTTGATCTTCAAATCTTTTTCTTTTTTAGGTATTATTAAACTTCTCAAACCCACAACTAGGAACTTTTGGATGAAAATTAAGCCAACTCAAAAAGTTTCCAACATTGCCAGCCAGTTATAAACAAATCGTGATTAAGGTACCAATAATTTGGGCAAAGTTACCAACATATCCAAAAGTACTAGATTTACTTCGTTATTCAAATCTTTGTTTTTTAAGGTGTTATTAAACTTCTCAAACCCACAAACAGTAGCATTTGGATGAAAATTAAGCTAACTCAAAAAGTTATCAACATTGCCAGCCAGTTACCAGCAAATTATGATCAAGATACCAACAATTTGGGCCATGTTGCTAACATATCCAGAAATACTAGATTTGCTTTGTTCTTCAAATCTTTCTTTTTTGAGGTATTATTAAACTTCTCACACCCACAAACAGGGGCGTTTGAATGAAAATTAAGCCAACTCAAAATGTTACTAACATTGCCAGCCAGTTATCAACAAATTGTGATCCCTTAAAGTATCAACAATTTGGACAATGTTACCATCATATCCAAGAATATGAGATATACTTTGTTATTCAAATTCTTGTTTTTGGAAGTATTATTAAACTTTTCAAACCTACAAATAGGAGCATTTTGATGAAAATTAAGCCAACTCAAAAAGTTACCAACAAAGCCAGCCAATTACTAACAAATTAAGATCAAGATACTAACAATTTGGGCCGAGTTACCAACATATCTAGATATACTAGATTTGCTTTGTTCTTCAAATCTTTGTTTTTGGAGGTATTGTTAAACTTCACAAACTCACAAACAGGAGTGTTTGGATGAAAATTAAGCTAACTAAAAAAGTTACTAATATTGCCAACCAATTACCAACAAATTAAGATCAAGGTACCAACAATTTGGGCCAAGTTACCAATATATCTAAGAATACTAGATTTACTTTGTTCTTCAAATCTTTATTTTTGGTGGCATTATTCAACTTTTCAAACCCACAAACAAGAGCATTTGGATGAAAATTAAGTTAACTCAAAAAGTACCAGTATTATCAGCTAGTTACCAACAAATTGTGATCAAGTTACCAACAATGTGGGCCAAATTACCATCATATCCAAAAGTACTAGATTTGATTTCTTCTTCAAATCTTTATTTTCAAATCTAGTATTTTGGAGGTATTATTAAACTTCACAAACCCACAAATAGTAGCGTTTGGATGAAAATTAAGCCAACTATAAAAGTTACCAACATTGTCAGCTAGTCACCAATAAATTGTGATCAAGGTACCAATAATTTGGGCGAAGTTATCAATATATCCAGAAATACTATATTTGCTTTGTTCTTCAAATCTTTATTTTTGGAGGTATTATTAAACTTCTCAAACCCACATATAGGAGCTTTTGGATGAAAATTAAGCTAACTTAAAAAGTTACCAACATTGCCAGCCAGTTACCAACAAATTAAGATCAAGGTACCAACCATTTGAGCCAACTTACCAACATATCCAGAAATACTATATTTGCTTTGTTATTCAAATCTTTATTTTTGGAGGTATTATTAAACTTGTCAAACCCACAAACAGTAGAGTTTGGATGAAAATTAAGCCAACTCGAAAAGTTACCAATATTGCCAGCCAGTTACCAACAAATTGTGATCCCTTAAAGTACCTACAATTTGGGCTAAGTTACCATCATATCCACGAATACTAGATTTGGTTTGTTCTTCAAATCCTTATTTTTGTAGGTATTATTAAACTTTTCAAACCCATAAATAGGAGCATTTTGATAAAAATTAAGCCAATTCAAAAAGTTACCAATATTGCCAGCTAGTTACCAACAAATTAAGATCAAGGTACCAACAATTTGGGCCATATTATCAACATACCCAGAAATACTATATTTGCTTTGTTCTTCAAATCTTTTTTTTTTGTGTTATTAAATTTTTCAAACCTACAAACAGAAGCGTTTTAATGAAAATTAAGCCAATTCAAAAAGTTATCAACATTGTCAGCCAATTACCAACAAATTGTGATCCCTTAAAGTACCAACAATTTGGGCCAAATTATAACACCCTACCAATTTAATGTTATGCTTAAGTCATAGCATGAAATTTAGTAGTTGCATTACCGTGTTAGTACTCTGCTTATTATTTATTTAATTATATTATATGCTCTTTTGTTTTTTTGACAAAATATATCTTGGGGCGCAAAGTATATATATATAAACAGAAGACGCAGCGCTTTGTATATAATAAACGTGATCGGCATCGCGGAACATTAAAAATGAATAAGTAGTATAACATCCGCTGTGTATATATATAAAGGTAAAGCGTCAGTTTATGTACAAGTGCAAAAGTTGTATACATATGCTGGGCCGGTATACACCAAAAAGACATAAGGCCCATGTCAATGAAATGCAATCCTATAAAGTCTTCAGAGAACATTTCAAACTAATTGATCTAAGTAACTACATACATATGACTAAGTCTATGGCCCAATACTGTACACCGCCAAAAGAGGACCATACTGTACAACGTAGCCTGCTGGTTGGAGTCTACTCCGTGAAGTAGCCGTTAGCCATATCAGGCCTGGCTGGGGAGTAGTCAACATCAGATCCAGAGGAGGAGGAGGGTGAATCGAAAGTCTTGGATGGGTTGCTCTCAGGACTGAGCAGTATGTCCGAGACTACCTGCGAAGGTGAAGCTGGCGGAGGGGTTGCAGGAGTTGTGGGCTCTGCGAGTGCTGGACGAGGTGCAGGGTGTGCTACGTTTAGGGGGATAGCGAAGTATGGAACGGCAGGGTCAAATGCATGGTGAAACAGGGGAACCACGAAATTCCTATTACTAAAAAGGTCAAGATGGAAACTGCAAGAGCCAACTATGTACAGCGAATCAAACATCGGGTCATAATGCAGCTGCATGTCTGGAATCTCAAGGAAAAGCACGGCCATCGTGTCCATCACCAAAGTCTGAGAATGACGTGAAAATATAGAGCAAAGTGAGAATTTGGGAAAATTCTCAATAGGATTCGAGTGCTATTTTAAGTTGTCATCGCTTTCATTCTCAGTTGCCTCGGTATTCATTTAATTATAAAAAAATTGGTATCAAAGTAAACTACCCACATTTATTAAGCTTAAGAAACTACCTGGTCTGAGACAAGGTCCAATTTTACTTAAGACAGAAAAAGAAACAAAATAAAGTTTTATATGACAATATACAGAATAAGGAGCAGAATAAGTAAATAGGTAGCAGTAAATGAACATAATAATTAATTTATAAACAGCTAACAATAACTATGTAATGCATTCATGCAGGTACTCATGAGTTCTCTTATTCTTACTCATTCTTAAACTTGGTATCATAAACTTTTTCCGTTATTTGGTTCCTTAGGAGTTCTTGGCCATTCAACTCCTGGGTAATAGTCTGCTTCTTAGGATCGAGCTCGTTCCTATATATTAATGTCGAGTTTACTTTCCCCGACCTTCTCACCGATCTATTCCCTTTAACTTTAATCCAGGGCTGACCCAAGTATTATGGAATTTTTATCATAACCCTTGTAAATTTCTTGCAAAATGCATATGTATCTAGGTATATTTCATAACTCATGCATAAGCTTTGCCAATATGTTGATAGCATGGCGGATCGTGTGTGCTTTCCCATGAATAGTGCCAGTACTCAGACAACCAATTTTTCAAAAAAATCACAACATTTCATTCACGATTCAACATCAACCTCATAGAAATATTAGTTGCATTTTAATTTTAGCTGCTACCTTTGCACCTTCACTCTCCCCGATTTTGTGAAATAAGCCATAATTTCTATTTAACTCATTTAGACCTAAATTTTGGATATGTTGGAGTGTTATGTGTCTATTTTCTAACCTCTTTAGTTCCATTTAATTTTGATAAGTGTAGTTCAAATTATTAAAGTTCTATCTCGGCCTGCCCGGTAGCTGGCCAGAATTACACACTCAAAAGTAAAAATTCACTAGAAATCGAAAACTAGTCAAAATCATACAAAATTTATATCATATTAAAGCTAACAGGACCATCTTTTATTTGCAATAAGTTTCATTTCATTTGAATATGTGGAACTTAAGTTATAAGCCCCATAATCTGACCATTTTGGACTGCCCTACTCTAGCCTAATTTGGATTTAGAGCAATTTCCTTGATTTATTGGGATCAACTGGGATTAAATCTAACTCTAAAATTTTTATGGGGTGTTCATCTATATATAAGCTTTCTAACAAAGTTGGTTTCACTCAATTCCAAGTTGTATAGGGCAAGTTTTGCCTTGAACAATCTCGTCTGCCCAGAATTAAACTCAAAAACCTAGGTCAAACTTCCAAAATTCATCTCCCTCAAAACTAACCTTATGGCCTTATATTTTATATAGTTGGAAAGCTCTAAATGTCTAGTTTCATATAAAAATGCATTCATCAAAATTTTGGTCCGTAGACAATACACGTATGGACGTCATAGGGTTTTTGCATAACCAGTTTCTTACTTCTTTTTATTCTCAACCTTTCCACTTCCACATCAATTTAAACATAAAGATAGCTATCAAACCAGCCAATAATCATCATCTATATCCAAATACCATATCAAGGAGTGGAAAAAATTGAAACCCCAAGCAGCTTCTATAACAAAGGAGACCATAAAAGAAGTTGAATCTTTTCCTCCTTTAGGTGTAGTCTTGCTAGATTTGGGTTTGATTGAAGGAAATCCTGTTAAAGCTTGAAGGTTTGATGGAGTATATTGAAAGGAGAAGAGAAGGAGGAGCTACAAGAAGGAGAGAGGGAACATATTCAGCTTGCAAGAAAGGAAAAAAAAATCTGACCAAAGCATTAATAAAGTATTTGGTGTCTCAAGTGTTGATTAGTTGAAAATTTTGTGGCTAATTTTCAGCCAAATCTCGTCATTTGGTGGCTCTTCCTGCGCCACTGATAAGCAATATTTTGATATATTGATTAACCCTCATATTTAGTTTATTGAACCTCTTTTGTGCTTAATTGAATAATATTGGATATATTTTATAAGTTTGGACTCTAATTTGGCTTAATTGTATTTTCCAGCACTATTATAAATTTATACTATTTTTGTATTATGGCTGTATCTTGAGTTGTAGATATCTAAAAATTACAAATTTTATATTGTAGAAAAGCTGAGAGAAAGATCTACAACTTTGATGAAGAAGTCAAAAACTAATTCAGATGTCTAGTGGGTCGAATTGGGCCACGAAATCAGAACAGGGCTGTTACGTTGGAACCAGAACAGTGTGCACTAATTGGGCCATAACGTGACTTGTAGACATTGGATTGAGGTGAAACCGGTGCCATTTGAAATCTAAGACATAAAGCTTCAATTCATATGAAGATCATTCTCAAAATAATGATATCTACATGGACTTATTGGCTGTTAAAATGGACTGACGCGAATACACGTATAATCTGAACATGCTATAAAGATTGGGCCATAACTCTCTCATTTCAAGTCCAAATTAAGCAAATTGGGTGTTCACTTAAAGCTAAGAGGCAGAGGATTAAGTTGGGCTCAAGGTTATTTTTGAATTTTGACATTTGAGGTCTGATAAGAGGAGAGAAAACTGAGACGCGAAGAGGACTCATATCTCCAACATTTTTCATTTTTTCTTTCTTCTCTTCTCCTCTCCTCTTCTTCTCTTTTTCTTTTCCTTTCATCTTGCAAGATACTTGTTTTGGGTTCTATTTTGTAACCTTCATTGCTATGGAGGAGTAGGATTTCAAGCTAGTTCAAGGAAACTCCAAGGGCATTATGGTTGTAATCTTGAAACCCTATGCTTGAATTTCAATCATGTTTGTTTTCTTGATTCTTTGCCCTCTTTTATTTGTAAATTTGCATTGAATGGTATTGATATGTGAGTTTATGAATGAGGAATTAGTTGGGTGATTGCTAATTGGTCAATTGATATGAACTTGATTAGTTAAAAAATTAGGAATTGGGTTTGGGTTCAAACCTAGGCTAATACAATTGGGGCTAGAAATCAACATAGGTTAATTAGAGTTGAGGTCTCAATTATCTAATCAATTATATGTTGGTTGAATTCCTAGAGTTCTCTAGGTAGAATTGTGGGTTTGTTAGTAGAGACCTCTCTAATAGCTCAAAGTAGTCGCACTCCATGTGTTTGATTTATTGTGCGTTAATGATTGATTCACCTTATGCCTAAGGAACTCTTTGAACTAGTGTTTTTATTTTCATCTAATTTTCTTTTATAGCTTATTGATTGCATGTTTTCACATATCCCCTTGTTACTTAACTAGATAGCGATAACATCCTTGTGAGACGACCTTGGTTGCACTATACCTCAAATTTAGTGTAATTATGTATTTTAAAATTGTAATTTGGAGCAGGCTGCGACACTTGCTGCCAGCCACTCATGGGTGAATAGGTGGTAGAATATTCAACCATAGAATCATAGAATTTGGGCGTGTAATTCTATTGATTCGATTTTAACAGTTTAAAATACTAAAATCTTAATTAAATCGGTGAAACGATTTTGAAAAAAAATTCTATGAAACCTTCTATGCTTCTAATCTAATTCCCTAACCTTTAATCTCTCTAAATGCTAATTAATTGACCTTAAATAAATATTTAGTCGAATTTTAATTAACCTCAATTATTCAATAAAAATCGAACAACTTGGTTAAAAATGATAAAATTCTTTGAATGTTACATAAGTCACCATCATATCCAAGAATACTATATTTGCTTTGTTCTTCAAATCCTTCTTATTAAAGGTATTGTTAAACTTTTCAAACCTATAAACAGGAGCATTTTGATAAAAATTAAGCCAACTCAAAAAGTTACCAACACTACCAGCCAATTACCAATAAATCATGATCAAGATACCAACAATTTGGGCCAAATTACCAACAAATCTTGAAATACTAGATTTGCTTTGTCCTTCGAATCTTTATTTTCGGAGGTATTATTAAACTTTACAAACCCACAAACAAGAGCGTTTGGATGAAAATTAAGCCAACTCAAAAGGATACCAACATTGCCAGCCAGTTGCCAACAAATTGTAATCAAGGTACCAACAATTTGGGCCAAGTTACCAACATATCTAAGAATACTATATTAGTTTTGTTCTTCCAATCTTTGTCTTTGGAGGTATTATTAATCTTTTCAAATCCACAAACAGGAGTGTTTGGATGAAAATTAAGCCAATTCAAAAAGTTACCAACATCACCAGCCAATTGCCAACAAATTAAGAGGAAGGTACCAATAATTTGGGTCAAGTTACTAACATATCCAGAAATACTATATTTGATTTGTTCTTCAAATCTTTGTTTTTGGAGGTATTATTAAACTTCACAAACTCACAAACAAGTGCGTTTGGATGAAAATTAAGCCAACTAAAAAAGTTACCAACATTGCTAGCAGTTACCAACAAATTGTGATCAAGGTACCAACAATTTCAGCCAAGTTATCAACATATCCAGAAATATTAGATTTGCTTTGTTCTTCAAATCTTTGTTTTTGTAGGTATTATTAATCTTCTAAAACCTCAAATAGGAGCTTTTGGATGAAAATTAAGTCAACTGAAAAAGTTACCAATATTGCCAGCCAGTTACCAACAAATTAAGATCAAGATACCAACCATTTGGATCAAGTTACCAACTTATCCAGAAACACTAGATTTGATTTGTTATTCAAATCATTATTTTTGGAGGTATTATTAAACTTCTCAAACCCACAAACAGGAGCATTTGGATTAAATTTAAGCCAACTCAAAAAGTTACCAATACGGCCAGCCAGTTACCAACAAATTGTGATACCTTAAAGTACCAATAATTTGGGCGAAGTTACCATCATATCCACGAATACTGGATTTGCTTTGTTCTTCAAATCCTTATTTTTGTAGGCATTATTAAACTTTTCAAACCCATAAACAGGAGCATTTTGATGAAAATTAAGCCAACTCAAAAAGTTACCAATATTGTCAGCTAGTTACCAATAAATTAAGATCAAGGTACCAACAATTTGGGCCAAGTTTCCAATATATCTGCAAATACTAGTTTTACTTTGTTCTTCAAATCTTTTTATTTTTAGGTATTATTAAACTTTTCAAACCTACAAACAAGAGCGTTTGGATGAAAATTAATCCAATTCAAAAAGTTACCAACATTGCTAGCCAGTTACCAATAAATTGTAATCTCTTTAAAGTACCAACAATTTGGGCCAATTTACCATCATATCCAGGAATACTAGATTTGCTTTGTTCTTCAAATCCTTGTTTTTGTACATATTATTAAACTTTCCAAACCCATAAACAGGAGCATTTTTATGAAAATTAAGCCAACTTAAAAAGTTACCAATATTGCCAGTTAGTTACCAACAAATTAAGATCAAGGTACCAACAATTTGGACCATGTTACCAACATATCCAGAAATACTAGATTTGTCTTGTTCTTCAAATCTTTTTTTTAGGTATTATTAAACTTTTCAAACCCACAAACAAGAGCGTTTGGATGAAAATTAAGCCAACTAAAAAGTTACCAACATTACCAGTCAATTACCAACAAATTGTGATCCCTTAAAGTACTAACAATTTGGGCCAACTTACCATCATATCTCGGAATACTAGATTTGCTTTGTTCTTCAAATCCTTGTTTTTGGAGGTATTATTAAACTTTTCAAACCCACAAATAGGAGCATTTTGATGAAAGTTAAGCCAACTTAAAAAGTTATCAACATTATCAGCCAATTACTAATAAATTATGATCAAGGTACCAACAATTTTGGCCAAGTTATCAACAAATCCTGAAATACTATATTTACTTTATTCTTCAAATCTTTATTTTTGGAGGTATTATTAGACTTCACAAACCCACAAATAGGAGCATTTAGATGCAAATCAAGCCATCTAAAAAAGTTACCAACATTGTCAGTCAGTTACCAGCAAATTGTGATCAAGGTACTAATAATTTTGTGCCAAGTTACCAACATATCGAGGAGCACTAGATTTGCTTTGTCCTTCAAATCTACATTTTTGTAGGAAATATTAAAATTCCTCAACCCACAAACGAGAGCATTTCGGTGAAAATGAAACCAATTATAACAATTATCAACATTGCCAGTCAATTACCCGCAAATTGTGATCAAGGTACCAACAATTTGTACCGAGTTACCAACATATCCTGTAACACTAGATTTGTTTTTTCTTCAAATCTTTATTTTCGGAGGTATTATTAAAATTCTTGAGCTCACAAACACAAGCATTTTGTTGAAAATAAAGCTAATTCAAAAAGTTACCAACTTTGCCGGCCAGTTACCAGCAAATTGTAATCAAGGTACCAACAATTTGGGTCAAGTTACCAATATATCCAGGAGGTTTGTTCTTCAAATCTTTGCTTTTTGAGGAATTATTAAAATTCTCAAACCCAAAAACAAGATTGTTGTGTTTAAAATGAAACCAACTCAAAAAGTTACCAATATTGCTAGTCAGTTACCAACAAATTGCGATCAAGATACTAGCAATTTGTGCCAAGTTTATTTGCCGAAAGTTACAAGTACAGAAAGATATGTACAAGTCCACCTTGACCTTATTCCCAAATCTTAAAACTTCAAAACATTGCCAAACTCATCCCTAGACCATGGGGGGTCCACTTGTTGCTTTCTAGTTTCTCTTTCTCAAGTCTCTGCTATTGAACAAGTGCTAGCTTTCCAATTTTTACTTGCAATGCCTTCTTGTGTGCTACTTGCTTCCTCATGATATAGCATCTCAGCTCCTATAACATGGTCAAATTGGGCTTCTTCCTATAATTTGATATCTTAGCATTCTACGCCTCACAATTGTTGTTGGTTATGCCATCAATCTTGGGCCACAAACTAAAGTATACTTTTACTACAAGAGCGTTCAGACTACATAATCGTAATATGAAAACTCTTGGTTTTGGAATTCCAAGCACAATAAATCATCCAGCCATAACCCTTACTCGCACACTTTGCCCGAACCCTAATTTTGTCATTCTTCAACCACTTAAACTGTTTCCTAGCTTAATGTTGTAATCCTTCACAGTATTCTTGAACTAGTTTAAATTCACAAATTCCATTTTAAGTGCTAGCTGAACCAAGCCATAGGAAGTACCCTCATTAAACTGCAGATAAATAGGCCTAGATTCATTATCAGATGATGCAGGGGATAATAGCTCCCCCGAAGCATGCTTATACCTTTCTTCATCGCTCTTAGCAACACATGTAATCTCATCAACACTCAAATCCTCAATCCTAATATCCTTTTTTGCACCTTTCTTACATGGAAGATTTTTTTTTCTACTTGCACGAACTTTAATTCGAGGGCTCTTTCTTGTCTGCTCCTTGACAATCTCCCTAGCATGTATATTATCCTCTTCATCATACTCTGTGTCTTTCTCTTGGGTCAGGCCTATAAAGTTCATCCTCAGCACTTTCACAATCATTAGAAAATGAACTACCAGAAAATTCACTAGTGTTAAAACCACTATTATCATCATTTGTTTCCTTTCCATCGCTATAAGTTTCAGCATCTTGCTCCCTTCTATGAATAGTAGTTTCGGTATCTTTATCATCCTCTCCCTCTCTACTATTGTTGGCTACATTTCCTAAATCTTCCAGAATTTCAAGATGGTGCTCAAAATATAAATGTATCACCTTCTCTCCCTTAGCCGCTAATGCAGCCTCACACATCTCATTAACGTCAGAATCTCTGTTTAACTATCTCGACACAGTGGCTAGGTTAGTGCTAGTTGGCTTTAACCAGAAACATCTCACGTAGCTATCATATCCCAATTTCTTGAACAAAGCTTGTATATCAAAAACATTTATGTAGTCTACATCCAACTTAGGCATATACTCAGCTATACCATTCACATAATGCAACACATTGTCTTTGTCTCTCTTAAACTTACCCTGATGGTGAAATGCTAGAACAATAAATGAACCCATCTGCATATCAAATAAACAAACAATAAAAATCTTTTCTCATAGGCAAGCACATAAGATAATAATAGTGCACACTCAAAAGCCTTTTCTTGTGGTATTGGAACATATACAAAGGTCACCAATTCAATTTCATGAATCAAGAAAGTATGATCAACTTTAAAAAAAAAAAAGGCACTAGAAAACAAGAGACATTATTTTTCATACATAAAATCTCTAAAAGAAAAATAAATATTATTCACAAGTTAAATAAGTTAAGTTAAATAAGTTAATTATTTTGTTCAAAATTAGTTACCTTGTTGTCCTAGGAAAGCTATCAAGGGGTTAACATTGGATTGCATTTTGCCTCTTGCAATTGGAATTAGATCAACTTGTGGTAAAACATAGCCAATTCATACAAATGGATCCATTTTAAACCACAACAGCATACATGTCAAGTTCATGAGAATTGTTATGAAGTGTTGATCGTTATTGAGAACAAAATTCCTAAGTCACAATGTGCTGCATGTAACTTGATCTTGATATAAGATAAAATAACATCCATCACTGTTACTTCTTTAAAAGGCAGTAACTAAAATGAAATCACAAAGAAAAAATGTACAATTAATTATTTTGTAATAAAAATTTAAGTCCGGGTTGTGATTCAATATAATTGAAACTAAAGATATAGTTTAGTTGCAAATCAAGAGTGAAGCTTGATTTCACTAAATTAGCAATCCATGGTCAAACAAACTTTGTGGAAAGGGACCACCACCACAATATTCCATAGACAATTTTAGACACAAAGGGACCACAACAACAACCATCTAAACAAATATATAACTCAATATTTTAATTAGACCACAAAAAAATTACTAGTTACTGACCACAACCTCAGACCCATACAATATTTTAATCACACTGCAAACAAACCAACATGTTCAGGGACCACAAAGAGAGAAGACCATGGGGTTTACAAGAGCACATTCACACTTACCTCTTGAAGCCTTGTCAGAGATTCTTCAATGCTCTATTAAAGATTTGAATAGTAGAGTGATGAAAACCAACAACACCTTGAGTTGTTACTGTTGAAAAATATGGGCACTTGTGTTGGAGGTTGGTGATAAGGGCATGGCAGACAACAGCATGGGTGGTGTCTAGAGTGGCGGACTTGAGGTTGAGATGGGCCTTGTTGTTGCCAGAGAAGGGAAGGAGTGGGAGGTTTGTGGCTTCGTGCGTTGGAGAAGGAGTGAAAGAGGGGTTAGTGCTCTATGTAATTGTAGGGTTCAATTTTTTTTTTTTTAATGTTTTGGGTCGGATGCAGGGATGCAACATTGGATGACATGTTTTGAATGAAAGATTAGTTGAATTTAAGTATGAGATATATTAAAATGTTTATTATATAAATAAAATAGTTACAAAAATAATAATAAAATAGAAGATAAAATTAATAAATAATAAAAAAAAAGATAAAACCTATAATTACGGATAAGTTACAATAAACAGAATTAAAATTTTAATAAATTAAGTATCTAAATCTTAAGTAAGGTAAAGTCTCATCATTACTTTATTATAAACAAATCCTGGTCAACAAATAGTTTACACATTACACTCATTTTAGGTTGTAAGTAAATTAGAGACTATAAATATCTAATTTTTATAATTGTTAAAGACTTTAAATTAATTTATTTTTGTTAGAGAGCAATTGCCTATCAGAGACATTGTCAGGACTAATTTAAAAATTTATATTTTTTTTTCAACTAATATTTAAGAGATATTTTAAAATATTTCTTAAAAAAATCTAAAATAGTGATATAAACAACATTAATTAGGATTGACTGCAATACCATTTTTCCGTCGTGGCTCTAGTGTATGGGGGATTTTTTTAATTTTTTTTTCTTTTTCTTGCAGTATTGGATATCATAAATAAGCAAATTTGTGTCAGAAAAGCCAAAACGTGGCAAGTTGAATAGCAAGATGGCACAGTAGCCTTGGATTGACTAGTCCAAAAGAAAGTTTCTTACGTCCGCATTAGATTAAGGATATTTTTAATTAATTTTTCTCTTACTCTTTTTCTCTCTTCTCATATCTCAAAGTAGGAGTCAACATCTTTCATTGAAGAAGAAATTTCTTCCTCCAAAATATAGAAGAAATATTCCGGTCTAGATTGTAATACTTCCATATTTTAATTATTTTTTTAATCATATTCTCGTTAAATAAAGGAGAGAAAGTAAATAAAAAGAAATAATTAAAAAAATAAGTAAAAATAATTTTATAAAATACATTTAAAATTTTTTAATATTAATTTTTTTAATTTATATGTGTACTTAAAATTAAACAGTTATTCCCATATAAAAGTAGTATTAATTATTAGACTTTGCATTGTTGTTGTGGACGACAACATTTAATTTGGTACTACACTTAATAAATTTGGGTGATATTGAATGGTCAATTGTCTTTTGGGATAATCAACTTTTTTTTATTAAATAAATTGTGAAAAGAAAAAGAAATAATCAAAAATAACTGTTCAATTTTAAATGTGTACATAAATTAAGCAAATGATTAAAAAAAATTAATATTAAAAAATTTTAGATATATTTTATAAAGTTATTCATATTTAATTCTTTCTCTTTCTTAATTATTATTTGTCACTTACTCTCTCTTTTATATAATAAGAATATAATTGGATACAATTATATTCAAATATATTGATTTAAAAAAGAATCAAATTATGCATATAGATAGATAAATTTAACCGGAAGAGTATTGTCTAAATTTTCTAAAAAAATAGTTATTTGTTAAGACAATATGATTTTAAAAGTGAATAATTATTTAAGTTGAAAGTAGCACATGGTAGAGGCTCAACCGCATGAATGGCAGAACATTCCACGGCAATTTATACCCACTAAATCTTCACCCATTTCAAGCGGCCACATCATCCACATACAAGATGAGCGACGAACCTTGTGCTCCTAATTTCTCGTATCGTTTAGACATATAATAATTAATGTATAAATAATAGGAGATTTCCTTTTTTTTTTTAATACAAGTGATAATAAGATTTAAACTTATAATATCATATAAACCATTAGAAATGGTGTAATAATAAGAAATTTAGGTAATATGTATGAAGTTAGAAGTTTATATACCCAAAAAACTATAGCATCATATATACTACCTAATAGTTTTAGGAGATTTCAATTATGTATCTAGTAAATATAATTGATACTCCTTCCGGTTTTAAAATAAGTATCACTTTGAGTAAAAATTTTTCGTTCATATTAGATATAACTTTAGTATTTCAATAAAATATTTATTACAATTTTTTTAATTTTATTGTCCACACAATTTTAATTAAGCACAATAAATAATGGAATTTTTTTTTTGGGTTTCAATGAAACTATCGATATTGGGGCCCTATTACCTAAAATCCAACTAATCCAACCTGACCTGACAAAGGTCCAAGATGGGATAGGATTCTCCTAATAAGAATTTTTTCCATTTCCATGACTGAACTCCGAAAACCTCTATTAATGGGTCAAGGTACGTACCACCGTGACCAATCCCATGTTAGTAAATATTGAAATATTAAAACAATAAATTAGTTATTAAATAAGAATATTTTAGTAAATATTTTGGTAATTAATCTATTGATTTTGAGTTCCTTAATATTTGTGTAAATAACCAAAATGATAATTATTTTGAACCAGAGGGAATAAAGTAAAACAACTAGTAATAAATGTAAAATTTCACCAATAGCATAACTCAATTTTACAATCATTAATGTATAATTCTTCAAATTTTTCATAAATAAATGCACTATAAATATAATTAAAATCACTAATTATTTCCACATGATTCTTCAATGTCTAATAATATCTACAAAAGTGATATTCAAATAATCATAATTGTATAAAATCACCTTCCATTTCTTTGTTTTGTCCAATGCCCAAGTTTTTTTCTTAGAATAATATTATTTATACTCATTTCACCTGGGATACTATATCACTTTATCCATTATCTATCATTAAAAATGATAGAAAAACTTATAATAAGAAACTCATCATTTTCAACCATAGACAAGGATGAGTCAGCATATATAAAATCTAGGTAAAATTAGTATAAAAAATATAACTCGTTCTTCTCTTGACCTTCCTGCATAAGAAACGCTTCACGGGCTGTATATCACATTATCCCTATTTTCCAGTATATGCTATTTCCTTTCTAACCTTTAGTTGTATCACTTATCACATATAGTCTGTGGGATACGTAATGGAGCACCAGCAACCTGATCAAGAAATTGGTTCAACTGATCAACAAAAACCCGTAGTGCCTCGTTCTGGAGGTTTTGAAATCACAATAAAACCCACTACTGAGCCTTTTTCAAAGCCAGATCAAGATGCCACACTCAAACCCATAAATGGCCACTCCAATAATAACCCTTCTGAAGATCAAGACCGCAATATAAACAAAGAGACTACCCTTGGAAAGGGTATCCAAAGATGCTTCACAACAGCCTCAGATCTCGGGAACTTCCTCCCAACTGGGACTACCCTAATCTTGGGGTCACTCCTTCCAACCATATACAAGAGTGGCCAGTGTTCATCTCTCAGCACCACCATGATGATCATTGTTTTAGGCCTTTGTGCTTCCTTCTGCTTCCTTTCCTCATTCACCGACAGTTTGGAACTCGTCGATAATAAAGGAGAGAAAACTATATTCTACGGATTTGTTACTACAAAGGGGCTGTGGGTGCACAACTACAAAGGGTTTACTGAGGATGAAAGGTACAAGCTTGGTTTTGGAGACGTTTTGCATGCTGTGATGTCGGTGGCGGTGCTCCTGGCCATTGCTTTCTCGGACCATAGGGTCATAGATTGCTTGTTTCCTAAGCATGTAAATGACGTGGAGCAAGTGATGCAGAGTTTGGTGTTGGTCGTGGGATTTGTTTGCTCCAGCTTGTTTCTTTTGTTTCCTGTCCATAGGCGTGGATTCGTGCCAACCGTGCCAAAGAATGGTAGCAGCTCACAGTAGAATTATCAAAATTATCAGAATGACGTAGCATATGCTTGTTCATCGGTTGATAGATAAGTGTATTATATTGCATTTTCTCCAATTACCAACCTATGTATCATTACTTCACATAGTAATAGAATCATTATGTAACTTAGCTTATCGGATTCAGAGGGCAAGTGAAAGTCTTGGTCTCGCTCTCGCCCCTATGCAATAAATTACTATTGTAAATACTTTTTTGCTTCACTCATTTTGTTTTTCTTTAATGTTCATTTTGATTCTTATCATTTTTATACCAAAAAACAGTATGTAGATAGGCAACTTTTTCAATATATAAAGAAAAATTATTTAAAAGATCAAATTGCATGTAAATTTATATAAAGGAGAGAAATTTTTGTATGAATATAAATTTAATAATTTATATTTAAATATATTTACAATAAAATTAGACTTCACTAATTTTATTTACATTACATTTACTTATTTCTTGATTCATTAATTTTATTATGAGTGTGCCTAAGGATAGATTTATATCTCTGTTAGAATTTTTCTTTTTTGAATCCGCTGGTATAACTTGTCTGAAATAAGATGTGATGATGGTGTTTGTGTGAACAAGCTACGTAGCAGTTTCAGCTCCTAGTAGATAGGATAGGATGGAAATGGTACGAGGTGAACCAGATTCGGTGAAGGGATCACCTTGACGAAAAGGCGGCGTTCATAATGCTCCAATGAAAAAATTGAATATTAATGATCCAAAGAATCAATGTCGTTCAAATACTAATAAAATAAAGGTGATGGTTTAGTTGCAGTGAGGTAAGTTTAAAGCGATAAAATATACACTACCCTCATGGATACACTGCCGGTAATTAGATAAATTGTTTAACGAGTCAAATTTGTTCAATTTGTTAAATGACATAAATGGACACCAAATAAGTGTATACTTAGCCGAGATTGTGGAAATACTGTGCAACACAGCAATGTCATGTTTTATATTATTTATATATTGTTGGGCCAGGAACGAGTCAAAGCATTTCGTTTGTTGTGTTATGTATATATTTTTGATTGCTTTTTGTATTGTATTGTTTTTTTTTTCCCTTTTGTTGTATTGTATTAAATAAAAAAAGTTGGTACACTATCATCGGTTGAGTTTATGTTTTTTAGGTGTCCTAAAAGCAAAAGTTAGTGTATCGAATTTGCAAGATTTTATTATGTTGGTATCATAGCTAATATATATATATATATATATATATATATATATATATATATATATATATATATATATATATATATATATATATATATATATATATATATATTATTTATATATATTCTGAAGATAGTTAATATATAAACAATGAAGGGAAAATTTTTATAAATGTATGGAGTCGCGGCTATATGGCACTTCTTTTTTAAATAATTTGTAAAATAAAGATACCATTGAAAAGTTTAATTATTTGATGAAAGGGGGAAGAAATCCTTAAAACTAAAATGGACGATAAAATTGTGTTAATTATAAAACACGGAAAAAGAAGATAAATAGTATGTTGTTATTGTCTTATTCATTTAATGCTATTTACTTGCAAAATTGTATTATTTCAATTTTATATTCAGCGCGTTTCATATAATCTTGTTAGAAAGAGATATTTTTGTAAAAATAATCTTTAGTAAAGGTTTTTTTTTTTACAAGAAAAAAGTAATTTTACATTTGTATAATCTATTTATTAAAACTACTTATGAATCTGTTTGGGTTAAAAGAACCAAAGTGGTTTGTTTATAGATAAATTGGGAAAAAAATGCAAATTGGGAAAAAATTGCGGTTGGGTAAGGGAGAAAAAGATGTGAATACAAATTGTATTGATTAAAAGCACTTTTTTAAATAATAAGTATTTTTTTCTTGAAAAAATGCCATTTTGAACAAACTCATAATATTATAGATAGAAAATGTTTTGGAAGGAAATTATAGTGTGTACAAGATGTAATGCAAGATGGGCATACTACTTATTTTAATTTCTTTCAATTTTGATGAGTTTGACATAAATCTTTGAAGGGATATTCTTGCTTAATTGTGAAAAATATAAGCAAATTTTGTTGTTTGGTAAATAAAAAAATTGAGTTACTTTTGCTCTTGACTTTTAAAAGTTAAGGAATATTTTTGGGGGTTTTCATGAGATATTTTTGAGAGCTAGTTTTTATTATTTAAAATTTAAAAGACTAATATAACTTTATTCTCTTTAATAACAGTGAAAGTAAAAATTACTGTCTTTAATATTTGTATCCGTTATAGTCATTTTAGATTTTAAGAATAATTTTATTAAATAATAATCTTGTAATTTTTACTTATTAAGAGTAATTTTTACATTAATTTACCAAACAGTACTAACATAACATTTTAAGAGCAGCTTTTAGAAAGCTTAAAGAATTTAACAACTCTAAAAAAATTGCAACAATAACAAACTAAGTCTTAATTTAAGTTATTTTGTGTTATGTAAGTTTGAATCAAGTGAAAGAATTAGTGTATTTGAGTACTGTTGAAGTAGTTATTTAATATGTTATTGAAGCAATGATGGAGAAATATTTACTATAGTGTCAAAATGAAAGGCATTCATACCTTCAATAAAATAATATGGATGAAGTAGTTTATTAAATAGTGTTAAGGTGCATTGTAGAATGCAACTTTAGTTAATGGTACAAATGTAATGTATCTGAAAGCTACTATGTAGTTGGACCATGCAAGGCATGGTTTTAAACAAAGACCCTTTTTAAAATGTAGGAAAAGATTAAGATTATGTAATTACATGAAGTTAATTTTGAAAAAACACAAAATTGTTGAACAAATAATGTATTATTTTTTTTTTTTGTTGAAATGTTAGTGTGGTTTCAAAATAATAAAATCGACGAAGAATTAAAGTGATATTAGACTTTAGAAAGCGCAGATCCTAGATGGAAATTGAAAATACTACAAATTTATTTTGTTAAGCAAAATAAAACCTAAATTTTGATATTATTGTGGCATAGGGTTGGTTTAGGGAGGGCTGGAAATAAATATGGTACGTGGACCATGCAAGGCACGAGTTTAAACAAAATTTTTTTATTATTGTAGGAAAAGATTAAATAAAAATTGGACATATGTATTAAATGAAAATTAAAGAATTATAACTACTCAAGTTAACTAATAATAAAAGTGTATACATGTTAAATAAAAATTTTAAAGAATAATTTGACATTTATATTTAAAAGAAATCTAATCGAGGGGTGAGAAAAAAAGAATTGAAGCTGGGGGAATTGACTCATAAATACATATGGAAGTATTGATAGGATTCTCAAGTAATATTTTAAAAATTGTTTTAAATATGCTAATTAAACATAAAGATAAAAATTGGTAATATTAAAGCTAAGAAAAAAAAATTCATTAAAATAAACTCTTACAATTAAAATAAAATAAATCGATTTATAGTAACAAAGTAGATATACGTAATTGAAACACTGCAAATAAATTTTGTTAAACAAAATAATATTATAATTTTAATATTATTATGGAAAATGTTTGTTTTAATTTGAAGAATGAAGACTGAGAATAAAAAGTACAAATGCACTATGTCAAGCTTATATTATAAGCTTTAACAGACGTCTAGTTGGTCTTTACACACAGGATAAAAATTGTTTAGCCTTGTAATATTTCATTCTAGAGCGGTTCATTTTATCTTTTCAAGACAAAAATTTTTTCTGGTGATCGGATAAAATCTGGATCATCAATATCCAATTTTTAGAATGGAACATTGCAAACGTCACCTAAGTTGAATTTTAACATTTTCAGTTCAAAAATAAATGAAATGAAAGTTCTCTTGCACCCTGACAGAAGTTATGGGGACAACTGTTGGAGACTTATGTGTTATGTGCATCCAAATTTTTAATTTTTCAAATGAAGCATGTAAGCCAATAATCAAATTTTGAAAAGACAAATATATTTTTCCAAAAAAGTTAATTGATCATGTGATTATAATTCTAACTTCAATTGTCATATCTCTTTTGAAAAGTCAACAACTAGAGTGATTTCTTCCCATAGCTGACTCGAGGGATGCTATTAGCCATAGCTACAGCGGAAAGAAGAAGAAGAAATTTGGAAAACGGGATCCATAGCTAGGCCTCCTTTTATGAAATAATAGATATATATTAAATTGGAATTAGATCATTAATTCATGTGATTTTTCAATCGGACTATATCCTGTTAAAATAACAGATAGATACAAAGACTGAAAGACCTATAAATAGAGTCTTACAAAATTGAAACGGGTCTCACCTATTAATATAATCTTTGTGTTTAATTTTCTTTTCATATAATATTTTCATATCAAAAACTAATACGAGAGGAAACCATTCCCATGCTGACTTATTCAAAATAGGGAAATATTAATGTAAGCCAACGACCACTTCTGCACATCATTCTCTTCCAGAGTAAAACTTGTGCTCATTCATGAATTTCAATTAAATGATGCAGATTGCTTATTTGCTTTACACTGATTGACAAACCCGCATACATTGCTTCATTCGGGTGTAAACTAGCCACGACTAGCGTAGAAGGGTTATCAAAGGCGTGTAGCTATTGTCATATAGTTGGTGAAATGCTCATAAGTAATGCAACTTACGTGAATTAAAAAAAATTACAAAATAAAATATATACATATAATGGTAAATAAATACTTGAGTGAATTACACTAACTTTCTTTAAGATTCAGTGTAATTATATTCGACACCCCTCTATTTAGTTATATTACATTAATCTCCTTTATTTCTAATAGCAAACCGAATTCCGAATTTCAAATTCCGAGTTACTAAGTTCCAAGCTAAAATTATCTTTTAACATGGTAATTCATTTTTTAGTTTCAAGTTTCAAGATCATTACGCCTATAGAGGGTGAATTATCATGGAATGATCCTGAAACTTGGAACTCGGAAGTAAATTATCACGTTAAAAAATAAGTTTAGCTCAATACTTGGTAACTTGAAACTCAATCCCCCGCTAAAAATAAGAAAAGTCAATATAATATAATTAAATAGAGTAATACCAGATATAATTATACTATATTTTAAAGAAGATAAGTGTAATTCACCCTAAATACTTTTTAAAATGATGAAATTTGGAGGAAACAAAAAAGTACATGACTTTTGTCAAGAGCAATTGTGCCGTGAGCTTAAAAGAGCAATTTCCATAGGGCCGACTTTTATGCGTTTCGCGATCTAAGGTGTTTATTGTACTTTGTGATTGTAGCGTATTAGATGGTGAAAATTTATGAGGTGTATTGATATACTAATAATTTATGATGCATTATAGTAATATATTAATTTTAAAAAAATTAAAAAATATGATTAAATATATTTTAGAAATTAATTTTTATATACTAATAATATAAAATTATACTGATAATATAAAATAATTTTATACTATCAATGTAATATTACACTGATACATAGTATAAAATTATATTGACAAAGTAAAATTACACTGATAAAATTTTATGATTTTTAGAAATTAATTTTTATATATTAATAGTATAAAATTACACTAATAGTATAAAATAATTTCATATTATCAATATAAAATTATACTGATAGAGTAAAATTATATTAATAAAATTTTTTGATTATATTGATAGTATAAAATTATTTTATACTATCAGTATAATTTTACAATATCAGTGTATAATAATTAATTTTTAAAATATATTTAATTATATTTTTAAATTTTTTTAAAATTAAATATTACTATAGTACATCATAGGTAATTAAAATATCGATACACTTCATAATTTTACCATCAAATTGTAAAATATACCATATTCCTTGATCAATAAAATACACCATAAAATACGCCATTTCCATATATTAATATCATTGTATAAGAATTGGTTGTAAGACGTGCGCAGGTCAATTGCATGGTCAAGTCTCAACAACTTGTACGTTTACGATTAAATGCGAAACTTGACCACTTGTGCCGTGAGCTTACAAGAGCAATTTCCATATATTAATATCATTGTATAAGAATTGGTTGTAAGACGTGCGCAGGTCAACTGCATGGTCAAGTCTCGACAACTTGTACGTTTACGATTAAATGCGCTTTGCCCTTATCCTATTAGTTAGATACAAAAATTTTGTTTGTTGAAAATGAAACCTGGTAAGTAGGGTACTGGTTTCAAATTATATATCCGGGTAAAATCATGGTATGTTTGCTCGTATTTTCTGCATAAGGATGAAGGAATGCAATTATGATCTTATTTTTATTCTATTTAGTTTACTATTCCCTCCATTTCATAATTTTGTTATTTTAAGATTAATAAAACTAATAATTACTTTACAAATAAATATGATAAAAGATATAATTTTATAAAACTATCATTATATTAATATTATAACTTTATTTATATTTTTCATTGACTTCATTAATAAACATTATTAATGTCGGGATAAAATTAAAAAATTATTAATAACATCTTAATATTTAAAAAATAATTTTTAAAAAATCTAAATGGATAAATATCGTGAAACAGATGGAAAAATTTGCATTGCAAGCTAATATTGCTGCAAAGAATAATTTGGGGCTGATTACTCTTTTTATGCTTCTTAACTATTTACTTGGTTGTGTGTTTTAAATGTGGTTTATATATGTCATTTTTTTGGGTCAAATATTTGTCTTTTGATTTATTTGCTCACTCGTTAATCTGGGTGTTCGTTTTTTGTTCCTTTTGTGCGTTTGAGACTTTCTTTTTTTTTTTTTCCATCAACTGACTTTCACTTTTTTTTTTGTGTTTTTGGTGAACAGACTTTGAGTTTTTATTTTTCTTTTGGTCGTATAAACTTTGAGTTCAAGTCAATAAGATGTAGTTTTGACCCACCCCCCCCCCCAAAAAAAAAAAAACAAGTCAATAAGATGTAGTTGTATATGTAAGTTGGTGCGTGTTAACATAGTCTCCGTTTAGTTTTAGACCATATCATCGCCCCGCAAAGTAATTAGAGAAGTTACGCTGTGTCTTATTTTTTTAAAACTACTGTTGAAGTCATTATCTTCTATATTTGCAAAGAAAGTCAGGACCTTTTTTTTCCCCTCAATGGCTCATTATTGAAGGGATAATTCCTATTGAGCTTCTATTGTGAGCGGAGCTACGGAAGGAAAGGGCTGATGTGAGGTGCCCCCAAAAAGCTTGCATAGCTAGTTTTGGGTTTCTCTAGACAGTAGAGTGTATGCAATCTGCGATTTTTCGAAGGCAACATTGGTTTTTGGAGTTATTCTTGGTAGATATCTTTGTTCTCTTTTGAATATATTTGAATTTGTAACACTAAGGGCATGTTTGGATTGTAATTTGTATATATAGAAGGAAAATGATTTTGTATAGTAAATAATAGTGTTTGATTTAATTTCTTACTTTTTAGAAGGTCTTTTAAAATTTCAAAAGACCTCTTAAAAGAAGTATTTTTAAGATTATTTTTTATTCTAAAAAAAGACCTTTTAAAAAGGAATCTTATTATTACTCTCACATCAATAACAAAAAATAATTTTACTTTATCTTATTCAAACAAAACTCATTCTCCTAAACTTACTTTTAACATATTTAAATCAAATAAAAATCATTCTTTTAAAAGTAATTCCTCTAAAAGGCCTTCTTTTAAAAACCTTCTTTCAAAAGATCTTCTCCCAAAAGTTAAACCAAACGGATACTAAAAGATTCGATGGAAGATTTTTGGGCTCTGTTTTGCTATTTATCCGAAATCGTGTATATGGATGTGCTTTGCAGAAATTTCCAAGGAGGTTTTTTTTTTCTTCTTTTTTTGGCCACTTATGCACAGACAAAATCTACTATGGCATCGAAAAATCAGTTTTTGCGTTTGGTTGCGATGCAAGATAAATAACACAACTTTTGTTATTGTTGAACCAACTCAAGGTTACGACAGCAAATGGGGATCCAACTCAAGTTTTTGAACCACCCTCCTTATTTCTCACATAAAAACTACAATAAATTAACACTATACATAAAATGGAAAAAAAAAACTATAAACAACATAAAAAAAACTCCCTCAGTATAGATAGCTCGTAACAATCATGAGACCGCAACCTAAAATAGCAATGACAAATCATTGAGAAAAAGAAATGAGCCATCAGATTTAGTGCTTGATAATGGCAAGCATTGACAGCACAATCAACGCAGACGAAGCTCCAATCATCAAAACCGAGCTCGAGATGGATCCTACTGCTCCAGTGTCAAGATCTGGAGTTGTCGACGACGACGGCAACAGGCGCTGGGCAGAGGCACTGGCGGAGAATGGGAAGCGAGTGATGGCAAAGATGACGATAAGGACGAAGGCTGAAGAAGGTGGAAATAAATAGGGGGGTTCATTTGCAAACTTAAACAATTGATATACTAAATGTTAATTTCTAAATAAAATGAAGCGGGTTTCATTTCACTAGTACAATTTCATTGAGATACTCAATCTGACAGCTAGGAGCCTCGGACCATGACATGGTCCCAAACACACGCAGGACCATGTAAGTTTGGGCCCGAAATTTCCCTATTTGTGTTTGGGTTTTAATTAAAAAAAAAAAACTTAAATATGTTTCTAGTCCCTTTAAATATTTGATTTTTTGGATTTGGTCCCTCAAAAAATTTTCGCTTGATTTTGGTCCCTTATTTTTTAGACGTTACCAATATTAGTTCCTGCCGTCAACTGAGTGTTGTTAAGTGCTAACGTGACAACGTGAGATCTAAAAGTATTAACACGTGTCAAAATCTTACGTTACCACATTAGCACTTAACAGTACTCAATTGACGACAGGGACTAATATTGGTAACGTTTGAAAAATAAGGGACAAAAATCAAAATTTTGAGAACAACCAAAAATCAAATATTTAAAGGGACTAAAAATATATTTAAACCAAAAAAAAAAAGTTTGGGTATATTCTTTCTTTTTTATGATAAGAGATTTTAAGTATATTAAAAAATAATTAAATGCTAAAATACAATAATTTTCTATTTTTTAATAATGGAATAAATTTGAAATTCCTTCGTGATTACAAAAAGTGTTGAAGATGTTAGTTTTTGATAAATACAAACTCTTAATATAGTTCTTGAAAGCTAAAAATATTAGTTATAATTAGTCTTTTTAAAAAATAATATATTCGATAGTTAAAAATTAGGGGTGATAAAATGGATTCAATCAATTGAGTTGACCTGCCCAACCCACCATTTTTAGCACGGTGGAATAATATTTCTAACCCGCAAAAAAATTGATCTGTCTAACCTGCCCGCCTAACTCACGAGTTGAGGTAGGTCGGGGCGGGTCGAACTTGCAGATTGAATTTGTGGATTGTCTTTCTTTTTTTTTTCTTTTTTTTTCCAGATTCGACCTATCTATGCTCTATAGGGTCACTTTCTTTTTTGGCCCAAGTATCTATTCCCATATGCAAATGGGGATCACTTTAGATTGGTGTTTGCAAATGGTGATTTGCATCAACTTAATTATATCAAAATTGATTTTAATCAAAAGTGAATTGATGTCAATGTGATCTATATTTGAAAATTTTTATTTTAAAAGTGATTATAATAAAATGACTATTATTTGGATGATATTAATCAAAATTACTTTTGGATGTGTAATTATTAAAATGGATTGAGTTTTATATTCTACTTTTAATATTATCCTTTTATTTCATTTTAGTTTTAAGATATTTAAATAAACTATATTGATATTATTATAAAAATTATTTTAATATATTTTATGAATATTATTATGAATATTGTAAATAAAATTATATTAATATTATTATAAACAAAAATGTAACAAATACTCATAAAAAATTATTTTTCAATTGAAAAAGTATAAAATATGTTAAATTAAATAACGCCCTTCTAATTTTTTTGACTCAAAAAAGATAGTAATAGATTCCCTGACACTCCTCTTTTTACATGTACATATTAAATGAAGAAATAATTTAAAAATACACAATGCAATTAGTAATTTATTAGAGGACAAAAGTGAAAAAATAATTGTTAATAAACAGTGAATGCAACAAATTGAATGCAAAAGCAACTATTTCTTGCTTTTGCTTGAATGGAGGTTGGAAGGCACAATCAATTTTAACAACTAAAAATCAAGGCAACATTTAAAATAATCCAAATGAAAATTTAGACACTGATGTTCCAGAATATAACCAGTGCCCCCCGATCATGGCTTGTGGAAAGATAAAATTAGTCAAGATTGAGCCTATATTACAAGGCTGACCCAGAGGTGTGTGAGTTCCACCGTTCCTTCACCCTTCCCACCTTCGGCCTCTGAAGCATCCCCCTCCAATGCCACCAACAATCCTGCAAGAAGAGCACCTTCATGGGTTCATCATCATCAAGGCAGTGGAAGCTTCTCCTCAAGAAGCCACAGTCACGGGAAATGGATTTAGTGTTGGTGTTGGTGTGGACTCGCTAAAGCTCATGGCGGTGGTGTCGTTGATGACATTGGCAATGCCTTAGCAGGGGTAAACAACGTTGAAGCTCGAGAGTGGCATGTCAGGATGTGACCAAAGGATGGAAGTAGTCCATCATCGACCCTTGCATCAACACCAACCACGGCATGGACGACGAATTTTAAAGTGCAAGTTGAAGGAAACTACAAATCCACTTTAAAGTGCAAGTTGAAGGAAACTACAAATCCACTATCATTATGGTCCTCGTCGATGTTGCAGGCTAGATAGAATAGGAAGAAGGGGCCTGCTTCCACTGGTTGTCCCTTTTGGACATTTTCAGCAAGCCAATAATTTTAATTTTTTAAATAAAAAATCACATTAACCAAATACCTACCCATGGTCTTACTGTGCACTGCATCACATCACATTTGCCCCCTTAATCTCAACCATCCCCTGTATAATATTATTATTTGTGTGGCTACAATTCGCTGGATCACCAATGTCTAGATTTTGGACTGGACTATTGTAAACGAAGCCAAAAACCACACATAACTTTTCACTTTAAAATTGTGTTTGACCAGGTTTGAATGTGATATTGGCATGTAAAATGCCAATTCAAACACACGCTAACTTGTGACTAAACAGTAAACAATTTATTTTGGTGTGTAGCTTCTCTTCGTCTTCTCTGTTCTCTCAGTCGCCACCTTCCATCAACCAACCCTCCTTTCCTCTCAGACTTACTTACAAACCACCAGTTCTCCACACAACATCACTAGTTCATTCACTCACAGCGACGGTGACAAGCTAATAGCAAAGGCCAACGAGACCCATAGTGAGGCATAGGCTAACTGAGTTTTTTGGTGATGGCGAGGCTTTTTGGCAACTCTCCAATGCCATGGCATTAATTGATTTCTCTTTTCCTTGTTACTCCCTCTCTTTCTTTGCATTTTTCTTATTCTTGTTTTCCTCTATTATGTTGTTTTTTTTAATTTTTAACATTGTTCATCCTTAAGGCCTTTGATTCATGTCTCTAGTTCATGCTTGTTTTGATATATTTATTTGCGTAATTGAGTTTTTTTAACATTGTTTTTCTCTATTGTGTCATGAGTGAAAGGTTAAAGAGGACTTTTCTTGGTTCGATAGTACCAAACCACTCATCAGATTCATACTTCTCTTAGAATAGTTTTTTTAATTTTTTAAAATTTTTTATGGGGGTCAATTTATTAAAAACAAGCTTTTCTTAATTTTAATTTTTTTAACCTTAAAACAGGGTGGGTCAAAGTATCCAACCCATATTAGTAAAATAAGTTGGCTCGCCCTGCCCTGTTTTGGGCTAATTTGGGGTGAGTTGGCCTGTTAGCCACCGCTTTTAATAAAAAAAAAAAACAATTAATATCATCAATATTTTTTAATTCTTAAAAACTATGTTGAGAATGTTTATTGTTTAAAGAGTAGTATGGCTTGGTTTGGTATTGTTATGGCTTTTTAAAAGCTACTAAGCTTGCTCGGCTTTCTAAAACCTGCTCTCAAAAAGTTATAATAGTATCGTTTGGTAAAATAATATAAAAATTGCTCTCAATAAGCAGAAGTCATAAAAGTAGTGTTTGGTAAAATTACTCTTAATATCTAAAATGACTACAATGGTTATAAATACTAAAGAGAATAATTTCTATTTTTAATATCATTAAATAGAGTAAGGTTATATTAGTCTTTTAAATTTTGGAGAGCACAAGCCAATTTTGAAAAACAATCCATGAGAGTTCCCGAGAGCATCCTTTGGCTTTTAAAAGCTAGAAGCAAAAGCATCTCGACTTTTTGATTTACCAAACAGAAAAAATTAGCTTATATTTTTCATAAGTCAGAGCATCTTATGCTTCAATGACAATTTTGAGATTTATCTTTTTAATAAAAGATTAAAGATATCCCTTCGGGAACATCCGACAATAAAAGAATAAAGATAAATTATATTCACCTCCCCTAAAGTTAAGTAATATTATACACAACATACCTCAATTTTTTATGCCTACACTGACACTCCTTAAGGTACTCAATGTGATGTTTATAGGGGTACTTAGTATTATATTTCATAAAATATAAGGGATATTAAGTGCAATATCACTTAAATCTCAGGAGATGTTAGTATATATTTTGCAAATCAAGAGGCATCATTTGTAATATTAAATAATCTTAGAAGAGATCAGTGTAATTTACCTATTATTAATAGAAGGTTAAAACTAATTTTTGGTCCTTATACTTGTTTTAGATTTTAGTTTTAGTCTTTATACTAAAAAAAGTTTTGATTTAGATCTCTAAAGTGATATTGAGTTAGTGCCTACTGTTAAAAATTATTAGATAGTATTCATTTTTACTGACGTGATTAACAGAAATTGATATAGAATTTGATGAAACTTAGTCAAGGTTATTTAGGCTTAAAAAGGGTTGTTTCGATACTATTTCCGTCATTTTTCTACTTTTGAAGAAAGATCATTATATGCCTAAAAAAGGTCATTTTAGAATTATATTAATAATATATTATATTTATATAAATACATATATTAGATAGTATTAATTTTTACTGACGTGATTAACAGATGTTGATATATGATATGATGAAACTTAGACAAGGTTATCTAGGCTTAAAAAGAGCTATTTCGATGCTATTTCCGTCACTTTTCTACTTTTGAATAAAGATCATTATATGTCTAAAAAAGGTCGTTTTAGAATTATATTAACAATATATTATATTTATATAAATATATATATCAGATCTTATTAGTCACATCAATAAAAATTAATATTATATAATAATTTTTTAATGACAAGAACTAATTCCTTAATAAATTATCACTATCGAAACCTAAACAAAAAAAAAATTAGTATAAAAATTAAAATCAAAATCTAGGACACATGCATGCAAGGAGCAAAAACTAGTTTTATCCTTAATAGAAATACAAGTTAGTTGCTCGATGCCTAGAGCTTCTATGCGGTGCCGGAGTTCCTGGATCACATGACGCCTAGCCACATCATCAATTCCAACCCGGTGTCCACCCCTCTGCTGTCATGCCCCAAATCCTTTGAGTATAAACAGACACGTTGGGTAGTCAGCAACAACCTCAAAGCATGATCCCATATGTGGTCTACAATATTCTCAACAACTCTACCCTTCAACGTGACAGCACCTGATCAGAGACATAACAGAAACCAGTTTCTGGTGTAGCTTTTATTTAAATCACACTTCTAGAGTTACAAATAGAAAATCTAAATACACTTACAGATGATTAAAACTATTAATTTTAACATAATTGAAATGACGAATTGAAACATGAGCTAGCAGCTTCTTCAAAGCCTACCTCTATTTATAGTCTCTAGGGTACCCTAAGAACTGGGATCCGACATAAAGTTTGCATCTACCCCCAATTTGTCCGTTTGATCAATTGCACCAGCAACCTAAACAAACATGTGCCGCGGACAATGTAATTCCATGAATTTTCTAGATCTTCTGTATGGACTCAAAGGCCCAAAGGTCCAACACACACAGGGCCCAAGGATCGCGGTATATGACTCCCTTCTCTGGTTTCTTTGCTTCCGAAAATTCTCTTCCCTCTGAGCCATTCTTTCTTCACATTCTTAATCTCATACCCTTATTGGTACTTGAACGAAGATGCCGAATATACAAGCATCAGTTATTGATATTTCTATTCTAATTAAATTACATCCTGTAGTAGTACCGTGAATTCAATTTTATAGCTACTATTAGAGTGTTCTGCTACTGTCATATTAGTTATATGTGATAGACATTACATATTCCATAATTAATATAATATATTATACATGCACCCAAATACATTAAGAATTAAGATCAAGCAGCATATTGCCAACGAAAATGTCAGTGTCCAGTGCGTTATGGTAGCATCATCATTTCAAAATTACTATAAAGCTACCTTTCAATGCCACAAAACACAATAAAGTCATGTAGCACTAACAGGTCCTCAATCTTTGGTGCCCACTTTATCTTCTTTTTATTCTTTAAGAGAAACCAAAGGTCAAGTTTGCAATTGATAGCTATGCACAAGCACGAGTGCAAAATGCAAGCCTCCCTCTCTGATGACACACTAATTAAGCCATCAATAGCTCACCACAATATATGAATTGTAATTAAAATAATGAATAAGCCAACAGTGGGAAGTATATTGTCTACTGCTGCCACTCATCACTTTATAACGCACCTTCTTCGAAAAAAGAACATGTCGATAAGCATAAGAAAAATATTAAACAATCAAAATTTTTATCAAAATTTTATTATTAGAATAATATAATATTATTATTTACCTTTAGATAAATAAGTGAGTTTTATCACTTTATATTATTTAACCACCATCATGATTTATGTCAAAGATAATGATTATATTTTTTGTGACAGTGTAGCATTGTTCTAACCATAACCATAAAGCATTTGGATTTTCTCTTTCATTGGGTCCACCCTCCATTAAATAAAGTCACCGCAAATTATACAGCAAGCTTATGGAAGTGTGGAATTGTGATTAATCCAAACAAAGATGTGCTATTAAGGTTAGCCATAGACTTGAATTTATGACATCTTTTCGTATTGTTCAAATCTTTGACCTCTAACCTAATTGATGCGATCCTTGAATTCATTCTACAAACAGAAGAAAAAACAAAGCAGCAAAGTAATAAAAAGAAAACAAAACGCAACATCAATTTGGTTTATGCAGTTGTTTGGCCTTTCTACATGAGAGCCGACTTGGGAATTTGCTTTGTTGAAGACCCTTTTTCCATAGAGCTTTGGCAGCTGCCTCCTTGAGGTCCTTCATTTGGTAACGAGGTTTCTTGTCTTCCTCACCTTCCATCAACCTCTTCATAACACTAGCAATTTCTTCCCTATCAACTAACCCATTCTCAGCAACCTTTGGTCTCAATGCCACCGTAACATCTTCGGTGGCCAAAACAGCATTCATCTTTTGCTCTGCATAGAGTGGCCATGCAACTAAGGGCACCCCATTAACCACACTCTCAAGATAGAGTTCCAACCACAATGGGTCAAGAAACCCCCAACGGACCCATGGGCCAGGACCTGGGCTTGTGGGGCCCAAGATGGCATCACAAGACCTATCCCTCTAGTCTTCTCCACAAACCCTGTAGGCAAGAAATCAAAAAGGTCAGTGTGACTAACAGTAGCATTGAGATACGATGCATTTACAACTTTTCTATGGCTTTTCACAACTCACAAGAATTTATGCTCATTCAGCTCTAACCCAAGAGCAAGCTCATCAATTAAAGCACTAGACAGAGTCTCACCACTCCCAAAACACACAAATAAAATGCTACCACATGGTTGCTCATCCAACCACCTTAAACACTTATCATCAATCCCATTTTGACCATTATCCACATTCACCAATGATCTGACCGGGTAAACCGGAGGCCTACTCAGTTTACCCTTTTGCAACTCTTTAATAGCCGTTGATTCAAGCTCAAAGAAACTATTCTCTATGATCCCATGGGCCAACCTAAACCAGTTTGCAAGGTGAAGGATGGACTTGTAGGCTTCATTGTTTCGATCCTGAACCGGGTCCAAGAAGTCTTTTCCTTGAATCGAGACACATCTAGGAATTCAAACTAGTTTAGTGAGGTCTTTATACTCGCACTCAACCATTTGGTCTAAGTCGGGAAGGTGGAAGGCAAAGGACAATGCCATGGCAGAGGAAGGGAAGTTGAGGTAAGAGGGGATGTTGAGCTTAGTGGCGACATCAATGGAGTCAAAGGCGAAGGGGTCGACCACGATGGTGGAGATGCGGTGGTGGCCAAAAGAGAGGGAAAGGAAGGTGAGGCGGAGGGAAGGGAGGGAGCAGAGGACGGTAGGGGTGAGGGTGATGACGAGCTCAGTCTTTATGTCAAGAGAGAGGTCGGAGAAGGAGACTGGGGGGAGGAAGATGTGGGAGATGGTAGCGGGTAGGGAGTGGAAGACGATGGTTTATGCGATGGAGGAAGGGTTGTTTGTGGGGATGATGATGGTTACAACGAGGCTATAGTGGCTAAGCCTCTTTGCAAACTTTATCATGAGGATGAGGTGTCCCATGCTAGGCTTGGCATCATGGCCACTATTATAAGTGGTTGTGATTATTGTTCTTGCATGTTGTGTGTATGAGTGTGTATTTTTTCTTTTTTGGTGGTGGTTAACGGAATGATATATATATATATATATAGAGAGAGAGAGAGAGAGAGAGAGAGAGAGGATGGGTTTTGAAAGAAGAAAGTTTTTAGGGGGTTGGTTGGTTGATTGATTAGTACGTTGGTTTGTGACTTGGGTTAGAGAAGAGTTAATAATTGGGTTTTTTGTCATTGGGTAGGAGGCACTGGACAAGGAAATAAATTATGAAAAAAATAAGTTATTTGAACCCTTGAAGGGTTTAAATAAGACACCCGACATCTTAAGACACGAGTGGAAGAGAGAAGATTAATAAAAAAAAAAAAGCAAGTAATAGGCCTCATAATTTTTGTGAGTGAATGTTGAGGTGTTTAGAGGAAGAAATGGCTCAAAAAATATTCTTTTAAATTATATATATATATATATATAGAGAGAGAGAAAGAGAGAGAGAGAGAGAGATGTTCCTACGCGTACCAAACATGGGAATGTGAGATTTTTATGTTACATTTGCGGGAATCTGATTGACAAACCCACTTAGATTGCTTCATTCATGTGTAAATTAGCCACATGACTAGCGAAAAGGGGTTATCAACGGCATATAGCTATTGTCATATAGTTGGTTAAATGTTCATAAGTAATGCAACTTACGTAAATAAAATAAATTACAAAATAAAATATACATATATTGGTAAATAAATACTTTTAAAAGTAATGAAATTTGAAAAAAAAAAAAGGACATGACTTTTGTCAAATTAAGAGTCTTTAATTTATACTTGCATAGAGGAATTAGAAGACAATCAAGTTTAAATAATTTTATTGGTACATATTATTATTTTTTTATTTCACTTATAATATATCATACAAATAACAATAGGGAAGAGTGATATAGGTAAGTGTCACTCTCTCAAAATTATGAAATAAAAAATTCAAAAAACTATTATATTTAAATTTAAATATTAAGACAAATCAAATAAAATATTATAGAATATTTGATAATAAAATAAAATATTATATCAAATCAAATCAAAATCAAAACCAAGATAAATCAAAAAGCGAATCAAATCAAATTGATTAAAGTATAAATAAAAATTAAAATTAAAATTAATTAATCAAATTTAAACATCTAATAAAATAAAAGAGTCAATTTGCCACGTAGTATTTTTAACTGATATTTTATGAGCATCTAATAAAAAATAATATATTACTCAACATAATAAAAAAATATAATACTCAACATTAAAAAATTTTAAAAAGAAAATTATATAAAGTGTTGCCAGCTCATTCCTTCTTTTTAGGGATATTATTATTAGATATACATGGAGGACTAGTTAAATTAAACTCAATCCAATAATAGAGTGATATTTTAGATAAAATTATAAATGCTAGATCATAAACTAAAATCATTATATTCAAATGTTAAAATCAAATCAAATCAAAATTCAATCAAATCTAAACTTTTATCTTTAATTTTTAATACATATAATCTCATTGAGTTCATTAGCTGCATGTCAACCTCACATTTTTTGAAATAAAAAGTTTATAAAATAAAAGTTCATAAAATAAAACAATGACAGCTGGTTTGGCCACTCATATCAAATCATCTCCACTATTCGAAACTTAGGCACTAAGTTATAGCCAACAAAATGATAAAATATTAAGTTACTCTAGTGAAAGATTAGTTGTCATAGGTGATCTTAGATTTTATCAAGTTTATAAAGTCTATCTTATTAGCCATTGATAAAATCTAGCTTAGTAGCTATTACCATATAGTTATGGCAAACTCTTTTAAAGACTATTGTTTATAGTCTTTATTTTTTGATTTTTAATACATATAATCTCATTGAGTCCATTAGCCATATATCAACTTCACATTTTTTAAATAAAAAAATTCAAAATAAAAATAGAAATTTGCAAAATAAAATAATGACAACCAATTTGACTACTCATATCAAATCATCTATATTATTTGATGCTTGGGCATAAGCTATAGCCCATAAAATGATATAATATTAATCTACTCTATTGAAATATTGATTGTCATAGGATGATTTTGGTTTTGATGAGTCTAACTTATAAGCTATTAATGAAATCTAACTTACTAGCTATTACCATATAATTGTGGCAACCTTTTTTGAAAACTATGTTTTATAACATTTATTTTTTTATCATTGGTATTATTTATACTTAGCTCTACTTCTTATAGTGTGATATTTTATTTTTAAATACTTCTACTTTACCCATATTAGCACTAGGGGAGGTTGACTTAGTATAATATTCTTAGATTGGTGCTATGATTATCATTGTCAATAGGTGTTAGTTATTTCAAGATTGGCACAATTTACTTCTATATATTAATTTATTCCTCATCAAGTTATTGTACTCTTCATTCTTTGTATCTTTTCTATGGTTGTGATTTTTCTTTAATCATACACATATTATTACTTTTGTAGCTCTTTTCATGTTTAATGAAGAGATGATCAAGTTCTTCTTCTATTAACTAATCACTTCATAATACTAATTCATTTTTCTATATTCCGTGATATGCATCTTCTTATGCATCATATTTATATTTTGTTTAGGTCAAGTTGTATATTAGCAATTTCATGGAAGCAAATTCAATCAATACAAAAGTGTCAGATATCATGAGATAAATTAGCCTACTTTTTTGCTTTTATGTTTTCTATTTATTTGTTATGCATTCATTCTTCTTGTGTGCTTACTAGTTAAATGTTTAAGGCTTGCTAATCATATGCTGAGACTAAAAAAGGGAGTACTTGTGATGTTATTGAAAAATATTGATCAAGCAATTGATCTTAGCAATAGCATTCAATTTATTATTATAGAACTTGGTGTTAATATTGTTGGTGCTGAAATTGTTTCTGGGAACAATGTAGGTGAAAGAATATATATTCATGGGATGAATCCCATCCGACCTGTCCAAGTAATACCATTCTAACTTTTTGTTTTCAAGATACAATATAATGATTATCAAGTGGGATTGTGGCAGTGAGATATTACACATTCAGAGTTAACTATTATGTTATTTTGGGTACTCTTTTCTATAAGTATGATAACATTAAAAAAAAAAAAAGACAAAAGTATAACGATTATGATGTGGTACTAGAACATAATCTTTTACATTATATATTATATTTTGATGTTTTGATATTTGCGGTGAAACATGGATTGTGTTATATATAGTAAAAAAATTGTATGTTACATTATTTGGAATTACAGTATATCGTGCGCAGTACGGGCCTTCCGCAAGTTATGGGCAATTAGTGATATGAAACACTAGATTACCGTCTTATTTTTATTCTATTTAGTTTATTATTTCCTCCGTTTAATATTTGTTATTTTAGAGTTTGTACACAGAATAAGAAAGCTAATAAATTATTTTGATAATAATAATAAAATAAATTAATTTTATAAAATTATCTTTATGTTAATATTATAACCTTATTTGTATTTTTTTAATTACGTCACTAATAAGCATAATTAATGTGAGGATAATATTGAGAAAAATTATTAATAACTTCTTGATATTTAAAATGAAAAAAATAATTTAAAACATGAAAATAAAAAAATCTAAATGAACAAATATTGTGAAACAGATAGAGTAATTTGCAATTACAAGCTATTGCTGCAAAGTGTAATTTGGGGCTGATTACTCCTTTTATGCTTAACTATTTACTTGGTTGTATGTTTTAAATCTGGTTTATATTTGTCCTTTGATATATTTGCTGACTCATTAATCTGGTAGTTGGGTTTTTCTTCTTTTCGTGCGTTTGAGACTTTGAGTTCCTTTTTTTTTTTTTTTAATTCCCGTTTTTAGGTCAACAGATTTGTTTTTTCTTGGTCAACAGGTCAATTTTTGTTTTTTTTTTCTTCGGCTTCATTGCTCCGGTTAGATTTTCGTTCTTAGCTCTAGTGAGGTCATACCAACAGTGGGCTGGTTGAGTTCTGATTTTATCTTCTCCCACAATTGTTGGCCTTCGTTCCCCCCAGCTAATGGGCTGTCTGGGCTTGTTCCGTATCTATTCCCATATAGTTGGGTTTCTTTGTCTTGTGAAGCTCTGTATCATGACAAAAAAATAAAGGTTTTAATCCCAAAATAAAAGATTTGTCTGTGTAACTTTTTTGTGATAAGATTTTAAGTATAAAAAAAAAAGAGAGACTCGAGACCATAAAATAAGTATTAAGAAAAATTAAATGCTAAAATATAATAATTTTCTATTTTTTTTAATAATGGAGTAAAATTTAAATTCGTTTTTGACTAAAAAAGTGTTAGTTACATTATTTTTGATAAATAAAAATTCCCTATATAGTTTCTTGTAAATTAAAAGTGTTGGATATAAATAATCTTTTTTCTGGACTAATGTATTTGGTGGTTAAAAATTAAAAAGAATCAATATGATTAACATTTTAAATTTTAATTTAAGGAGTATATTAAAATTTTATTTTTTTTAACTCTAATATGTTCTATGCTATTTTTGTCTACAACAAATTTGAGATTTATTTTTCTAAGAAAAGATTAATAAAAAATATAAGCTAGTTGCTCGATGCCTCACGTGTAAGGACTGGGATCCTACAAAAAGTTTTCATCTTCCCTTGATTTGTCCGTTTCATCAATTGCACCAACAACCTCATCAAACACATGCCAAGGACAGCGTAGAAGTTAGAAGCACTATATGCACGTTTCATAAATTTTCTAGATATTCCATAATTAATAACATATTATACATGCACCCAAATAATACATTAAGATCAAGCAGCAATTGGTTATTGCCAACGAAAATGCCGGCAGTGCCCAGTTCATCACGGTAGGATCATCATTTCAAAATTACTATAACGCTGCCTTTCATCAATACCAAATGTCATGCAGCACTAACAGATCCATAATATACCTTTGGTGCACACTTTATCTTCTTTTTACTCTTTTAAGAGAAATTAAGGCCAATTTTGTAATAAGCAATTGGGAGCTATGGGACAAGAACAAGTGCAAAATGCAAGCCTCTCGTTTTCCTCACCGTGAAAATAGATTATGGTGACACACTAATTATCAGCGTTAAAACTCACCAAAATAGACGAAATGTAATTAAAATAAAGAATAAAGCAACCGTGGGAAGTTTGTCATAATGCTAATGTATGTACATAGGTTAGGTTAAACGTCACAAGGTTTCTAAGCTGCCGGAGAAATAATACGGTCGAAGATAAACGTGGTTTGGGATTTTATTCTTTACATGGTATTCGAATTGTATACATACTAAAATATAGAAATTGAAATAAATTTACGCTGATATGGGATCTAATAAAATCGAAATTTTTGAATTTACCTTTTTTAAAATAAAAAATTTCAATTTTATTAAATCTTATATTAACATAAATTTCTCCTAATTTACATATTTTTGTACATTTTCTATCTAAATTTCATATTAAAAAAAAAAAAAAAAACCACGTGGTTTCCTTATAATTGAATCATTTCCCTATCATGTGTGGACAGATTTAAAGTGGACTTGTCCTAATACTGACAATGTCTATTACTAGCCACTCACTTTATAACGTACAATAACTCAATAAGAGGAAATGCCAATAACTTTCGTTGTCAAGTGTTGGGACTTTCCCTTCATTGGGCCCACCCTCCTTTTGGCCAACAGCTAGCAATATTCCTTCCGGACCATAGATACAATTTTATAAAATATCATCTATCCAACATTATAGGTACAATTGTTACCCCATATTTGTGCACGACTAATTGTTCTAATCTATTCTCAATATAATAATTTTTCTGATTTATTTCAATAAATTTAATTTATGGATGCTATCAGTAGTGGAAATATAATTCTTTTGAGCTTAATAAATAAAAATTTTTGCTAAATTTGTTTGGATATGGGATCGAGATAATACTATTAAATAAGAAGATGAACAAAAAAAAAATTCTAAAGAAAATGTCAAAAAATGATTTGAAAGTATCTGTATCTAATTTGAAGGAGATAAGATAAGAGGTTTGATTGGAAGATTTGATTTGAAGAGAAGATTAAGTATACTTAATTTTCAAATCGCTAGCTCTATAGAGCCACAGTCGGGATGGGCTAAGCTAGTTTCTAGTTTTTATAAATAATTGTAATGTCATTAGAGAAATGTCCATGGTTAGAGAAAGAAAGATAGGCTAAGGATTTGTGTGCTTCTAAGAGTATTGTGTATCAAAGGGATAGGAAGGCTTGAAGAATCAAGATTTTATCTCAAAAGCTGTCACATACTTCTACTGGTTGCCATAACTTTGAAGTTTGAGGTTTCTTTCCTTCTTTCATGGCTTGCTAAGTTTTTTTTAGGTGTTAGGCGGAAGATGTAGTCTAAAGGAACATGCTATGTATTATGATATATTATTTTAATTCTCTTTTTCAATATGTTGCATATTTTTAGCAATCTTAATGCTTTTTTGGATTTGACCACCCTTAGACTAAAAATATTGTAGTGTGAATGATGTATAATTTTATATTGTCGAATGGAAGTTCACTTTGTAAAATAAGTCAATCTAGAAATTAGTATGAACTAGAGTATATTTTAAGAATGGGAGTACGTACTTGTTTATACGATCTTTTGAATTTCTATTCTTTATCCTTAAGATAGATTTAAACTAATCTAAGAAATTAAAGTATTTAATTTATCTTAAGAGGTTTTAGTATCGAGAAATTGAACTACAATTATTAATTTTGAATAATTCAACTGTTAATTATATTGACTAGGAGATTATTTTATTATTTTCAGTTCACCATGAACTACATATTACTAGGGGATTGAGGGACTCTCTGCGGTTTTCTTTTATTAATTTTAGAAGATTTCAACTTTTAAAATTCATATATTATATGACAAATATATAATGAAAAGGATTAATTCAATGAATATAAGCAGTTAGACTAGAAACTGTAACTGCTAAAGTTCTGTTTCAAACAAGATCTATCTAGATTCATTATTAGAAAGTACTAGCCAGTGGAAGATTGGAAATCATATGAACATACTGCAAACTGAATACATGTTCTCTTACATAATAAAATTATATTACAGCTGAAATACACCATCAGATAAAATGTTTAGTACCATTTACTCTGCCTAGAGATATGCAAAATGAACTTCTGCAGCTTCACGGCAAAGTGAGCAAATAGTAAAATTTACCATGTAATATATAAAGATTTGTTATTCGGACATTCTTTCCCAATATCTATCCACGATATGCACATGAAGTTATGACTTGGATTTGGATCCTCCCATATTTATTTTAAATATGAAATAAATATGACCATGTTATGTTGGTGAGAGATAGATACAAGCACTCAACTTGGGCCCTATAAATTTTAAAAGGACTCCACCCATTTAAAATGCTTGTGTTTATCTCTCTACTAATATGACATAGACCATATTCAAAACATACATAAGAAGATCTAGATCTATCATGACCCCACCATTTTTTCCTCTCTCATATGTTCTCATCTACAATTCTCTACTACTCTTCTTCATAGGTGTCGTGTATAGATGCTTGAGAAAGTATGTCCAAATAACAAATATATATATATATATATATATATTTTCTACACTTTAAGCACAGGGTCTCCTACTTTGTTGATGTCTTCTTCATTGTTTCCTTGAAATTTGATATATTTATACCACCTAGCCCAAGCAATATAAATTACAAGGTCAGCTGAAGTTAGTGCTGCTAAGAGGAAGTAAAACATATCCAAATGCCCCTTGTTGAGGTTCCCAGGGATCCATCCAGGCATATCATGATCTCTAGCAGATATCTTCATCACAATTGCAACAAGCAAGCTACTCACATAGTTTCCTAGTGATATTGAAGTCATGCAAAGTGCACTACCAAAGCTCTTTAATCCGTCAGGTGCTTGCCCATTGAAGAACTCCAATTGACCTACATACATGAAAACTTCTGATGCCCCTATAAGTACATATTGTGGCACTTGCCACAAAATGCTCAGTGAACTTGACCCTTCATCACAATTATTATTACAACCTTGTCTTGCATACTTCAACCTGAAATGTTCTACCAACCCTGCTGAAACCATGGCCATAATTGCTAGGATCAGGCCAATTCCCATCCTTTGAAGCTCTGTGAGCCCTTTGGATTTCGTCTTTTTTGCCACTAAGGGATCAAGTACTCGCCTATAGATGAAGATGAAAGCTGCTACACTAAGAATGTCAAAGCTAGACATGCTTGCTGGAGGAATATGGAAAGTTGAAATTCTAGTCTCCATGGCAGCACCTTGCTCCACAAAGAGTGATGCCATTTGAGTGAAAACAACTGAGTAGAGTATGGTACATAGCCAAATTGGGAGTAGTCTTAGTATGCATTTCACTTCTTCTACTTGTGTTACAGTGGCTAGACAACATGGACTGCATCTATTTTCTTCCATTTGTTTCAGATCCTTTGATGTGATAAATGCTGCTTTATCCAAGAACCTTGAAAAAATCATACTATCAGTGATTGTAGTCTTCATGAAATAAAAAATCACATCAATTTAATTCTTGTAATATGAATTAATAACTATGTGCAAAAATAATGCAAAACATATCTAATATCTAATTATATAAATCTATAGAAATTAAGATTGTACCTAAATCATAACTGAGATAAAGGGCGATAGTACTAAGAGATAAATAGCAAAAATAATAAGGAAAAGGGTAGTAAACAAGTGGTTGGGGAATTTATCATTCAATTTTACTTCTCAAATTAATTTTATGATCTCATAAGCTTACATATTCTTTGTTTTAACATTTAAACACACATTTGATAATAAAAAAAGAAAAGAATTCCTTTCACAAAACAAGTTTTGGGAAGCCAAATTTAATGGGTTTGTGTTGAGAAAAATTTCAACCAAACTGGCACTCAGTTCCATTAAAAGATAAATAGAATGATACAATAAGTGTTTTAGGCTATTTGTATGCAATCAAAAGCTTAAATTTAAAATTATATATATATTTGCATACCTAAATCCTTCCGTGTGTAGTAACTTCCTTCCACCATTGGTTGAAGATTTTTCAACCTCGAAAAGTTTATCTTCACCTGGTATCACCTTGACCTTCCATTTTCTTATCGCAGCAACAAAAACTTGGCAAAGTCTAGGAAGTGGATTTCCACCTGGCTTAAAGTGTCTATACCTTGGTGTACCACAAAGAAACAAAACCAATGCCAAAGCAGCAGAACCAGCTGAAGCCCAGAACCCCAAAGTCCAAAGTCCCTCATCCTCAAAATAACCCAATATGGTGTTTGAAAATAGTGATCCAAGGTTCAAAGCCAAATAAAAATAGCTAAAAAATGCTATTTTAGAGTGCCCTTCCTTAGGATCCCCTTCATCAAACTGATCAGCCCCAAATGTTGCTATGTTGGGCTGATATCCTCCATTTCCTAAGGCTATTAGGTATATGGAAACATAGAATAGAGCAGTATGGTATGAAGAATGTGATTCACAAGGAAAATCTTTATCACCACAGCCATTGGGCTTCAATAGGAATATGTAAGATGACAATGATAATGCCACCAAACCCTGTCATGCAGAAAATCAATTCAATATAATAAATTTTAATGGTAAATATTAATCTCAATAACAATAATAATGCCATCCCTATTTCCACCCCTTCAAAAAGTCATTAAAAATTTGTATCAAACCAAACACTACCGTTCAAAAGTATTGTCGAGCATATTATTTAAACTTGAGGACCTAATGAGTTTTGTAACAGGATTGTGGTGTAATTACAACCTTACATCCAAAGTAGAGTTTATCATTGTTCATTTTGGTTAGCATTATTCTTAGGATTTGATAGATTTAATATCTTAATCTATGGTGCTTATAATGGGCGCAACCCCTTCTACTTGATGTGATTGTGAGAAATTTTAAAGAAATAAGATCACACTCTTATTAATAACTATAGCTTTTGATTTAATGGTAAACACTCAATTCAACAATTATTTTAGTTATGCTTTTGATTTAGCACGGAGAGCATATGAAAAGATGAAAGTGAAAACTAATCAAACATTTGATTTAGCACGGAGAGCATATGAAAAGATGAAAGTGAAAACTAATCAAAGATTCAACTCAGCAAGATATTATTGAAGAAGAAAATGCATGTTTTTACTAATTAAAGAATATACTAGTAATGTTGGATCATTAGATATGCTTTTCTTGTGTGACTGTATGTGCATATATATATACTTTGCTTCATGCACTGAGGAATGAGAAAAAAATAAGAAAAAAAAAAAGAGTTAATGAATTTAACTTACAATAACAAAGATAACTTGGAAGATGGCACAGGTGATGTACCTCCCCAAGTATGAATCACTTAGGAAGGCTCCAAGAAGAGAGAAGATGTAAACTGTCCCTGTCCATTTGCTAACATTGTTGGCCGCATCAGCATTGTCTTGGGCCATTACTCTCGTCAGAAACAATACCAGGTTCACACCCACACCAAAGAATGCCAAAGTCGCAAGCCCTTGGTTCACTGGTCGCCACATAGACAAAATAAATAAATAAGTATAATAGAAAAGGCAAAAATTCAAAACATGCTTTATACATGAAATTATAATTTAACGGAGTTAGAAGAAACATGAATGTCTTTTAACTCAAGTTTCAGACATCGATCATACAGAAACTTAAAAGTTGATGTACTAATTATTGGAGATTTTAATTAAGTTACTAGTAATTTAATTACTAATTAGTAACTGATACATTAATGATAGTGTCAAAATAATGTCTTGAAACAAAAAGGATCTAGATTACAGTACTATTAATGAAATATAGTACATTTTTTTGACGTGAAATATAGGAAGCTAAAATAACCACACATAGTTTAATAACTGTGGTATGAAGGGCCTCGAGTGGGTGTATATATTTATTGGGAAATATTTTTTAAATTCATTCTGCATGCATATTGTATAAATATTGCATAGTTATGTGAGTGAGCATTAAAAGAGATATGTATTGATATGGAGATTAATTTAAATAATATAATAAATTTTATACTGTCATTAAATTATATATTTTTATTTATAAAATTTTTAAAATAATAAATAATTGAGATAAATATTTTTACTGATATGATAATATATAATTAAATATTTATATGATATTTTTTTTACATTAATAATATATTAAAATTAAATTCATAAGAATAAAATAAAATATATTATATATTGATGTAATTAGTGTTATATTTAGTGTTGAAGTATAATATTGAAATATCATCACTTTTATATATACATCAATGTGAAAGAGAAAGTGACTATTAAACTAATTATTTAATGTTCATAAAAAGTTGTGCAAAGTAATTATAAAAAAATGAAAATAACTCTAACAATAACGCAGTAATGTATTGCCATATTCTACAATTGTTTTATTGGTTTTAATAGAAGAGTTCTGTGAAGATCATTACAAGCGGATGCAACTACAGAGCTTCATGAATAGATAGAAGTTTAATAATTTATATTTAGGCATACAATAAAAGTAGATCTAACCAATTTTTTTATGATTTACTCACTTATTTTTTAATTTCATTAACTCTTATTATAAATATATCTAAATATAAGTTATTAAACTTGTATGTATTTAAAATTTTTATGATGAAACTAAAATCAGTGCTGCCATATGATCCGAAAATTTAAAGTAGGAAAGTAGGAAAGCATACGAAACCTATTATTCAAACCTTACAACAGAGAAGTGGATAACCATCAATAACATTATGACACCTAATTTTGTATTATTATACTCTTCATACTTGATTAGCATTTCTCAATTAATGTGGAGCAATTGGAGCGTTTTAGCTAGAGCGAAGTAAAATAGTGCACGAAAGTCACGTACGAATGCTGTGTCTGATATGCGTCAATGGCCTAACTTTTAAGATGAAATAACTGGTTGCCACATATTTTCGTACGTCATCAGATCGTACCAACCATTTTCGTCCCACTAGTCAAAAAATAAAAATAAAAACCATTTTCGTCCCAGCTAGCAATGTTCCGATTGTGTAATGCAGACGGAACTATATCTAGATTAGCATATCAAACTATAATAAAATTTTAAAATAACAATCACGACCTACAAGTTATAAACGAACTCCTGCATCTTCAAGTTCTAATCCAAGAGGAGGGGAAAAAAAAAATCTAAAGAGTCATTGAGTTATATATATACCTAAAATCAAAATTGCAGCAACCCAAGTTCCAGTTCTCTCTCGCACTGCAGGATGACCATGCATATCAACAGCTCCATCCAGGGTGCAAACCTCCGCCACCTCCTTCTTCATCTTTTGCTCCATTATGTCCTGAGACATTTAGTAAAAGAAAAAGAAAATTACAAATAATTGGAATAATTACTAGAGCGTGAACACGATGCTAGCTTGCATGTATATGGCCTTGAAATTTATGAAAGAAAATAGTATGTATTTGTGAATCATCCAATATTACGAGAGTGTGATTTTCTTTTGTCCGAACGAGTACTATAAATTTCAAGAGTAAATTGATGATGAAAATATTTGAGAATTAATGCAAGTGTGAACATTATAGGTTGAATTCAAAAAATAACGGGAACAAATGAGAATTTGTACAACTCAAAGATGATAATTTTGTAAGTGAAGTTTATAAATAAGGAAATGTTATATGAACATGATATGTACATATATAGTATACCATGAGACATAATATATTTATGTAAGTATAGTTATGAGATATACATGTCCCAATAAAATGTGTCCAAATAATGGAATACTAATTATAAATATTTAGATGAAAAACCCTCTCCATTTACTCTTTTTTTATTTGCATATGAGGTCTAAGACCTAGAGTGAGAATAAAGGAGCTAAAGCTGAAACAAAGCAGCTTCACGACAATTAAATCCCAGAATTAAGCAATCCCTGAATAAATGGGTTTGTTGCACTTGAGCTAATAGAAATAGTGTGAGAAGAAAAAGAGAAAGCAACGAAAAATCAAGATGATACTTAGATTGGTGAATTTTATTTTTCAAACTAATGAATAAAAATAGTATGTAAACATTTTAACAAAGAAAAAACAACAATCGAACCTTACCCACAAAGTAGGGAAGTAAATAAAATATATAAATATAACTGAACAGAAGTAGTCCATTATTGCGATTGCAAGCCAATATATATATATATATATATATATATATATATATATATATATATATATATATATATATATATATCATGAAAAAAAAGGGTGGCACATTTAGGGTAGCAAAATAAAAAGAAAAGTCACGCAGACTAAAAATAAAATAAACGTTAGTTAACGGATTGACAACATATTTTGCTCTTCCGCACATTATTGAGGAAATCGGTATGTAAAAAAGGCATTACCATCATGATATTGCATAAATGAGTAGTGGTTAGTTTGTTATTTTTAATATTTAGTGGCAAGCTCTTGGATTCGAGTGACATGCCTATTTCTTCTACCAAAACAAGATAGAGTTGTGCTCACAAAAAGGAAAATGAAAAAAGGAAGAAAGAAAAAAAGAAAAAAAGAACGAAAAAAGAAAATAATTGACATGCATGCATGGTACATTGGGTTCATGCAAAGGCCATATAATTGCATTGCGCATAAAAGAAAAACCAAGCAAAGTAATGCCATCAAGATTTGAATTAAACCCTTTGAAGTTCCAATAGAACTATATTTATGGCCATAATATGGGGATACACGTGCAATCAGATATCGACCAAGTTTTTGCAGTTGAGGACCTTTCACAGTTCCACATTCAGGCATGCACTAAATAATCAGCAGTGGATTAAAAATGAAAAAGAGATAAATAAACTTTTGAAAGTCAATGAGGATTGGGTATACACACTAGTAGGATCGTAAGTATTTGTAAGCCTTCAAGAAGGTTTATGACATGTTTTGATTTAGAATATATAGCAGAGAATTTCCTCCCATAAAGTATTATGTACCAAAATAAGAAATGGACACTTGAAAAAATATTGGAAATTTCAGGAACTAACCTTTTATCAAAATGCAAGCAAGCTATTGCTGTGACCAATCTTGCAAGTTGGGAATTTGGACAACTGGATGAGAGGAAGATATTTTTGGATAATTTGGTAGCAAGGGAGAACTATTAGTAGCTAGATATGAGGAAATTGAAGAGTAGGGCATGTATTTATAGAAGTTAGGAGGAGATTCAATGGAAGGCTTCAAATTTACACGTAGAAAGTGAAACAAATTGAAGGGTCTCCTTCCATTTCAACAGTAAAAGTGAACAATGTGTAGGGAAGGGAATTTGGAAGAAGCGTGATACAGTTGGACACAGATCATGCTAAAGCCGTCATGTATCACAATCATAATAAAGTAATGAATCGATAACTTGATAGAAAATCGTGTTTCAGGTGTAGTCCAATTAGGCAAGCTGTCATTGATAGTTACATATTTGAAATGAGCATGCACAAATTTCGAATGTATTACTGTCATAATTATATCAAAATGAAAATGACTTGTGATTTTACTTTTCGATTTTCTTCACAAGCATTTTTATTTATCACAAACTGAAGTTCATTAGTGAAATAATAACTCAACAATACTTACAATTTGAACAAAGAAAACAAAAATAATAAATTTGTATAGCGATACTCCTATTTACTGCTGATATTTTAATATAGAAATTGATACATAAAGTTTTGTTATATGAAAATATTACATCTCTTATCTCAATAGATATTAAAGATTTACTATTTGACAGGATAAATAATTAGACATATATATAATAAAAAAATTAAACGAAAGTCTAACTTTCTTTATATCTACCACAATAAGCAGGAAAATATGTGAAAATGAAATTAGATTCATCAAACTTATCGAAAAGATAACAAAAATAAAAGATCTGGATAAATTACATTTGACAAAGAAACTGTTACAAAAACAAGAAATATATATTAAAGAATGAACAAGGTTTCCATTAAAGGAGAGCATCAAGCCCCCATTAGAGAAGCTATATATTGCAAAAATAAGAAAATAAAGAAAAAAAACGGAGACGACTATAGTTGGAAAAAAAGAACCAATTGCCTCCCATTAAATAATTAAGTATCCGTAAGAAAGAACTAAAGCACCAGAAAACAAAGAAAAAAAAATAAAGGGAAAAAAATTAGGGATTTTCATCACAGCAATGTATAAATATTTAAAAAAACATTTCATAAAAAATGATATCTAACATACAAAGTAGTTACATTAATTTTTTAAATTCTTATAAAACATAATTATGATTCTTTTTTATCTAAAAGAGAAATCTATTCTTGAATGGTTCTAGGAGTGACATTATGTAAAACATATTTTAGTAATTTTCTCAATCTATTTTTGAAAAATATTAACATATATAAGATGTTTTTATTTATGATAAAATTGTTTACTTATCTTGAATTTTTTTTTATACGTGTACTTTAATTGAAAAAATTCTTATAAGAAACTCAAATAAACGATCTCAAAATAAATCAAGAGTTATGTATGAGAGGATATAAAATAATCTTTTGCATATACATTATGATTTTTGGGCTTCTATTTCACTAAAACAGTCTTAAACGTAGGAAACCTAGAGTAAGTTACGTATTAATAGGCTTATATATATATATATGTGTGTGTGTGTGTGTGTGTGTGTGTTCACAATACAGAATTCCGGGAAGCAGTTACCGAAGAAACAATCAGAAGTATTGTTGGGTGAAACTTTTACGTAAGAAAATCCTTTTGCAAATTGTGCTGGCTTAAGCAATTGTTGGGATACAGCTTGCGCATTTAGCGGTGAATGTTGATCGTGCAGATAATGAGCTGGATTGCAGTCAAATAAGTCGATAATGACAATGTTTCTTTTTATAGCATTGACTATATTTTGTTTTTTCAAAGAGTTAATAGACATTTTAATCCTCAAAAAAATTTGAATTTAACATATTAGCTTTTAAAAAAAATTACGAACACTTTCATCCATAAAAATTGAATACATTTTAACAAGTTAGTCTTTTTGTTGGATTACATTCACTAATTCTTAATGGAGCTAATGATGTAGAAGCTAATTGTCATGTTATATCCAACTTAGAAGTTATTGGAGTGCACCATTTTATTAATCTCAACACAAACACACTAAACTTTCGTCCTCGTTCCCTATAGAGATGAGACCCTAATCCCGGCCCAAATTTGGGGCTTCAATCGTTTCTATTGAGATTATTTAAATGATGAGTTTCAACAGTTTTCAATCCATATACAACATGGCAACTAATGGCCACGTCATTATTTTTGTTGAGCATTACCACCTACCGAATGGATTCAATACAACAATTAACTTGTTACGATGTACTTGTGTTTAATTTTAGGGACAAAAATGTTAGCAGTTTTTTATTTTTTTTGGTTTTTTGCATGACTAATCTGTTAACTCCCAATTCTTTAAGATATCAAAACGTATATTAACTTTTTTAAATTATCAATAATAATTCAAGCTGAGTTGATTTATTATTGGATAAAATTCTTTCAATATTAATTTAGACTCAAAATCTTATTTTATAGAAACAAATTTTAAATCACTTAAATTGATCAATCAAATCTTAGTTAGTTAAATTGATTATAACAATGTTAAAAATGTGTCAAGTTGTATATTCGAATAATAGTATATGATATACCTTAAAATTAAACTTATATATATAATGCACATATGAAAATAACAATTTACAAAACAATAATAGATGCATTTCAAATTTTTTAAATAGGACTGGAATTGAAATTATATTAAATTAAAATTAAATTTTATATTTAAAGCAAATTAAAAATGAATTGAATTAATTATATTATTATATTTACTTTAATTCCCTTATTTGATATAAGTTAGATGACATAATTAATAAGGAATAAAATATTAATTAGTTATAAAAAAATAAATTAAATTAAATCCAGTTCTACCAAATATAAGTGGCATATCCGTATGAGAATATGAGATTTTTATAATAAGCCAATTAAAAGCTTATTTAGTTACACTTTTAGTGTTTCCAAACCCACTTTTTCTGGCATAATAAGAGAACCTACAGTAAAATAAGTTGTTTAGATAGCACAAAATTTACTTTTTTGGCGAGAAAAAGTAATTCTAATAGAGGTTGGTAGAAACTTACTTTTCTTTCCACTTCTATCATAATAAAATATTATTTTACTTTATTATTTCTACTAATATTTCACTTTAATCTCTTTTAAAATTTAACTTTATCCTTTTAGTAATTTTATATTTAAAAATAATTTTATTTTATTCTATTCAAATAAAAATAATTTTTTTAAACTTAACTTTAATATAATTAAATCAAATATAAATTATTCTTTTAAAAAATTTCTTTTAACTTAATTTTTTTAAAAGTAATTCTTTCAAAAATTAAACCAAAATATCTTAAATCGGTGATTATATTTTGTTTGATACCAATCAATGGCCTCAATTTTATTAAATAATAATTTTTAATAAGAAATACCAAAAAGACAAAAGACAGACCACTTGATATTTTTAAAATTGTTTTATAACATGAGCAAGCCACATGACATACATGGCTTAAATTTGTCTTAACTGATCAATATATATATATATATATATATATATATATATATATATATAAAGCTTAAGTCCTTAATTAGCCGATAAATTTTAAAATTGAGGTCCATAAATAATTATTGCAGTACAATTACAAGTCGTTTGCCGAAATTTTTATATACCTAAAGTTCAGTCCATAAAGCTTAAGTTCTTAATTAGCCTATAAATTTTTAAATTGAGGTCCGTAAATAATTATTGCAGTACAATTACAAGTCGTTTGCCGAAATTTTTATATACTTAAAGTTCAGTCCATAAAGCTTAAGTTCTTAATTAGCCGATAAATTTTAAAACTGAGGTCCGTAAATAATTATTGCAGTACAATTACAAGTCGTTTGCCTAAATTTTTATATACCTAAAGTTCAGTCCGTGTCAAAGGAAATAATTCAAGATTTGTTAATTTCTGTCAGCTTGTTTCCTCTTTTTCTGTATCTTTCATTTTTTTTTTTTTTTAATCTTTCTTCGTGTTTAGCTTTACTTCTTTATTCTAAAGAATTTAAGGGTGTATTTGTTTCAACTTTTAAAAAAAGTGATTTTGAAATTTAAATTTTAAATATAACTGAAGAAATTAAAAATTAATTTTTTTAATAGCTACTACTTTGAATTTCTATAAAAAAATTAAAAATAAATTTTTTTGAGATTCTAATTATTTTTAAAAAATTATCTAAATATATAAAAATTAATTTTTTAATAAAAATAATTTCTTACTTAAAAAATCCCAAATTATCGCATTCCTAAAACTTTCAACTGGCTTAGGGAGACAGAGAGCAGAATGAAGTCAGTCTCATCGTTAAAGTCAAGACCAAAGCTTCAACTGGTCATGCCCAAGTCCTTTTCACTTGAAACTTCCAAATTTGTTAGGTGAATTGAGACCAAGTTGGCTTTCAGTATATGCATGATAAGCATCGGCCCCTATTCAGTTGGCATGCGTCTTATCTTTCTGTACCGTGCACTTGCTTATCAAAAGGGGAGCTCAGATGTATAGTTTTAAATTGTGGTTTGTAATTACAATTACAACTGCAATATTCGTGTTGTAGCGCCTTTTGAAATAGTATTACAACAGCAATTTTAATTGTATTAGTCATATTTTTTTGTATAATTTTGTAATTATAGTACTCGTAACGTAAGTACAATTGCGACGGTAATCGCAATTTAAAGCAATGCAAAATCCGTTAAAGTACCGTATCTTCTTCTGCTTATCATTTTGCGGATATATCTGACTCTGCGTTCTAAAAAATTCAACAAGACTATTGGTTTCCCTTTGTTGGACGGCTACGCCAGTAAGTAGAATTAGAAAATAATTAAAAGAAATTACGTGTTTATTCCTTTTTAAAATGGATTCTTAATGCTAGCAAAAGTCAAAATTGCCAAATGTGATCATATATACAAGGAAAGAGTCGTAATGGTGTGAAACTCATGGTCTTGTATATGCAGTCCGAAAGTTAGGTAACAACTTTGTCTTCGTGGCAGCTGGTCACTTGATTTGATGTTTGTTGTGACGCCTGTTGCTTTCGATCCACGGTACTGACCATTAGGGTGACTTAATTATTTCTGTATCAGACATCGATGTGTTGTTGTCGTAGAAATTGCCACCTTTGGTTATCGCAATTTGATGATGACTGAAGTTAGCTCCATCCACTCAAGATTTCAAGTGCCAGCTTCATTTCTTCTAATGTCAGCATGCGGTAGTTTATTTTTTTTAATTTTTTTATTTTTTGGGTCTAATAATTATTTTAAAGTGTGTACTCATTAGTTCACATTCTGGCCCAACAAAAAGAAACAGCCAGTGCGTCACTCAAGTAACATGGGTTGTATGCTATTTTGATATGCTATATTTTGCACAAGGAAAAAAAAAAAAAAAAGAGAAAGGGTTTTATGCACACTCAACCTTAGTGGCAGTCAAAACCCTGCATTGGGATATGACCCTTGCGGTGCTGTCTCAAGTGCACCGGGTAAGTTATGGTACTTGATGTACCATGTTCATCTGATGGCTAAGAGCTGATTGTGTATTGGAACATTAATAACATATGATGCATTTTAAAATTCTCTCTCCCGGATCACCGACATCTTCTCCTACCTCCGCCTGCTACCTCGACGCTCTCCCCAACCCACCGGAACAAAGCCCGCCGCCGACACCAACCACCACCTCACTGGAATCATGTGCCAGCGGCGGAATCCTGCGTTGTTCTAGTGTGAAAAGGTGGTTACTTGATATGGTGACAATGGAATAAGAAGAAGCATAGCCTTTTTTTTTTTCGTCGACTATGTTTCTTTCACTGTTTACTACTTTGATTTTCTAAGCTCATGCACATTCACTACACAAAAACACTGTCGCTGAAGAAAAAATCTAAGCATTTTATCTGGATAAGATAAGCACAATGATCAGATTCCTAAGCTAATAACGTTTTTTCTTCCTATTTCTGCTACTATGTTACTGAAGGGAAAATGAGTTTTTTCTTTTTTTTTTTTTTTAACCAACACAAAGAATGGACCCTTCTGGTCGTTATATGCTTTCAACCGCCCTGCCGCCGTTGAATGTGTGTATATATATATATATATATGAAATATCAAATTATTGAATAATTAAGGATTCATGTGTGTGTGAAAGTCAAATTGGACTTAAAAATTAACCTAACAAATTTTGAAGTTTTAAGCGAAAAGGATGAGCGCGCAGTGCATGACCAATTTACGTTTTGGTTTTGACCTTGTTCTCCCCTCTATCTCCTCAAAGCCATGTTGAAAGCTTTGACTTCTTTGGAATAAAGATGAAAAACTCCTAAGAGCACACTCTGTAATTATATTGATTAGGTAAATCAAGAGAATTAATGTCGCATTTAGCATTTCAACACAAAATCATGAAATAACACAGTTATCTAGCTTGATGTCCAATTTTTAAAGTAACTTATGTATAGTGATTGAAAGTGCTTATTCTCTCACTAATCTTGTTTTTGAGGGGGAAAAAACTATCGTATTGGATATTCAGGTATCTCATTGGCACTTTCCATCACTATACATAAGTTCCTTTAAAAGTTGGACATCGTGCGAGATACCGTGTTATATATATATATATATATATATATATATTGAAATGCTAAACGCAACATTAATTCCCTTGATTTACCTAATCAATATAATTACAGAGTGTGCTCTTAAGGGTTTTTCTTCTTTATTCCAAAGAAGTCAAAGCTTTTAATATGGCTTTAGCTTTGAGCAGACAGAGGGAAGAACAAAGTCAAAACCAAAACGTCAATTGGTCATGCATGCAGCCACATGTCTTTTTCACTTAAAACTTCAAAATTTGTTAGGTTAATTTTTGAGTCCAATTTGAGTTTCACTTTGTAGAGCGTTGTATATATGCATGTAACGTGAAAAGCATTGTCCCTATTCATTTGCCTTACCTTTTATATTTCTTATAAAAAAGATTTGCCAAAGATTAACATATGTTAAATTTTTATATTACTTAAAGATATGATTAAAATAGTTTTTATGAGAGTTTGGATAATCTTACCCTTATAAGCTAACTTTTGGGATTAAATTAGACTCATTCAATTTTTAATATAGTATCAAAGTTCATCTTATAATTATTATTAAGTCTATTGAACAATTTGAAAACATTCAAGCCGATTTTGTGGATTAATTTCACTCTCATGGATAAACACAGCTTGACTAAGCCAGTAAGTTGAATTAGACAAAAAACATGTTAATTCCTTATATTTATTTATTTGGCTTACTTCCAGATTTCAATTGTGATTGCGATTATTATAATTACGGGTATTGTGACCATTACGATTTGCATTGCAGTTGTTGGAAACTTGCAGTGTGAAATTTTTGTGTGTTTGTAACTTGAAAATATCCTGTGGTCTTAATGTAATTATATTGCGGTCAATTTATATAAATAAATATCAAGCCGCAATTGTAGTATGATATGATTGCGAATATTGCATCTTGTGATGCCAGTCCACATTTGTAAATCCATGCTGACTTCTATACTTCTTTGTTGTGCACTAGCTCAGGAAAAAGGATGCTTAAGATGCAACTTGCACAAGCCTAAAGAAAATCTTCTCACCATTTTGACGATATCTGACTCAGCATTTTGAAAAATTCCAAGCAGTTTTTGTGGGTTTCGCTCTCTCTAATAAACACAGCTTGACTACGTACGCTAGCAAATTGAACCAGAAAGAAAGTATATAAATACGTGTGTGTGTGTGTGTGTGTGTTACTATTATTCCTTTAAAAATTGATTCTTAATGCTCATAGTTAAAGGCAAATTTGCCAAACGTGGTTACGTAAAAGGAAACTGGAAGAGGCATATAGGGCTGAAATTCTTCGGCCTAGGTAGTCCATAAGTTTGGGTGCCAAATGTGGGTTGAGTATATTATGAGATGCTAGTTGCTTCTGATTCTTGACCAAAAAAATAGTTGCTTCTGATTTACGGTGCAGTCCATTCCATTAGGGTGTCTTGTAGAGTTATTGTTTATTTCTGTATCATACATCTACGTGTGTTTGTCGTAGAAATTGCCTCTCTTATAGTTATTATCACCATTAATATTTGCCTATGGCTTGCTAAATGTAGCTCTATCCACCCATTTGTCAAGTGCAAGCTTTGTTATTTTTTCTAGTGTCGGAGTTCCCTCTTCGGGAGGAAGACTTGTCAATCTTAGTCACTTTTAACTTTATCCGTGCAGAGATATTATTCTACTATTTATATTGGAGTGTTGCCATTGAATACGAAGACTTAATACACCTAAGAGGAGGAATAATGTGACCCAAGTAAAAGTGATCATAACAACCGTGTAAGTTTTCTCATGTGAGCATAGTCATTCTGCAAAAGCAAGGATGACAATTCTTTGTAAACGAGTTTAACGAGTCTCTCTATCATTATTACAATTCCTATTGGGAGGTTCAGTATAGTTTGGACTCATCACTTGGTTAGTCCACTTCTTTGCCCTAAGAAACCACATTTCTCAAGTACGATTGGTTAGAACCCTAGCGCAACTTCTTGCGGCCCCCACAAAGTGTTCGTCTCTCTCCACCGTCTTCTCTTCAATATGTTTGAAGGGGGAGCCTATGGGGCTCTGGGGGCATTAATTCTTAGTGTAAAATAAATAATGCCAATGTGGCAATAAGTATCAAAATAGATTTGATAGAATTATATATATCAATTCATCCAGTGCAGTGATAATAAATTTGTACAAAATATACAGAACAAGAACACCAAATTTTAATATAAAAAATTCCTACATACTGAGAGAAAAATCACAGAATAAATTTAAAAAAATATTTTATTATATTGAAAATAATTACAATATATTTTTTTTACACTCTCTTACACAATAGATAAATATAGTATTTTCAAGTGAGAATTCTTCTATTCAAATCCTACAATTGTATGGTAATTGCAATACAAAGGAGTAATAGAAATGACACCAAAATATATTCTTGGTATATTTATCCACATCCTATACTCTCGAGATTTACTCACACACTCTATTTTTTCTCTCACTCTTAGAGACTCTCACAGATAAAACAATCTCTATGTCCCTCAACTCTGCAGCTGAACTCTTCGTTGCTTGCTTTTCCTTTGAATGAAGATTGCACGTCTATTTACAGAGGTTCCCTACAGTGTGAATACACTGCAATTTTTTGGCTGTAGCATGAGAATTCTATAGCATCTCTTCTACTGGCCTATGTTCATTTTAGACCATGAGTAATTAATTGTTTCATCTCATTTCAACTTTTACTGCTTCCACATAGATGCATTGTCTCATATGGTTGTTTTTCTTTGGCAATGTCTTATGACTAGACCCCACAGAGCTAGCCCAATAGAGATGATTTAGCCCCTCTATGTTGTTTCTAGCAATTCCTTACTTGTAGATAGTGTTTCCCCTTTTTTTTCCCATCTTCTCCATGATACTTTGATTGATTTCTCATCTAGCAAGTTTTTTTCATAATGGCAACGGTCTCTAAATTGTAAAAGAAAGCATGAGGTTAGCTCATATATTTGTAGATTTTGCAGTTGCTGATATGTCAAGCTGAGCCAAAAGATTGTGCTTGTGACAGATAATAATTGATATAGCATCGATTAATGGTTGTTGGTAATTGGAAATTGTTGTTTTCTTGTTTTGCATTGTCTATAGGTAGATGACCTCTACTTTCAACTTTTAGTTATGCTCTAAGGTTGCTAATGTATTAATAAGTAACATGGAGTAGGATACAAGTTAGCTAAAAAGTGTACCATTGTGTCGGCTTAGATTTTGCCATGTTTGATAATCTAGATATCCACGTGCTTTAGTACTTTGATCCTTTGGATTATATGATTGAGATGTTTTAGTTAATGTCTTTAATCATGCTCTATCAAGGCATTGTTTCCTCTCTCTATGTATACAATTGGTTTAAATTGGATTTAAAAACTATTTCTAAACCAAAATCAGAAATTTGATGAGCTCATATTTACCATCATGTTCATATGTAATGTGATGCAAAATTATTTTTATTCTGAAGCTTATTATCTAATGTTGTATAATATTCATCAGTTATAATCTCAAATTAAATTTATGTTTTATCATATTCTATTATATTGGACTCTCTATTGTAATAGGCTATGCCTTTTATTTTTTGTCAATAAAATTACGTTGATAAGAAAAAAGTATGATTGGTTATGCTCACACAACCCTGCATTGAGGTCATGTGACATTTGTTATCTCAGCACAGATAATTTGACATGATATTGAAAATAATTTAACTGGGACAACAGCAAAACAATTGAAGCACAAGAGATGGTTGTATAAACTTAATGTGCTTGTTAGTTGTTCTTTAGACAACTAATGATACCAAATAAATGAATCAGGTTCCGTGTGAATATGTTGTTAGTAAATGGATGTTATACATAAGGTGACACTCTGATATTCCTCGTTTAGTTTGTTTTCTCACTACTAATCATGATAAAGACCACTAGCAAGGACTGTATTCTACATTCTGGTATCTTGGAGGCATTTCACGTTATGCAGTTAGTTCCTATAAGAGTTAGGCATCAAGCAAGATAAATTTGTGTTATTTCTTAATAGTCAAAATGCTAAATGCACATGGAGAAGATTACAATCATAGGTTATCGTATAATTATTTCCCAACAATTCCTTGTTAATTTTTAAAAATATTTTACAATTTTCTTTAAAAAAAAAAAAAAAAAAAAAACTCTTATTTCTTACTTTACCGGCACAAAACTCGTCCCTCCAAAGTCCAAACACACAGCATTCGGCCATTTGGGAAGAAGTTTTGGGCTTTAAGCCTGTTGGAAAAACTAGTAGAACAAGTTTGAACGGGCTTGGATTTGATTGAGTCCTTCTATACTTGGGGCTTTAGTTTTCGAAACCCAGCATTTGCTCCATATGTACATGTTATGCATACCACGAGCAAAAAAGAAATAAATGCCCGACAAAAAAGCAAGGTACACACACAATAAAATGATAAATATACATATTTTATATCTAACAATTTAGGACAGATCTCATGACTTGCGGTTTAAGGCAATTATAATTGCTCAAAATTCAGTGAATCCGTAAATTTAAAATAATTGTGCCTATCTTTTCCGCAATATGATACGGTCCAATTCAAAATAAATATGAAATGATCCTAATGTTTATTATTATTATTATTAACGAACAAAGTTACTCATGCAATACATACGAAGGTTCTCTAGTTTAAATAAAAATTGTTTGAAATCAATGGATTATTAACAATTGTTAATAGTGAAAATGATTCCTCTTATATAAAATTTTTACGTGACTTAATTATATATTAATTTTTAATATTAATTGTATTTTCTCATAACTTTTATATTTGACTTTGCCTTCTTGATCAATAATAAAAATTAATACATAATTATATCATGTAAAATTTTTATATAAGAGAATCTTACAAAACACACACGTCTACTAATCTGTATTTTAATTTACATTTAAATAGATAATAGATGAATAAGAAGAATAAAAAAAAAATGGAAAGAATATATAATTTTTTTGCCCCACCTAGGAAGCGTTTGGTAGGAGAATTGATTTTTCATACCCGGGAATAGAATTTCTAGGAATGCTTTTCCCGAGGATAATTTTCCCAGGCATATGTTTTGTGAGTGTTTGGTAGATAAATTAAAATTCAAGAATATTACCAAATATGTCTATGAATAGATATTCCTATGTTTGGTTGATATTAGATGTTTTCGAGAATATTTAGTAATTTTTCAAAAATACCCTTAACATGCTAAATTCAAATTAGTATTTTTAACTAAAAAATTAATAATTTTAACTCAAAATTAACACTTTTAACTAAAAAATTAACAATTTTAAATCAAAAGTTAATAATTTTAATTGAAAAATTAATACTTTTTACTGAAAATTAACAATTTCAACTCAATCACAATATCTATGCACAGCTTCTAGTTCATCACAAGCCCTGCTATATAAGAATCAAACAATAAATGTGACAACCTACAGTGGAAGACCACTCTACTCAATGGCAATCTTGTAGATCAGATAAGTTGCAAGCTAATCATCTGACACTTACTGTGTAGCATTGTATTGGAACAAGCAAGATAGCTTCACATGCATGCGTATCAATACAAAAAAAGAAAAGGTTGCCTAAAGAAAAAATGAAGAAAATAGCAACCAACTCCAACTCATCCAAACAAAGTGCTCTAACAAAGACAGTTGATGTTAAATGCACCAAAAATTAAAGTTGTCCACAACATCACCATAGTATACACTAAATCAAGCTGTCCGCAACATTATCATAGTATACACTACGTCACCATAGCTATTGCAAGCCACAAAATCATAATAATAGTGCAACAATTCCCAAAAACATAATACAATGCTTACATGAGTTCAAGTCCACTACATATTGAAACCCACTATATAAGGGCTACTAATTCATACAAATGAATTCGTAACAAAATCAACACATGAATTAGCGAACTAAAATTAAAAGTACTGTTAAAGACCAAAATCAACAGACCAAAGACAAATTGATTATAATACAAACATGCACAAGTCTAGTCTAAAACAATTTCAGCCCTGAGTTTTCCAAAATAATTATTGGAAGCTCAAGATCCTCCACAAATGGAGAGAAGCTCAAGATCCTCCAAAACACAGTGACATATACAATAGAAATGAGAGAAAGAAATGGAAATGTCATACCTTGGGGTTGACAAGAAGGAAGGGCTCCTTACATACTGGCCACTCCTCACAGTGGAGACAGAGACGTCGACGGCAATAGCTCCAGCGCATGGGACCAACAAAGGAGACGCCAACGATAGTAGCTCCAGCGGACGAGAACAACAAAGGAAGGGAGAAATGGCAGCAACTCGAGGAAGGAAGGAACGGCAACAACTCGAGGAAGGGAGCACTGATGAGTGAGGATGTGAGTTCTGAACTGTCAGGGCTTGTGTTTGTTTTATATAGGAAGGGTTAATTCAATCATTTCACCTTCCATGACAATTTTCCCATCCCGCCATAATGTCACATTCCCACCTCATAGGCGGGATTGAAAAGTGCCTCATTTTCATTCCCAAGAATAAAGGTTCTTGGAATGTTTTTTACCATCCAGCTACCAAACACTACTAATAATATTGAAATCTTAAGACATTATTTCTGGGATTAGAAAACTAAACCCACTACCAAACACCCTAATGTAATGGAAGCATAAGATTTTGCTCACACTCCGTGAAAGGCAAATCAAATGCATATGCATGCATGGTTCGGCTCCCACTCCCAGTGCTCAACACATACACACAGTCCCTCTCCAAGAAGCAACAATGCCTCACACTCCTTTCCCTCTGTTGTTCCCTCACCCAACTCCACCAAATCCAAGCACAAACCCACGTCTCTGGCCTCTTCCAAGACCCCTACATCCTCTCTGAACTCGTCTACCTTTCCTCCCTCTCTCCCTTCACCAACCTCCCCCACGCCAGAACCCTCGTTCGTCATTCCCCCACCACCACCGCATCACCCATTTCGTGGAACATCCTCATCAGAGGGTACGCAACGAGCGATTCTCCACTTGAATCCATATGGGTATTCCGCAAAATGCGAGAACGTGGTGTGAAACCCAATAAACTCACGTACCCTTTTGTTTTCAAGTGTTGTGCTGTGGCTGGTGCGGTTTCTGAGGGCAAGCAGGTCCATGCTGATGCTGTGAAGTTTGGTTTGGACTCTGATGTGTATGTTGGGAACAACATGATTAACTTTTATGGGTTTTGTAGGAAGATTAAGGATGCACGGAAGATGTTCGATGAAATGCCGTACAGAACGGTTGTGTCTTGGAACTCGGTTATGACTGCTTGTGTTGAGAATCTTTGGTTGGGAGATGGGATTGGGTACTTTTTTAGGATGCAGGGTTGTGGGTTCGAACCAGATCAGACCACTATGGTGCTGGTGCTGTCTGCTTGTGCCGAGTTGGGGTACTTGAGCCTTGGGAGATGGGTTCATTCCCAATTGGTTTTGAGGGGGATGGTTTTGAGTTGCCAGTTAGGTACTTCTCTTGTTGATATGTATGCGAAGTCGGGGGCTTTGGGTTGTGCTAGGCTTGTTTTTGAGAGGATGGAGGAGAGGAATGTGTGGACATGGAGTGCAATGATATTGGGGTTAGCCCAACATGGGTTTGCTGAGGAAGCACTTGCACTATTTGCTGTGATGTGTGAAAATCATAGCATATCCCCCAATTATGTAACCTATATTGGGGCCCTATGTGCATGCAGCCATGCTGGGATGGTGAATGAGGGTTACGAGTACTTTCGAAATATGGAATTGGTCCATGGGATCAAACCGATGATGGTACATTATGGAGCCATGGTTGATGTCTTAGGTCGTGCCGGCCTTCTTAGAGAAGCTTATGACTTTATACAGAGTATGCCCGTTGAGCCTGACCCGATTGTGTGGCGCACATTGCTTGGTGCATGCAATGTTCATGATGCTCATGACCACACTGGGATAGGGGATAAAGTGAGAAAGAGGTTGCTTCAGTTGGAGCCAAGGAGAGGAGGGAATTTAGTTATTGTTGCTAACATGTATGCTGAATCAGGGATGTGGGAGAAAGCAGCAAATGTGAGGAGGGTTATGAGAGATGGGGGGATGAAGAAGATGGCTGGGGAGAGTTGTGTTGATTTGGGCGGTTCCATGTATAGGTTCTTTGCAGGGTATGATTCTCGCCCAGACTTGATGCACGTTTATCATTTGCTTGATGGATTGAACATGCACCTGAGGATGGTTAATAGTTAACTAGTTTGTAGAAATTGCTTTCGATGAACTGTACACTTGGTGCTGAACTTGAAATTACAATAGGATACATGATAAATTCCGTTGACATTTTGTACGATTAGTCATTTATGGAAGTCAACATTTTTCACCATTTATTTGTATATTATTTCTAGAATGTTGGCTAGAGATGGCAAAATGGGTTCAACCAGCCAGGTTGGCCCATCAAATCTGCAAAAAATAACAGGTTGGGTTGACATATTTAAATGGCTGTAAAATTTTGACCCGCGCTAATCATGGCTATATGTTATTTCACAAGTTCTTATCTCTCTTTTTTTGTTTTAGGTGCAAGAGTACTTTTAAAAAAAAATTTAGGTATTTATTATAAATTATGTTATTATTATATTTTTATTAATTTGTGAACTTTATACTATAAACTTTATGTTATAAATTTATAGTTAATTATTATTTATAAACTTATTTATATATGATAATTAGTTTATTATATTTATATTTGAGTTAAATTTAGATATAAATTATGTAGTTTAATTATTTTATTTTATTTTATTTAAATAGATTTTTTATTTAATATATTTTTCTAATTTTTAAATTAATTTAACTCATAAAAAATATTAAAATAATTTTTTTTTAGCGGGCCAATTCACCAATCCGCCCTTAAATGAGGCAGGTTAGAATATTAAACCCGCCTTCCTAATTCTACCTGTCCCGCCCTGCCCTGCTTTTGGCCAGTTGGGATGGGCCAGCCGGTTTTGCCATCACAAATGTTGGCACACATCATCTATGTATGATGGCTATTTTATAAATGTTGACACCATTTCTAATGTCAATTCATTTTTGAGCTCTTAATCTGTTCTTGTTGAAAAAGTGGTTTAATTTCATAACGAATCTTCATAGCAAGTCCTCAAATAATTATTTTTAGAATTTTCCCTTCGTTTCTAACTCTGAAGCACTGGTACACGGGTGAAGCCAAAGTACCCCTCTACGTATTGGAAATGGATACGCTTGGGTATGCACCCAAAAAGTATTTCAAACAAAAAAAACTTTGGGTACGGCTTGGGTATACCATGGGTACGTCGTTGGGTACGGCTCTAGTTAAGATCATGTTGTTTTGTTCAAATTTAACCTATTTTTCTCTTTTTTCTCATTCAACCTAGACTTCTCAGTTGCTACCCTCCTTTGATATATCCCATCACCACGACATCCCTCTACTAACAAAGCCAACGGCCCACCTACCAAAGCCAACAACACCTCATTGCCAGTGATGAACTGTAGTAGTTCTTGCATGGCATGATAGCGGCAATAACTCCTCACCATGAGCAACAGCAATCCCCCCCCCCCCCCCGGGGATGAGTTCATGGCTGCCAGCATTCTTCTCTGGTGATAGGTGGAGGACGAGGCAGCAACAGAGTATCTTGTTATACAGACACATGGTGGTTTATGCCTTTTTGTTATATATGTGATTTGAGTGCTTTTTGTTGTTGGATAATAAACATAGATGATAGTTTTGATTTTGAACTTTTGTTCCCCTTTTTTTCATCTGCTTGGTGTATGACCCATATTAAAACTGTTTTATTCTTGGTTATATTTTATTACGTTGCAATTTATTTTGAAATACTCTGAGATTAGTATCTTAAACTTGTTGGCTCCTATTAATGTTTGAATTCTTTGATTTAGTTATTTTGTTTATTTATTTTTTTAATTGGAATGAATAATTAAATTTTTATCATATAAAATTTGTATAAATTATATATATGTATAACATAAATGTCCCATAACTTTTACAGAATTTTTGTATCCCATACTGGTATTTGTACCCGGTACGGGTACCATACCTGTACCTATGCAACATCGATTTCTAGATACTTGAATAGAATGGCATCAAAACTCTCTATAAGGCACATACCTTTCTATCCCCACCGTGAGAGAGTCAGTGACATAGCCAAGCTAACTCGTTGTACGCATAATGTAAAGCTCGTAAGTTATGATGAAACGGACTGATGCTTGGAATTTATTGTGCAGGAACAAAAGGATAAGAGATGATGACTTTTATAGTTCTCTTCCAAGGATATATTATTGTTTTTTACATGGCATGATGCCATATATAATTAAGTTGTTCTGAATTGTGCTTTATTTCTGTAACAGAATACTTAAAGCTTATTCTTATCATTATTATTTTTGGTAATGTTTGGGCTTGGGCTCTCTCCCCCCATTATTAAAATGCATTTCCAAATTGGGTTTTGCAGGAAGACATTTGAATGTTTTGTTTTCACTACAGCCATCAGTTTCTTTTGCTTTTATCGAAATATGTGAATTTTCAATTTATGTTTTATTATTTATAGGCTTAAATAAGCTTTTAATTCTTATATTTTAATTATGCATTCATTTTATTCCTTATATTTTTAATTACTCATCTTGATCACTTAATTTACTAACGATATCTAATATTGTCCTTAAGCAAATTTTTATTCAAGTTGATATGATTATCCTTAGTTTTCATATACTATTTTTCTGGTGCAACGATATTTCCTATTCCGCAACACAAACTGAGAGGAACAGATTCTAACTGGTGAGTGGTGAATATGAATTGAAAATAAAATATAGGTTCAGGTTTTTTATAAATATCTGGCAAAATTAATAATTTAAATGTTAAATTAATGGGTTTAAAATTTAAGAGGACAACAATGAATTATTCCAAATAATCAACTGCATTTTTTTCAAGGAATTGTTCTGAATAGCAAATGGATTTCTTTTGACCGTAAATTACTTCCACTTCACTACCATAAGTAGAAAAATGCAAAATAAATTCATGAAGAAAAAATAAACTAATATGGCAGCACTCCAATATTTTTTGTGAACTTGATCGTTCCTCTAGAAAAGCCTGAGTCATATTCATATCCATTGATCTGAACATACTTTAATACAAGTCAAACACAAAACAAGAACAGAATAAGGTGGCGACATTTGAGCCTAATCGCTACCAAATTTTGGTGCATCAGTCCAAACAATCCACACTTACCACTTCAACTTCTTCCAAGTGTGTGGTTGTGACTTGTGATTATGTGCTAAGAGACAATATATCTTCTACAGTCCCTCTTCTTTTGGCGGTTTTTTTCCTGGGACAATTATATCCACTGATCTCAACATCTTTCTTAGAATCATGCAAAGAAAGGAAAAGCAAAGGAGCCAAAGAGAGGAACATAGGAGACCCTTCTTGAATGAAAAATAAGACGAGAACAAAGAAACTGATTCATGAAAATTCCATACTGAAGTACTAGAAGATTCTCATTTCTCTCTTTTTAACCGAACTCTTCCCCTTCCCTCCAATTCAACTATTGCACACTAATCAAGCCACTGAAGAAAGAGTGCAACACCACAACCCCACAAGACCCTTGTATTGCTTCATCACTTGATATTCAAATTAGGTGACAAACTCCAGTTATAAAATGTCTTCTGCTCTATCTCTTACAGTTTCCCCCACTTTGATGTGCAAACATCAAGACCTTTCCAAGGATAACCACCTTCCAAAATCCAACAACAAAGAGAACACATATCCACAAACTTTATTGGATACAAAAGTCAGCAAGAGGAAGCTGTTATCATCTGCTGTTATTGGATTGAGTCCAACATGGTTGGGGCTATCTTCTGCTCAGCCTACAAGGGCTGCTGAGCCAGAGAGCCCTGTTGCTTCCACCTCAAGTAGAATGACATACTCAAGGTTCTTGCAGTACTTGGATGAAGGTGCTGTCAAGAAGGTGGACCTCTTTGAGAATGGCACAGTTGCTATTGCTGAGATATACAATCCAACCTTGGACAAAATCCAAAGGGTCAAGATTCAGTTACCTGGGCTACCTCAGGAGTTGCTGAGGAAAATGAAGGATAAAAATGTTGACTTTGCTGCTCACCCCATCGATGTCAATTGGTGGCCTGCAATATTTGATTTGTTGGGAAACTTGGCCTTTCCTTTGATATTGCTTGGTGCTCTACTCTTGAGGACATCTACAAATAATCCTGCTGGGGGCCCCAACTTGCCCTTTGGATTAGGAAGGTATGAGTTTTAGCCTACGATATGATATTCACCATAACTATATGAATTTTAGCATATGATATGTTATTCACCATAACTATGTACAGAAATTCTTACGAAGGCACTATCTACTAGATCATCTTTTAGGGATTCCATTTAATAGTTGACATGTCTAAGTGTATTCTTAAAGATAGTGCATTTTTATTGTGAGCTACACAATCTTACACATGTTTAGTATTAAATAGAGTACTTATGATAGGCAGTGCTAACCAACAATTACTCGACAGTTATATTGAGTAACTTCCTTGACATGATTTCATTTCATCTATACTTCAGGAGTAAGGCAAAATTTGAGATGGAGCCAAACACAGGAGTGACATTTGAGGATGTAGCTGGAGTTGATGAAGCCAAGCAAGATTTCCAAGAGATTGTGGAGTTTTTGAAGACCCCAGAGAAGTTTTCTGCTGTTGGAGCAAAAATTCCCAAAGGGGTCCTTTTGGTAGGGCCACCAGGGACTGGAAAGACATTGCTGGCCAAGGCAATTGCAGGAGAAGCTGGGGTTCCTTTCTTTTCTCTTTCAGGGTCAGAGTTCATTGAGATGTTTGTGGGTGTAGGGGCTTCGAGAGTGAGGGATTTGTTCAACAAGGCCAAAGCAAATTCACCATGTTTGGTGTTCATTGATGAGATTGATGCTGTAGGGAGGCAGAGAGGGACAGGTATAGGCGGAGGAAATGATGAGAGAGAGCAAACATTGAATCAGTTGCTCACGGAAATGGATGGTTTCACTGGAAACACTGGTGTTATAGTCATTGCTGCCACCAACAGACCTGAAATTCTTGATTCAGCATTGCTTAGGCCTGGAAGGTTTGATAGGCAGGTAAACTACTTGCTACTTCTTCCAAATGCTTTATAATTGGAGAAATTATTGCATGCTCATGGAGTAACTCGTAGGATTATGCAACATATTTTACTTGCAGAATGACATTTCAGCCTTAGTTAATGTTGAAAACCACCACTAACATTCATATTCTGTTTTTTATCTAAAAAGCCTTAAAAATCATAACTTAAAGAACAATTGTGAATGCTATTGGTAGATTCTACCATTAACTAAGACTCAAATATCATTTTGTGAGTAGAGTGAGGACAGTCTTAAGTGTTTCATGAGCATGCAATAATTTCTTTTTATAATTGAAGTTGAAGCCATGTCAACAAACAGATTAATAGTTGTTTTTATTGTTCCTATAGGTCAGTGTTGGATTACCAGATATAAGAGGGAGGGAAGAAATATTGAAAGTTCATAGCAACAAGAAGAAGCTTGCCAAGGATGTCTCTCTTAGTGTCATTGCCATGCGGACTCCCGGGTTCAGTGGTGCAGACCTAGCAAACCTCATGAATGAAGCTGCCATTCTAGCCGGTCGCAGGGGAAAAGAGAAGATCACAATGAAGGAGATTGATGATTCCATCGATCGCATTGTGGCCGGCATGGAAGGAACCAAGATGACTGATGGCAAGAGCAAGATTCTGGTGGCTTACCATGAAGTTGGACATGCTGTTTGCGCGTAAGTACATCAAATACTTGTTCATATTGATAGGAAAACTTAGAAGACTTTTGACGTGCGTTTGAACTAGCTTATTTTAAGTTCAAAATAGGTTATAGTCAAAAGTTTTCGGAGACAACTTTTGAAATAAAAGCAATTATTTCCTTGAAATAACATGTGCCAAACATGCTCTTTATAGTGAAATTGCTAATTGCTTCATATTTTAACTATTGTTCAACACTTCAACTTGATCCCTTCAAGTCTAAATTTATGTTTGCATTTTTCAGGACACTGACCCCAGGGCATGATCCAGTACAGAAAGTCACTCTAGTACCAAGAGGACAAGCCCGTGGCTTAACATGGTTCTTACCAGGTGAAGATCCAGATCTTATCTTTAAGCAGCAATTATTTGCAAGAATAGTTGGAGGCCTAGGGGGTAGAGCAGCAGAGGAAATCATATTTGGTGAAACTGAGATGACCACTGGAGCTGCTGGGGACTTGCAGCAGATCACACAAATAGCTAGACAGGTAAGTATTTTTGGCATTTTGGTCTTGAATGATTTGGACTTGGCATGTGAGGTGTTGGATTGATTGCATTACTAAGCCTTGACTTGTATTGAATCACTTTGACCAAGGGGTTGACATTATGGTCTTTTTCCAATCCAAACCTTGTAAACCCTTTTTATTGCTTTAACTTGTTTGCTGTAGGACCTTTATATCCCACACAAGCCTGTATTCGCCAAAAGTATGAACAGCATAATTTTCTTGAGAACAAAATTTGGGTCTGGTGCCTTAATTTTCTTGTCTTACTTGAATATGCTTTCAAATCAAGGATAAGTTAACTCTGTTAAAGTATGCTGCTGGATTTGTAAAAAATATATGCCATTACTTGATTTGAGAATTAGATCGTAAGGATATAAGGAATTGGAACCAAGTTTTGTGCTTTTTATTTTGGGGTGAGGAAGGAAAATGCATCCCGCTAAAAAATTGTTCTTTCTTTTGCAACAGATGGTAACAAGGTTTGGCATGTCTGAGATTGGACCATGGACATTGACTGATCCTGCAGCCCAAAGTGGTGATGTAGTGCTAAGGATGCTGGCAAGGAACTCAATGTCAGAGAAACTAGCTGAGGACATTGATCACTCAGTGAGGCAGATAATAGATACAGCATATGAAATTGCAAAGAATCACATAAGAAATAACCGTGACGCAATTGATAAGTTAGTGGATGTGCTACTTGAGAGGGAGACTCTTGCTGGAGATGAATTCAGAGCAATCTTATCAGAATTCACTGATATTTCTTCAATCAAGATAGATAGAACGCCTATCCGGGAAATGATCGAAGCATAGCCATATTTTCGTTGAGAAGGAAGAGTATAGGACTATAGGTATAGCTTATTAATGGAGTAAGGATATAAAGTTGTACATGAATATGTTGTAAGAGTATATGTAGTTAATTATATATGGTTGAGTTAGTTTGATGACTCAACAATTAGTTATTAGCTGGTTCCACTCCTTAGTCAATGTAAACATGTATTAGGCTTGTATTACACACTATTTCATACATCCAGTAAAATCTCATATTCTCAATTCTCATTCATGTCTCTCCTCTCTACCTTGTTTTCTAACGTTTGTGAGCATAGAGCATAGCTGAGATAGTAAAAGATCCATTCTGAAATAAAAACAAAAATTTCATAGCTGTGACTTCTTTGAATTTAATTAAATTAAGGTAATTACAAAGCAATATTTTCTATTTTGCAGAAAATTTTGTTTTGTATAGGAAACCAAAGAAATACTTATTTCCAAAAGTGTATGTTATGATAATATCATAATAAAATTACCACCAATAATTAGTACTGCATAAACATGGCACAACTTATGTACTAGCCTAAGCTCTACAAATTTTGCTTAAATGTGTCTAGAAAAATTATCATTAAACTCGAAGATTAGCTCTGATTAGCCCATGATTTGGTCCTTGACAATATGTATTACAAAAAAAAAGGACTGCATATTACAGATGGTGTACTATTTCCATGAGTGATGTGTATGTCCCAAATATTCCAATTGCTACAGCTGCTACAATTATAGCCACTATGGCTATCGTCTCACACCCAAAATTCCTGTAATTGCCTGAAATCTTCAAGTAGCATGAGCATGGAAGCAGAATCGAAGCTGTGACACTTAGAAATGCTCCAACCAGAGACATAAGATCCCCAAACAGAGGCACAGTCAAGGCAACAATAACAGTGCTGAGTACCATCATAGTGCTAACCAATATTTTGGTGACTCTATTCTTGTACTTCCTTGGAAGCAAGTTTTTCAAAGCATTGGTAATAGGTGTTGTCATCAAAGCATACTTTGCTATGGGATTGACCAAGGTAGTATATATTGCCACTCTTGAGCTTACTTTGTCTAGTGGCAGGTTCAAAGTTACCTGTGATTCAACGTTTGGACCAAACATTAGGTACCCAATTATAGCCATGGATGCATAACCTGCGGTGGTTAACATAAAGCAGACAAGTAGAACCTGCAATGTAAAGAAAAGTAAAATCGATCAGAGATGGAAAAGGATCCCCTCCTGTGGAAATTGTACATGAATAATTGTGCATATTGTTATCATCAGAAATACTAAGCCTATGTTTGGCTCTTTGTTAGAACCCTCTAGAATCAATTCTAGGGGGTCATACTTGATTCTACAAATTTTTAATGATATTTGGTTGTCCACTATCAAAATCAATTCTTGCCTCTAGAATTGATTTTGAGATAAGTGAAAATTTTCTACTTTCTATCAAAATTATTTTTAGAGAAACCACCAAACATAAATCACTTTACCTTAAAATCAATTCTAACCAAATCAATTCTAACAAAATTATTTCTATCTAAAATCAATTCTTTAAAAACAGAACCAAACATACTATAAATCGCACAAAAGATATTTCATGAAACGACATGCAAAACAGGAAAAGAGATGAACAACTTTTGCATTTTGCCTAACTATTGCTTTTTCTCTCTCCTCATCTAACTTTTTCACCCACCCATGATTGGATAATCAACTTTCATAACATGTGCAAGAAAATAAGTTTGTACCATATACAGCATCGCTCTTTTATGATTGATTTTTCACTTTTGTGATTTCTCACTGTTTTAACATGTTTTGATAAATGACAAGGATATACACATAAACCAAGTCATATATAATTCTCACATGAGAAAGCTGTCGAAGCAGGTCATATGCAAAACAAGCCAAAAGAATTCGAAGAACTTACATTAGAGAACTGGTGTTTGTTCCTCATGGAATTGTACAATGTAGGGAAGACTGGATGTGCACAATAACAAAAGGCATACAAGCTAACAGCTGTGGGGATCCCATTCAAATTAAGAAGAGTCCCCTTGTGATGAAAACCAACTTCACCGATGGTTGCAGTCCATGATATTGATAGGATGATAATAGCAGAAGCAAACACACCACTTGCAGATACATAAGAAAGTAGACTCAAGTCATCCAACCAAACTGTAGGCAAGATAATGAGAGCAACCAATATCACAAAGAATTGCTTTCCACCAATTGCTAGACCAGCCACTTGAAGCTCAATGTCGGGGAACAAATCATTCAAGTTATCACCCTCTAGAATCAAGAATCCTATTGAAACCAAGTAGAGCTCCATGTACATGGACACTGACACTATTAGTCTTCCTGTTTTCCCAAATGCAAGCTCACCAATGTCAGGGTAGGTTACAATATTTGAATTCTTATCCATGCATCTTTTAATCAATAGGCCTGAGTAAAAGGTTGCAATGGCAATAGCAAACAGAAGAGTCAAGCTTAACCACCCTCCAGATGCTAGAGCATATGGAACCGAGAGAATCCCAACACCTGGCACAACACAACACATTAGCATTTTATAAGTTCATGTCCCAACAGAAAACAGCACCTTGAGGTTGAGGTAGCACCAAAACATGAGGAATATTTGGGGGAAAAAACCAGAATGCTGTCATTTATGCTGCACAGGTGAGAGCTTTTGACAGAAAATAAAGGTAATTATTAGATAAAAGAAAGTAACATGAACTAATTATCCGTCTCAGGATTAAGAAATATGCCATGTTATTCTAAGCTCCAACTCTTTCACATATTTCAAAATATACATAGCCAACTCAGGACAATGCATTGTCATATTTGGTTTCCCATTCCGAACCTCAAAAACTATGGTTAGGTTGGTTTTGAGGTTTCCAAACGGGAAACCAAATAGGCTAATAGTGAGCTTGTTATTTCCAGTGGAAAGTCTAACTAAAATGTGCTAACTGCAAAAGGGGTCCAATCGAACACTAATGAAAATCATAAAATCCAGGACTAAATGGAGTGTGTTATGTTGATAGTGAAAAAAACCTGATATTGCATTGAGTCCATTAAGGCAGGTGCAAAAGAAAGATACAGGCTTAGTGGTAGAAGGATTAGAGGCTATAACGTTCTCCTCATCTACGGCATAGCCTTGCTCATTGTTCTTCCACTCAGGTAGCAAAGGGACACTCAAGGGTGAACCATTGTAAAGTTTTTCTGGCATTGGAACAGAAAACGTGGATATTTTCCTACTAGCTTAAGTTTGCAAATCTCAAAGGGTTGATGCAAAGGTGGTGGATACTTCCCTAGCGGGACTGGCCTTTATATGTATACACAATCTGATACAGATCAGTGATACTCTGAAGTAATTATGAAGTAAGTTGGTTTGGCTTGCATAGAAACGTTTAAGGCATGACCCAATATCACAACTCACAACTTTTCCTTGTGAATTGTGAACCTCAAAAACAAGCACTGTCTTATATATATCTTACCAAACGTACATCTGTTTTTAATCAAGAAAAATGTTTCTTTTTTTTTTTTTAAAGTTTTAGAATATCTGCTCACTCAATGGCGTATCTTAACAAACGTACATCTGTTTTTAATCAAGAAAAATGTGTTTTTTTTCTTTTCTTTTTCCCAGCAAAATATTCCTTTTTTGGATAGATAGGAGACTAATTTTTTTTTGTATAGTCACGTGCAAAAATCCTTCTCAACAGTATTTTTTCTATATATATAAATTTTGAATTTTAATTTAGGATTACATGCTTAAAGAATCTAAACCCCATCCGAGTCTAAGACGACGTTGGTCGGAATGTTTTTTTCTTCACCTTTGTTAAATATCACTATCGGCATAACATGATAGGAGAATGTCGCCGTACACAGACTTGAACATGGTGTTTGATACATTCGATAATCCAATGGCAAGATAGAGGGATGTGAATTTGGATTCTCTTAAATAAGAAAGCTTATAAAGTAAGAAAGTAAGGAATTAAAAATTTTTAGATCAATAACTTTTATTGTAAATGAGATCCACTAAATGATCCAAGTATTATTACTTCCTCACTTTTTTACTTTATAAACTTCTTCATTTTAGAGGATCCAAATATGAGGAATGTGTCTATATACCAAATTATATATGGAACACTACAATATTTTTTCAATTTCACGAGATTTAAAAAATTTAATTAAATATATTTTCAAAATGATCAAAATTTTATCTATATGATGTTCAAAATATTTTAATTAATTTTAGAATCACATAAAAAAAATCTAATTACTTTTAAAATGTATTTAACCACTTTTTTCAAAATTTAGCAAAATTAAAAACATATTACAATTGACTCTATATAATTTGATGTATAGATAAATCCTTCTATTTTACCATTGGAGCAATGTATCAAACACCAACTTTAACTCAGTCTCTTGCAGACGCTCCCTTCATGTAACATTAGCATTTATTAGTCTTTATATAACAATGGCTAAACGACAAATAAATAAACAGGCTGGAAAGTACATTTGTTCACAGCTTTCAAGCAAATATGGGACACGTTGCTGCCGCAAACATCAGATAATGTACTATTTCGGCACTAGCAATGACACTTATACATGTGCTATTCTTTCTTCATTTTGTACAATTTCTAGGCTATCTTCTTTAAAGAAATATTTTTTTAATATATTATATATAGACATAATATAAGATATAATATATTTATATAAATATAAATAAATATTAAAATATATATATTAAGATAAATAATAAATTATATATTTATGTAAAAAAATATTATATTTAAATATTCTATTTTATATATAAATAATATAATTTTTTTATATTATTTTTAATTATTTTTTAAATAATATTTAACATTTATCATTTCTACTTTTTTTTCGAATGAAAGAAAATTATTTAAATATAATATTTATAAAATATTATATTAATATATTTTTATTTATTATTAAATGAAATATAAGAATTTAAGATTTATATATTATTTGATAATAGATGAGAGTATGTGAATAAAAAATTCCATAAACATCATATAAAAATAATATTATTTTTTTAAATGGGCTGAGTGTGAAAATAACTAATATATATATATATATATATATATATATATATATATATATATATATATATATATATATATATATATATATATATATATAATATTTTGGTCAAAATTAATACACATGTTTAGATTTACTCTTTTTGGTCGGTACATTTAGTTTTTTTTTCTGAGGGGTTGAGAGGGGGTTCTTTTCCCACGTTGAACCGGAGAAGCACTGGGCGCAAGGCCAATAGAATGGCCACTAAGCTCAAGCCTTGCGTGCTGGTCGGTACATGTTTGGATGTGGAAATTTGATCACTTTCCTTTTGGTGTGGGCCAGTTTTGATAGCAAAATGTAGTAGCACTAGGTAGGTGTCCATTTTGGTGGCGAAAAAATGTTACACCAGGATAACAAAGTCATTGTCCTATTGTCATACCAGTTTTTTTTATTTTTCCCGGACTTGCGCGTACACATGAAAAGAGAAATCACATTATGGCCATCATGAAGAAGAGAATTTCGACTAAAACATTTAATGATATGGATGAATTATGTAAAAGAGAAAGTTAGTTTGGGCTTGTCTTAATAAGAGAAATTGATGTTGATTGATGGGAGTTTTATACAATATTGATGTTAAAAACAAAAGTATCAAATCACTCACATACCTTCATAAAAACTATTTTTGTGTGAGATAAAATCATTGTTATGATAAATCTATTATTTGTAGAGTACTTAATCAAATCGTACTTACTATATATATATATGTGCTTTTTGTCATGCACATTATTAAGTAAGGTATTTGATGTATCATTTAAGAAAAAAATGATGCATTATAATTCTGATCCTATCCACACCATAATCTCTCTCATCTTTGACTTTCTTCCCCCTCCCTCTCCCTTCTCTCTTCCCCCACAAACTCCCCCTATCTCCTTGCAGCTCGGCAATTGCAATAGCCAACACCTTGGCGCCAATCTTAATCCTCTTGAAAACCTCATCATCTTCGAAGCGATTATAACACATTAGCTTGTGGCTGTTTGAGAGCAAGCCGACGACCCGACCTAAAGCAACGGGTGTGTGAGAGAGGAGGAGGCGGAGGGCAACATGGAGGTCGGAGGAGTTAGCGATGCCGGGGTGGCTAGGGAGATGGCGGGGTGCGGAGGGGGAGCCGCCTAAGTGGAACCATGGAGGGAGAGGAAGGAGATAAGGAGGTCAATTAGTCACACTTTTAGTTTCGTTCAACCACATTTCCAAAGTCATTTAGCCACACTATAATGTTCATGCAGCTACATTTCATGAATGCAGCTAAATATTGGTGTATGATACATTAATTGCTGCATCATGCATCATACTTTGTATGATACATTTAAGACGAAACCATATACCTTAATCAAAAGTGAAACCTAAAAGTTTAGCTATTTTCCTATAATGCAAACATGATCAAGCCTGATTAATTTTGAAAAAATATATATATTTTATTGCTTTTATATTATAAATTTCATATTTTGAAATAAATTTCATTTTAATATCTCAAATTTTAGGAAACATATATATATATATATATACATTGCAAAGTTACTAATGCATTTTTAATTTATCAAACATATAAAAATAAATTAACAAGGGAATTAACATAATGGTAGAAGCACACTATAGTCTCAAAGAAGACCTCGGTTCTGATTATGTCTAAAAGAAATTAATCTCCTTTCCTCATAATAGGGAGGAGGACACTCTTTTGGAAAACCAAAAAACATATAAAAATAACATTTTATTAGTAACCAAATAGAGGGCCAAGATAGAAGATAAAAAGAACGTCCGAACCAAAGGGCTTGGCTGCTTCTCCTCTCCCTTTCTCCCGTTACATCCATCCAATTCAAGGTATTCTTAGTGATTGCCAAATGCCAAATACTACTAGCTACCTGCTTCCCACCGTTAATGCTTCCACCCAACTTTATGGTGTGTGACATTCCAGCAAGAAAGCCACAGGTTTTGATGTGCATTTTATCTTATAATATCTCCGTAATGAATAATGAACTAACTAAAAGTTTAAAACGATTCGTTCATAGAGAAAGATCCAAAAGGAAAACACAAAAACTTTACAGCAGCTGCTTGCTTTCTCTATTTGTGTTCAGGGTACAAAAAGCAATAAGAGATCAGGCTCATTCACCCGCACCACACACATTATCTTGTAAATGGGGACCATAACATCATAAGAAAATTCTGGTTTTGGCCAAGCAAATAATTGTCATAAAAGGTGAAAGAAAAATATTATAAATACTGGCTTGGTTACCAATTTGCCATATTCAACCTCATAATCAATTATTGTTTCTTTTATTTTTTTTTATATCAATGACAATGAAATTCAAATCTTTAATCTCATACTGTCATACATATTATGCAATCCCCTTACCACTAGATCACTTTTAGTAGACTGTAATCTATTATTATTTCTAATAAAAGTTAAGTTTAAAGAAAAATGCCTTATTCCAAGTTCGAGGTATGTTTACCCATGTTTAATTAGTTGGTTCAAGTTATTTTTTCTAAATTAAAATTTTGTATTTGAATTGTGTGAATAATAAAAAAGGCGTTAAAACGAATTTTTTCTTACAATAAACTGACTCAATAAAAGTTAAATTAATTAAAATTTAATAAAATATCATATACTAAGAAAAATGGTATGTATATATATAGGATATCATGCTTGCTCATATCCCATTTATCATTGGATAGGATGTAGTCTCTACTTGGAGTAGGTTTACACTCGATCCGATGGTGGATAAAATATGAGTCGATATGCTACCCACACTCCGTATATATACATAACATAACTCTATACTAATAGTTTAAAAAAGAGAAATAATTTTCAGACCAATTTTATGTGAAATATCATGTCGATACATATGTGAGATTTGTTGATAATGGTAGAAAAAAAAAATTTTGAAACAAGAAACTTTTATTTTCCTCCCTTGCATTTGATAGGGTGTTGATGGACACCCCGGCGTCCAAATAATAGTTCTCTTTAGACGGAAAAAGAGAGAGAAAAAAATGTTTAGGGCATGTTTTCATACTAATAAAGGGCCTATTGAGGTACCGATGATGAAACTCGAACACAAAAATGCGAGGATCAAACTTTGTCGGCTATCTCACAATCAGTTATAAAAGCAACTACAAACAAAAATTTAAAATAAAATAAAAATTTAAATGGTTTAACTCTACGATAATATGCAGTTAACCTCTACTCTAACACGGGAAAATCGCTCAATATTCTAACGAAGTTTTACATGGGTTATGCAAAACAGCCAAATCAAAGGGCACAACACAAGTAGACAATGATTGTGATAGAACGAAACAAGGTGAGTACCTGACAAGGCATTGAGCCCATTGAAGCAGGTGTTGAGGAAAGACGCAGTGCTGTTACCAAGTCCGGGACCAGAACGTTGGCTTCTTTCGCCATCTTGGTTTTGATCTTGATGAATAAGGGGTATGTCAAGGGCAACCTTATCATCACTATGGTCACCTCCCATTGTTTGGTGTTGAGGGACTATAGAGAGAGAGAGAGAGAGAGAGAGAGAGAGCGAGAGCTGAGTGTGTTAAACTGAGCACAATGCTTCTAGTTCAATGTACTTATTAATATATAATTATATTCCACTTCCCAAAACACTTTTGACAAGGGACAAATGTTGTCTTCAAATTAAATGCAAATAAAGTTCACCAAAAAAATTATACAAAAAATAAAAAAAATAAATAAATGTTGATGGTTACGTCTAGCTAATGTCTAAAATTTGGCAGATAACTGGAAGAGGCTGGTTGTACTATTCAAACTCGTCGCCTTTGCTTTTTAATTTGTTGCAGAGGGATCCAATCTAGCTAGTGTGCTAAGCCGTCCCTGGTGGCCAGTTATTTATATTTTAATTAGAAGTAACATTTTTTACTTTTACCGAAATCACAGCTGTTTTTTTATCGAAAATAAGCGTATTCAAATTGGGTTTGGTGTCATTTTTCTCTATATATATATATATATATATATATATAATTTTGAATTTAAGATCTTTAACTAAGTTAGAATAAAATTTGTCTAGCTGACCTATCCAATTTATTATAAAATACTTTATGTCTTTTTTTAATTTTTTAATGTCTACTAAAAATATTTTATTTTTATATATAAATAATAATACTCTTTAATTACTGAAACATATAGACAAACCGAGGACTCAAATCACAGTTGGCGTATGATACACGATGGAAAACGTACAAGCCTGTTTGTTTCTACGGTGGGGTGGGTCAAACATAAGTTTGACTAAAGTAGCTATGTTGTTGTTTTAGAGAAAAGAGCATTCAAAAATGTGTTTTTTATTTTCCGATGGAAAAAGTATAACAACTTATGTAATTGAGGAATTTTTTAATAAAATTTTAAGATTTGATTATAGTACTTCGTCTCAACTGATTGACTAAGACGCAGATTGAATGTTCAAAAAAAGAGGATTTTTCATAGATATTTTCTCATTTGAGGTAATTTTATTTAAATATTATGAGATATATAAATATAAATGACTCTTTTAATTAAGGTTTGATTCGTCATATTATAATAGAATAATCCCTTTATTGTTAGGCCAAATTTCCATCAACAAAAAAGGAATTAACACGCTAAAGATAAAACATCATTTAAAATTAGGGATTAACCATTAAAGGTAAGAAATCATTTACCAGGGAAATAAACACAATCACACATGAAAGATATACCTGAAATTTATGTAACAAGATGATGGTAAGAGCATAGCTAATGCACAAAACTCCTGTAAGATGGGATTTGGAGAAGGGTAAATATACAAAGTTTTTGGAATAATTTTTTTATATAAAAATTTTATATGATTTAGTTATGTATTGATTTTTATCATTGATCAAAAAGATAGACCCTAACTTAGGTTCTACATAAGAATTTAATCAATTATAAAAATTTATATATAATCTGGTCATGAAAAATTTTTACATAAGAGAATTTATTCCCATATAGCTTTACCCTTAAAGGGGTGTTTCATAGGTGAATATTTTCACATTCTCAGGAATGTGAAAATATTTCCAATTTCAGTAAGGTGTTTGAAACAACATTCTTGCAAATAATATTGCATTTCCGGAAAGAAAAATTCCCCCAGAACATCCCCCAACGGGAATCCAACATTCTCATGGAAAGAAAATATTATGCTAGTGAAAAGACCAAAATACATATATTGCCATCGAAAGCCCTACTGCCAACCACCGTCAGCCACGGCAGCCAGGAGCATTTTTAGAAATATGTAAAATATTGTCGAAAATTTAATTTATATACCAAACACGTCTAAAACATCATGTTCAGAAAAGTTATTCTCAAAAATAATATTTCTCGAAATAACATTCCTAGGAATGAAAATTCATTCTATTTGCGACTTTCAAATGACAAGCTAGCAACTTTACCATCATGCCAAAATAATTGTGATTTTTTTTTCTTTCTTCTTTTTTTCCTCTATCATCATTGGCCATCATTAATTAATCCTCATTTGTTAAGAAATCATTTACCGAGGAAATAAATATTACTACACGTGACACATGTACCCGAAATTTATGTAACAAGATGATGGCAGGAGCTTGGCTAATGCACGAAACTCCTATTTCATGGGATTTGGAGAAGGGTAAATATAAAAAGTCCTAAAAATAAATTTTTTCATAAAAAAATTTCACATAATTTAGTTATATATAGATTTTTATCATTGATCAAGAAGATACATCCTAACTTAGATTCTACATGAGAATCTAATCAATTATAAAATTTTATACATAATTAGATTATATAAAATTTTCACACAGGAGGATTTATTCCCATGTAGCCTTACTCTTAAGGGGATATTTGGTAGGGGCAATGTTTTCATATTTCTAGAGTTTGGTAGGGGATTTGAAGCAATATTTTTGGGAATTATATGGCATTTGGAGGAAAGAAAATTGCCCCCAAAATATTCCCCCTATGAGAATCCAACATTTTAATGGGAAGAGAATATTATGTCTAATAAAAAGACCAAAATACTCCTGTTGCCACCCAAAGCCATCAGCTGCCGGGCACTATTAGCTGCTGTCGTCACAAGGGTTTTTTTGAAAATACATAAAAATATTCCTAGAAATTCAATTTACATATCAAACAAGCCTAAAGCATTATGGCCAGGAAAGTTATTCTCAAAAATAGTATTATTGGAAATGTTATTTCTAAGAATGAAAATTCATTCCATCTATGACTTTCAAGTGACAAGCTAGGGGTCTTACCATTGTGCCAAAATAATAGTAATTTCTTTTTTTCTTTCTTCTTTTTTATTCTATCATCATTGGCCATCAATAATTAATCCTCATTTGTTAAGAAATCATTTATCGGGGAAATAAACATAACACACGTGAAACACGTACCGGAAGTTTATGTAGCAAGGTGATGGTAAGAGCATGGCTAATGCGCGAAACTTCTTTTTGATGGGATTTTTGGAGAAGGGTAAATATATAAAATTTTAGAAATAATTTTTTTCATATAAAAATTTCACATGATTTAGTTATATATAGATTTTTATCAATGATCAAGAAGATAAACCTTAACTTAGGTTCTACATAAGAATATAATCAATTATAAAAATTTATACATAATTAGGTTATGTAAAATTTTCATACAAAAGGATTTATTCCCATGTAGCCTCACCCTTAATTGAGTGTTTAGTAGGGAAAATATTTTCACATTTCTGGTATTTGGTAGAAGGTTTGAAGCAATATTGCTGAGAATAATATTGTATTTCAAGGAAGGAAAATTGCCCCCAAGACATTCCTCCCATGGGAACGTTACATGGGAACCTAACATTCCCATGGGAAAGGAATATTGTGTCTAGTAAAAAAACCAAAATGCCTTTATTACCATCCAAAATCATCTATTGCTGGTCACTATTGTTGTAGGGCTATTTTTAAAAATTTGTAAAAATATTTCTGGAAATTCAATTGACACACAAAATACACTTAAAACATTATGTTCGGGAAAGTTATTACCGAAAATAGCATTCTTAGGAATATTATTCCTAAGAATGAAAATTCATTCCATCTATGACTTTCAAGTAACAAGCTAGTAACCTTACTGCTGTGCCAAAATAGTAGTAATTTCTTTTCTTTTTTCTATTTTTTTCTTTATCATCATTAGCCATCATTAATTAATCCTCATTTGTCAAGAAGTCATTTATCAAGAAAATAAACATAACACACGTGAAACACGTACCCGAAGTTTATGTAACAAGGTGATAGTAAGAGCATGGCTAATGCACGAAACTCCTATTTGATGGGATTTGGAGAAGGGTAAATATCCAAAGTTTTATAAATAAATCTTTTCATATAAAAATTTCATATGATTTAGTTGTATGTAGATTTTTATCAATGATTAGGAAGATAAAACCCAACTTAGGTTCTATATGAGAATCTAATTAATAATAAAAATTTATACATAATCAGGTTATGTAAAATTTTCATATAAGAGAATTTATTCCCATATAACCTTACTTAAGAAAATACTATTTTCAGGATTTGAATCTATGACTTTCAAGTGACATGCTAGCAACCTTATTGTTGTACTAAAATAATAGTAATTTCTTTTTTCTTTCTTATGTTTTTTTTTTTCTCTATCATCATTGGCTATCACTAATCCTCATTTGTTAATAAATCATTCACTGGGGATTTATACATAACCACATGTGAATCACATATGCGCAATTTATGTAACAAGATGATGGCAAGAGCATGGCTAATGCATAATACTCTTGTTTGATGGGATTTGGAGAAGGGTAAGCATACAAAGTTCTAGAAATAAATTTTTGCATATAAAAATTTCACATGATGTAGTTATATTTAGGTTTTTATCATTGATCAAGAAGATAGACACTAACTTAAGTTTTATATAAAAAATCTATACATAATCAAGTTATGTAAAATTTTTACATAAGATGATTTATTTTCATGTAGCCTTACCCTTATGATGATATCATTTTCAGGATTTGAACTTATGATTTTCAAGTGGCAAGCTAATAACATTACTGTTGTGCTAAAATAATAGTAATTTCCTTTTGCTTTCTCTTATTCTTTTCTCTATCATCATTGGCCATCATTAATCTCTATTCTATTTTTTCTCTAGTATCATTGACCATCATTAATCCTAATCATTTGTAGTGACTTCTTTCTTTCCCTAACAATTATATGCTAAACGTGTATAGAGATGGCAATGGCTATTTGTGGGGGCAAGGACATGCCGCAGTCCCCAATCCCCATTTAGAATTTTGCCTACTATTTCTATCTCCATCCTCATCACCATTTCTATTGTGAGTTTCCATTTCCTATTCCCTGCAAGGATTTAAATATTTACAAATATTTACAGGTTTATGAAAAAACTAAAAAAAAAATCTAAAAAAGATAGAGAATATTTTTAATATTTTAAATAAAATACTATGAAATCTAAATAAAATATTTATAAATATTCATAATTCATGATATTATTCAACATAATATAATCTAAATTAAAAATAAAATATATAATACAAATCTATTACAAGAGAATTAGAAATATCTGTATGAAAATGAGGGAGAAGGAAGGATGATTAGTTTTTTTTTTTTAATTATGTATTTTTATATATAAGAGCATTTAAATAATTTTATATTATTGGAGATTTAGCAAATTCCTATTGAAAAGAGATCTTATCTCCCACCCCCACCCCACTTATTAAATGGGTACTTTCTCCCATTCTCGTGAACATCAAGTTTATTTTTGTCCTCGTCACAAATAATTTTTATGGGAATCTATTTTGACGGATTTTTTTTTGCATTCCTAAATACGTAGACAAATGCTACCTGCGTTATGTTTGGTTAATGTCCTCTCACTACATACACCCCGGCTATCTAAATGTTTGGAGCCGTTGCGGACTTGCAACTAAAGTTGGCAATGGCGCTCCCTTATTCAAACCGTGTGGCTTGAGGAGACACCATATGCTATATTTAATTTGGCACACTTGCATTTTTCATGTCCAATTGATTGAATCTATATATGTGTGTGTGTGTGTTTCTTCTGTTTAAATAATTGGAAATTTATATTCAAGTGATAAAGTTATTTTTACATGTATCATATTTCATAAACCAGAACAAAGCGAAGAACAGCCGTTGATAGACCTTTAGAAAGAGGAAAAAGAAAACAAAAGTAGCGGTAAATAAAATCTTTGCAAGATCCGTGAGGTTTTCTTTTTGTATATAGGACATAATTTTTTTGTAAAATATTCACCTCAAGTCTCTAGAAACTTGAGAAGGCCGTGATACTTGAAGATTCGCCACTTTGAAATTTGACTAGAGGCGACCTGTCGCGTTCAAAAATCTTTCATAGATTCACATAAAAACAAAAAAAATTTCACAGATCAACCACAAAATAATGGTTACCAATTTTATACAGCCACATGCAGCTTGAATTGAATATTGCAGTACGATCAACATATCATCCAGTGCCACGCTGTGCTAGTCATCATTCACGAAAAGAAGACAAGATCAAGAGACTTTCCCCAAGTTGCGCGTGCGTTTAGATGCGAAAAGGTTGTAGTTTTTTAGAATAAATGAACTTGGCGTGTGCTATGTCAGGAGTAACTTAGTCCCAATCATTAAAATATGAAATAAATTTACTAAAACGATGTCCTTTTTAATTATTTGTAAAACACGGCCTTTTAGCTAGTTATCTCAAATCCATAAACAATTCACAAACACTCATTTTACCCCCTTCTTCAACTCATGACTATAGGTGCCACCGTTGGCCGCCGACAGTCGCCTCACCACCCATCTCAAATTCTTGCCTTGCCAGAGCTCTAGTGGAGGCACGAGGTGAGACTGGTTCACAGACTAGACAATAACCGTGATTCATGGATCTATTCAACATAATAGTGACAGACAATAGCTTTCCAAAGAAACCAGACCAACAGTGCACACAGTGGTGACAACGCAATAACCAGAGGAGCTTCCCCGGCGGCGAAGAAGTAGGGTCGGGGATGCAAAAAGGGATGGATGCAGTGGCCAGCCGACAATCACGTCACCACCCATCTCAAATCCTTGCCTCGTCGGAGCTCCATCAAGTGTAGTGCCGCACCTCCATAACTTCGCCAACATGAACTCTTACCCTAACCATCGCATCATCCCTGAGCCATGTTGCGAGGACCGTAACGTGCCTGTGTTCAACGCACCGCAACCACCTCCAACCAGTGGAGCTCCGGTCCCCACCACCAAAACAACCACTGCGCATCGCCGCGCCCCCCGCCCTCATCCGATCCCAACCAAGCCCTTCTCCCTTTCTCTATCTCAATCCAAATGCCTCTATTTGTTAATAAAATTTCAAAATACCCATTTTGCAATATTAAACCCTATTAGTTTATAACTATTCATGTGGATGACACATGCCATGAACTTGCTTTCAAAAGTGAATGACACATTGTCACACTCTATATAAATAACAAAAAGAAAAAGAAAAGATATTATATGGACTATTTTTGAGATTTGGTGATATTATATATAGTATTTTTTATTTTTATAAATATATATTAACCTTTTTTGAAGTGTAAGTAATATTATATATGATACTGTCATATCTTATTAAATATAATACTAAATATTTTTATAAATATGATATTGATCTTCTCTAAAAGAAGGTTAATATAAACATAAAAAAATTAAGAAATACTATATGTAATATTACCTAATTACAAAGAAAATGAGTGCAATTTACCCATAAAAAAATTGTGATTTCATCTTGTGTCTCATGCAAATGTCTAATTCGTTTTCATATTAATGTAAATGAATATTATTATTTAAATATCGTGAATATGAGTGTATATACATGTTTTCCATCATGTGTAAATAAATATTGATTTTAGTTTTTTCTTTAATAAAATTTTCTATGAAAAAATTATGTAGAATTTGTTGGATCTTTTTTTTTTTTTGGACTTGTATAAATTAAATTATATTTAATTTTGAATCCAAATTAATTGGATATCAAAATTGATTAAATCTAATTGTTTAAACTCAAATTATTATAATTATTTTTATTGTTGAGTTTATTGGGCCTATGCGTTATTTATTTATGGATATTGTTATATTTCTCTTTGTGTATATGCCCTAATATAATTAATGGCTTGACCCATCACTTTTGTTGACACAAGGAAATGGCTCATTTTCCTAACTTTATATATAGGTGCCTATTATTCTATTGAGATAGAATACATATTTTGGCTATTTGCAGAAATAGGAGGAGTTCTTTTTTCCTTTAGCCTCCTTGGTCAATCCCTCTCCTCTCTCTCAAATCTAAAGAAAAAGAGTTGTGGATTAGTCATTTTCATCAATCAATCCTACCAATCTCCACCTCATCTTATTTATGAGTTTTGTTGATTGATTTGCATGCTATATTCAGGGTCAAAATCCAAATCCAGGGCTATAGAAATTTCAACATAATTATGTTTTAATAATTATAGATTTTAGATAATTTTCATTTTTGCGAAAAAAATATTGCATTTCTTATTAATTATTTTATCACATTTATCACACTATCATAAGTTAATTATTTCACATTATATTTTATTATTCAAGTAGGTATTACACCAAGGTCCGATGATCGTAGACTACTAGCATGTTTGGAACAGTATTTGGGAGGTTTAGAATTGATTTTGATTCTAAAATTGATTTTACCAATATTTGGTGATATTTAGTTTTAAGAAATGAAAATCAATTTTTGTTTCTAAAATTGATTATGAGAGAAGTGAAAATTTTTTATTTTCTATCAGAATCACTTTATCTCAAAATCAATTATAATCAAATCAATTTCAACAAAATCAATTCTATATAGAATTAATTTTATAAAAACAAAACTAAACACACTAATACTATTGCATCAATCACTGTAACACAAACAGGATAATTTACACAAAAGGAGAAAGTATAACAATCATGACAAATAGAAATTGGCGGATGTCTTCTTCTACAAAGAAAAATTGAAGTTGGAGTAATCATGTGTGATTAATATTAGTTTTGGATCACCACCAAAATATTAGTTGTGGATAAGAGAACTCTGTATATTGTTCCAACTATTTTCATGTACGCGACTATTCTAAGTAAAAGACAAAACATAGAATCATGAAGCCTGCCTTATTCGATGGTGAAATTGACAAATGAAGTTGAATCGTGCATAACAACTCTACTATATATATATATATATATTTTTTGGTACATCAACTCTACTATATTTAGAAGTTAATAATATTTATTGTAAATGTCAAATTGAATTAGCTCTGTTCTTTTTCCCTTTTAACCTCCGGGTTGTCACATTTAATTGACTTTTTACTCATAGTTATTGCATGACTTCAGTTTAAATTCATAAATCTTTGTCTGGAGCTTTTGTCTATCTCCTTGATTTTTCAAAAAAATTATGAATATATCTAATTGGTAGAAAATTTAAAATCCTACTATAATTTTTTTCTTGTTTTTTGCTAACGTTGATAATTTATCTTGGCCTTAAAATTTAATAAACCTCTCATCACCTTAAACTTTTTGTTTTTTGGGTGTGTATATATATATATATATTGAAATGCTGTCAAAGTAATATCTCTAACTATTATAACAATATTATATATTGATTAAAAAGTATAAAGAGGAATCAGAGACGACTCTTTTTAAGAAAATTAAACCTTACAATCAATTATATTACCCGTATCTTGTATAAAAGCATGTCAGAGAACACTAAATAATTTGTTTCTTAAATTTTTTTTTTTAATAAAGTTTGAGTAGCAATTTTATCTTATATATAATTATATGTTATTATATAAGGGGAATTTGAAAGTTTAATATCCAAGTTGTTCATTTTCTCAAAATGACACCGCCATGACATTAAACAAACTCAAATAAAAGAAAAGGATAAACATGCCAATTTAGAGTACAAGTTATCATTTACCCCCCTCCCTCACTAACTCATCAACAGTAACAGTTACAAGTTACAACCATACAATAATTTTTACAATTTTTTTTATAATTTAATTTATATGTATTGATAATATAAAATTATTTTATATTATTATTCAATCATATTTTTTTATTTACATGACTTTTGGAGTAATGAATATGACATGCAGATTTATTTATGTGACAGCATATAATTAATAATAATGTAAAAATATTTTATACTGTTAATATATATAAATTAAACTATTTTTTATGGAAAATAAATTTTACAATTTTAGATCATTACTGTTGTATTTGTTTTTATATGTTTATTCCTTTTTTCTTGGTATACCTTTTTATTTTTTGTTTTATTTTGTGATATTTATTTATTTTTCATAACTCTATATATAAAATTATATTTTTCTTTATTATAATATTTGTAAAATTAATAATATAAAAAATATGTAAAATAATTTAACGAAAAAAAAATAGTATCATTGCCTGTCAACCCATTAATAATCATAAATAAAATAATAAGAAAAGAACATGCATCTCACATTATTATATATACTAACAAAGATTTTTATTTTTTATTGAAACTCTAAATGTTTGTTTCAGTAAGGTACCAATAATATAAATTATTGAAAATATTAAAATTTTAGCAATATTAATAAATAAAAATTGAATTAAATCTACTAAATTATTCTTACTTTCCAATAAAATTTTATAAACAAATATTCTAGTTTAAATACAAGAATTACAGTATAAACTTACTCGATTTGTAAACGTAATGACATTGAAGGAGGAAATTTAGTTTGAAATGCGTATTGAACAAATAAATCACGAAAGAGATGCTAATTCACACAGTTTTTTTACCCTACTAAAAAGATTATGGATTGCTTGTTAACCAATCAGTTTGAGAAAACTGTCTTGACTACAGGTAATGCCATGTTAGTTATGTTCATTCGTTTATGTTAGTTATGTTTACTCGTTTTAAAGAAAGAAACTCACGATCTATTGATCATTTTTCTTTAAGATTAATTTTAATAAATTATTAGTGTAAATGAGTTTTATGATATTATACAACTCTATATTCTTATATGTGGGATTTTTTTATAGTTGTTAAGAGAGTCAAATATTTTTATCAATATAATAATACTTAATTTAATATCTATGTAAAACTTTATAATACTAACAATATATCAAAATTAAACCCTTTCACTTCTAAGAAAATCACATCCCATGGCATATACCTACATCTATATATGGTTTTGTTTTTATTATTTTTTTAATTACATTAGAGCTACATGACCCAGTGAGAGGGATACTGAACAACTTTTTCAATTTAGGTTCTCTCTTTTTTTTTTTTTTTATGGTGTAAACACTAATGGATGAATATGACATTGTCTATGATAACTTATGATCATCTGTATGTATCTTTTTCAAAATATTGGACTGATATTATATGTTATTGTGTATGTTTTGACGTTTTAATTATCAAACTCCTAATTAAAATTGAAGATTTTTTTTTTATAAATGCTAAGGTATTTTTACAAACAGTGTCATGAGATTAATCTGTTCAACACTATCACAATTAAAAGTTAAAATTATTACATATCATATTGGATCTTTAATATTATGTAAATATTTTTACTTGTTAGTATTCATAATTAAGTATCCATGTGATGTATTAAATAATTTAGAAAATATATAATAATATTAGTCATTAATTTTTTATTATATTAATTTAAATATTTGACTTATCATAAAGATATAAAATAATGATTTTTTTTATGAAATTGGCAATTTTGGAATTTTATAAATTAAATACAAAAGATAATAATTAAAATTGATTCACTATCAATATAATATTTTTTTATACTATCATATAATCATATATTGTGATGTTATTAAAAATATTTGACTCTTATAATAATAATCCCAAAAGCTATACAAAATATAGTAATATATAATTAGATGATCGGATTAATAACTTCATACTAATAAAGTATTAATTAAAGTCAAAAGATAATTAGCTTTTGTTATAAAAACAATAATAAAAAGAATTAATATAAAATTACACATGTTAGTGTTGCAACTCATTGCATAGTAACATGCCATTGTGATATTTTATTGTTAAATTTTTTTCAATTAAAATTTTATAGATATTAGCATTTTATCTTATCACATTACAATATATCGTTACAAAATATAGAAATATTTTTTATGCTTATCAAAAACTTATTATTTTTATATAATGTTTTGATATTTGAAATATTAAAATTGAATATATATTATTATATTTAAATTATTATTATTGATTAAAACTAACCAAAGAATACTTTTACAATAAAGTATTCTCAATGAATTTTCACAAACTTTTAAAAAATTACGTGTGTTCTTTTAGAATTTTGTAAATGGACTTTCTCTTTTATAATATTATATTATCTATGTTATTTTGGAGATATTGCTTGGGTGATTTGTGAAGATTATTTTATTTGATAAATGACTTTTATCGTAAATGTTAATAAAATTGATATATTTGATATTTTAAAATATATATACTAACAGGATTGATTAAATGCATCTAACAAAATTTATTATTCTTTTTATTGGTAGAGATTTTTTTTTTATAGATGAATGTTATCAGAAATACTAACAAAATTAATAGATTTGATATTTTAAATTTTAAAAATCAACAAAAATTGATTAACTTTTGATAACAAAACTGATTAAATTATTTTAAATAATTTTAATAGATATTTTATTCTTGCTTGGGATTATTTGACAACAAAAAAAGGTCATTAATGTAGACTACCACGCTATAACATTATTTTCTGAATTTCATTAATTAATTTTCTCTGCATTACATAGATTCTTTTATATAAAATATCTTAAAGTTTTATAATATTAATAGTATGTGATTAGACAAACATATTTAAATCAATACAACTAATTTCTAAATTACACATGAATCAATGAAATACTTTTACTCAATAGGATAAAAATAAAAAGTTAAGTAATACCCGTGCAAAGCTCGGGCCACTAATAGAGTATTTAGTTCTATTTTTGTAAAATTGATTTTAAGATAAAGTAACTTATGTTTAGTAATTTGATCTGAAAAGTGATTTATATTTGGATAATATTAATCAAAATCACTTTTAAATATATAATTTACAAAGAAATGCCCAAAATCAATTTTAGTAAAATTTAAAAGTGAAAAATTTTCACTTCTACCTAAAATCAATTTTGAGATCATAATTAATTTTAACATAAGAAATCAAATAAGAAAAAAAAAGAATAGAATTGATTTTGATCTCCCAAAATCAATTTTAAATGCCTAAACGGACATCCAAACATGCTATAACTAGTTTCAAACAAAACTCTAAATAAATACGTCCCTAGCGGAAGTACTAGCTTGCATATATGTACAGTACTAGAGCATTGTACCCATGTGATGCACAAAGTAACTTTTTTCAATTGTAATAATCATAAAAATTAATGTGATCAAATTATCATATTATAAAAATTAATGTATTTGATGAGAAAATGGCAAAATAGTTAATAAATATAAAATAGTAGAATATTAATTGAATACACCTTTAATATTAATAATAAAGTATAATTACAAAGCTAATAAAAAGTAGGACTAAAATTGAATAAAAAAAATGTTAGTACAACTATAATTCATTAAAGAACAATTCGTTTCATAAGAACAATATTTATGATTAGAGGTGTTTACGAATTTAGGTAGACTTGCGAACTCAACCAACCTAACCTGACATAAACAAAAAAATCTGAATTGGGCTGGGTCATCGAGTCTATTCGGGTACGAATTCCTAACCTGTGAAAAGCACTTTGCCATTGTGGAAAAGTTTAATTTCCTTTAATCATGGTACTACATTGGATGATCTTATTCAGCCTCTTCCCCCCTCAAATTCGACTAGTATTTGGACTCATTTTGGAATTTTTCTAGCTTTGGAGACACATGCCAAGCATTAGTTCAAGAGGGATTGAGGAGAAAAGTTGGCTACGATAATTCCACGAAATTCTAGTCAGATTTGTAGATAGGTGATAAGGTTTTGAAATTGAAATATTCCAAACTCTTCTTAATTTCCACCAAGCAACAGTGCCTTATATCAAAAATGGGGTAGTGGAGGAATAACATGTGGGATTGGCACTTTGAACGGAGGAGGAATCTCTTTGTTTGGGAGCAAGAATTGTTGCAAAATCTTTTGCTTCTAATTTCTCAGCATAGTTTTGTGGAGGGCCTTGATAATGAGCTCATTTGGAAGTTTGATCCTTCAAGTGAATGCTCGGTTAAATCTTTTTCTCTGCAGGCCCTAAGAAACACAGTATCTTCCTTGGTGGTGAAAGATCAAGTCAAAATGGTTTGGAAAAATCTTGCTCCACCAAGTACGGAGCTTCTGGTTTGGTTCATTTTGCTGGAAAGGCTTAGAACAAAGGATAGATTAAGCAAGTTCAGTTGTAGCTCTATTACCAAACCTAACTGTGTTTTATGTTCTAACAATGTTGAATTAATAGCTCATTTGTTTTTCACATATTCTTCTATTTGGTTTTTGTGGTATAAGTGCTTCCAATGGTGGGATATCTATTTGTGTTATTTGAAGGACCCAATCATATTTTTTAAAGCTTGGTGTGGTGCTCCTTTCCACGATTTTGAGCGGAATCTTTAGTTCTCTCTTATGTATATTGTATTATGGTCAATTTGGAGAATCAGAAACAGGACCATATTTAAGCAGTATGTACCAAACTGGGAATTAGAATTGAGGATGATTAAGACTCATTTAGAATATTAGGCTAGAGGTTGGTGCCCTGAATTGCCTTGCTCTCCTAAGCAGTTTGTCAACAATTTGGATCACATCGGGAAGTGGAGGGGGAACATCAAATCGAGGGATCATGGCCTACATTACTTGGCTACATAATGGTGCACTACTGTTGAAGATGAGCAATTTTATTCTTACTCTATGTTGTAGACTTAATTGAAAGTGGATGACATGCACAAACTGGACTCAACTGGACTATGAACTAAGAAACTAACATTTCAGGCGGTGATCGATTTGGTGTTCATGGTTTTCCTTACAGCAAAAATCAAGTTTTCGTGTTCTTAGTTCTGGCTATTATGTTCAATGTTTTCATTTTGTTGCACCTTTTGTTTCTATGTTGCACTGTTGACTGAATTTTCTAGTTCTGTTTGTACTACTCTCCTATTTTTTGGGTCTATGATTTTATTCAACTATCAAAAAAAAAAAAACAAAGCACATTGGTTTAAGAACCTCCTCTAGTTCAACTTGACTCGTGAAAAGCACACTAATTTAAGAGCCATCTCTGATATGGTTCATCTTGGGGTTGCAATATATATTTGGTTATTGTTATAATGAACTTTTGTTCTGTATCTTTGATAAAAATTAAATCTTTTTTGGATTTGTGTAGATAGAGAAGGTTTTCTTCTTAACCCATGTGCACTTTTTGATTTTGAATTTTGATTGATAAATCCTAATAATGTTGTGTTGATAACGTTGTGGTTTGCAATTTTAAAATAATAATAATAATAATAATAATAATGGTGATGATGATAATGAAGCAACCTAAGTACTTGACTCGATTCGACCCAATTCAAATCGAGTTGGGTTAGTTTAGGTTGGCTAGGAAATTCTCTACCTAACTCAACTTGTCCAAAATTGATTGGGTTGGTTTCTATTTTTATTTAAACCCGACTTATGAACACCTCTACTTATGATTTTTCAAGTGAGGATTGAATAGTCAAGAAAGATTCATTTTTTTATCTTCAGTTCTATTTTTAAAAGACAACGAAAAAACTCAAAAAATAAAAATCTTTCAATTTCAATAAAAATCATTCAATTTCTATCTTCCTCTCCTTTTGCCATCCTCAAAAGTCAAAATAGAGTAATTTTTTTAAAAAAATCTATAATATAATTTAGGCTTAAATATGTTTTTAGTCTCTCTAAATATTTGATTTTTCGGATTTGGTCCCTCAAAAAATTTTCGTTTGGTTTTGATCCCTTATTTTTCAAACGTTACCAATATTAGTCCCTGCTGTCAATTGAGTACTATTAAGTGCTGACGTGGCAACGTGAGATTTTGACATGTGTTAATACTTTTAGATCTTAAATTGTCACATCAGCACTTAACAGTACTCAATTGATGGCAGAGACTAATATTGGTAACGTCTGAAAAATAAGGGACCAAAATCAAGCGAAAATTTTTTGAGGGACCAAATCCGAAACATCAAATATTTAGAGGGACTAAAAATATATTAAGCTTATAATTTATTATACTTACTTATTATTGAATTTATACTATACTATATAATGTTAACAAAGAATTATAAAATTCATGTGAAGATCAGTGAAGAGAAAATCGGACCGGATTGGCCGTCGGACCGGTTGGACCAGGAACAGATGATTAGGCCGATCCGGTCATTGTCCTTAAACTGCTAGCTTCAAAAATCGGCGGCAAACCGGATTGAATCGGGTTGAATCGCTAAAACCGATGTGAACCGGACCGGTTTTAGCAGTTCACTGGTTTGGTTTTTTTTTTTTTGTAAATTGCTTTTTTTCTTTCTTTTTAAAAAAAATAATAAATAAATAAATTATATATATATTTTGTATTAATTATGTTATAATTTTTTGTATTTTAATTAATTATATAGATATTTATATGTATAAATAATTAAATACATATATTTTATTATATTTCGGTCGAACTCTCGATTAAACCGGTTGAACCTCTGAACCTTTGGACCCTTGTCTTGATCGATTTGATCTCTGGTCCAATTTTTTTAACATTGGTGAAGATAACATTATTGTTATATAAATTTGATTAATAAATAATTATAAAAATAAAACATATATAAAATGAAATAAATATAGAAATAAAACGTAGAATTACTAAAAACCATTTATCTAAAAAAATTATAAATTCATTTATGTAACAAATCATTATTAAAATTACAATTTGTTTATTAGGAATTTTTATCCTAATATGTGTTAAATAATTGGAAAAAATTAAAAATGATATTAGTTCCTTCTCCATCCTCCTTATTTAAAAGTCCATTTTATTTGTTATACTCTTCTCTTTGGTCAGCCTCTTAATGATTATTAATTAAAATCAAAGTGTTAAATAATGAGTTATGCCAAATTATAATTAAAGCTCTCAGATTTTTACTTTTTTATGTGAATCATAATATATATCAATTTAAGCTGATACAAAATTTAAAATCCTTATTCTTTTTGGTGTACAAATTTGTTATCCTAATGTAGCACGTGAAATTATGTCTATTTATTTATGCAAAAATCATGTCAATACAACCATTCATATTTTTCTTCATAAATTAGCAAAATTATTCCAAAACAATAAAAGGTAAATAAGTATCCACAAATAAACTATTTAAGAAGAAAAATCAAACAAAAATCAAAACATGTTGAAAAAATCACTAAACTACATTTTTGGTATATTATAATATTTCACAGAGTTTGTTGACCTAATTCAAAATATAATATTATGTAAGGGTAGTCATTAAAAAATGAGCTTTTCAACTTGACTATAAGAAATGATTGCATTAGAATTGTTGTTGTAAATATTTAATAAAAATTTAGTGCTCATAAGAGATAATTATATGTAAATTAAACATACTTATATTCTAATTTAGTATTCCAACTTAAAAGAGTACAGTAGACTTGGAAATATAATAATTTATTAATTAAATTAAATTATTTATAGCAAAAAACAAATTACTGAGGATAAAGGCTTATTGAAGAGGGTTAGTGGATTATAATTATTAGTGACAATAATTTATTATTTTTATTTTTTTAAAATAAAATAAAAGTATAAATGAAAATTTTTTTAAAATAGTAAATTTAGGATTATGATTGGAATTAAATTGCTGAGAAATTGATGCTTGCCAAAACTTTTTATGAAATGAGTCTCAATTAGTAGTAATATAAGATAAATTCTACCACACTTGCCATAACTCAGAAGTCAATATGAATGGTGGGTTATGGAAACGTTTAAGGCATGACCCAATGTCACAACTCACAACTTTCCTTATTGTGAACTGTGAACCCCAAAATCACGTGCTGTCCTATATATGTCTTAACAAACGTACGTCTGTTTTTTTATTAAGAGAAATCTGTGTGATTAATATTGGTTGTAGATAAGAGTACTACGTTTCTTATTCCATCTATTTTCATGTGCGCGGCTACTCTTCTACTTAGTAAAAGACAAAGAACATAGAATCAAGAGTGGGGTGCCTTGTTAGATGGCTGCTAGCTGCTTGAACATAGTCCGATTTATTTTATTTTTACGTCAACATAAATCCCTTTCTTTCTTTCTTTTTTTTTTTATCAATGTTCACATATTTAATATTTTTGGTCTTAATTGATTAAGTCTTTTATTTTTTTTTCGAAAAATATTGGTACGTTTGTCATACATTAGGTTTATTAGTGTGCAACTGTTTACTAAATTCACGTAATTCATAGTTAGATATTATTAAAGAAATCAATAAATTGTCTAACACAAACAAATATTACAGACATTCGTCTTATAGAATATGTATAAGTACCATTTTTTTGGGTACAATTCGGAATTATAATTCAACGGTCACCTTACAATTTGAGAATTGTGTATGAATATGAATATAAAAGATCTTATATTTATCATTCACGTTAGTATCACATCAAGATCCAATGATAGGACTGTAGCACCAATCCTTGTAAGATAAATATGATAATTTAAGAAAGTATAATAACCAAGACAAACAGAAACTGGTGGATGTCATCTTCTACAAAGAAAAATTGAAGTAGGAGTAATTTGTATATTATTCCATCTATTTCATGTGAGCGACTACACTTTTTTAATAGTATTAGTAATAGTAGGGCTCAAAACAATATTTTGGGAAAAAAAAAAAGAGAGCCATACTATAGATACGAAAAAAACAAAAAAACAGATTCACAACAATCAGCAACTCCAATAAAAGAAACAGAAACATAAAACTTAATTAAAACTAGGATCCTAGGCATCTTCAATAACAGGTTTAGAGCCGTCATCTTTCTTTCTACTGTGCCAGTTTGATGTCACAATTTCGGCGAGAAATGGAACACGAAACACTATTCTTTAATCCAATAGCCCTAATTTATCTTGATTTGCAGCACCATTAAATCTCAATTCGCGACATGCATTAAAAAATCATGCGGTTTCTAATTTTTCATATAGACCATAGCACCACAAAGAGTAAGGAACACCACATTTTTGTTTTTTTAAAAGTCATGTACACCCAACCATGCATCTAAAAAGTCTTTTGGCGGATTATGACAACACCATCTGACATTCCATAAATAAAGGGGCCATACTCTGGTGAAGATGGATTTTTCCATCTTCACGTGAAGATACCATGTGATTGTAACAGATTAGTGACATGTGACAGAGGTGTATTGATGTATCAATTACCTATAATATATTGTAGTAATATCTAATTTTAAGAAAATTTAAAAATATAATTAAATATATTTTAAAAATTAATTATCATACAGTATAAAATTATACTGATAATATAAATAATTTTATATTATCAGTGTAATCAAAAAATTTTATCAGTATAATTTCAATTATTATATATTGACAGTGTAAAATTACACTAGCAGTATAAAATAATTTTATACTGTCAAAATCAAAAAATTTTATCAGTGTAATTTCACGTAAAATTATACTGGCAATATAAACTAATTTTACACTGTCAGTGTAATCAAAAAATTTTATCAGTATAATTTTAATTATCATACATCGATGTAAAATTATCTTTGGCGATATAAAATAATTTTATACTATCAGTGTAATCAAAAAATTTTATCAATATATTCAGTATAAAATTATTTTATATTGTTAGTGTAATTTTACATTGTCAGTGTATGATAATTAAAATTTACTGATAAAATTTTTTGATTACACTGACAGTGTAAAATTAGTTTATATTGCCAGTATAATTTTACGTGAAATTACATTGATAAATTTTTTTGATTCTGACAGTGTAAAATTATTTTATATTTGCTGTAATTTTACATTAACGATATAATAATTAAAATTATACTGATAAAATTTTTTGATTACACTGATAATGTAAAATTATTTTATAGTATCAGTATAATTTTATACTGTCAATGTATGATAATTAATTTTTAAAATATATTTAATTATATTTTTAAATTTTCTTAAAATTAGATATTACTACAATACATCATAGATAATTGGTGCATCAATACACCTCTGTCACATATCACCAATCTATTACAACCACGTGGTATCTTCACGTGAAGATGGAAAAATCCATCTTCACCAGAGTATGCCCCCCAGGGCCCTTCCATAAAAGCCAGGATTCCATGCATGAGAAGAACAAGTGCGCGACTACCGTCCTTTAGGCTTTAAAAGACAAAACAAATAATCAAGAGAGGACCGCCAATTAGATGCCTACTTGATTGAATCGTGCATAACAACTCCGCAGCATTAATTAAAAGTTAATAATATTTATTATGCCAATGAGCTAGAGCTCAGATGACATCTTCCTTAGTCTATGTGACAAAGGATATATTAGCATTGGGTCGTGGGGTCAATCCCCATTTATCCATGTTCTTTTCTATTTTATCCTAGTTTACTAGGAGCTCTTTATTTATTTGAAAAAATTTAGATAGATTCGATGTCGGTCATCCTACTAGGGTCATGCAAAGCCCCAAAAGTTTAAAGAGCACTTATAAGATCACCCAACAAAGAAATCATCACATCAGTAGTGGAGATTAAATTTGTGTCATTGTAGAATACAAGACCACTATTTATCAACCACATATTAATTATAAATGTCTTCTTTTCCCCTTTTTATTCGAATAGGTTGTTACTAATTGACGTTTCACTCATAATATATAATTGTATATATAACTTCAATCTACATCCGTAAATCTTTGTCAAGAGTATTTTTAGGCACGGTTTAGTAGTGCTCTTTGAGGGATGCTCTTTCTAATAAAAAAATATAAGTTAATTTTTTTATTTAGTAAATAAAAATATTAAACTATTTTTATTTCTGGCTTTTAAAAGTCAGGAGATGTTCTTGAATGCTCTTATGGAGTTCTTTTCAGAGCTAGTTTATACTCTCTAAAATATAAAATATTAATATAACTTTACTTTCTTTAATACTAGAGAAAGCAGAAATTACTCTTTTTAATATTTATGTCTATTATAATTATTTTAAATTTTAAGAACAAGTTTATCAAATACTATTTTTGTGACTTTTATTTATAGAGAGCAATTTTTGTATTATTTTACTAAATAGTATTTCTATGACTTTTTAATAACAACTTTTAGGGAGTTAAGAGAATTCAGCAATTCTAATAAAGCCATAGCACACTACCAAACCTAGCCTTAGTCTCTCCACTATTTTTTTTAAAATATATATGAATATCTAATTGGTAGAAAATTTACAATCCTAGTATAACTGTTAGTTAAGGTTGATATATAATTTATCTTGGCCTTACTCTTTTCTTCAAAAAAAAAAAAATCTCTTCTCACCTTAACCGTTTTTCGTTTACGTAACTATCTATTATAATAAAATGCTGACTAAAGAAATATATCTAACTATTATAACAATATTATAAATTGATAAAAAAAAAATCTATAAAGATGAATTCGAGACTCTTTTTAAAAAAATATCTTACAGTCAATTTTATTGCAAGTGATAGAGCATAAAATTTTTCTTATATTGCTTTTTAATAAAGTTTGAGTAGCAATTTTATCTTATATAAAGGGGATTGGGAAGTTTGCATCTAAATTGGAATTTTTCAAAATGACACTACCATGACATTAAACTCAAATAAAAGCAAAGAATAAACATGTCAAATTAGATTTCATATTATCATTTACCCACATTCGCCAACTCATTACCACTAGCAGTTACAAGTTACAGATATACAATAAATTTTACAAGATCCTTACTCTTTTATTTCATTTTATATATTTATTCCTCTTTTTTCTTAGTAGACCTTTTTTTATTCTATGATATTAACTCTATACATGAAATCATATTTTTATTTATTATAACATTTCTAAAATTAATGATATAAAAATATTTAACATAATTTTATGAAAAGTGAGAAATCAAATTAATATTGGTGCATGTCAACCCACTAATAATCATTTCTCGTTTTTCTTCTTTTACACACAAGCGCGCGCGCACACACAAGATTGATTCAACATTTTAATATGGATTAAAAAATAATTCAAATCTTTATCCCACAAAATCCTCCAATTTGAGGGAACTACAAAATAGAGATGATGGGAGATTTTGAATGTTAATGAAAATTCTCCTAAATCTCTCTTTCTTCTAAAAATATATAACTCTTAAACAAGAATTTAACTCTTTAAAAAAAATTTCTTTCTTCTTTCTTTTCAAAATAAACTCACAAACACAAGTAAAAAGACTATCATGCCTTTTAATGCTTTCATCGCTTTTTTGGATGGATTAATGCTCTTTCATGTCTTTTGTGTACAGAGACAAAAAGCTTTCCACTTTCATACTCATGACGGAACCCTGAATTCTGAAACCATGCATTGCATGCATTACCCACCACATTTAAACAGAGTACCTTATAGATATTATATTGAAATTTGGAAAATTATATTATTTTTAATTGAGAACTTCAATTATTGAATTTAATAGTAAGATAATTAAAATTTCTATTAATAATAGATATAAAATTATTTTACCAAATTTATTTATAGAATATCTAAAATATCTAATTATCAATACTAGAATTAATGTATATGAAAAAAATAATGTTAGGATGAGTCCTTGCTTAAGCATTTGACTATACTCTGAAAGATTAATTTTTCACTTATCAGATGAGGAAATAATTTGAGAAATAAAAATCTCTAACTATCAATATATAATTTTTATATATGTAAATTTACTATTAACGTAATTGAAATCTTTATTAATAAAGCGTCTTTTAACTACTAAAAAGTTTTTTTTTCTAAAAAAAAAAAAATTCACAAGCAGTACTATCCAAATGCACTCTCATTAGCATGAGACTAGGTCCCTAGAGATTGGATCATGAATATAAACATGTTTGGTAAAAAGATTATTTCATCAATACTCTTTAGTCTTTATTAATGAATGATTAATATTTAATTATAAACTTACTAATTTGAATTTTTTATATTTATATTTTTTAAAAAATAGAATATGTGATTTAATATTAACTAGTAACTTTTATATGGCATGGTACCTTAAAAAATTGAAGGTATCGAAAAAATCCCAAAACTTTATTTTATTTAATTTTATTATTTTTTTTTTTGGGTAGCTTTCTGAACAAAGGTTGACTCATTTGTAAATTATCAGAGAAACAACAGCAATGGAGGAGAATAAATCCTTTTTACTCCAATTGCATAATTGCACTTATAGTATTTATACTACATCAGATAAAGTATTGCTACACTAAAGAACGGAAAAATAATGAAACTAAATCCTAATTCTGTTATAACGAAAATGAAAAACAGAAAGCTCCTATGCATTTTACACATAATGAAAGTTATTAATTTTAAAAAAATTAATTTTTTATTCTTTTACTTTATAAAAGTACTTACTTTAGAAAATTCAAATCCTAATTGGACGATCGGCGCAAGATTCTTCCATGGCATTGTCTTGATACATAGAGTGCTATGGGGCCGGTGTTTCAAATGAGATTGGACTATATGACCCTCAGTTACTTGGACTGTTCAGGCTTTATTTTCGTCATCATGGCCTGAATGCTCCTTAACGCGTAATGGGCCTGACATAAATCAGATTATGTTTAAAATTTATAATTCCAAATATGCCTTTACAATAACATAAAAATTTTGGACCCAAAAAAAAAAAAAAAGCATAAAAATTCATGAAAAAAAAAGAAACATAAAATTACTTTGTATGATAAAAGAGGGGAAAAGATATCAATATATAGTTACAAATACGTACTTTTCTTGCATCATTGGATATAAATATTGTGCTACATGATTGCCAATAAAGAAAATGAACATGACAAACTTTTGAAGTCATAAAAATACAATATGGCAAGTGTGATATTAATAATTGGTCGCTGACTAGGAGAGATGGATAGAAGTTTTTATTAATCTTATTTTTATTAGGATAGTTTGATATACCAACCATATTATATACGAAAGAAAAAAGAAAAGTTCATTAAGTATTTTATAGTGAATAAATTATCTCATGGAAACATCTTTTTTGTCTTATAAATTGTATACAAAAACTTTGTTACATCTTAAATGTGCTTTTCTGGCTGCTAGTTCAAATTGTTGTCATTGTAACAGCCTATTAAGCTGTTGACTTTAAATTTATTTATAATTTAAATCGCCTTTTTTGAATTATCACATGCGCATTAAGTTTAGTGACGCTTTAGGAGCTCAATTATATTCACATACAATTTTTTAATGTTGAATTGCTCAACAAGAATCGACTCATAATAGATAAACACGAATGAAAGATATCGAAAAGAAGGTATTATTTAGGCTTCATGTATATAAGTTTTTTTTTTTTTTTTCAAATTAGTTGTTTTCCTTAAGCACCCCATGGAAACCAAGAAAAACAAGCCCTACACAGGTACCAAAGATTTCGGTTTTGTTCGGAAATAGATTCTTTTAATTTAAATTTTCATTTAACAAGGTTAAGTATGATTTCTCATCATTAATCCTTTTATGTCACATGTTTCTTGTCTGAGTCCTAGATGAAAGAATTAATAATGAAAGATCACACTTAACTTTATCAAGTGAAAAATTAAATTAAGTGGATCCATTTTCAATTTTGCCCTCTTCTCTATGTCTATGTAGGAGAATATTTGGCCAAAAGAAAAAAGCTTCAATAAGTATTCAAGTTACCCCGATTTAACTAACGCTTAGTTGATGTAATTGGTTTTACACTTATTTTTCTTAAATAAGATCTTAAGTTTAAAATTTGTGAATAAAAAAAAAATACACCAAGAGATTTTACCTTTATAAACAACCAACCTAACAGGCTAGATTAATTGTGGTCTAATGAAATCTAAATACCAATTATTTGGACCAAAAAAAAAAGATATCCCTCTATGCATTTATATGAGTGAAAACTTGGCATCAACAATATTTAATTGGAAATTAAAAAATTAATTTTTATATAATATTAGTGTAAAATTTTTTACAATAATCTAATCATAATGTTATTAAAAGTATTTGACTCTTGCTACAAGTAACATAAAACTCATATAAAAGATAAGATATAACTGATTAATGGTATAAAATACTTTACACTAACAATGTGTGAAAACTAATTTGAAACCAAAATATACGGAACAATATTCCCCTTATTTTTGGTAGCAAAAACTAATAACCAATTTAATCATGGTCAGTGTTGGAGCTATTGTAAGTGTTATTATAAATGATGATGCAAACTATGTATTGAAATCTCTATGCACTTGATCTTAAAATGGTTATTTTCATATATGCAGAAACCAAATAATCCAACAGCAAGAAGTAAAAATCCTATAGCAAAATCTACTGGATAACTGGTAGATTTAGACACTATTGAGTTCGAAATTCAAAAGCTTAAGAACTAAAATGTTAACTTATTTGTGCAGTATTTCAACGTCTATAATATCAAAAGCTGCAGCACTTTTGAAGTCTCCTAGGTTTCTTTGCACTTAAATGGAAATACAAAAGGAAAAAGCAAAAAGGTGACATGCCAATTAGAGAAAAGAACAAAAGTAAAGTGTACCATGAAAGAAAAAAAGTCATAGCACATGGCTTAACTCTTGATAGATTGACTAGACAATTCCATGGGCACTTTGGAAGACTTCCGATGAGTTGAATTTAGATACTAATTTTATTCCTTATTTTTAGTATTTTAGTTCTTTGTGATGCATGTTTGCTTTTCAATTATAAGAATTTTATAGTTCAATGCTAATTTACCTCTTTTGCCAATTCTTGCATAAACATGCATTTTTCCTTGATTTTGTGTTTAATGCATTCCAAGAGTTTTGGATTCTTATATATATTGTTTTGACTTGTAGAAACTTAACTTCGAGGGATTTGAGGTTTAGAAATAATTGGAAGCTCAATTTTAATATTGCTGAAATTTTAGCTTAAATATGATACAAAGATCAAGCTATAACTCTCTTATCTCAAATCCAAATGAAACAAATGAGGTATCCATTTTGAAGCCAAGAGAAAGATCTACAACTTTTCATGAGAAGCTGAGAGCTAATTCGGAGATTTTGGGATTGAAATCGAGCTTGAAAGTGACTAGAACATGAAATTATGCATAATTACTGTTAGGAGCATGATGCAAAGATCGAGCCATAACTCTCTTATCCAAAATCCAAATGAAGCAAATGAGGTGTCCATTTTGAAGCCAAGAAAAAGATCTACATCTTTCATGCAGACATCGAGAGCTAGTTCGGAAGTTTTGGGGCTCAAACGGGACTCGAAAGTGACCAGAATATCTAATTATACATAATTGCTGTCAGGACCTTGCGCTATAGCATAAGGGGCTGCGCTATAGCTCAACCTGCAGTTAAAACAACACTTGATTTACTATTGTTGCACTATAGCGCAACCAGAAAAGTGTAGAATAGTAGAAAGGTTGCAACCTCCGATTTTGGGCCACTTGGTCCCACTTTTGGAAAGTCAATGCATGGGAATTCATGTACTAATACCTAAGACTTCACCCAATTAAGTGACAAGTCTCATTCTTAGAATTTGAGCTTTTCTCCTTAGGTTAGAATAAGTTAGTTTTTCATTTTTCTCTCCTCCCCTTTTCCTCTCATCTTTCCACCACCACTCTTCATTTTCTATTTTGGTTGTAAATTTCCATAGAGGAGTAATGTTGGAAGCTAGCTTAGGGATTCTCCAAAGGGTTTCAAGAGTTGTATCTTGAAACCTTCCACTTTAATTTCAATACATGATGTGTTTTCTCAATTCTTTGCCTCTTGCTCTTTTATATGCTTGCATTGAATAGTATTAATGTGTGGGTATGTAATTGGATAATTAGTTGGGTGATTATTAATTGGTTGATTAATATGAACTTGGCTAGTTGAGGGTTCCTAATTATGAAACTTGATTGAATGGTACTAAGATTGGGGTTTATAATTGGGAAAATCTTGATTATGTGTCTTGTTGAATGATATTAATATGAGGATGCATGACTAAGATATTAATTAGATATATGTTGATTGGTAGATTGATGTATGTTTAATTAACTAAAGAATTGAGACTTGGGTCTTGATTAAGACTTAGACTAATGCAATTGGAGTTAAAGGTTACCATGAGTTAATTAGAGGTTGAGGTATCAACCATCTACTAATTATGTGTTAATCGAATGTTTGGCAATCGTTAAGTGAATTGTGGAGTTGCTAGTAATAATTGCACTAACAACTCAAGTTAGCCACACTCCATGTGTTTAATCTTATGCACGTTTATGATAGATATGTCCTTGGCCTTAGGAAATTCTTGAGTTAGTATCCATTTTTAGTTGCTAGTTTTTCTTCTTAATTAGTTTTCTTGCATGCAAATAAAACTCCTTTGTTGCTAATCGAATAACATCAACATCCTTATGAGAGACGATCTTGGTTGCACTATCCTACAAGTAGTGTAATTAAGTTTTAAAATTACAATTTGGAGCATGCTACGACACTTGTTGCCATTCCCCAACATTCAAATCAATTGGGTGGAGTGCAATTCACATGCACAAGTTAAAGTCTCTATAAATACTTGTTTTCTAAACCTAGTTTTTAAGTCTTTGTGACTTGGTCTTAGTGACAATTGTGTTTGTTCTGTGTGAACTCATTGAAAGCTTAGTGCTTATTATTCTTCATCTTTCTTCTTCTCATTATAATACTTTGAAACTTTTGTAACTCAAGTGAGTGAAGCTTGAGAGAAAAGAAAATCTTGTGAGGTACACAAGTAAGAAAAATATTATTGAGAGAGGTCTCTTAGTAGGTGAGAAAAGGATAGCTCAAGATTAAGTGAAGTTGTAATAGAGCTTGGAAAAACTTGTTGTAATAAAGAACACTCATAGTGAAAAATCCCACACGGTTGTGGGGGCTAGACGTAGACTCGAAGTTGTGGAGATCGAACCGATATAAATCCTTGGTACAAGCTTTTTTATCCCTCATCTTTTACGTTTCTGTTTTTAAGTTATATCTCTTATATTTGAACTCGTATTACTATAATATTCTGAGATATATATCCTGCTTGTATTTCAAGTAGTTTGATAACTAAATCCAATAGGCACTTACTAAATTTCTACTAACTGTCGAATAGAAAATCTAGTTGAGTGAACTTTTTTGAATTATGTGTTAAATGTGCAAAAAAAGTTTTAACTAATCAAGGACTCGATTCAACCCCCTTTTCAAGTCCTCTAATACTATCAGTCAGTATGTATAAAATGGATATTACCCTGTTCCCAAGTGTTTAAATAAATTTCATTATTCCTCATTTTAACATTATTCCTCAGTTAGTTCATTTGATGAGAAGTGAAACATTTTATGTTGTTTAGTTGTTAAATTTGATTTTCACTTTAATTAATGCTGCTTCGATAAATGATTATAAGTATTGTTTTTGTTAAAAAATTATGATGCAGGTGGTCGACCTTTTAATAAAGTACCTTCCTTTTATTTTTAATTGAGAAACAAAATCCCTATTTAGGAAATCAGGACGTGACGTAAATTTATCACATATATTTTTATCTTTTTTTATTCAATATTATGCAGTTATATGTGGATAGATGTTGTCTTCTTTTAGTCGCAAGAAATATAAAGCTACAAGCATTGTGGTGTGGGCAAATATACATACTGAATTTTTTGTTGGGTATTTAGTGCTACTGTTGAAGTATATGGAATTTGTTAGTTTGTTATAAAGTTGTTAATTTGGATTAGTTAAGAGATTATAATAATTAATTACTTTTTTTATTATATAAATCGTATTATAGTTAAATCCATTATAATTACCTTTGTCATTTTTTTTCATTCTAATAAAAAAACTTTCAACTCTATCTATTTTCTCGTTTCTTTCTCTGCTTCATCATATATTTCAACCATTAAATAGCAGAAAAGGATGGATGGCCTAATAAAGAACTGAATCTATAAAATTAATATTAATTAGTATCACACCTTAATTTAAAAATGAGACTGGCACGAGTTTAAAGGCAACTTCTAGTTATAAGGCTGAATTATATTGAACTCTGTGAGGTTTAGTATAATTACATTTAGTATCTCTCTGTTTGGTTATATTATACTGACCTCCCTTATTTCTCATGGGAGACCGAATTTCGAGTTCTGAGTTATTAAGTTTTGAGCTAAACTTACCTTTTAATATGATAATTCACTTTTGAATTCTGAGTTCCGAGATCATTCCGTCATAATTCACCGCTCTATAAGTATAATGATCTCGAAACTTAGAATTTGAAAATGAATTATTGTGTTAAAAGATAAGTTTAACTTGAAATTTAGTAATTTGGAACTCGATCTCCTATAAAAAATAAAGGAAATCAGTATAATATAGTTAAATAAAATGATGTCGAGTATAATTACATTGAAGGCGAAACCAGTATAATTCACCCTAGTTATGATGTTCATTATACTCCCACTTGATTGCAACTGTTGCACCCATTCGATTCATTTAAACTAGACAAACGAAATAATTTTCTTAAATATAAATTTGCTGCTTTTAAATGCAACTTCAACGTACTAATAATATATCAATTTTATCCTCAACGAAGAGGAGGGTTGCAGACAGAACCTTGCCAATGATGGAAATTGCGTCGAAGAATATTGAGTAATTTAATTACACAAAGACACAGCACGTCTGACGTAAACTTTGACTTTTGAAGAATGAATACCGATTTTCCTTACTCCACTGGCTCACAATAATGTAGCAGTCAGAACTACCCCTTTAGCCAATAATATCTATTTATTAAAAACAAAAAAAATGTAAAGTAAGTTTTTATCATGCAAACTATAGTTAGTTTTGTAACTCTTCGAGTATATATTAAGATTTTAATTGTGGATGTTTTATAACAAAGAATGATTTATATTTAGGGCCCTCCCTAAAACGTAGATGTATATAAATATGTATGTTTTAAAATAATATGTATTATAATGTGTATATATATGGTTATGAGATTAATTTTAATATATTATTAATGTAAAGAGTTTTAAATTATTATCCAATTATATGCTATTAAATTTATGACTTTTAAGATAATAATAACAAAACTCAAACACTTTAATTTACTGGTTTAATCATACACATTCGAATAATTGTGTAAAATAATTTTTTTACCGTGAATGCATTAAACTTAAAAGTTTTTTTTTCCAATAGTTCAAAAGTGTTCAAAACTTTCCCCAAAGAAGTGGAGTAAACAAAATAAAGTCAAAAATACAAAAACAAAAAACACAAAGAAAAAGCTATTAAAAACACAACTAACTCTAGTAGAAACACAACCACAAAAAGAAAACACCAAACAGACACAACCCACTCCAGTTAGACCCAGCAGTCTCAATGCGAAGAGGCCTCCACCAAATTAAACAAAACACACCACAGCAACAGCCCCAAAACCAGCACACAAAACCCCAATATCACAAAAGAGCTTGCAAATGACTCGAGAAGAGAGAACCACCAAACCGTAGCACAACACCCACCAAAAACGCAAAAAAAGGCCCCAACAAGCCACCAAACCAAGACAAAGAAGAGAGAAATCAAGCACCAATGCACAGCAACAAGGGTACACTGATCCACAAAACACACCCGTGAAGACAAGAGCAACTAGCACTGCAACAACAATTAACACTTTTGACATGCGAACAAAAAATATGCCCCTCATTCTTTTGACCGGCCCTTATTTTTCCTGGGACAACCCCTCTTTCTTGGCAACGTAAAATTCTGAACCTGACTCACCTTTGAAAGTGCATCAATTATAGCTCGTTTATTACTGACCCGTAGACCCAGTGCCTCATCTACATCCCAAGATACCTTAGCTTCCACTAGGTCATCTTCATTGAGCATCCCTTCATCTTCTTCAACATTATCTCTCTTCAACAAAGAACTTGATTCGATTAGGGGGTATTGGGCCCTTTATCAGCTAAACCCAAAGTGGAGCAAGGGACTGCCTCTTAATCTCGATTTGCATCCTTATTCAAAAATGAATCACATATAAGACTCTCAATGGACATAGAATGCTCTTGAAATCGGAGAGAAAGTTCAGCTCTGCCAATATAATGCTTGAAACCTGAGGGAAAAGCTAGATCACTATATTCAACCTCTGAGCAATCCAAAGAATTTAAGGCCTCCTTACTATGTTGTGAAAAATTGGCGGTTATCTATTTTTTTCTTAAAAAATGTGATAAAAACTCAAATTTTTAAATGTTTATATATATATATATATATATATATATATATATATATATATATATATATATATATATATATATATATATTTATTAAGAGATTAATTTTGATATAATATTAGTATAAAAGAGTTTAAAATATTATTCAATTATATATTTCTATTTGTAAAACTTTTAAAATAATAAGTGATTGAGTCAAATACTTTTATTGATGTAGCAATACATAATTAGATGTTTATGTAAAAAAATTTTTCACATAGATAATACATCAAAATTAAATTCTTTTATTAAAGATTATATATCCTCCTTTTTCCCCCACCTTCAATGTAATTAAAAAAAATAATGACGGAAAAAAAAATCCAGTGCCTAAAAGGATCACAAAGCTAATTAAGTGGACTTAGGGCGTGAATCGCGACAAAGGCTGGAGAAGCCTGTAAGTGGAAGGTATATGAACTACTCCAACCATCACTGACATCACTTTTGGAATTTGACGCACGTACCTGCTATTACCATGTGGAATAGTTGAGGATGCACATGAGGGACATTATAAAAGGCTCATCAATTATTGTCCCTGTTGCCACTTGGGGTTAACGTAAGGATCACAACTTTGAGATTCACATATTTTGCAATATACGTCCAGAAAGAGTACAATGGAAGGGACAACAACCCAAAAGATGTTCAGTCTCAACACTGACGCAAGTGAGCTTCAAAATCCCGGAACCGAAAAGCAATCCCCTTCTCTTTCTCTTGCAAAATTTGCACAGAATTATCCTCCTAGCTTTCCCAGAAAGGTAATTAAGAGAAACTCTCTAGTCTCCATATAGTTCATATATTATACTCATTTCTCTCTAGATACTTCATACTCATCAACTCACAAGCATATGTTATATTCATTTCTCTTTATTATGGAATGGTTTAGTCCAATGCCTTGCTTTCAGATAAAAATGTTGGTTGGTTCATTGAAGTTTGTGCTTTGAAACAAATAGTATATGCATATGTTTGCATCAAGCTATTTTTTATTCTTATGTTATGTATGAATCAAATGTATAGTGAATCGTTGTTCTATGTTGATCCAATATGACACAGGTATTGGCAGAGATTATAGGGACCTATCTATTGGTATTTGTTGGGAGTGGTTCGGCTGCTCTTAGTGCTATTGATGAAAACAAGGTCTCAAAATTGGGAGCTTCACTTGCAGGAGGGTTCATAGTGACGGTGATGATCTATTCCATAGGCCACATCTCTGGGGCACATATGAATCCAGCTGTATCCTTTGCTTTTGCCGCCGTGAGGCATTTTCCTTGGAAACAGGTACTGTATGTGCGTCTGTATATACCATATAGCTATTGCATTGTTCTAATTTTAATCTTCTTTTTGTGGACGTATATGGTTTCCTCGACTTCTTGAATATAGAATCCACGGACATAACAATGTCTTCGGGTACCCGGAGGGAGATTGCTAAACGGTGATGAATACACTTGGAATTATTAACATAATAATCTTATGATAGACTAGTGCCATTCAATACGTGTTACTTGTGTTATATATCATGAAAATGGGTTCTTGCATATTTTTTATTCATATGATCATATCATACAAAAGAAGAGATCGACAAGCAAACCCTTTCAATGAATCATGCAAATTTTGACAGACCCTATCCACTTAACATAATTGTCTGTTTTTCTCTTTGCATAATATAATTTTACAGATGAAAAACATGGGATGATTCGTTCGTGTTATAGTGTTTTTCAATTTTAACCACTACATTTAATATTTTTGATTGACACCACTACATTTAATATTAGTTTAGTATTTCTTGAGATCTTTAACATTAATTAGTTCTGCTGGCCCACACTGCTTGAGCGCCACTCATTACCACACCACACCACTCATACCTGGAGTAATAAATCTTAAAATTGAGTAGAATTAATCCAACTCCAAAAATAATATTAAAGAGAGCGAGAGATATGCAAATGATCATAAAAGTTATTTGAGTCAGAGTGAACGTAGGTTTCTTAACATCATCACTACTCCGAAATGAACTTTTAAAATATGAAATTTATAGAGTTTGATATTTACGGATGATCTAATCTAATTAAATAATAGGCTAGGTTTTGATTCTATTTTATAAATTATTTTTTAAAAAAATTTAAATTATTGTATATGAATGACTTTATATTTGAATACACTCTCTTAAAAATTTTTTGATTTGAAACATAGATGATATATAAGTTTATTTAAAATTTAATTTATTTTATTTATAAAAAATAAGAATAACAAAGATAAAAAAAATTTATAAATAATTTTATATCTTACCAATAACATCTCGGATGTATTGGGTAGCATAATAGTATTGTATTGCAAGAAAAAAAGGATAATTGCACAAATAAAATCTTTACAAAACCAAACCAGCGTCCTACTCCTGTGCAGGTCTTTGAGCATATATAATCGTTGACTGATCACTGCAACAACTTTTGACTGGCTTAGATGACTTTATCTAAGAGTCTGCATGGCTTTGTAAATATAAAACATATATTATTAATCATATCAAAATCACCCAGTGACCTACATGCACGAGTCAATTTAATTGGTTCGTCAGATCGTTCAGCCAAGGGAAAAGCAGGTACGAGTCAAGCTAGGTCTCATCTTGGACCCCACAGTGATGTGTATGTATCCAAAAACAATTTAAACCAAAAATTATGAAACCGCCCCACACATACTTCACGAATCCCTACATGTGATGAGGAGTTGACATATCCTTCTCTCGCTGGCACCAAATAATGCACAATAACTTAATTCATAACTATTATTAGGCAATCTTCACAAAAATTGTGCATAGCTATTGATGTATTTGTGTCATAAGTTCTAGCAGCTCCATTCCAAAACTCAATCGCATTAACATCATTAAAATGTGAACAAATGGTGCAATAAACAGCGACAATTTTCTGACCAAAGAGAACAAAACAATTGCAAGAAAATTTCGTGTTCACAATTCACAGGGAAGCGAAAGCAACAAGGAATGGATGGAACATGTGCTACCATTAATTGTGACACTCTTCTGACCACAAAATGGAGATCAGCATTACCCCCCATATGATTATTACTACTTGTTAGTTGTTATGGGAATTTTTTTTCATTTTTGGTCCTGGTTATGGGAATTTATGCATAGGAATTTTTTATTTTTTTGGGTCGAAATGAATAAGAATTTATTCAAAGGAAAAATTACCAATTGATGAATGATTCCCTAAAACATTTTGGGCCCAAATTCCAATGGCAAATTGACAACTATAGAAAACTTTTGTGGACTGGTTGAAGTTTTGGACTCTTTGCACTCATAAACTTAATTAGCCCACAATGCTCTTTGCAGGTCCCATTTTATGCTGCAGCCCAATTCACAGGAGCCATTTCAGCTTCATACACGCTCCGAGTGCTGCTAGAACCAGCAAGACAGATTGGGGCAACATCACCTTCTGGATCAAACATTCAAGCACTAGTCATGGAAATGGTGGCCACATTCACCATGGTGTTCATATCCACTGCCGTGGCCACTGACCCAAAAGCTGTAAAAATTATACCAACATTGCTAAAATGTTCTATATTCTTTCCCCAAAGAGGTAAATAAGTATACACATTACCTTAACATGTTATCATTTGGCAGATTGGAGAGCTATCAGGAGTAGCAGTAGGTTCTTCAGTTAGCATAGCAAGCATTGTAGCCGGGTAAGTACATAATTGTAACAAAGTGTACGTGAGTGTTTTATTTTGTTCACTCTTCTATATTGGTGTAGGACAGGAATTACATGGCCCCAGAATTAAAATTTGAAAGTCGTGTAAATTGCAAATGATCTGATTATGTGCATATCCTTATCATTAATTTTTCAATTTTAATCTCTGGCGTTTTTAACATGATCTAATCAATTAGTGAGGATGTGCACATAATCAGGACATATGTAATATATAGACATAATCTGTCAATAAGAGGATCGTTTCCGGGACATACATGACAAGACCCTATGTTTTGAGAATTCTTATGAGAACCAAACCTACTAATGAGTAAGTTGTGCTGTTTATTCAGACCAATATCAGGGGGATCAATGAACCCAGCAAGGACATTAGGTCCTGCAATTGCCAGTGCATCCTACAAGGGAATTTGGGTCTATGTGGTTGGACCAGTCACTGGGGCACTTTTAGGGGCATGGTCTTACACTGTGATTCAGGATACAGATAAGCCAGCTTCTGCAATGCCACTGCCTTCCCTTTCAACCATGCTACGCCAGAGGATTGGTGAAGCTGAGCTAGTTGGTGACAAAGACCACCTAAGCTCGGTGTGAAAACAGTGTTTTTGGACACCATCTACAGCATTTGGAATGAAATATTTGGAGGATATAAATATATATCCCAAGTTCAGTATCATGTATCCACTTTCAGCTTAAGGATTAGCCATGTAATGTTCCACATCAACATGTTTATACCACAATGAGAAGTCAGTTACATCAGTAATAGAATCTACAGCAGAGTGGAGACTGACAAATTATTCATAATAATTAAAAGCAAGCCCAAACTGGTACGAGAGACTAACAATTATGAAATATTCTCAAATTTACACTAACAAGTAACAAACCAAAAGATATTGGTCGCAATAGAAACAAACTGAAACCCCATATGAATTTTACTTATAATGTCAGGGATTTGAATTTTAGAGTATATCATTTTGAAAAGGGTTTTACCTAACTACCGTCCTGAATTAAAATTGTGTAAAAAATTTATAAGACCAAAAACAGAGTATGCTTACAAATCCGTCAAGTGGTTTGTCATAATTGATAAATCCCAACAGGTCAATCTCCTATTATATTCCTGAGGATGCAGGAGGATTAAACGTACCATAGACCATGGTAAGCTCTGTTCTTGTAAATAACCATAAATGACACATAAAAATGAAAGGAAGCAGTAATCATGTTGTGAATTCAAACAGTCAACCTGACTACCATGCACCAACAACTACAAGAAAAGCATACTTTCAGACTCCGAACTAAGCATTTGGCTCCTTAAACTAAAACTAAGTCATTAATTGTTCAAACTTAGGGGGAAAATGAAAAAGAAAAAGAAAAAAGTCAATGGAAGATCAAACCAATTCACGGAAACCAAATTAAACGACCGGGTTGAGCATCGACAAGATAAGAGGAAAAAGAAATCGATTCTTTATTATTTATTAAATTTAACCAATAAAAATAAATAAAATAAATCTTCCAAAACGACAAAGGAAAAAATGGAAGGAATACTACATTCGACTACAATACAACATATCCACTATATTTCGTATCTTAGTGCCACCTGCTTCAATGTAGGCACAATAACTGATTCCCCCGCCCCTCTTTTCTCTCTCTTCTGCTCCTGACACCCAAAACAAAAAATCAAAAAACCAAAAAAACCAACATTATAAATCACTGCTCTCACAAGCCATCACCCACAAGCACCTTTACACTCGTCAATGGTCACTACCTCATCGATGTTGATGCGCTGTCCCATCTCATTTGAGACACAGAATATGAAATTAAATTCGTGGGTTCCTCCTAATCTCATAGCATCCACCTGTAAACAGTTTGAGTTCGGTTGATATCATATATGTAACAAGAAAAAAAATGGAAATGAGAAGATAGAAAAGGAAAGTAAGGAATAGACAGTGGAAGAGCAGAAATTCTGGGGTACTCAAGCTCTTCCTCCACATTAACTTATCACCTTTGGATGCTTTGTATGGACCCACCTGTAGTACCAGATTCAGAAATCTGATGGTTTTTGCTGCTCCATTGCCAAATGGTTTTTCCCCCTCTTATTTGGCATTGCCGAATGGGAAAGAAGGAAAACTTTTTTTCCTTTCTTTGATATTATTAAGAGACTAATGAAAAAAGGGATTAATTTAGATACGTTATCAGTATAAAATATTTTATATTATTGATAAATTATATAGTATCAAATATATAATTTTTGATATAATTATTATAAAAATTAAATATTTTTAATTAGATGATAATATATGATAAAATATTTATATTTAAAAAATTTTATATTGATAATATATTAAAATTAAATTGATGACAATATGTGCAAATAAATGAAAATGTGTGGAAGTTTTAGTGACACTAGTAGTTTTTTTTCATCCAAGAGAGACATGCAAAATTGGTGAATTTCACATAAATGTAATTACTCACAACCATTTTCTTTTCCTCCGGAGGTGTATATTGATCAAGCAGGTATCTTTTCCTCCACTGCCTTTCTTTCATTTCCTTCTCCAAAATACATACCATACAATGCTTTAGGAATTTTCATGAGAAAGTATAGTTGGTAAGGTAAATGTTTAGGATATTAGAAGAGACTGTCTAATATTAAGGAAATAGGATAGAATTAAGACCAAAAAAAAAAAAAAATTACATAGCACCTTCTGATTTAGTTGTTTAACATTAAAGAAAAGAAAATGATTTCAACAAATTATGTCATTATTTTCTTGACCCTCTAATGTTAAGGAAATAGGATAGAATTAAAGACCAAAAAAAAAATAAAATACATGGCACCTTCTTATGTAATTGTTTAATAAAGAAAAAGAAAAAGATTTTCAACAAAAATTATGTCATCTTTTCTTGATCCTCCAATTTAGATACACAAAAAAAAAACAGAGTTTTAAATAGTAAGAAAGCAACATTTTGACTTTTCGTTATCATTCCACTTTTTTCTTTTAAATTATTCCCAAATGCATTTTTAATTTGATGCAAGTTTAATATTTGATTGAATCAATTTTATTGTTGATTACGCAAAAATCAAATTAACTCAATATTTTGATAAAATATATTAATTTAAACATTACATATAACTAATTAAGTAATAAAATAGTTTTTTTCACCCCAGCAATTATATACTTTGCAATTTTTGTTGCTAAGAGCTCATCTTTTCCGGGGTGAAGTAAAGAAGCCAATTAATACCTTATCAACCAGTATGAACTGAGTGAAAAATATATTATCTCCCTAATACAACATCAACTAAACACCTCGTAATAGTTTTGTGGCAGAGATTGTGAGGAAGAGAAGAAGAAACCCTAAAAATATTAATGGGAAAATTAAGATAACAGTGTCAAACTTTAAAAGATTGATGACACCTTAATTCAAGTGATTCGACACTTATTTCTTTTAAATAAAGTCTCGAATTTGAGTTTTATGCATGAAAAAAATTGATGTTGAAAGAACTTTACCTTTATAGTGAATCAACTCGACTCAAGTCAAATTAATTAGAATCTAATAAACTTTGAACTAGTAGTTTAAATGACCAAAAAAAATCTTTGAAAGGGTAACGAGTTTACATTCCAATTTATCTGAAAAACAAGATAATACAATGCAAAACAAACATCTTATGATATTATTTGTCATTGTTTACACAAATTAGTATAAGTACATGATCATTAATGTAAAACGTGCATGAAATCAATAAAATTCAAGCTTTGTATGAGAAATTCAATGTTTAGTGAGGAAAAAGAATTCAACAATGTCAATAATTATTTTAATGAAAACCCTAATATACGCTAGATTGATTACGTCATAACCGGTTATAGTTCGTTTGATTACTGCTCCAAGCAGAACAATCTCACTTTCGAATGCAATTTTATCCAGAGCTCTCTTTGCTATCCTTTTGTGTCACACTCACTATTTGCAATGAAAACTATTTAAACCAAACAAGCAATTAGCAATTTTTTAAAAATGAATTCCTAGCAAGAATTTTATATATATATATATATATATATATATATAAGTAACTCTTTGATTTCACATTTTGATGTGCTTTATGATGAATTTTTTTTGTACACTAGGCAATACATTTTGACTTTCATGATTTCTCGCATGGATAAAATTAAGTTCCTTTTTATGTCTTTACCAACAAAAGAAATTCTTGTTTAGGTAAAGGATAAAAACAATAAAGTATATAGATGATAGAAATAAAGGAAATTGTTATGTGAAAATAAGATTTTACTCTAACATGCTCAAAATAACAAACAAAGGAAGAGATTTGAACTATGTATATAGATTAGCAAACCTAGAACTGTATAAGAAATGATAATACACTAAAATTTAAATATTACTTTTTAAATCTTACTAAAGAAAATCTTTCTAAAAATTATGAAAACCTAAACTATATTAACGGCATAATTTTTCGTCATGTACTTGTCGTTAAAAATTATAAATTTGTCGTGTAATAATATCTTACGGTAAAATGCTTGTATTATAAATTTAGAGTTTAATTATTAAATTTAATTTAAATACATTGACAGTATAAAAGAGTTTTATATTAACATCCAATCAAATAATTATATTTATAAATTTTTAAAATAGTCGATGATTAAGTCAAATACTCTTAGCAATATGATAATATATAATTAAATATCTGTATAAAATTTTTTTACATTGATAATGTATTCAAATTAAATTCATAAATTTATCATTATATTGTCGTCACATTGTCGCCAAAAATTATAAATTCGTCATGTAATAACAACTCATCGTAAATTGTCCGTGTTATAATTTCATCATTATATTGTCATTAAGGGGGTGTTTGGCACATTGTATTAGGCATGATAGAATAAAGTTATACAATATATACGTTATGACCTTATCCGTTATTTGGTGCAATCAACGTATTGTATAACCTTATCCATCAAACCTCCCTTATACGTTATAATGATAGATAACTTAATACGGCCTAGGGAGGCCGTATTAGGCCTGATTAGTTCTTAATATATAAGAGTTCTTTCATTTTTTTATTTTTTAATATATTTTATTAAAAAATTAATTATTAACTAAATAATAAAAAATAAAAATATATAAATAAAAATAATATTATTTAATAATAAATAAATATTTTTAAAAAAATTGTAAAATAATTATTCAAACTAAAATAAAAATATAAGAATAAAAATTTATTATTAAAATATATAAATAATAATATTTAATATAAATTTAATTATATATAATAAAAAATACAACCAAATATAGGAATGTGATAGTAAGCCTATTTAGATTTTGATATATAAAAATTCCATCTCTATTTCACTCTCTCTCTCTCTCACATATTTTTTATATTTATAAAAGAAATATTATAAATAAATAAATAAATAATTTTTAATATAAAATTATTTTTATATATAATAAAATAGAGCTAAAATAATTATGACAACTATTTAAAAATTATATTTATTATAATATCTTCTTTTGGTTATATTTTATATAATACAATATCTTATACAATGACATACCAAACACTGCATCGTATTAAATTTTTATCAGGCCTTATACTATCAGCTCTTATCCTATCAAACCTTTTACTATCAACCCTTATCATATCAGACATACTAAACGGGCCCTAAAAGTATAAACTTGTCGTATTATAAACTTTTACATTTGAATCACGACAAATCATTCGTTGAAAAAGGAATTAGGGATACCAACAGTTATTTTATTTACGATCATGCGTAGCAACATTTAATTAATATCTACACATATATGTAGGAAATGGATTAAGTATGTCAAAGTTAATACCAAAACTTTTATTGCTAAAATATTTGCTAGAATTATGTGTTATTATCTTTAACCTTTGGTGAACGAGTGATTTTGACTCCTTTAATTAACTTATCCAACCACTATTATTGATTTTTGACAAAATTTGGCAACAATTCTGGTTTAGTATTATTCATATCAAAATGAGTTCCATTATTCATACATAGTGATGGTGAATGCCTCTTTTGATATCTATGAAATTATTTATAAATAAGTTGAGATTTTGGCTATGTAAGTAATAAATCTATATGTAAGAAAATGTGAAAAATTATGTGTTAATAATTGTGAATTTTAGTTATGTAAGTAGTAATTTTGATGAAATAATTTTTCATACATTATTAATCATCTTACCATATTCACCAAAAATATAATTAAAATCTTCAATTATTTATATATTGATCATCAAATGTGTGAAGAGGTGTCCATGAAATATCTAATTTTTAATGTACAAATAATATATCTCATTACTTAATTAGTTCACTCTCCATTCTATATGCACTAGTTTCCATATGCTTTCCAATTTTAAAACTATCTATCACTTTAAAAATTTATTTGTTTTAAATTTATCTTTTGTTTTGGAAAATTAATAAATTATTAATTTTATCTTAACTTTATCTTAATATTCTTACTAATAAATAAAATATAAGATAGCATTAATTGAAAGATAATATATTATTTTAATAAAGAATAACTCAATTAAATATAAGATATTAATGAATTTTATGGGCAATAATAGGGGGTATTTGGCATGCTGTATTAAGCATGATAGGATAAGGTAATACAATATGTTATGATCTTATCCGTTGTTTGGTGCAGTCAACGTATTGTATAAACTTATCCATCAAACCTCCCTTATACGTTATAATGATGGATAACTTAATACTACTGAATGATTAGACAGCTGATTAGCTTTTAATGTATAAGGATTTTTTTCACTTTTTTATTTTTTAATATATTTTATTAAAAAAATTAATTATTAACTAAATAATAAATAAATATTTTTTTAAAAAATTGTAAAATAACTATTTAAACTGAAATAAAAATATAGGAATAAAAATTTATTATTAAAATATATAAATAATAATATTTAATATAAATTTAATTATATATAATAAAAAACACAACAAAATATACGAATGTGATACTAAGCCTATTTAAATTTTGATATATAAATACTCTATTTCCATTTCACTCTCTCTCTCTTACATATTTTTTATATTTATAAAAAAAATTAAAAATAAATAAATAAATAATTTTTAATATAAAATTATTTTTATATATATAATAAAAAATAGCTAAAATAATTATGATAACTATTTAAAAATTATATTTATTATAATATCTTCTTTTAATTATATTTTATATAATACAATATTTTATACAATGACATACCAAACACTACATGGTATTAAATTTTTATCAGACCTTATACAATCAGGCCTTATACTATTAGCCCTTATCCTATCAGGTCTTATACTATCAGGCATGCCAAACGAGCTTTAGGTGTTCGAGTCCAACAGTTGAAACTTTAGGAAGACCTTTACCTAACTATCGTTTTCAGCATGAAATTGCATAAATAATTTTTAAGACAAAAAAATATAGGAGATTAACTTTAGTGTAAATACTTAACATTTTTAATCAATCATATCATGTTTTTTATATGAATTTTAAATAGTTATTGAAAAAAATCAAGCTCTTTCACTGATGTTATTATATATAATTTGATGTCCATATAAAAATATTTTACGTTGATGATATATGAAAATTAAATCTTAAATATAATTACATGTTTCTGTAATTTGAGACTATTTGAAAACTTATTTAATTCTTACCAGCAGCTTGATTAGCACTTTACCAGTCAAGCTGCATTTTTTTTTTTAAATATTAATAAAGACATAAATATGAGAAAAAATGATTTTAACAAATACATTTATATATACATGCATTTAATAAAATGTTTGCATACAACTTATCTGAAAAAAAGTGCAAGGTAAAATTATAAATAACAGTTTTTGAAACTAACCAATTGCAAAAATTCATTTTATATACTCAGAAAGAGGCTAATTATTTTTCAAGGGTAAATAACCATGTTTAGTTTCAAAACTCGAAGAAAGGCTCGGTATTTTTTAGGAGAAGGGGCAACGGCGTTATAGGTGACAGATAAAAATGAAAAAAGTGGGCTAGAGGTGAGCGAGATATGAAGGTTACTTTTTTTTTTTTTCTAAAGCTGTTTACACATTTTTTTTTTTGATAAATAGATACTATAGAATATATATTTATGAATTTGAAAAAAAAATTCAATATAACAAAAAGAGATAAAAAATAGTTATTCAAGAGAATCTCCTTTGTATACAGTTTAGATATAATTACTTTAAATGACAGATATTTTGTAACAGAATAAGTTTAGAATAACAATTATAAAATAAATTAAATTGTAATGTCCGCACACCTGAAAAAAATTAAAAAATTATAAATTCATCACCACCTCTAATTAATAAAAAGAATTAGACTTGTATCCCAAAAAGAAATTAAAAAAAAAGTATAAAGAATCAGACCAGTAACCGGTTAAGCTACAAGCTTGTTTGCTTAATAACCTCCATATAGACACCATCCTTCCGTGGCCATTTTGTTCACAAATTAACAAATAATTTGAAAAGCTCTGTCATGCCAGGGAAAAATTACTTCAAATTGAAACTATAATCATTATCTACTTCTAATTTATTAGTTTTGTTACAAAATAAATTTAAAGACCGATATGAAATAAGAAGAGAGAAAAGTGAGCTAAGCTTAGGTTGAGATTAATTTCAAAACCATTCAAAAAAGCCAAACAATAAATGAAGAGTCTTGTTATTTAGATATCAGGGACATTAAATTTAACACTTTCTTACATAATTACACAATATATTTATCTTATCTTAGCATTCACATATCTTCATACTTATGTATATTTACATTAATATACGGTGTCTCATATACGATATCTATACATTTTAATTTGAGAAAACATTTTCCATAAATGAACTCAGAAGTTGCATTTACTCATCAGCCAAAACAAAGTACCAAAAGACAAAAAGAAGCTACCCGGAATTTAGTGACAGGATGCCACATACTTCGAATATGTGGAAGCAGCTCACAAAATGCAAACAGAGGAAAAATAGAATTAAAGTATAAAACCACAATTATGATGAAACAAAATGTAAAGCAGTCGGTGATGTTTAACAGCACACTCAATTTCCTTCAAATTCAGATATACTTCATTGAAAGAGGGGGCATTTAGTTCAGTCCAATTTTATTTCAATTTGAGATTATTGATTTTGGGGGAGTGCTTTATAGCAGCCAATTTTGTGCAACTGAAGGCAGAGAAAACCGAAGAGGGAGGTGTGTGAACTGTGAGGTAATTGTGTTGTGTTCTTGACAGTGCCAAAAACTGCCTACACTATGTGGCATGGATGCATATTTGCCGCAGAGCCTTTTCCTTAATGCAAGCCTCATCTTATGCCAAATGGGACAGGGCCATGATCCTCTGCATCTCAACTTTCAGTTCTGACTGTTCCTGAGTTCACACTCACACAAACTAGTATACATAGGTGGCTCATGACGCCTTATACTGAGCACACTGTTCAGAGCAAACTGAGACACACAGAGAGAGAGCATAAATTCAGAGTAAAATAGTTTTTTTTTTTTTTCCTCTTTAGTTTCTGTCATCAGCAGTCAAATTTTTCTATCACTTTCTAATTTTGTTTCAGTCCCTTTCTTTTTCTGTCCTAGCTGGCTACAAAGATTTTTCATGTCAGAAATAAGCACTGTGGCTTTTGGTGACACAACACCCTTTAGTGTGTGTTATTCTGTGCTTTACATGCAAACTTTTGTTTTTTGTTGGTTACTTATTGATCTATTGATTCTTGTTCCTGCATGCTTGTACATATGTGTGTGTGCGTGTGAAATGGGTTTCGAGGCTATATCATTTTCTTTCACTTGTGAAGCTGTTTCTTTTGTTTACGTTTGTGCGCTCTTCCTGGGGCGTTTTTGTTAAAGGACAAGGCTTTTTCACCTTGTTCATGTTTTTGGATTGGTCAGGCATGTAGCATGATGCTGATCTGAACTGGGTTTCTGAAAGCCTTGTCTAGAATTAACTCTGCCCTTTTTCTTTTCCTTTCTCTCTTTTTTAATTTTTGAATCGTTCTTAATTGCATGTACATGATATGCACATATATATATATATATATATATATATATATATATATATATAACACATTAACTGTGTTCAATTTCATGCTTCGTTTGAAGCCTCTCTAATTTCCTTTTTGGTTTTTATCTTGATTTTAGACGGTTCATAGATGAACATGATTCAACATTTTCCGTGGGTTTTTGAAGCTTTTAATGTAACTCTTGTCCTTTTTCTTGCTGAATTTATGACAGTGTTGTTGGCAGTTGCTATGAAAATAAACTCCAAACATTATGCATGTGATATATCACCACACATAAACAATATACATACATACATACATATAACCATGCTTTCCATGATTAGGTGCAGGTTAACAAGATGGGATTTGGAGGTGACGTTTCTATCTATCCTGACAAGAAGCTTCTGACAAACCCTTTTGGCCAGGGAATCTCTACTTCAAAGCACTACATTGCTATCCCCATTGATGAATTGGGTGCATCCTTGGGAGGTGCCAGGGACAAGAGGCCCATGATTGACGTCAAAGAAAAACCTGAAAAACAAGAAGATGATGACGATGATGAAGAAGAAGAAACTGGAGTAATTAAGAAAGAATGCCGCATTTGTCAAGATGAGGACCTTGTTTGCAAGCTGGAAATCCCCTGCGCATGCATTGGCTCCTTGATGGTAGAACAATTTTACCGTAAATCACTGTTTATTAGTTTGGTTTTGCTTTGTTGGGCATGATTTATTGTGCACATGGCATTAAGTGAATGCACATGAATAATTTTTATATTTTATATATGGATTCATGATTAACCATATATGTTATCACATATTTTGGCAAATTATGTTGTTTCTTGATTAGGGTTAATAATGGCAGGTGGCTCTGAGTAACTATTAGACATTATATGGATTTTACCCATATATAATTATATAATCTTTCTAACATGACTTTAAGTTACAAGTTTATGTCTATATTTTCTATTGTTATAATGTTTTGACTACTATAATCTATGCTAATATTCATGCTCTTAATCATCAACATTGTGCCTATAGTATGCTCATAGGAATCGCATTCAACAATGGTGCAACACCAAAGGCAGCATAAGGTGTGAGATCTGCATGCAGGTATTGATTGCGACCTGCTTCATTGTAATAGTTGTCGTGTTATTGCATTGTCTATTGATTTCAATTAAAACCTGCTTCCTTGCAATTTTTCTGCCTATCCATTTATTGCGCGCAATATAACTATTTTTTATGAAAATTAACTACACATACTATAAAACAGGTTTGGATACTCTAAAATGAGGAGGCTTATGTAGTGAAAAAGTGGATTAACAACATTTGAATCAATAATATAAAATTTTTTTATTTTAGAGGAACCAAATCCCTGAAAAACATTCAGGTTTATCTTTTGAATTTCTTTTCCTTTTTGGGCTAGAGACTAGGAGTAATTTAATTTCAACCGAGTTCCATTTTATAATGCAATTAATATAAAGTGAAAAACTGACTCTTCTTCGTGGTTCGGATGAGCAGTTTTACTCTCCAGACTATACTGTGATGGACCTTCCTTTTGAAGATGAGGTGGTAGAGATAAGGCAAGTTTCTATAGTTATCATTCTTAATTCGCATTGTCCCTTTTTTCTTTAATCTACGTTGTCCTTCAATTATAGTTAGTAACATATATGGCCAGAATTATTTGCCAAAATTGTTGCAATTTATCAAGATTCAAGAATGGTCTTTAGATAAGTTAAATCAATAAAAACCACCCATTTATCCAAAAATTAAAAATAGCATTGCATCATTCTAACAAAAATTTTGGTAACAAAATTTCAGTTATCTAATATTTTCCAAAATATTATGAGATTGATTTCTATACATTAATAGTATAAAAGAGTTTTATATTTTGTATTTATAAGATTTTTAAAATAATAAATAATTGAGTCAAATATTTTTATTGATAAGACAATATATGAATAGATATATATATAAAATTTTCTTATACTGACAATGCATATAAATTAAATACAAATATTATTATGGCATGTAAAACTTAATTGATGGAAACATTAACATCAATCTGAAAATGCAACCTTTTAAATTTTTTCTTGCAGTGAGACAGGATGGATCATTCCGGGCACCAACGGTCGAATTTACACACCACTAGAGCTGTTTGGCATGGCCATCGACCGCATTTCCAGATCAATGAATCGTGACTTCGACTTGAGAAACCCCACTCCGGGCGTCCTATTCGGATTTGCACTCCTCATCGTAAGACTTAACTTAATTCACACTCATCGGTCAATTCAATTCTACAGGTTGTGCATGATATATATTTATACATACTATGATATGGTTAATCTCATTTTCTAGCTTTGGTCTCTTTAGACGTGCAAGGGTAAATTGTTCCTTACATTTATGTACAAAAACTTGATTATTTTACTTTGGTGTCAATATTTACTTGCCATGACACATGGTATATATACCTTCATGAATTCTTAGGCTTTTACCATATGCTGAAATGTTTTGTGTAATGAATCACTTGCAGTTTGTGGCGGTGATGGTTATAAGTGATGCCTACAACTATGCGCCACCAAGGGAGGACAAATTCAACCACACTCTGTACTGTGTAAGCGTAGATGACCAACACTTCCATTGCTTATGTCATCATAATTGTGTACTTTAATCTAAATTGATGTGTCAAACTCTTCTAGCTAGTTTATTAACATTCAAATTCTTTCAGATCATATAGTTTATAATTATGAAAATATTGTCGTCACAGATTATTATGATCATCGCTGTGCCGCTATATGCTCTGCAGTGGATTTTTTTGTGCCAGTAAGTTATGCTCATAATATACATATATGTCACTCCCTGCATGATCAATTTCTAATGGTCACTTTTCTCAATGATTTTGTGATAATTTAGGGCCCACAGGGAGAGAGAGCGCATGGAGAGGGAGAGGGAAAGAGAAAGGGAAAGGGGAATGCAAAGGGAGAGGGAGATTGAGAGTTCTATTGAGAGTGAGAGAACTGCATAGTTGCATCATGGGGTCATGGAGGGTTTAGTTCTGCATCTTTCCAGGGGCATCATCATATCTTGAAGGGAAAAGGCTGCAATGATCATTCCCCCGTAGTATAGGAAGGAAGAGAGACTACTAATATAAGTGTTTCAGCTTTCGAATTTCAGTTTGTTATGTTCTTGTTTTGTGCCTTTGGGATGTAAATAAATAAACAAAGGCTATGTCTGTAGCTATCTATGATATGTAGTTATGGTTCTTGCTTTGGTTTACGTAACTAGCGAAAACTTTATGTATTTGTTATCAGTTATGAATTAATGCTAGGCTTTCTAAAATTTTTGTTATTCTGGTAATTAGAATTTGTTACTTTTTGTGTTTGCCTTTAATTTGAGCTGCTTCTTGAATCTTGACAATGTAACAAGCAAATTAAATCAGGAATCAATTAAGGAATAAAAGAATCTTCTTTAACTTGCCGAGGTCACTTAATTGGTGCTCCAATTTAAGAACTGAGTGCCAACGTACGTAATGAGGTTGGGGTGTCACAAGATGTATAGAAATGAAGCGGATAATTAACTGAGAGCAGAAGTGTATGAAGGCTATTTTGTGATTATTATGAACATTGATTGGTTAAAAAACACAAAATATTCATCAAATCTCAAAGAAAAAGACAAAGGCTTTTAAAACAAAGATAAAAGCAACCATAATCACAAAATTAAGTAATTAACCACAACAAAAACATTGGACAAAACTTGGAACAATTCAGATACAGGATACATACTACAAAACATAAATATATTGCATGTACCATTACAATCATTTTAAAGTCTAATGAACTTTTAAAAGCCAAAAGAAATGTATTTCAAAAGGATTCTTGGATTTTTCGGTCATAATAATAGCTAAAAGGATTTTAGCATAGCATATATAAATATATGAATAGAGAAGGAAATCAGAGAAATATTGCGGATTCTAGGAATATTATCAACATTTTCCTACTCTGAGGTGTTGTATTATTTGCATTAATCCTTGTAGTGACATGTTGATTAAGCATGACATGCTGATCTGAGTTAGTTTTGTCAACAGCTTTTGCAAGAGTTGAAGGACAAAGCATTGAAACGTGCTGGATTGGTGGAAGCTGATGTGCTGCTACTTATACAGGAGAGAGCCATGGCAAGAAGAAATAAAGATTATTTAAAAAGTGATCAAATTAGAGACGAATTAGGTCGGAAGGGCATAACTTTGATTGATGTGGGGAGTGATACAATTTGGAGGCCTTATCACGTTGGTCAACAATAGTAATAGGAATTTATGGTTAGCACATACTTGTATATTAGTCAATTAACTTTTGTATTTATAGGTTAACTTCTGTTGCGACCAGAATAATTATAATTCAATGATATGATTAATTAAATGAAACTAACAACAGATTTGAATTCAAATCTATAGTTTGCGTTTGATTTAAATCTAGAATGTTATCATGTTAGCAAGGACCACCGCAGGAAAGGGTTGTTGCAGATAGTCTACTATTTTGAGTTAATGTGCTTTGCTGCCTCCTTTCTTAAATGAGAATGTTATACATTATTGTCGCATACACTATTTTATTGTCATGTGTACATTAATAATTAATTGTATAAATCACACAAGCTAAGTATAGTGAATAAATTAATTTTTATAAAAAAAATCTATCTTATTAATAATTCAGATGTTATCTGAAGCAAAATTCTTTTGTTTTGTTTAATATTCAGAAGCACCAAAATAATATAAACGAATTACAATTGTGAACTACTGTCTATATCTATATAGATGCTTTACTTTAATTTAATAATTTTCGTATAAATGAAATGAAAATTTATTTTATTTTAGTATTTAGTTAACAATATTTTTGAAATGTTTTAGTGCTTATAGTTGACATAATCTAAATTGAAGACACTTTAATTTTAATCTTCTATTTTTTATTTAAGTTGTATAATAATTATTTATTTTTATTTTATTGAATTCAAGGTGCATTGCAGGTGCATTAGATTAAGTTGATTTCAAATTTAGCGTAAGACGTTATAGCACTCCCCCTCCCCACTTCATTCCATTGGTCTTCGTTTACTGTTCCTCGGTTCCCTCTCCTCCACCGCCACGGTACCAAAATTTGCCATTAAAATATGGACTTTTGGTTCTCAACGCCAGTGACGAGGATCTCAGAAATTCGTACAGGGTCCTCTTGAGGCAGTGGCACCCTGACCGCAATCCAAACAATGTTCAGGAAGCCACAGAGAGAGATATTACATGCTGATCACCCGAGCCTATAAGGTATACATCTTTTTATTCTTCCCATTTTGAGCGTTCTTTAACTTTCTTTTTTCCTTCTTTGATTTTTGTCTTTTCAAAAGATAAAAACAAAAATTAAACTTGAAGAGGGTTTCATTAGTTTCTTGAGGAGTGTTGGTGAAGTCAAGTTGGGTTTTAATTACTGAGGACTGCTGGTGCATTAAATTAAGATTACCAAATAAACTAAATTAAAATTAAAGAGGGGTTTCACTAGTTTCTTGAGGAGTGTTGGTGAAGTCAATTGTTGGTTTTTAACTACTTAGGAGTGTTGGTGCATTAGATTAAGATTACCGAAAATTTAAATTACACTTGAAGAGGGTTTCATTAGTTTCTTGAATGTTACCACTATATTTGATTGAAATTAACTTTTCAATTCAAATTTCTTTACCCTGTATACAAGTATAGGTTGCATTTTGTAATAAGTCTAGTGATATCAGTTCAAACTGCAGCAGTTCAAAATTCAATGAGGGCCATAGAGTCCTTTAACTTGTATGTGAACACATTTGAGCAGAACTTGGCTGAGCACATGACTGTGAATGAGGAGGAGATAACGGCAGGGAGGAACTTGGAGGGGGAACATATAACTGTTTCCTTTTGTAATTCATTACATAACATATTTATTGAAAATGAAAACGTGAAAAGGATAAAAAAATAAAAATGATAAATTAGATAAATTATATGATTGCAATATTCTTTAATAGGTTTCATATTATAATTGAAATAAAAATGAAAAGATTCCTTTCGATATTTTTTTAAATTATTTTTTTATACGAAATAAACTACTGCAACTCATATTTTTATTTTTCATTCATTTGTACTTTAGAACAAACAACTAAAAAGTATATGTTGGTCAACATCTTCCATTTAAAAGGTTAATATTAAGAATTTAATTTGAATATACTATCAGTGTAAAAAAATTTTATACAGATATCCAATCATATATTGCCACATCAACAAAACTCTTTAACATAACTACCCACTACTTAAATAGTCATACAAATGGAAAGTTTTGATTGGATGACAGTATAAAAAAATTTTACACTATCAGTGCATCCAAATTAAACTCTAATATTAATATAAGTTCAAATAAATTTTATAAATAATAATAGAATATATTGATTGGAAATAAAATAATTATATATTCGATCAGTTTTACTTCGAAGTTGACATAAGTATATGTCACTGAAAGGGAGAGGTTAGTTCAATAACTTTAATTATTATATAAATTTATAAAAAATAAAAAGAGTTTATTATATGTTCTGGATGTATAGATGGAGGAACTAAATGATTTATTATGAAAAAAAGATAAAATATACCAAAAAGTGACAAAATATTTTTTTTTTGAAATCTAATAATAATAATAATAATAATAATTATTATTATTATTATTATTTAATAATTAATTAAATTATAATAAATAAAAGAATAAAATAAATTTTTTTTATTATATTAGTTTATTTGAATTATTTGAATTGTATAATAATCAATTACTAATATTGACCAACAAATGCATAAATCAACTAACAATAATTATTCTAGCTTAGTCAGAGGTCTTGGGTTCGAGCCTTGAGTACGCAGCTGCGTTAAAACTTAGAAAGAAAAGTTTTACCACCCATGTAGTCCTATTCAACTAAAAGACATTTAGATAGAGTATAACCATGTAATAATTATAAATTTATAGTTAATTTTGCATACATATTTAGATAAATTTTTCAATATTAATCATAAATATGTTATTTAATTATGTTTAGTTACCAAAATATATTTTTCAAATTATATTTTTTAGTATGTAAACTCTTATGAGTTTATGATTCGAGTTTAATAAGACTTCACGAATATATATATATATATATATATATATATATATATATATATATATATATATATATATTTGATATTTAGAGTCAATTTGATAAAAATATAACAATTTTAAAATAATCAGTTTATGCTTATAATAAAAAAAGTTTCAAAAAAAAATTACTTATAATTATAAACTATTTTTCAACTTAAAATTATTAACTTTTAATTATAACCTATTTTAAATATTTTGCCAAACATAGATTGTCTAAAAACAACTTTTTCCAATATATATATATATATGGCTTCCCAAACATGTTCAAAGAGTGGTTGAGTATCGTTTTTATGAGAACTGTATAATAAATTACCAATTTGTATAGGACAATTGTTATTTGAGCGACAAAATATTGAAATTGAAATTTAAAATAAATAATAAACAAGGCTAAATAAAATAAGTTACGCAAAGAATTAAATGAGGATAAACAATCAATGAAAATGCAGGTGTTATGGTATAGATTTCACTTGATTTTTCAAATTATGCACTACCTTATTACAATCCAAATCCTAATTCAATTAGTTTGATGATCGAATTACTCAAAATTAATAACTACAATCTCTTGATACAATAATTCTCTTAAGAAAACTTACATAAATTAATCCCTTAATCTTACACAATTTATCTTTCAGTCTAAACACAAGAATTCATATTCACATGACAATACAAATATGAGTATTTCTATTCCTAGAAGTCTATTTTGATTTTATGGCAATTATTATGGTGGTTAATTTTATATCGTGATTTTCTAAACTACCATACAAAACCAAGAATTAGTCGATGGGTCATCAAGTCAAGAAAGCATTAAGAAGAGTAATAATTGCTCAATCAATTGAAAAAAAGGCTTAAATTAAAGGAATCAAGAGTATATTTGTTTCATCAAGCTGTGCCATCATCAAGCTACACCATCCTAACATGTAAAGGAATCCAATGCATCACAAAAGAAACAAGAACACAAAACAATTGAAAAATCATATTAACTGACAAAATCATGTGATACTTTAAAGAATGGATCTTGATCTTTAAGTACCTAATTCCAATTCTCTAAACCAGAAAATAATCTCAGAATTAGGGTATTTCCTTAATGCCTTCTCTCTCTCTCTCTCTCTCTCTCTGTCCCTCCCCCCCCCCCCTTCTCTCTTTCCTAATCCACAAAATAATCTCGGAATTAGGGTTATTTATTCCCTTAGCGCTTTATTCTTTTAACCTTTTTTTTTGGGTACCATTTACTTCATAAAGACGTAAGGAAACAAAAGTAGGCAACTTGTGTAAAATGGGCCTATGTCGGGAGAAGGGGTTGAACTGTGTAAGCTTGTCGTTGCCTTGTCAATATAAAAGCCTTTTTCACGAAAGCCTTTATGACTGTTTTTGTTGCATATCTTTGAGGAGTAACATAATTTACATTAGTAGATAAAGAGTCTTCTCTGAATGCCCAAAAATTTAAAAGGGTCTTCTCATGCTTTGTTCTCTTTATTACCAAACGAACGTACATTTTTTTTTATTAATAACTGGTTGAAAAGGGGGAAAAAACAGGCGGATAACTTGCCCCTTTTTTTTATTTGATAATAACCCAATTGTCTCTTCAAAACATCATTAGGAATTGCATAAAAATAATAAAAAAAATCATTACAAATTTAAAATCAACAATATTATTTGGCTTGAAAGTAACTTTACGAAAACAAACGGAGTAATTTGATTGGATAAGAAGCACAAGTCAAATGTAAAAAAATCGGGAATTGGGCAGAAAAAACAGAAAAAAGGGCAGTGTATAAGTCTATTTGTACAAAATTGACACAATATTTTTCATACCATAAATCATTTTGTTAAAATATAAAAGAGAATAATTTTCATATATCAACAGTTTAAACAATTTTAAACTGGCAGTTGTTACTCATTATGATTTAACACTCTTTGAATTTCTATTATTAGTACGTAGAAATTAAATCTTAAAACAAAACATCCATTAAAGCCATTGGAAACGTGTAATAATTTGCCAAGACAAGATTACGCTACCAAGAAATTAAGTGACATATAATAAAGCATTAGAAGTTTCATTGATGATAGTAACATTAGCCACTCTCATTAGAGGCCTAAAAAGCCTCAAGGAGTGATACAGCAGAAGGAGCCCATTAACTCAAAAGGGCTTTCCCAAACCACATCAAAACATTTTCTAAGAACCAAAAGGGACACCCCAAGATACATCAAATTAAAACACATCCAAAAACCCAAAAGGGGGATAGCTACCATTTGGTTAGGACATATATAAAATAGTAGAGAAGCCAGTATAAGCTAGTGTGATTAAGGGCACAAGGAAGGGAAATTATTATATAGAGAGTAACAGTTGATGAAAGGTGAAGAAGCTTAAGGGCACTTGGGCCCTCCTTCCTTGGTCTTCCAGTTGTTGTAGCAAGGGCACACAGCTTTGTTCCCATAATACCCCGGAGGCACGCAAAGGCACTTCCTGCAGCACTTCTGACAGAAGAACATGCAGGGCTTGTGGTATTGGGTCTTGCCACATCTCCTCGAGCATTGTGATGGGCATTCTGGTCATATCACACATCCCAAAAGAGACAAACCATATGAGGAAAAAGCATTATCATCGATATCATCAAATTTCTTTTCACGAATTACAGTCAACAAGCACTCCAAAAAAGAAGCAGCATTTACGGAAACAGTTTTGACCATACAGTCAAAAGTGAAACTGACAGTGCAGACTATGGTCGAAAATAAATATTAAATAAATACATGAATAAAATAAAGTTTTTAACTAAGATCTGGCTCTAGGACTGTGTCGAAAGATAATACAGATAATTTATTATTATTATTATTATTATTCTGTTAATCAAATGATTTATGTCATGAACCACAAATGTATATATTATTGACTAACGTGAAAAAAGTTATAAAAAAATTTGGTGTGCAACATCCCACTTTTGGACTGAAAATGTTCCTTCTTCCTTTGTCCGTACTGTTGCCACCATTTTCATGTGCAACATTGTATAAACTTCTAATCTATAGTTCTTTTGCCGTAAAAGAGAGGGTGAAGAAAAGAACAACCAAAAGAATTGCAGTAGTAGGAACTTTTACTTACGGTAGCTCTTGAGACTTCCGGATCCATATTTGCTCTGAAGATAAACACACAATTAAGCACCAGAAATCAGCATTAATTCACCCCTCAGAAAAGCAAAATCACAAAAAACCACATTTTGATTCTTCACAAACCCAAAAAGGAAGAGAAACAATAGAGGGAAGAAAATGCTAGACTTTATAATATATTATATACCTTGTTATCATAGTGGTGGCCTTCTTGCCCATTAGCAGCCATGACCTGAAAAATAATCAAGCCAACCAAACATGAGAACCCCTTCAAACTATAAAGTGCCATGCTAATGTGTGTGTTTGTTCTATGACATTAGAGACCAACCGCTGTTTGAAGCATGGAAATGGCAATGAGGGCCAAGATCAAAGCAGCAAGGAACTTAGCCATGGCAATTGTTGAAAACACAAACACTAGCTATACCCCAAAACCCCTCTTGATTTGGCAACTTGTTGTGCAAAGCACTAAGACAAAGTAGAGGAACCAACAACAAGGCCAACACACTAGAGGGAGAGTTTGGGAGAGATAATGGGGTCTTGGTACCGTGGAAGTGTAGGGTATTTATAGAACCTTAATGGGCGGGATTTTGGTGCAACATTTATTAGGGGTGCACGGTAGCAGAGAGTTTTGTTTTCAATATAACAAACCAATATCTGACACGTGTGTTCGTACAATATCGTGACGGTGATGCAGTCCACATGAGATCTGATCGTACGGTCTATAATACGCATTAAATTTAATTAGCAATTAGTAGTAGTGCACAGTAAATGCTAAGTAGGTTGAAACATACCCTGCCCTGCAGAATTGCTGCTCATAAAAACTACAGGTGAGAAGAAGCAAAGAGGGTTAATTAATTAGTCAATGTATCTTGACATTCTTAAAATTTTTAAATTATTTTATAGTAAAATTTAATTTTTATATATTTACCGTTTAAAATAACTTTATATAGTTAATCGATAAAATTATAAAAAAATATTAAATTATGGTTGTATAAAATTATTTTATATTATTTATTATTAAAAAGAGTCACTCACTAAATAGACTGTCACTCAATCACTAAATAAATTTTTTATAATTTTATTGGTTGATTATATAAAATTATTTTATATTATTAATATATAAAAATTAGTCTCTTATTTTGCAATAATATTAAAGCAACATTTTACAATCTATATCTGCTAAAGCTCATTAATTAATTTTTATAATCGAAGCTATTCAAAATTTTGCATAAATTCACATCAAAGTTTTGATATAAGTTCATAAATAATTTATTTATTCTCTAGTATATTATTTTAAAAGTTTAGTGCAAATTTCTCGGGTTCAGTTCTTGGCATTTAATTCGCTGGTTGTATTGTATTTAATGGTGTTAGATAATAAAATATAATCAATTTATGATATTAGTACACTGTTAGGATTGTTTCATTAAAGTTTTTGTTGAATTAAAATTGTTATAGATTATGAATGTATGATCCTATTTATTTAATTTATTCAATTATAACGTTTTAAATCTTAATAAATTCTAATAAAAATTTTTCAACTGCAGGATGATCTTTCTATGACTATATAGCAATACTTTTAGGAAAATGGTCATCCGGTATATCATTCGAATAAATTCAACTGATTAGTAATTCTAAGCGGTATTTATATACATGGATTAAGTTAAATTTACATTATATATATATAGTTCACGTTAATATATATTAAAATTAAACATATAATGTAATTTATAGTACTAAATAATAAAGGATTGGATTTATATTTTTAAAAATGAGAAAAATTATAAAATAAAAAAATAAAAGATCTTTCATTCTTGGATCATCTTAATAGAACTCATAAATAATAGAGTTATTAATCAGGATAAATAATTTTTTACTTTTTTAATTTATAATTATCATCATTTTAGAGGAACTTATTCTTGAAATATTTATTTAAATAAAAATAATTGTCATTTTTATTTACTGTATAAAAGTGAACTTCGGATATTAAGCATTAACTTAAAAAAATTGACAGCTAATTAATGATTTTAAATAAAGGAAAAGTTGTGACGGTGGAATAAGAGAGGAGAGTTGAATAAAGGAATGGCAAGAGCTAGAAAGCTACCGGTCGGGTGTGATTACGAAAACGGAATGGATAAGGGTCCCATGTAGAGATAAAAGTCAAGCTTTAACGAATGTCAAAAAAGAAATAATTTTTTTTTAAAACTTTTTAATAAATGAAATCTGCTCAGTGAGTGACAGTCTCTCAGCTCTGCATGTGCGACCACGTGACTCAAGCTGCGCCGTTTCCACTAAAATGCGCACGGTGCACTGTATTGTTGCACCCCTTTCACTTCACCGCCTTGGTTTTGTTTCTCTATTTTTCTTTGCCATTCTTTTGAGGGTGAAAATAATTTTGGTTCATGAGTCCATTTGATCGTGCTGATAAGGTGATTTTGGTGAGTTCTAGTTCTTACCATGCAGGTAAATTCTTCACATAAACTTGCCAATTGAATCATACCTTCGTAATTAGATTGCATTACGATTGGTGTAGTTAAGAATTTCCAAGTCAATAATATATTAGTTTAATTGCCATATAAATGTTAATTAGAAAGAGTTTAATTGGAGTGTACTGACAGTATAAAATTTTTTTAGACTATTATCTAATCAAAATATTCCATTTATATGATTATTCAAGTAGTGGGTGATTATATTATAAATTTTTACTGATGTGATAACATATAATTAGATGTCTACGTAAAAAATTTTTATACTGATAATATATTTAAATTAAATCTAATTAAAAAATATTAGATAATTAAAATTTTTGTTAAAAATTTATTATTAAAATAATATGACCTATTTTTATATAAATAAATAAGCCCTATTATTTTATAATATTTAATTATTATTATAATTTCTGTTAAAGATTTTGATTATAGTTTTTTGATGCGGGGCATTACTCTTATTAATTTTATTAATTGCTGATTTCCGAAATTTGGATAAACCAAATTCTTCTATGTAACATTCAAGTAATAAATATTTTAAATATCATCTATGTACACAACTTATATAGGAATCTCACATCAATAGCCGTTAATATAGTTAAACTGAGAAAAGTAGTTTTCAGAAGAAATTACTTCGAAGTTATGGCACCATCTGCGATACACTTTGCAGTCTAAGGTACTTAGGGCACTTTGTGACTGTGGCGCATCGAACAATAGAAATTTGTGAGGTGTTTCGATATATCAATTATTTATAATATATTGTAGTAATATATTAATTTTTAAAAAAATTTAAAAATATAATTAAATATATTTTAAAAATTAATTTTTATATACTAATAATATAAAATTATATTGATAATATAAAATAATTTTATATTATCAATATAATATTACACTAATAGATAGTATAAAATTATTTTGATAGAGTAAAATTATACTGATAAAATTTTTATGAATTTTAAAAATTAATTTTTATACACTAATAGTATAAAGTTATATCGATAATATAAAATAATTTTATATTATTAATATAAAATTACACTAATAGAATAAAATTATATCGATAAAATTTTTTTATTATATTAACAATTTATATTATTACTATATAATAATTAATTTTTAAAATATATTTAATTATAATTTTTAATTTTTTTAAAATTAAATATTATTATAATATATCATAAATGATTAATATATAAATATACCTTATAATCTTACCATCAAATTGTAAGGTACACCGTAGTAGTACTTTATCAGCAAGCAACCTGTAGATGGCGCCGGAAGTTATTGGCAAAGGGTCTTAACAATGTACTGGATAATGTTTGGTCAGATTGGTGCAGGACAGTTCGGTTTCTTGGGAGAACGGAAACTGACAAACCACTTTCAATTCTGCCTCAATTAAAGCACAACTCAAAAGATCTTACATATGTGAACAACAAAATATAATTTCAGTTAACAAAATTTAAGCTTCCATGTAGCATTTAAGCTTTTAACTCTTAAAATTTGGGTCAAGTTCCATCATGAATTGAGTCCTTTCGATTTTAGATTGTGCAACCTGTGTCTTATGTCCCCTTTTCTTGGTTGATAAGTTTTGGCCCCCATCCTGCATGGAACTTAGGATTCATTTGAACGTGTCCTATGCTTCCCTCGTTCTCGGTTTATGACTCTCATAGTGACATGAACCTAGTTTGTACAAGAATGTAGGAATTATTTAGCATTGAGTGTCAATATTGACTATTGAGTGCAATGGTGACATGCATATATTATATTGTTTTTCGCCCCTTAATAACTGTAGTATTTTGATCGATAGGTTTGGATGAAGAACTTTGATCAATGCAGTTACCGGTTGTGATAATGAATTAATCTCAACCACCTATTTCTCGCTGCATCTTCTATACGTTTATAAACTAACGAATTGGTCTCATCTTTGACTGGATTAATTTATGCAAAATTCAGCTTTCTATAAGACCTTGCTATTATTACAAATATCTGCCACTGCGCTTCAGTCATTATTTATTTGTCAATTGTGGTATCTACAATGATAATTTGTCTGAGAAATTTGTCATTATTTACATATTATCTAATTACCGTGCTTATTTGGTTTGTGCAAAAAGAAAACATGACATAGCAGAGGGTTTCAATCACTTGACTGAAGATGGTTTACTTGAGTCGTAACTTGGCCATAATGTGTTCATATATTAATTTAAAAATGATGTTTTGATAACCCTCTTAATTAATTAAATCTTAAGTCTCCACCAAATAGTAATTTATCAAGAAATCTTCTATATTAATATTTTGATAAAGTTTTTAAAAAAATCTTAACAATGTTGTGTTATTATATTTTAGAAGTACATAATATGTTCTTTTACAATTTTTTTCTCTGTACATTATTTTTTTATACCCACGCAAAATCTAGAACTCGTCATATTCTTTATTTAATTTTTGTATATCTTACCAAAACTCAGTCATGTTATTTTACAACTGCTTTTCTTGCACTGAAAAAAGAATTTTACTATAATCTGAGCCATTTATTCCCCCACCCGTTGTTCAACTACTAACATTCCTCTACCGAACTTTTCTGTTATGTTTAGTTGTAACTCAATTTTGTTTTTAAAAAATTACATAAGTTAAACTTGTCAATAATTCTAAAATTGTTGCGAAAATATCAGTTTAGAATTCTAAAAAGAAAAAATGGTCTATACTTGACTACGAATTTTTTAAAAAGAATATAAAAAATTATCTTAGATTGATCACATAATATATCGCAGTACTGTTTCTCTTTCTAGCTGGTCGAGATCTGGAGCAAATAAATACATAAAAAACTTGCAAAATTCTTTTGCTGTCCCCACAACATGAGGCATTTGACTATGCTTTTAAACTGTCGTACACATTTTTGCGTTCCATCTGAAGTTGTGTGGGCCATTGGATGAAGAACATAATACTATATATAGAATAGGTTTCAACTTGATATTTATGTATGCACAATTCTAACACATAAGATAGGGATCACTAGTACTGGCAACAATCAGTAAAGGCATGTGCAACCCACATGAAAACAATCACAAAAGAACAGTGATGGCGCTCGATCTTCACTTCTTATGGTAGTGCATCATTTGCATCCATGAATTATAGTAAGTTCACACGAGAAGATGGTTTATATGGCGGTGGCTTATGCAGCTTTTAAAAGGAGTTATTGTTATCACCATTTCGGGTCCTCAATAGGTCTCTTTTTTTTTTTTTTTTTTTGGGTCAAAGGAGCAAAATCAAGAGTTTAAACTGAGAGAAAGTTGATCTGATAAATTATCAACCTTATTAAAAACTTACAATGAAATAAAAAATTATAGACTAACAAAAGGTTTTTAAATTAAGCCTAAATCATATATTTAATTAAATGAGTGAAAATTTCACTACATTAATCAATCAATTCTCGCAAGTTCTCTAAATATGTGAGAATATGTCTATTAACGAGATTAATGTTATCAGAATCGATCCTCTCATGATACACAATAACATAAAAATGTCAAGTTATGAAAGAGAAAGGCACAAATGTTATTACAATAAAACTTATTATTGTTATTTATGCTGATTTATCAATTATGTTTACGTGTACTTTTTTTTTTTTTCTCCCCATCTATCTCGCGTTAATAATAACATAAGAGGATGTTGATCTGTTTTTTTATAATTGTTAGGTATAAACTAATTCTGGCTAAAGCATTTGATAGCATAGCCCTAATCCTAAGTGTTTTAAATGGGATTCAAACACCTATAATTCTGGCACAGTTTACCTGCATAATAAAACTCAAGTTGTCGACTATACTCCTGTCACGTATAGAGTTAACATAGGTAACACATTTTTAAAATATGCAAGTAAAGCATTCAATTTGTTCAATGCATTGCAGGGTGTAAATGCATTGCATGGTGCACCATATGGAAGGAAAGGAGTTAAAGTGTACTTAAAGTCTATGAAAGCTAGCTGCAATCCAATTGCAGTACCCATGTTACAGCATGTGGGCTTGCCTCTTCTCCCACATGGGGAACTCAGTTCCTTTTCAATCACAATGATTCATTGGCCTCAAAATATCACATACCTTTTCTCTGTTTTGGATCTAAAAGTAATGATTTTTATTTTTTCACGGGAAAACCATTATCATAGATTAAGGCCTTCAACCTCCCCGGGGTTTCCTCAACCATCCTTTGAAATATGTGGCACTACCTTTTGCATTCTCCATGTTCATTTATTTTGAAGGGCTGTGCAATTTGTATAAAATAAAGTGCATTATATGTGCAAATTCCAAGAACAAGGGAGAAAAATCAAAGAAGAGAGGAAAGTCGGAGAATTGATGAATGAACTTTCTTTACTCAATTGTAGAATGAATGGCTCCGAACTGGCTAATGCACTGGGAATTTCAATATATTACATGTCCTGATCTTACTACTAATTATGATTACCCTTAACTAATGTTCTAACTTCCTATTGTGCAGTTATTAGCAGCTGTTTTGCGGTTACAACAGATAATGGCGGGTGTTAGTTAGGTCTAAGCAAATATGGGCCTGGAGAGTTTGATATTGGGCCTGTAGTTATTGACTCAGTTGATAGCCCCTGCAAGTAGGCCTGTACAAATCCGTAGGCCAACTTTGGAAATTGAGACTCTATCGACCAAAAAGGGGACAAAAAAACAAGTTGAGACTCCATAAGGACCAGGTTGCCATCTGGTTGTGTAGCATGGTTGCGTGATCGTCCATATTCTGGTGTATTTTATCTAACATGTAGTTTGACGTGTGTATCTTAATACTCATGTACTCTCACATTAATATACTAATATCTATACAATATATACTCTATGGGTTAAAAAATTGTTCTCTGTTATTTTTAAGTCACATATATATATATATATATATATATATAGAGAGAGAGAGAGAGAGAGAGAGAGAGAGAGAGATGATTGTATTTTAAAATTCACTCGCAGTCCATATATTGAGAAAAGAAAACGGGCCTAATAATTTACACTTTGTTAAAAAAACGGGCCTAGATAATAGTTAAACAGGAAAAATAGAAGCCCAGGTCCACGAAAAGGACCACATGCTTAAAAAAGAGAGCGTTGATGCCCAACCTAACTGTAATGACAAATGAGGGAGCAGGCTTTTCCTAACTGGTCCACTATGGCACTATGTCAGCCATTTTTTTTTTATTTTTTGTCAATGGCAAGTCCTTTGAAATGGAAGGAGATCATGCAATTCCAAGCACTTCCGACATATATGCTTGAAGGGTTGAGAAGCACCTTTAGTATTGGGCGGATGTTGAACCCTTTACCTAACGGCTATCCCTAAGAACTCGTTGCATATCAATTGTTGACCAAAACAAAAAAGTAGCGTGACAAAAAAAAAAAAAAAAACCAAAAAAGTAGCCAAGTGAGTTCACTCTCCTCACTATTGATGACCTATGACCAAAATCGGGAAACAGACTATTGTGGATCTGTGACCATTTCGAGGACATTTCCAGTTTTGGTCACTCTGTTATCCTTGGGTTGGACCCAAAAATTAAAGCATTGCTTGGAACTCAAAATACTTTTTTGGTAATTATTTCTATTTTTGTGTAAATAGTGTCAAGATATGTAAATATATATATATATAACGGTATAAGTCAAGATATCTTTATTCACGTAAAAAAAAACAATAATTGGAGGCCATTTTTGTCTTGTAAGTTTGACTATAAATACTTGTATAAGGCAATCGTTGAAAGTATGAGAATGAGAGAGAAAATTGTGAATGATAGCTTTGTTAATAAAAGTTGTACAATTAAATGGTCAGTCATTTTTTTTTATAAAATTAAATTTATATTTAATGTTGTTTATAGTAATTTTAATCTTTTTTTATTCATGGATATGGCAATGTTGAGCCTAATCATGTTAAATTGTGCATGAATTATTTGTGATATTTTTCTTCCTGGCAGGATCGAGGGAATGTATAATATTATAACATATGCTGAATTGATTACAATTTACATGACACACTTAGAAGTGCATTGAGACTGCGCAGAATTAGTGCTCTAACTAGGATCCTTAGAAAGCTAAGCACTCCTAGAAAGCTAAGCACTACCAATGCATTGATTTCTCTATAATTATGTGGAGAGTATTGAGACTGAATATATGTGTAAATTAAGCACTCCTTCATGGGACAATTTGAAGTGAAATTTTTTTTATTCATTGTATATTCTCATCCATTGCTATCTTATTGATAATTTAGGTGGTTAAGGCGCAACAATCATAATATGCTAGCATCTTTTAACAAGCAACCTCTGTATTATTGATGGGAAACACTAGAACAAAATTGCCAGTTGTGGAAGTGACATTACATTGTGTATTATGATTTTTTTTTTCACTCGTTGATTTGTTCATATTAATTAATTGTGTACTCTTTATTGATTGAAAACCTTTCTCTAGACTTTCAACCTGTGGCATTTGTTTTCACTAACCAGTGCAGTGGCCAAAAGAGGCATGTAGGACCGGAGGAGCACTTGTTAAGTACTTTCTTCTCACTAATAGCTGTAATCTCCCAGGCACAATTTTCATATTGAGCTGGTTGTAACTCCAACTTTCTGATACTTGCACAATTGAAAGGGACTAATTAGGTAGATATGTCAGAGGGCATAATAAGCATATGGTGCATGCTATGCTACATTGCACAGAATGTACATTTTGTACATTTTGTGATGAACAGTCAGATTGTGATATATCTTGTGGTGAGATTATAAAGTGCATTAATGCACCAATCACCTATGATGTATTATAATAATATCTAATTTTAAGAAAATTTAAAAATATAATTAAATATATTTTAAAAATTAATTATCATGACAGTGTAAAATTATATTGACAATATAAAATAATTTTATACTATCAATATAATGAAAAAATTTTATCAATATAATTTTAATTATCATACACTGACAGTATAAAATTATACTGGTAATATAAAATAATTTTACACTGTCAATATAATAAAAAAATTTTATCAGTGTAATTTTAATTATCATACACTAACAGTGTAAAATTATACTGGCAGTATAAAATAATTTTACACTGTCAGTGTAATCAAAAAATTTTATCAGTATAATTTTACAGTACTGCCAGTATAATTTTACACTGTCAATGTATGATAATTAAAATTATACTGATAAAATTTTTTGATTATACTGACAGTATAAAATTATTTTATACTGCCAGTATAATTTTACACTGTCAATGTATGATAATTAAAATTACACTGATAAAATTTTTTGATTATACTAACAGTGTAAAATTATTTTATACTGTCAATATAATTTTATACTGTCGGTGTATGATAATTAATTTTTAAAATATATTTAATTATATTTTTAAATTTTCTTAAAATTAGATATTTTTATAGTGCATCATAGATGATTGGTGCATTGATGCACCTCATAATATATGACACAATTCTCACCATTCATCACAAAAAATGCACAAAATACACACTTTTACAAAGTTACCATAGAACTCACCTAAGTATATATGGACTTAAATGTGCTACAACCCAATTTACCTCTTTGTGGACCTCTTTGAATAGACCCCATAGAACACATGGGTCACCAATCCCACGCCTTTGTTACGTATTAACCCTCTCACTTCATTTCTTTAGATAGGGATTTAAGCTTTACTTCACACTCTTCTTTCTCTTATTACACAATTAGTTATAAAAGTTTCATCAAAATCAAGCTTAGATATCTCACAAGCTCATTTGTGTTTTATGATTATTTATGGTTTGATGTGTAATCATTTATATTCTAATATGTTTTAGTTAAAGTTATACAGTTACCATGATTATAATGTAGATTTAGCTTATATGTTATCAAGTTCAGATGTATCAATTTCTCGTATGTGAACAGATTTTTAACATTTGGTTACTCATCAATGAAAATATATATTAGATAAAAAAAAAAAACCTCCCTCACTTCTACCCACCCGTGCTTTAATTTGGTCTTTTTCTCACCTCTTGGAATGGAAAATTATATTTAGAGCTAAATTAATTAGGCGCGGTAGAAGATTTTTGTTTGCTTCCATAATTTGAATTGTTCTACATCATTTTTTTTTTTTGGTGGCTGTTCTACATCTATTTATGATATCGTAAGTATAAAATTGATCAGTATAACGAGAGGTAATGTTCTTTGTATTTATTATTTCTTATTTTGTAATAAAATAGTAATTTTTTAATTTTAATTTATTATAGAAACTACTATTTGGTAGTAACTTTTACAAAATTAAATATTACATTTACACCATAATAGAACAAATCTGCCAAATAATTCTATCAAAAACAACTATAAAATAATTCTCCCTTTTTTCGTAATTTTTTTGTATTTATATACCGCTGAATTTTTTAGAATGTTACTGGATCACTGTGGCGGAAAAGAAAATGCCACAAAGCGAATTCATTTATGACTATAAATTAGAATGTTAGTGTTAGTTGGGTTAACAAGGAAAGCTTATATACTTGCTTGCTAGTTGTAAGAACATGAAAATGCCTTCACCAAAATGGAGCAGTACTGGGGTATAGGCAGAGATAGAGATTGGGATAGCTGTTAATGATTTTGTAAGAGAGTGGGACATTGCACATGATGATGATAATGGAGATATAAAAACTTGCATTGTAATTCATAGCAGAAAAAAGATAAGATTGGGAAACTTGCCTCATATTATTTCGAGTAAAGAGAGACAACTGCTTTCTGCTAATAATTTATTGAGCATTCCACCTCTAATAAGCAAAAAAAAAAAAAAAAAAAGGAATTAAATTACTTGTTTCACTTTGGATTCCTTGACCCAGACTGTTTACTATTTGCTTCATGAACTCTCCGCTAATCTATGAATGCACACAGAGAATGACCATTCACTGACCATAATTAAATGGTTGTGGGTACTGCGTGATGTCCACGATGCATGAAAGATTGAAGGGTTATCATTTGATTGTATCTCTCCCCGTGAGATCATCACATGGCAATTGCATATGATTTATTTATGTACACATATTTATCGTTGTTTTTTTTTTATCTTTTTAATATAACCTGATCAATGAGAAGAATGTGCACATGATCGAGGGATGCCTAGTCTTTGATTAGGACGGATCTTTCCATTAACTTAAATTTTTATTTGTCAAAAAAAAGAAAAAGAAAAATATGAACATGAATAGGTCATATTCAATTTTCATGTGAGTGGATTCTCTCTCATTTCTCTCCCTTTCTCTAAAACAAACAATTAATTAAAGCTTTGCGGCGTTAAATGTTCTTTGCCCTCTCAATATGATGTGTGCCTCATGCGGCCAGTAACCTCTTAACAAATTTACAATGATGAAAGAAAATACAATAATTTAATTTAAAGATGTCGTGCGTACGTTGTTCATCTTTCTAAGGATGAAAGATCTAGCAAATGCAAAGTATGGGAAACCCGATTGAGAGCTTTCTCCCATGTGCATGAATTTTGCACCATGATGATTGCCAAGCACTACTTGTTATGACCAACTTTTCTGTAATTGAGTCCTATATATACAAATGCACTTATGATCTTAGAATCACGTCACCATGCCCGCCAATTGCAACCGAACATATAAACCTTACCTTATAGAGGGTAATCGTTTTTTGTTTCCAAAGATGCAAAGCTGGCTTTCATGAAAATTGGCGTCATCCTTCGCTATCAGAGGGTATCACCTATCACGATTAGTACAGACAGACATTCATTTCATATAAATTCTTTGCTTTTTGCTTCATAATATAACTTAATCAATATTTCTAAAAGTGAAAAGTAGTACAGTCACTTAGAGTGAACGCAAAAAAGAGATTATTATTATTATTATTATTATTATTTTGTCAATTAGTGCGAATAATATAGTAAGTAATTCTTTTCCTTCCGAATACAAAGGTTTAGCTCCTGTCTAAAACTCTCTTAGAGAAGAAGGCATTTGATTTTAGATCTTTACATCTCCCCGCCCCCCCCCCCCAAAAAAACAAAACAAAAAAAAAAAAGAAAGAATTTTATATCAGTTAGATTAAACGGACACGTTCCGATTTCGTTTGTTATTACTTTTACCTTTGAAAGCATATTTCAATCAAGATCTTGATGTCTTAATCCTCATATCAAACTCTGTGGGGATAGATCTTGACTTGTCTGTACCATGGGACGTTTTTCTATTGCTTGGTCGGAAAGGGTTTTATAGATATATGTACAGCTGAATTGAACAGTTCGCGAGCTTGAACCAAACCGTTTGGAGCTATACAATATTATTTATATTGAACTCGAGTCTAGTTTCAAACTGAACTATATTGAAGTGAGTTTAACTGAGCCAGGTTCGATTCAGTTTGACCCGTTTCTAGCCTTAATTGCAACTATTGTTGTGCCATTAATTTGTTATGAAATTTTCGTTTTATTTTAATTTTCTTATTTTTTGGGTATGATAAAATTTAAGTTTTTAAAAAAAAACGTCTTAGTCTAAATTAAGGTATATCTATTAGCTTATTGAGTGTTTATATGAATATTTACAAATAATTTATCAATACAAAAATCTAATAATCAAAATCCAAGTTAGCAAAATGTTGAACATATGAGTCATCTCTATTGGCTTACTTTTTTTTTTTATTGCAATTCAATAAAATTATATTTATTAAAAGAATATTAAAATCAGAATTTTTGTTAAAATTCTTTTTATTAGAACATGTCTATTAACTTTTGTATAAATAAGTGATTCTTATATCATTTTATTTCATTTAATGATGACCTTTGTATTCTAAAAAAATTGATTATTTTGTCTTATTACACAGCATTGTTTTGATTATATTTTTGTATTTTGAAAACAAAACACAAGTAGCTCCTGAATCAGGTAAGAGATATTTTCAAAAAAAAAAAAAATTTATGATTCAGACAAAAAAAAAAAGACTATGATATATGTTTTGGTAATATTAGCGACTAGTATTTTCATTTTCAACGGAGGATTCTCCACTTATTATATGCATGCAATCAATGTCCTTATGTGAATAGTATTAGATAAAAAGATCCTAAATTAATGTTTGTTTGGATTCGAAAATTTTGAAGAAAAAAAAACACTTTTCTAATCACCTATTTCAATGAAATTTTAAGCATAAAATTTTATAAATAAAAAATCAATTGATTGAAACATACATTTATTCAGAATGAAAATTATATATAAATTACTAAAAGGAAATGAACGAATTATTAAGGAAGAGGCTTTGCCAACCCATTGTCCAACGAAAGGCACTTGTTTTGATACTGTATAGGCCATTGAAGGTTGAAAAGCAATGCTTCTTGAAAGAAGACCTACACTTGAATTACAATTGAGACAAAGAATATGAAATTACTATTGAGACTGAGGTTGAGAATTCCCTAGTAAAAAGAGCTCAAGAATGAAATTACAATTAATCAGTAGTTTTGAATTTGAATTCGAGAATGAAAAAAATTCTTACTGCAAAACTTCTATCCCTTTTAGGGGCCTTTATTAGGTTAGATCGAATTAATTGAATTCCTAATAATAGGGTCCAGATACTAGTGGATCTATCGAGACTTTAAAAAAAAAAGAAAAGAGCTCAAGATATATATATATATATATATATATATATATATATATATATATATATATGTGGTGGTACAGGGGCATTGGTAATGGTAGGGTATAGCACCGTGGAAGAAAGAAAGATCACAAAATCTTTGTACAAACGAGATTATGTTGGTTGTTGCTTGACAATTACTCCCGAGGGAGACCAAAAGTGTTATAATATACCCCTAGGGTCCCATTCCATGGGTCAAAGTTTCCTGTATTGTTGCAAAGCACAAGACCTGTCAGCAAAGAGATACCCATCAATGAGCATAACTACTGTAATTAACATTAGATTGCTTTATTTTCTTTATTTCTTTAGAGTTCGCAGTGAATTCTGGAAATTGATGAATACTTGACGTTGAATCAATTAGGGTAACAAAATATTGGTGCAGAGAACGAATGAAACGTTTGAATCAACTGGCTTTATCAAATTCTTTTCTCTTTTTCGTCCTCAGTGTAAACTCATTGCAATGGGAGATAAGCAATTAAAACTAGGCAAAATCTTATTTTTGGACTTGTTTAACCATGAAGCATAACCAATAAACGATTTTCGTATATTTAATTTGCTTAGAAAAAAAATATTAACTCAACTTTATTAGGAGATATTGAAACCTAATCGATGTTCAATGTATTAAAAACTTTAAATAAATAAATAATTCATTTGAAAAGCAACTCCGATAATGAGATTAGTTGAATACATTTTTTATGTGGGAAAGTATACTGATTTCTCTTAAGATCTATTGACATTATAGTTGACCACTCATATTTTTAAAAATTAAACTTGATTCCTTTAAGACAAATAGTGTTAACTTCTATTAACATAATTGACAAAATCTCAAATATACTTTTACTAATAAAAGAACCCTAGACCCCCGATTGACCCCAGTTCCCCTTTTTAATGAAAGAACAATGACATTTTAACATAGCTCACATTATACTCCGGAGCAGACATACCACCCATCCACCATTGGATAGGTGTGTAGCCCCCACTTAGATTGGGTCCCACATCCATCTAATGGTGGATGGGTGATATTTCAACTCGGAATACAAGGTGGACTACATATACATAACATATCTCTTAATGAAAAACACCCATTCTCTCCCTTCCTCTTTCTCTTCTCTCCTCTCTTACTTCTTCTCTCTTCTTATTGTGTGGAAGAGCCCCATTGGCTTTGAGTTCAGCCACATCGTGCTGGAAGAGCTAGTTAATCTCAGGGCTAGTTCTTTGACATTGGGCTAGTTTTTTAAATGATCTTTTTAAAAAAAAAAAATTCAAAGAAGTAAAACTTATTTTATGTTTGGATGTAAAAGTAATTGATATTTGGATGTAATATTAAAATATCATTTTTTAGAAGATAAAAATTGTAACTTCTCAAACAAGATCTTTTTTTATACTTTTTCTAATGATTTTACTTTTACTTAAAAAGTTTACCCAAACATTTCCAAAAACATTAAAAGATCTTTTTTTTGTTAAAAAAAAATTCTTTTTTATCAAAATAATGACACCTAAACAAGCACTTCGTTGGTCAGCAACAATGGGAAGGAGGAGGATAGTTCACGTTTATGCTCCAATATGATGTTAGTTTGAGAATTGCAAGGTTTCGTCAAGGGTCGTGCCATACCACCACTTTTTGAGGCCCACCCATGAAAGGTCCTGCCATGGTGAGTTAGTAATAGAGGTGATAACCATGGGGAGGGTGAAATGCTTAAGGAAAATTGGAAGCACGCATTTGGGAGTAAAACACGAGAGCTTAGGAGAAATGGGCACACAAGAAATGGGACTTGATGATGGAGTTCAAGAGGAAGGTGTTTGTGGAAGGAAGGGAGCAAAAATTGTTTTGATTATGTATTGAATGATTTTGTGTTTTTTTGATGAGTTTCATTTGAGTCTAATTTGGTTGATTCATGGATGCTAAATTTGTGTTTTATTTTGAGTTGGAGTGTTTGGATTTGTTTTGTCTTTGATCATGGTTAATTTTCTAGTTTGTAATTAATTTGGGGTTCTGTGAAAAGAAAGAAACGAAAGAAAGTGGTGGAGAAAGAAAGGTGGTGGTGGTGGTGGAAAGAGTCATAGAGGGAGATGAGCTTGTAGGGGCGATGGGGGTACTACAAAATAGTGATGACGATGATGGTGATGAAGGAAGCGTTGATTGTGCTATTGGAAGGGAAGCTCTTGAAGATGGTGGCCTGTGGCAATAGAGGTGCATTTCTAGATAAAGGAGGAGCTGAAGCCCAAGACAGCTTGTGATGGCAGAGATGATGGTGGCATTAGCAATTGCTCAATGGGAAGGGTTGATAGGGTGATCGAGGTTAGGAATTGAGATGATGGGCTAGGGTTGAATAGTGACGAATCCAAAAAATTTAGATAATGGAAGTAAGAATAACATGGTATTAGAGGAATGAAAGTCAGGTGGGTTGTAACTTGTTTATTTTGTCTCATTTAGAGTTAGAATATAAATAAAGTACTGGATAAAGTAAAAAATAAAAAGTGAATTAACTTCTTTCAATTAATCTTTTAATATATGTGGGGACAAGCTTAATAAAATAATGAAGCAAAAATATATATACCTAAATAATTATTTAAAAAAATTAAAAATTTTAGTAGGGGCATAGGCCGCTGCCCTACAAAACATGCATCCGCCCTGGGGTTGAACTTGGGCATGGAGAAACACTGATGGGCAAATGTACATGACATTGCATTTGTTTTTCGAATTTTTTAAAATTTAAATCATAGATAGTCGCTTTAAATTTACGCATAGTTAATATCATTAGTGATATATTATCATAAGGGAGGATAATATATTGTCCCTTAAAAAATTAACGAAGTCAAATATAATTTTAAAAATTAGAAGCGGACAAGTATAATGTCAACAAACTTCTAGGATTAATGTAATCTTTCCTTTTGATACTAAAAATATTAGCATAATAGTTTAGATAGGAAATTGTTTGCTCTCTCTCTCTCTCTCTCTCTCTCTCTAAATGTAACAAAAATATTTGCATATGAATATATATTGATTAATATATTTTGTGTTATGAATTAGCTTAAAAATAGATTATTGAATTTTAATGTTGGAAATAAATTATTGAAGTAATATATATTGATCAAAGTGCAATTTTTATGTCTACATTACCCCATGCAATATATATTTAATATCATCTATTTGAGGTATCAATATTTATTAGAAAACATCTATAGTTTTTTTTTATTTTTATTAAAATTTCTTAGGTTATTTAACGATCTTATAAAATTCTAATCTTTGAGTAAATTTAAAAAAAAAAAAATTTGCAAAATTCCTCATCTGCCACTTTTTGAGCCATTAAATCTATGATATTTTTATTAATAAAAAGGTAAATAATATTGTGTATTAAAGCTTCAAATATCTAATCTTATAGATATAAACATATAATATAGATTTGTAATGTGAGTGTTGTAATGTTAGAACAATTAATTAATAATAATTTAAATCACTAATTAAAAACTAAAGTAATATAACATAACTGTGTGCTATAGTTTTAGGGTTCAAATATTTAATTTTAAATTTGATTTTAATTGTTAATAATTATAATATATATTAATTATTAATTATCCATGTAATTTATATGTTTATATTATTTGTGTAATATATGTTTAGTATCAACTCAAAGTGTAATTTTTATGTTTGCATCACCTGTGCAATACATATTTAGTATCACCTATTTGATATATCAATATAAATTTGTTAATTAAAAAAACTAAATTAATATAATTTAGCATTTTGCTACAATTTTTAGAGTTTAAATATTTAATTTTAAATTTAGTTTTAACTAGTAATAATTATAATATATATTAATCATGATCTATATAGTTTATATGTTTACCTCGTGTATGTAATATATGTTCTGTATCACATTAAATTGCAATTTTTATATTTACACTACCCATATGATACATGTTTATTGGAAAGCCTTTATTTAAGCACCACTCCCATAGAAAATTGTGTGAGTAATTCTTAAAATAAATATAAACAATTTAATTAATTTAATAAGACAAAATTTATGTTAAAAATTAATTGAATTATAAAAAATTAATTTTATTATCTAAACATGTTTTTATTAAGAAAAGTTATTGATTGTTCCGTACATTGAGACAATATTTAAAGACAGAATACTTTTATATATTTTGAATTTTGAAGTCATAATAAATAAATATATAAAGTAGAATAAAGATTATACATGCTTCGGTTCTTTGCAATTTATTATAGAACAGAATAAAAAACAAAAAATTTAAAATACTAAAATTTCATTGCTAATGATTCTAATCATTATGTAATTATTAACTATATGTGAATTTTACGTTGAAGGATCTTAAAATTGAATTCATTCAATATAAATATCTAAACAACTAAATACAAAGAAAAAACAATTAAAAAAATATTGTTTCAGGTGTTGAATTAAATTATGATTAGTTGAATAGATGGGAAAGGGATGAAAAAGTTTATTCAAGAAGCATCCTTTCATTTTTTAAAAAGCTTCTCATGCAAGCATAGATAGTGGAGAAGTGAAGAGTTAGTGGAATATATGGTGGATACATCATTTAATGAAAAAAAAAAAAAAACAACTAAATTATGATTGGTTGAAATGGTGTGGGTGGCCAAAAATTTAGGTGGGAAAGTGGAAGCACAATATTATGCCATTTGTATAATTTCAATATTGTAAAACTCTTTATTATAAATATAGATCGATAGATTTGGTTTGAATTGTTAATAATTAAAATGTATATTAATAATTATTTGGGCAATTTATATGTTTGTATCACCCGTATAATATATGTTTAGTATTAATTTAATATGCTATTTTTATATTTACATCACTGTGCAATACATATTTAGTATCAATATATCACTTATTTGAAGTATCAATATTAGTTAAAAAATCAATTTATGACTATTTTTTTGTCATCAAAATTTCTCAGATTCTTTAAAGATCTTATAAAATTTTAATCTATGAGTAAGTTTTAAATTCATATTATTTTTATTTATTATAATGTAAATAATATATCTCACTGAAACTTAAATTATTTATTCTAATAGATATAATTGTAAGATATAAATTTATAATAAAAGAATTGTAAGATTTAAAAAATTATTTAGAAAAATTAAAAATATTCATATTTTCATATCAAATTTTAAAAAATTATAAGACAAAAATTATATATAAAGATTATTTATGAAATATGATTTTATACAAATTGATAGTAATTATGTTTTTGAACAAATTATCATCCATGTAATGTACATATTTGTTATCACTCATACCATGTATAAATTTGGTATCACCTATTTGAGGTACTAAAATTAGTAAGAAAATCATTCTATAGTTAATTTATTTTGCCATGCATTACCAAAACTTAAAAATAAGATTAGTGATTGGATTTAGAAGATAAAAATTTCGTTGCTTTTTTTCTATATAAGATTTATAATAATAATGAATAAATGAATTGGGTTTTATGTTCTTTGACTAAAAAAGTAGCAAAATCAGTTATAAAAAAAAATTTAAAGAAATTGTATATAAATCAGACTTCGATATGATAGTATGGATCTATTAGTTATTATTAATTGTTATACTCATTCTAAATTAAAAATTACGTATTTTAATTGAAAGATTTTTTTTTGCATTATTTCTATATAAGGTTGATAACAATAATACTGAATAAATTGTATTTTATGTCGTTTGACTAAAAAATCAGCGGAATTATTCATAAACAAGAAATTAAATATATAAACTTTCCAATCCTTGCACTCCATATAAAAAATGAAAATCAGTGAGAAGATTCAGCATGTGCTGATTTGTGCCATAATTGATGGGGGGAAATATGATATAGTGGGATTATGTTATAAAAAAAAACATTGGGAAAAAATACTTATAGATAATTAACTTTTTGAGCTAAGTGCTACGATAAAGAGTTTTGTTCTTGTGATTAGGTAGGCGTTCAATATTTTAATTTACTTTGATTTATAAAAGTTCCTAGATAAATGAAAAGGAATATTATAATTTGATTTTCTTTTCCTCATCTTTTCATATATTTAAAAAAAAATTAAAAATGAATTTATCAATCAAGTGTCTAGGCAATTTAATTAATAATTCATTAAAACTAATAAGTATTTATAATGTAAATAAATTATTAATCAAATTATTTGCAATATTTGATATTAACGTTATCATGTTAGACATTGTAATGTTTTGTCAAATAGCATGCACATTAAATGCAGAGAGTTCAGAAACATAGGCATTATTTGGCATTTTGCAAATTGATATATATACATACTAAATTGTTTTGATAAATGGAGGCAAGAAAATTTGAAGCCTTACCGTTATAGAATTAATATTCAATAGTCTTTGTTTCATCCTTCCATGTCATCCATCGTCTCATTTGTATCCTTTGAAGCACACAATGAATCCAAGTCGAGACAAATAAAGAAGAGGGCAGTACCATACAAGTTCTGAGTATTTTTTATGTAAAAGGGAAAAGGTGACTACCTTAGTTCTTCCCAAACCAAGTATAGACCTTCCTCAAATTTCCAAATGAAGTCCAAGTCAAATTTAAGTAGATTTCTAAAGAACAGGGATATTGAAAAATTTATAAGGAATAAAGAAAAGGAAGGAGATAAGGAAAATCTTAATTTCATTTTGAAATTTATCATAAAAGAAGCAAACATAGAAGAACCAAACAATGGAATATATAACAAATATTAATGTAAAATAAGTCAATAACTTACCAAGAAAATCAATGTACGAATAACTGTAATAGCAACACTGAAAAAAAAAATGGAAGAAGATCAAAATAAAGAACAACAAACATAAAAATATAAACAAAGAAATAAAAATAGATGTAGTCAAGAACCTGACTAACGATATGTGGTAGCAACACTACCAAAAAAAAAAAAAATGAACAACCAACAAAAAAATAAATAAAAAACTAAATAATAAAAAAGAGATGCAGTCCACAAACCTCCATTGAATAATATGCACCAACAACACTTGAAAAAGAAAAGAAAAAAAAAAGATTAATGGAATGAAAAACCAACTTACTATAGAGAGAATGGTAAGGAACGACATTTTATAGCTAAGTAACCCATTTGATAACAGAGAGAATGGTTAGGCACAATCTTAGCTTATGAAATAATTCAAAATCAAATAATCAAAGAAATTAAAATAATCCAATAAATAGAGAAAAATTGAAATTAATTGAAACAAATAAAGAGCATGTGTAACAATTTGACAAAAACGACAAGTCAAAAGTCAAAGATATAAAAAGCCAATCAACCCATAGGCCATAACATGACACTTATTTGACCAATAAATTGATGATATATTATGAATTCAACCGATACTGATTTGGTTTTGGAATCAACTAAAATCAATTATACACCAAAATTAAAATCAATTGCTTCGTATTATAGAAATCAATCAGTGGTCGTTATAATTAATTAATTGATATATATATATATATATATATATATATATATATATATATATATATATATATATATCAATTAATTAATTATAACGTCCACTGATTGATTTATATATATCATCATCATCAATGTCAAATCAATTAATGGATATTATAATTAATTAATCAATTAATCAGAATAATTTGTGCATGTAGATTTAAATATAGAAATAACTCTAAAAAGATATTATGTAACGTATATTTTTTAACCAATCGATTATAGATTTAAATTGAAATCAATTACTGATCTGAAGTTTCTCATTAATTTATCAACCAAAATTAGAAATTAAAATATAAATAATAAAATTAGCCAAGTGGATCAATAAGAAATGCCAGTGAAATTTGGGCAGGAAAATGGAGTAATTTGAATGCGACACGTTAACATTTTCAAATTTGCAGAAACTCTGTTTTAATATATATAATAGATAATAGATATATATAAATTTAATTTGGGTAGATCAATAATATACAGTCAATCAATCATATCATTTATTTATATGATTATTCAAGTAATAAATATAAAACTTAATTATATTTATTGATATGATAAGGTATAATTAAATAAAGATTTAATTTAAATATATTATCAATATAAAAACTTTTATATAGATATTTAATTATATATTGCCATATCAACAAAAAAAATTTATATAACCATCCACTACTTAAATAATTATATAAATGGAATGTTTTAATTGAATGACAGTATACTGTCGGTGCACTCCAATTAAACTCATTAAATAATCATATAAAAAAAATTTTATACGATCAATATATCCAAATTAATAAAACTGATTTTTTTTATGACAGATAAAAATAATATTTTTACCAGCTCTTAGCATTTTAACTTTTTAGATATATAAGTTAGTTTCCCTAGCTTTGATAAGTCTCGCAGCAACCTTACTTTCAAATGGAGTCATATGTTAACTTAGATGGAAGCCATTCATCTTAATCCACAGCAGAAATACTGAAGGGGCAAAGATTCAATAATTAAATTAGGTCTGAGGTTTAATTTAGGTTACAATAGGTAAAGACTACTGCCGGTGTACATAACTGCTCATTTTTTTTTTTCTATTGAAGAAAAATATATCTACTCCACATAATTTTTGGGAAAAATTTTTAAAACTAATTTTTATTTTACAGAAACTAAATTTATGCAGAGTATACATTATTATTTTTTAACCGATTATAGTAAGAAAAAATTGATACAAAAGGCATTAACTTAATGTTAAGAAAATTTGATACACACGACATAAAAGTGCTTTTCTCAAATAATATTTTAGTTGCCAAAAGAGAGAATCAATTGATATGATATTGCTAGTAACAGCTAAAGAAAACTAGGATAAGATTGATTGTCAATTTTGGCGAAATTCTCAGTAAGCAAACAGATTAGGCAGTGTTTTGCCAACAAAAGCAATGTCCGACAAGGATACACAGATACATAGAAACTGAATCAAAGTAGTCTATTCTTGATAAAAATGATTGATCACTTTGTTTAACTTACTCTCCTGTTGGATTGTTTTGGAAAATAACCAAAACAAAATAATAGTCATTGATTAATTAATGGGGTTTCGACATGTCTCCATGAAATTGAAATCGATATGTGTGGATGTAAAATTAAGTAAAGAAAATTCAAGTAATTATAAACAGTTTTTATATTTATAAAAGCCTAGAGTATCTTGTTTAAGTAATTAGTTTTGTTTTTCTTTGATCTAACCGTAGTTTTTATTATATATATAATTGAAACATTAAAAAAAACATAGTACGTTTATATTGACTAATTTTAGATTCAGATGTGGAGATGTATTAGAAGCAGGTGGATTTATAAGCGTGTGCATCTGAGTTTTTGCTCTTTTTTTTTTTTTAAATTTAAACCACCGGTATTCGAATTTAAATTTACTGGATTCCTACTATTTTGAATCAAATCGGGTTAGCATATTATAAGAGTAAAAAATTTTTAATATTATTTTTTATTATTTATAAAATTTAAATTTAAAATTTTATTTAAAAAAAATAAATGTCGAATGACTTAAATAAACCAAGCGATACTCACTTCTAATTACTGAATGAGTAATTTTAACAATTAGTAATGGAATTGAGGTAAGTGACATAACATTTATTTATTTATTTTCTAATGGAGAAGTGTAAGTTAAATTTGCTTGGTTGTGATGTTAAACCATGTCATTTCCCCTGTTATTTGGCTGCTTTTTTTCTTGTCCTTATATACATATTTTCTTTTTTGCTTTTTGTTTTATGAGCTTCAATTATGGGTTTCAATTAGTATGTTCCAATTATTCTTGTAAATAAAATAATAAAATTGAAAAAAATTAAAACCCTAATGACAAACATTGCAATTATTGAACGATTTGGCCAGGGTCATATCGCTGGGTCTACAGGCAGCATTGATAGGATGTAGCGAGTTGACTATCTGTAATATCATTGAGCAGGCTTTCATTTTCTTTTAGCAAATAATAAAAAAAAAAAGCCCATATTATAATTTTTAATCAATAAGAAAAAGAATGGCTCATATATATTGGGTAGATTGAATTGTTGGTATTTTTGTTTTATATAAATATATTTGTTGAAGGTGATTCATTTCCCTCTCTATGTTCTTTGTTTCTTATACGCCGTTAGGCTTGCACCTGCCTTCTCGTGCAATCTTATGTGGGATGTCGTAACTTCTCCTTCCACCTGTAACATGTATTTCCTTCTCTAAGTTGAATAATTTTAGTATAAAAATCATTTAATCGCATTTCTTGTGAAATCATTAAAATAGTTCAATAACTTAGATAGTTGTTAGTATAGTTATACAATTTAATTTTATAATAATGCATAATTAAATAATAGTACAAAAATTTAGATTAACATGCACTAAAACACCCTAATTTTTCTCATCTCTTGTAATGTTTAGTTATCTGTTCACTTAAAGCAACTTATTTTAGAGTATAATAGTGGGACAACAATCACACGTCCTATATGATTAGAGTAATTATTCTTGAAGACGGGTTAGTGTCAATAAATGACAGCCACACATTTGTATAGCCGATAATTATATTTGTTGATTGAAAGATAAGCAACGGGCTCTAGCACATTGCAACCTTGTCTTTAGTACTGACATTAAATGATTATAGAGTTGAAAATGAGTTAGCAATTACCCATGAAAAATAATGATAACAATAAGGAAGAATTTGGCTCTTTAAAAGCTCTGCTCTCTATTATTTATTTTCTATGTATATGTTCCAACCAACATATTAATTATGTATGTGCTTTAAATATTAAAGAAGGTTTTTTTTTTCGGTTTGAAAAGATTATTTAAATTCAGATTAAAAAAAGAGAAAAGATTCTTTACATTAAGAAAGTTAAAATATACTCCCTCCATTTTAAGATATCTATTAATTTGATTAAAATGGTATATTTAAAAATTAATATATTTAAATATAGATATATTAATTTTTAAATATATCATTTTAATTAAAATAATAAATATATTAAAATAAATGGAGTATTATTTATTTTTAAATAATTTAATAAGTTATAATTATAATATATTTTATTAATTTTGCGGTAAATACATATTTACTTTTCTCCGTTTAAAAGCACGTTATTTCAGAGTAATCTTATTTATAATTTGAGATAACCAGGCTTTTACCCTCAAGGACCAACAAAATGTATTTTTTATATGAAATGCCGATTTTAGCAATTTAATGATATAAAGGATATTTGGCGTATGCATGGACCGGTCGATTGGATAACTAGTAAAGACAGAATGAAAATTGGATCAGCACTATTCTATTGATTTTTAGCATTTTTAATAAGAATTATAATTTCTTATTTTCAGCATGAGTAAAATTATCATAGATATCAAGTTATTGTAAAATTAAAGAAAAAAAAAAGTATATATTGTCACAAAAAGAAGTATTTTGAGCATGAATTGTAATTTCTATTTTTTAGGGTCTTATTCGCCGGAAATGTGGCTTTCCCCATTTTTTTTTCTTCCTTTCCCCATTTTTTTGTCCCGATGGCCTTATTTGCCAGAAATAGTTTCTCCCACCTTTTTTTCCTCTCCTGGAAGCTTGTCCGCTAGAATTGCATCCCACTTGCTTCGTTTTTTTTTTGGCCAAATCGGCCGAAAAGGCCATTCATGAGTTTTAATTTTTTTTAAATAATTTTCCTAGTGGATTATTTACCTCAAATTTGTTCGCTGCAAAATTTGTCGTAAATTTTCAAAGGATAGAGTATGCTGAAAATTTTTCGTTGCTAACTCACATTTTTCGTGTAACAGTAAATAAAGGTTTGACCTAAGCATTTTTTTCACTTGTGTATCAAAAAGTCAATGTTATGCGTTAACAATGTGAGTGTATTGAGCAGAGTGAATATGCATCATACATAAGCGTGTTTTACTATGCACCACTTTAAGAATGGTACACCATGCACCTGAATGATCCAATAGTAAAAATCGATAATGTATAAGTGCTTTGATTAATTATGATACACTAGAGTAATGCCTCTTTCTTCCTATGTCTGCAACATTCACAACGACGGCAAACTCGAGGCTTCCTTCACCTCGTGCTCTCCATCCCCCGCCAACGTCATAGCCGCACTACTCCCTTACCGGCGCCATCGCCATCCCAACCTTGGCACACTCCAGCTCCAATTCCACATGACGCTTCCACGAACTGCACTTTGTGTATGATGGTTATGTATATTTGCCATCGAAGTTTGTGTATAGCTTGATCTCCTTCCTACGCTGCTCAATCTCCTATGTAATAGAGAGAATGTGGTGGAAGTGCTACCGGAAAACCTTGCGCTTGTCTTTCGCCGTGGAATTGGAGTCTCCTCCATTTTGTGGTGTCGTTGGCCTTGGTCTAGGAGAGCTTGGCGCCAAGGAAGCTGTTGTGAACAATTTAGTTGGCGTTGAGGTGGAGGTAGATGTCAGAGGGCTTGGGGCCGGAGAAGAGGTTAGTGAAATCGGAGTCTTGGACAGGAGGAAAGGAATCGAGGTATGTGAGGATTTTCCAGTAAAGTTGATTTTCCAGGAAATGGTGGTTATAGAGTGGGACCTTGAAGGATTGGTGGATGTGGAGGTGGTCTTTGAAGGAGTGCCACCATTTCTTCAGGATTTGGAGTGCAGAGGTTTTGTGGAAGAAGCAAGGGATGAGAAACGTGGAACGAACAGTAAAGTGCGGAGGTTTTATTATGGGCCCGTTTGGTATGCTCGTTAGTATAAGGCCTGATAGGATAAGGACTGATAGTATAAGGCCTGATAAAAATTTAATCCTATACAGTGTTTGGTATGTCACTGTATAAGATATTGTATTATATAAAATATAACCAGAAGAAAAGATTATAATAAATATAATTTTTAAATAGTTATTATAATTATTTAAGCTATTTTTTATTATATATAAAAATAATTTTATATTAAAAATTATTTATTTATTTATTTTTAATATTTTTTTATAAATATAAAAAATATAAGAGAGAGAGAGAGAGAGAGTGAGTGAGTGAAATAGATATGGGATTTTTATACATCAAAATCTAAATAGGCTTAATATCACATTCCTATATTTGGTTGTATTTTTTATTATATATAATTAAATTTATATTAAATATTATTATTTATATATGTTAATAATAAATTTTTATTCTTATATTTTTATTTCAGTTTGAATAGTTATTTTATAATTATTTTTAAAAAATATGTATTTATTATTAAATAATATTATTTTTATTTATATATTTTAATTTTTTATTATTTATTTAATAATTAATTTTTTTAATAAAATATATTAAAAAATAAAAAAATCCTTATATATTAAAAGCTAATCAAGTCTAATACGGTCTCCATAAGTCGTATTAAGTTATCCATCATTATAACGTATAAGGGAGGTTTGATGGATAAACTTATATAATACGTTGACTGCACCAAATAACGGATAAGATTATAACGTATTATATTACCTTATCCTATCATGCCTAATACAGCATGCCAAACACCTCTTATGTATCATCACTGTTGGTTGTACCAATATACCATCCAAATCTAATCTATTAGATTTGAGGTGCATTATGCACCATCTTTAATAAGGTGCATAATGGATGGAGCCTCATATTAAATACATGAGTCAATATATGTTTGCTTTAAATATAAAATTTAATTTTTATTAAAGAAATAAATAGTAGTTATTGAGGTAACGACAATAAACGAAGAGTGCATTAATTAATTGAACATTTATATGCAATGAAATGCTCAAGCGCATACGAATTCCAAGTCAACCACCTTTAAATTTATTTACTATTTCTGGCAATGTTAAATTTAATATAAAACATCATTTTTTGAATATCAATAATGGATATGACTCTCTTGTGTGTGCATATGCCCGCAAGTGTGCGTGTTTCATCCAAACTATGACTACCTTGTGAGCGTGCTTGTATGCGTGTGAGTGTGTGTACATGTGTGTGCATGTTTGTATTCATGTGTATTGTGTATGTGTATATAAGTATGAGTGTATCTAGATGCAAGCTTGGAATAAGTGTTTCCTTTATTTATAATTTGAGTAATTACTTATAATTAGATGCAAAGATGCATTACATCTACGCCAACAATTACTATTAACAATTAGAATGTAAATTGTAAAGAAAAATAGACTTTTGAAATGAGATAAAAACAGTCATGAAACTTGAAGGACGTAAATAAAGGTTTGAACTTGACCGAAAAATAATGCTACACCAAGGATGTCGTCAAAAGCTTAGAAAACATTAAATACAATGCGTTTAAACAAAAAATATTGTCTCTCTTTATTTATTGCCACCACCCTTTTTTTTTTTTTTTTTACTTGTATATTAAAAAGTCAATTTAAGCGTTAACACTGTGAGATTATTAAGTAGGGTGAATATGTACCATATTAAATACATGCGTCAATATTGTGTTTGCATTAAATATAAAATTTAATCTTTGTTGAAGAAATAAATAGCAGTTATTGAGCTAACGGCAATAAACGCACAATGGATTAATTGAATATTTATGTACAATAAAATACTCAAGCGCATATGAATTCCAAGTTTACCATCTATAAATTTTTTTAATATTTTTGACAATGTAAAATGTAATATAAAACAAGATTCATTCGAATATTAATATAACATCTCGTGTCTCTACTGAGAAGTCAATGGTATATGTTAACTCTGAGAGAATTTTTTTTAATCTAAATCATTATTAGTTGGGGTTCATTAGAGTTCAATTAATCTTGTTTAGAATTTAGAATTTAAAGTTTAGGATTTATTATAGGGTATGGTCTTCTAACATTAGTTTTTTTATCCATAAGATTTAAATCTGCAATTTTGATTAAGAATAACAAATGAGGAATTATTTAAACCAACCAAACAACAATAACGAGAGAATATTAAGTATGGTGAAAATGTACAATATTGACTGCATGAGTGCTTTAAATAAATTTTATTTTTTTAAGGAATAAATAACATTTACTGAGCTAACAGCAATAAGTGTAGAGTATATATATATATATATATATATATATATATATATATATTTTAGTTTTTAAAATATTTCTACTCTTAGGTTTGTAATAAAGAGGTCCTTCCAATAATTCTGTTCTTTAGGATTTAAAGTTTAGTCTTGTTTTTAGGATTGTAACTCGCTTACTTTTATATTAAATTCTTGTTAATAAAGTGTATTAATTGAGTATTTTTATTTATTTATAAATCATGCAACCTAAATTAAAGTATTGTGGATCAACTGGTCGAACTAGAAAATAAAAATAAAAATAAAAAAATTAAAAGAATTATATGAAAGCTATTCTTATTTTCAATGAACATATCTTAATTATAGTATATAAAATATTGTTTCTAAAATTTTTGCAACATAACTAAACACAAACCGTTTTTGAACTAATATGTAAAAATTAAAATGAGAAGCATATTAAAATGAAGTAACGCACATTGCATGATGCATAATAAAAAATTTTCAAATAATTTAATAAAAATTAGTGCTACCTACATATATATATATATATATATACACTAATACCTATATCACCTTTCATGTGTATAGGTTTTATAATGTAATCATAATTGCATTCATCTTAATTTTTTTTATACTTATATATAATGATTTTGTTTGAAAAATGTGAAAATAAAATATGTATATTATGTAGCTAGCATTTTTCTTTCAATAGATTATCTGACACCTTTTTTTCTAAGAAAATTTCCTGAATTGCTCCCGTGTTTGAAATAAATATTATATGTCGTGACTTTTTTAGCGATTAATTTAGATGTATATTTGGTATAAAAAAGTTTTGATTGGTATCAAATTATATACTAATAAATGTACGTGAGATTTTTAATATAGTAGATATAAAAATTAAATATTTTTTATAATATGATAATATATAATTTAATATTTATATAAAATATTTTTATATTTATAATATATTAAAATTATTATTTTTTATTATTATCTAATTTATATCCTGACTCGTGAGTTTCAATGCAACGTTTGCCTACACGCACGCCATCCCATGATTAAACCTTTGCTGCTTTGTCATTTTGTCTTCTTACGTCGCTCCAAAATAAAAATATTCTCGCTCTTTATTCAGTGCCCGCTATCCTACTTTCTTTTTTACCGTGTTCGTAAAGCATCCTATCATTCCTGTTATCTTTTTCCTTTTGATTAATTATTAGAATTTAATTTAAATAAGTTGGTAGTATAAAATAATTTTATATTATTAATTAATAAAATAATAAAAAATATTAATTTATATAAATAATTATTTATTATAATAAAATATTTATTATAATTTTTTTTATTTTGATTGATTGATAATATAAAATTATTTTATATTATCAATATATATCAATTAATATTATTTTTTTATTTTTTATTTTTTACTTTATAATAGTTTGATGAACACACATCAAAGACGGAAATTCTTAAACTCTGCCAGAATAATTTGATTCATTTTTTTTTATTTTATATAATTAGTAAAATCCACATTAATTTAATGGTGAAAATTTTCTTAAAAAGATTTGAGAATGTGAGATTTTTTCAAACCAAATAATATTAAGAAAACTCGCGCGGGTCGCCACGTGAACTCATGACACGTGTCGCCTGATTTGAATGCTCTATTGAGTTTTTTTATTGTAATATGCTCAAACCATGGAGGGCATTATGGTCCGAACACAAAAGGGCAACACCTAGTTTCACGATACGGTTTCAGGACATGTTTCTCTTGTCGGGGCTAATCGAGCATACACTCCATGCGACGCCGTTTTGTAGCCACATCCCGTTTCAATGTCCGTAATGCCGACGAAGGTACCATTGGCTCTCTATGAAACAAATTGAGGAGAGAATAAAAATTTAAAAAATATATTCTGCTTTTCGCTTTCTTTTTTGCACGTAATATACATTGAGACTAAAATATCTTTTATTAAAATTGTCAAGAAAAATAAAAATTATATTTTTTTTATTTTATTTTTACCAAAATGCCCAGTTCTTTTTTTTTTTTTTTTCCCACCAAGTGTTTGGTTGCATGCAGCTCCTTTTTGTTGAAATTACAGAATCTGCCACAGCCTTCGAGCTTTCCTTTCAGCTAGATGTGAGGGTCATTTTGTCTTGTTGTTTAAATAGTGAGATGATTCATTATGAGTCAAGTGGCTGATGATGTTTTTGTTTAGAGGAACAGAGCATCCTTAACCAAAGGGTTTAGAAAAGAGAAAAGTGAAAATGAAAAAGAAAAGGAAAAGGCAAACGTCCTGCATCCCCAATAATAATTTTTGTAAGAAGAAGAAAAGAAAAAGAAAAAACCTCAATGATTTTACTGTGAAAGCTGACCCTTCCCGTCCTTCACTGCAAACTTGTCAAATTAAGATGGGTTACAGTCAATGGGCTCAGAATTGCAGGCCATACCAATTTCGTGCTAAGAATTTTACCCTCCGGGTCAACTCGGCACTGACCGAGTCATCATTTTCCCCACCCCCCCCCCCCCTTTTAAAACCTTCTGATACAAGCAAAATGACTCAACTGACTCGGGTCCCCCTTTTGGTGGAGTCAAAATCAAATTCCCAAAGATTGAAATAAAAAATATAAAAAAAATACCATTACTAATGTAGCCTAGGGTCGTAGTAATAAGTAATAGTAGCAATATAAACCGTAGGGTCATAATAATTCCAATAGAACAAGGGACGAGGCCAAAGAGGTGGAATAGGGGCATATTTATTATTCACATCTAACCTCAAGTAGGGTCAAGAACTTAACCATGGATTAGAACTAGGGTTAAAAAGCAAGTGGTTAAGAAGCACAACCACATAACCCAGATTTTTATTATCAACAGTCCTCGCTCTCATCAGAGAAGAAACAGCACCATCATCAACACCACCACCGAGAACCTCTTTCCTCCGCCACCTTCTCTTCAGCCACCAAGGTAACCTTTTTCTTTTTAGGTCTCTCTTTCCCTTTTCACTTCCTCTTCTTCAGAGCCCAAAATCACCTCATAATTCCCAAACACACACATATAGAACAGTAGCATCATCAGCGCCATCAGTGGAGGTTCAAAGTTCAATATACCTCAATTCATGGAGTGTGATATCTCTAACCTGCACAAAAATCTAACCCTAGCGTCACTAGCAGCAAACCCATAAAAAAGCTTAACCTTTTTCTTTTATATATATATTTTTTTATAATTTCCCTTTTTCATTTTTGTCATTCTTGTTATTACCACCCTAGATGTTTGAGCCATGGACATAACACAAACAACAATCACCAACGCCGCCACAACTCCAACAAAATCATCCCCAGAAGAACATGAAATTGAAACACCGACGAGGATCCAAAACACCACCACCACCACAGCCCCAAAGCCCTTAACTTTCTCAAACGGGGTACTAAAACGCCACCACCCTCACCACCACCATGTCGCCGCCGTCAACCACCACCAAGTAACGGCGGCGGTGATATACAAGGAATGCCTGAAGAACCACGCCGCCGCGTTAGGCGGCCACGCGCTGGACGGCTGCGGGGAGTTCATGCCGGCGCCCACCGCCACGGCCGCCGACCCGACATCCATCAAGTGTGCCGCCTGCGGCTGCCACCGCAACTTCCACCGCCGCGAACCGGAGGACCCGCTTATCTCCGCCGCCATCGAGTTCCATTCCCAGAACCGCCACCATCCTCCGCCGCCGCCTCATTCGCACCGGAGCCCCAACTCGGCGTCTCCGCCGCCGATCTCGTCGTCCTACTACCACCACCCGTCCGCCCCTCGCATGCTCCTCGCACTCTCCGGCGCCGGAATTCCGGCTCCGCCGGAGAGCACCGCCGCCCCCATCGCCGCCGCAGCATCCCCTAGGAAGCGGTTTAGGACGAAGTTCAGCCAGGAGCAGAAGGAGAAGATGCAAAAGTTCGCGGAGCGTGTTGGGTGGAAGATGCAGAAGAGGGATGAGGATTTGGTTCAGGAGTTTTGCAGCGAGGTTGGGGTTGATCGAGGGGTGCTCAAGGTTTGGATGCACAACAACAAGAACACTTTCGCGAAGAGGGAGAGTAATAATAATCATGGTAGTGCAAATGGTGATGTTGGCGTTGGTGGTAGCAGGAGCATTATGGAGGAAGATCCTAACAACAATGGTAACAACAACGATGATGGTGGTGTTAATGGTGGCAACGATGCTGGTGCTAATGTTGGTGCTAATGGGTCTTCTTCTTCTTCTTGATCGTTCGTGGCAGAAAGGAAACAAAAGAGAGATAGAGAGAGAGAGAACATTAAATAATATATTAGAGGTAGATTGAGGACATGTGACCGGTTAATTAATTAGTAGTTTCTTCTTTTTTGTTTTGGTTATTAATTGTTTAGTTTTATATATTATTAATGAGATTATGATCACCTTGCTTTAACATTTTATTTTCTGGTTTCAAAGCTTCCTTCTTCTTGTTTTGCTGCTGCTTTGTTTAAAATGGTTCTATTTATAATTAATTAGTATTGAACTATTGCTTGGTCTGTTAATCCTTCTCACTCCTTCTTGGTTTCATGTATGTGTGGTCTGTTTTTGACTCTCTTGGCTTGATTTCTCTCCTTGCTCGGTTTTTGGATTTGGGTTTTGCTTGAAGGTGGTGTGAACAGTGGAACTTGGCAATGTCATTATTTGGTGTTTTGTCTTTCTTTGAGTTTAAGGAGATGGGAAAATTAAAGCGTTCTGTGATTTCTCTCTTTCTCCCCCGTTAGACATGGAATAATGATTTTTCTCTTCATTTCTTGTGTTGTGTCCGAGAGAAAGAGGCAGAAAGGGTTGCTATTTTGAAGGCTTTTGTGCAAGGTGGTGAATTGCTGGGGGTTACTCTATTCCTATGGTCCCGTGCAGCTTTGCGTTTGTAATCTTATATTCTATCGTGCAGCTGTGCGTTTGTAATCTTATATTCTATGTACAAAATTCACCGAGGTATGAACAAATCATATTCTATTATGGAGTCTATCAAGCTTTAAGCTTTTCGTAATCTGAGTATAGATGCATATTTGATAAGATTATGGTTTAGAGAAAAGTAATATATTTTAGAGGTGATGAGATGATATCGTTTGGTGAATCCAAATAATGCTTGTATATTATACTTTTAATTATTCTCTCTAGAGTCTAGACAAGCATGCATTACTCTTGTGGCCTATTTGTGGAGAATGCATGGGAGGCCTTGTTTGTTTGCCTATCATCCGTATCCTAATCCCAATTTTTTAACATGATCTCACGTAAAAGTGTAATGTAAGTGATTATAGTATCATATTATCCAATTGATTGTGTTCTTTGGGAAATGGTTGTGGGAACTTTCCTTTTAAGGCAGTTTATCTCTTTCTTAGTCTAGAATCTTTGGTTTTATATTTATAGAATTGATTTAAAGGAAAAGTGATTTATATTAGATAATTTTTTTAGAAGGGATTATAATAAAACATAAAAAATATATATTTTTAAAATCAATTTTACATACAAAAATTAATTTTTATCTTTTAAAATTAAATAAAATTAAAATTAGTAAAATCAATTTTGAGAAATTAAAATCATATTTAAATCTCCAACTTTTCATCCCAACATGCTATTAGAAAATAAAAAAGACATTTTACCAAAATATTGAAATAATAAAAATGATGACAAGCGAGAGAGAGAGAGAAATAGTACATGTACTGTCTTGTCTTCCACACTTATTAACGTTATGGGTGTGTTTTTGTTTTCCATCACTCACATTATTTTTTGATTTATTTGTTTTTTTGTGCCCACCTCATGGGTTTGGTTTTGTTTTTTGATGAAGTCAGTAATCCTGTTTTGGTGGCGGTGGGGCCCCCTGAACCTGTGGGGCTGCCGTAAATCAGCAAGGTATGGGCTGGTGCTTGGCCCCTTAAGAACAGAGAGATTGGTGCAAAATATGAAGTATTTTTGTCAATTATTCCCACTAAATACAACAGTAACCCACTGTAGGAAGAATTGGTTTGTTTCGCATCTTTGAATTCATGTGCAATGCACGTAATAGTATGTGTTGGAAAGTGATTTTGGAGCGCATCTGAGCCTGTTATTGACGGCAAAAACTGTTGAATAATTTGGCTCCGATTTGGTCGTACTGAGGAGCATTGGGCATGAACTTCAGTTAGCTAGTTGGGTTTCGTTATCACAATTCAGGAACATATATGATACTGGCTTGAATCCGTTGAACAAAGTATGCAATTTGGAATTTGCTATTTATTTTCTTGATCCGAGTTTGAACGGTACCATGGTTTCCAATTGAGGCGTGCAATTGCAAGTAAGCAATAAGGTCGTTTTGGAGGTCTCTATAATTGCACAACGGTTATAATTAGTTGATTTTTTTTTTTTTTGGCAGTAATTATTCATAATTGTACAACAATAAAGCAAGTGTAATCACAAAACTAAATACACCAAGAGGGATTAAATTTTTATGTGTTGGGCCTGAATTAAGAAACTTGGTCCCACTGGTTTGTAAATCGTGAATATCTTATCACTAATAATAAAATAAAATATTAATAATCCAAAGGAAAACAAACGCTACTTTGGTTTTCTCAGATTTGCTTGGTTTAAACTATAACACATGAGGGAGATAAAATACCTAAGCCGGACAAATATTAGAAAGCATCTTTAACGCAATAAACCCAATTTGCCAAAAGAAAAATGAAATACAATAAATTAAAGAATTACTTTTTGCCAAAAATAATGATAATAAAAAAGAAATGGCTTGTTTGAGTTTGATATGTTCTACATAAGAAATCATTTCTAAGTTTGTGTTTAATAAATTAAGTTGTCGAAATAGTTAATTTTAGGCAATAGTCTTATCGTCCTCCGTCTAGATCTGCATAATTAGATGCTTGTATATGAAGCTAACTTAACACAATCATGAGAGCTGAACTTAGCTTATAAGTCTGTCAGTAAGGGAGAAATAGTAGTAAGAATCAGTAATAAAATCAAATGAGAAATCGTTTTTATTCCTTATATATATATATATATATATATATATATATATATATAATTGTTAATTAAATGATAAAAAGAATAAATATATAAAGTAATGAGTATATATAATATATTATTAGCAATGTGTGTATGTACGAGACAGCTAAATGATCAAATAGATAATTATTAGATAAAAATATGATAATAATCATCTTATATTTCTACCTTGACGGTGCAAAAACTCTTTCCTACTCTTGTCTTAATCGATCGTTTAAGTATTCGTAGAAAGGTGGGCATTTCCATCTGGGTCAATAAAAACAATTAACATTCCCCTTGAACTAAATTCTTAAAACATTCCCTTTGAACCAAATTTTAAAACCTGTCAATTCAGGGCAAATTATTTTGTATATAATTGTGGAGCTTAATTTGTCCATCATGTCCGAAATCCGCATATTGAGACATCCTTATCATAAGATTATTCTGTCCTTTTTGCTTTTGGTTGAGGATTAAGAAGATAATGCATATGTGGTGCAGTGCACTTATCTTAATAATACAATGTTGCTTAATATGGGAGTAAACTTATCTTGAGGTCAACAAAGTAAACCTAAGGCTAACACCCTACGAGGTGAGTTGATAGGCTACTTTCTGTCAATACCTAAAAAATTACTCTGTGTCCAGATGATGTGACCTTCTAATTCCTAAATTACATGATTAGATGGATAAACTTTGTTCTTCTAACTTAAGCCATACATATTCTAAGCTTAATATGGATCATCGATAATCTACTCGCTTTTTGGTCCTGTTCTATTCCAACTTACTTGCACGTGCCCACACAGTGATCTTTTTCAATTTTGAAACATTCACATTTCTTAGCTAAATTTGCGTAGTTAGGCACGAAACTGAAACCACAAATCAAATCAGACTTGCTATTGGAGTAATGTGACACATTTAAAATTAATTTTAAAAAATATTTTAGATGATATATATATAAAGAGATGTGACTTTGTCGTACAATTAAACAGTGCTAACGACACACTGCACAGTAAAAGTCAACCCGAATTTATATCTAGTAATTTTCTTTTGATAATAAATTTAAGTAATTTAAAACTAAACATGAATATTCATGACGGTATTCATTATTTCTTGAGAAATACCTACATAAATAACAAAACATGTCATAATATTATTGAATTCTCTTACTTTTATTTCTGTTTCTCTTTTATCACTCTTTTCAATTTTACAAAATTTTCTCGTAAAAGCTCACCTGTTCACGTAATTGGACTTTTGCAGCGTGCGTGTCTCAAGCGGTCAGTTGGACGCACATATAACTTTGGTAAGCCCTTAGCAGAAAAGGTATTTGCCCACCCAAAAAAAACAAAAAAAAAAACCTTCTGTAAGCAAATTCGAGCAAATTTCTATCACGAATTTATTTGATCGGATTTAGGGATAAATATTAAGTTAAAAAATTAAAAAAATAAATAACCTACATCCTTGAAATCTATTAAAATTTTAATTTATTCAAATTTTGACAACAATTGACACCCCATTCCATCTGAACTTAAGTTAAGTGGGATAAATGAGAATATTTTAATAAAATATTCCCATTTAGCAATAGTTATCCTAAACAATCGTCGTTTCTTTATCCATTGGATCTCCATCTTCTTCATTATGCCCATCCCACCCAACCAAAGACACTTTTATCCCTCTTGTTATTCTACTCTTCAAACCCAAACTCGAGTGGATCGAATCCCTATACCTTTTTGTGTTCTACTCTTCTCTTCATCACCTCCACAATCTAATCCTCCACTAAATTGAACCCTAAACCCCTAATATTCCAAACCAATGATTTGACTTGAACCCTATAGCAACATTGAAATCCCTAAATGGAACAACCCATTGTGAGTTCCTTTCACTCTATCCTTAGCATTTTAAGTGCTTGATAGTAGTTGAAGCTAAAGACCCTTCCTGGTAGGTAATAGCATTTGCATTGTTGTAAAGAGGATGGCTACAAGGAACTCAAGAAATATAGGGGACTCTTTCACATGCTCTTCAAGGTTGAGATTTTTCAACAAGAAGTGTTATTGTGGAGTGAAAGCAGCTATAAGATGTTCTAAGTTTGAAGTACATAAAAATTGGCTTTATTGCAATTGTTAGGATAAGTTGTGAAATTTTTTTGAATGGGCATGGCCAATTGGGTTTAATGGGGATCAATTTAAACCGATGAATCTGACAAATAATGGCAGTGTGAATGATGCAAAACGGATGCTATTGGAGCCATCATGAATGAGAGCAGACATTGTTGTGTTGAAGGAAAGTGTCCAAAAATTCAATGTAGTTAATAAGACTATATATGATTTAGGATTGGCAAATGTAGCTCTTTGTTTGTGTGTTCATTTTTTGCTATGTATTAATTTATTAGTAAGTGATTATGAATGTAATGCACATTGTCTTGTAATGAAAAATATAATTTACTAGCCTCTAGTGACTCCCTACTTGTTGATTACTGTTGTCTTGTGTTATGGGAACTGAAATTTGTTATGAATTGAAATGGTTTTGTTAGCTAGCAAAGAGTGCAAATTATGCAGCAAAATGATGTGTAGTATTTTTTGGAATTCCATTAGTTTCTACAATGATTTGTTTCATAATGAATAGAGTAGTTTAATTTTCTAGGTTGATGCTAAAAACATGTTGTAGAAGGAACTGAAAATCCAAAGTCATTTGTGGAATTTGATATACCAAATTAGGGAGTATTTTTTTTTCTCGCTAATTTGAACTAGAAACATCCCATAAATCAAAGAGGATAGCTGCGAAAATAGCAAAAAATAGCAAAAGAATGAATGTGCTTATAAATGTAATCAGTTACTAAATAAAAGCCTCTTATGTCAAAAAGAAATAAAACCATCAATTATAATCAGTTACTAAATTAAAGCCTTGCTAGTAACCGCCCCAGTTAAACCTCCAATCAAATCATTACTTCCTATTTCTATTTTGTTAATTGCCTCCAATATCTCCTATTTAGCAGCAACTAGACCTATTAAATCATCTGCAACCAACTAAGCACAACATAATGAATAAATGATAGTCATTGGCTATAGCATACTAGTTATGCTGGTTCCTAAACCTATGCACATTATCCTGCACATTAACTTGGTTATTTTGGTACCTAAACCTGTGGTAATTGAGGTAATATAGTAATACCACAATAATTCAATAGCAATATTCCAAAAATTAGCAACACCATAATTAAGTCAATTGTAACATGATAACATTATTTGCATTGATTTCAAAGGATTGTGACATATTGTTCATAAGCATATACATACATACATATATATATATGCCAACTTATTTCCATAAGAGCAGCCCCACCCAAAAAATACAAGATAGCCCTTAGCCAATATACAAGTAACCATAATTACTCAAAAAGTATAAAATCCTAGGCATCAAATCCTAATGAAACCAAACAAAAAACAAACTATTCCATAAACCACTAAGCAAAAAATATCACCCTAAAGACTAAATGACTCCTATCCAGTTGATGCCAAGTTTAGTGTTCCACTAGAACTAAACACAATAGTAGAAGAATTAGCAATCCCCATAGGAGTTCCATTTGTAGCAAACATTCTAATTTTATCATTGTTGCATTGGCTTGAATCTCCCAACTCCACAACACCCACATTTGTAGCTTTGGATCGACTTTTCTTACTCTAACTTCTGCGCATATCTTGACCACTTTTATCTTCCTTTTTCCTTTAGACTTAGATGCAGTAGAAGCCTAACCATTTGGAGTTGGAGTTGCACCATTTTCCATTGGTTCTTGAAAAATTATTCGTCTAGTTGCCTAATTGGATTTAAGTTGCAATATTACAAAGTTTCATCGATCAAAATGGTTAAAAACTATAAAATTAATTGTAATGCAACCAGTTTAGTACATATACCTTGGAACTTTTGCTAGTTGACCTTGTAGCAGACTTGGTAGTAGCAATAGAATCTCTTTGGCAGGTCCTTTTATTGTGTCTAAACTATTTACATTTGTCACATCTAACTGTTGTAGACCTCCTAGTAATTCTAGCATCTGAAGGTCCTTCACCAAGCTCCCTTCTTCTATTTTTCCTTGGCCTTCTCAAAATAGGTGGAAGGATAACAACCTCTGGGTTCTCATGGATATCCACCATGCTAAGGTCCAGAATAGGATGAATGATGTCACCATAGGTTAATTGGTAACGACTCTTATTGCAATGTTGGTCAGAAAATTCTTCCAACTGTAATATCAAATAAGATATATATGACAAAGCATGCTTACATGGTTATCCTACATAAGTAACAACAACTTAGTTAGTTTCTTGCACACAAAAACTTGCTTCATTTATCTTTGGAACAAATTAACACTTACAAGAAATTTCCCAAAATTTGCATTTGCACATTCCTTTTTTCAAATCAACAGGAAACCTTTTGCCATCATCATTCACAACAAACTCCATCTACCCAATAAGGACCAAACTACACCTATTAGTCCTATTTTTCATACACTCAATCCTTTTCAATGCTCTTGGTGTAAGATCACTATCCCACTTACAACCATCATTAATTGTACCTAGAGCGAATCTTGCCCATCATCTTGACAACTAGTGATCTATCAATGTTAAAACTAGTTTACCTTTGAATAGTCCTACCCTCTGGTTCAAACTCTTCATCATGTTATTAGTAATATGGTCTGACTTCACTTGAGCCTTGACCACATGTGTGGAGGAATCTTGTCTAACCATTCAAAGGCACTTTGATCTTCATTCTTTATCATTTGCATTGACTCCTTGAACTCTCAGTTACAATAGCTTTTAGCAGCCTTCCAAAATAAGGACCGAAGCATCATACCGAGGAACTTCTCTTTGAAATTTGCATACAAGTGTCTACAACAACATCTATGTTGAGCACTTAGAAAAACATCATTGATGGCTTGGTCAAGTCCCTACATAAATAACAATTAAAAAAAAAATGCATGCAGAAGTTAAGTTTACATTCCATGTATTATTCATATAACAATTGCATACTAAAATAAAAAGATAATTGAATAAAGATTAAGTTTATACCTTCTTCCTATCAATCATAATCACAAATGGCTTGTCATGTATGGCAACCCTAATCATAAAATCCAATAAATATAGAAAAAAGTCTAACTATCTCTATTTTCCATCTCAACAATGGCAAATAGCACAAGAAAAATGTCATTGTTTCCATCCCTACCCTCTAACTATCTTTAGAGGGTAAGGGGGATGAGAATACAGGGCTAGAGATTCTTATTGCCTTCGTGATTCTGAATGTAGATGATAAGCTTTAAGGGGAAGTGGTGTCAGTAGCTTCTTACATGATGGGTCATTGTGTTAGAAGCTAGTGAAGCAACTTGATAACTACTCGGCAAGTGTACCGAATCGTTTAATTAATAAATTCGGTGAGTTAGTATCGTCCCACGAGGATTGAAGCTACCAAGCAACACTACACTAATCAAATTTCTATTTAGATTGTATCAACTTGTTTGGATTGAAGACAGCTCAAAACTCAAATTTAAAACAAAGCAAAAATTGAAAACTAAATAAATAACAACTTAAAACAAATAAAAGGTGATATCAAGGTTTCAAGACATTAGAGGTTGGGATAGTCTGAATTTTCTTAATCTTGGTTGAATTTCTAAAACACTTGAATTGAAAATCAGATTAATGAAAGGATTTTTAGTGAATTGAACCCAATTTCTTGGTGAATCAATTCTCCTATTTGTGATAAAATATGACAATTCCTTGAGTATATCTCAACACAAATAAATATTAAGCATAGAACTCAATCCCTAGATCACATAAAATTCAAGAAATATTCCTAAACCTTAAAATTCATGTAGTTCATCTTTGGGGCTAATTCATATACAATTTTCCTGAATCATATAAGAACCCTAGTTCGATCATTAATAACAACTCATAATAGCTTGCATATAAACACAAAAGATGAACAATTAATCCAAGAAATCCAACATCAAATATCAAAAATTCAGCTCTAATACATCCATTTCAGACCTAATCCCTTCCTCTAGCTATAGAGTTTAGCAACTCATTCTATGAAAGAACAAAGAAAGGAAAGGTGAAGAAAAACTCATGAAGAACTCAAGAATTGGAGTGATGAATCTTCAATCTCTTCTCTTCCTCTTGTTCCCCAGTTGTTCCAGTTGCTCCAGAGTCTCTCTTCTCTTCTCACCTCACTTTCGTCTCCCTTTTCTATGGTTTCTCCTCTGTTTTTAATTAAAGACAGTGAATAGACACTGAGTTGGGCGTCGCTGGCACTCGAGCACCAGCCTTCAGGCCCCTGAGCTCCAGACCTTCAGAAAACAAATTTTGTCTCAGATGAGCTAGCGCTGGAGAGCCAGGTTTTAGCACTTGAGCGCCAAGTTGCCTGAAAGTTTTTTTTGTTTTTTTTTTCTTTTGCTGTGTTGTGCCACTTGAGCAGTGGGACTATGGTGCACGAGCATCATACATTTAACGAACACTTTGACTATATTAGCTCCAAGAAACTCATATTCTGCAATGCAACCAAAACTCATTCTTAAGCCAGAATAATTCCTCACATAAACTAAAAAACAAATAAAAATCTAAACTTCTAGAAATTCAAACAAAGACACCTATCAAATACTTAAAACAAAGGGATTTTATAATTTAAAAGCTCTTAAAAACTCCACCACTTGATGGAACATCACAACTCCCACAATTTTTAGCTTGTCTTACCATAAGCTAGTGATATAGATTAGACAATGGTTAGCTTTGGCTAAGTGAAATTCACTAACCCATAACCATAGTTGTCAGAAGTTACTCACTAATGATGCAAATTTTGGAGGTGAGGTAGAGTGTTAAATTTTACCAAGATTTGGGTAAAGTGAAATTTTAGCAAACTTCAAAGGGTCGAGGTATTATTTATCTAATTAAAAATTAAAAAGTTTGACAAAATAAATCAAAATACATCTTTTAAAAAATATGTATAAAAGACAAAATTATCTTTTGATTTATTAAAACATACTTTACATTTTTTTTATGATATGAGTAATTTTTAATTTATAAAATTCTAAACTTAATTTTTAATAAAAATAATTAAATTGATTGAATCTACATTGATGAAATATAATTTAAATTAATTAAATCAATTCAATTTAAACTAATATGTAATATACTATTTAAATTAATTTATTTTTTATTCAAAACCAGTTAAAATTAATCACAGCCACCCACATCTCGCTCCCCATGCTTCAGAACACTTGGGCTGACACTTACGAGCGTATTTAAAGATTGGGGCCCACCCAAGCATAAAATTTAATTAAAGCAAAACTTAAGCATTTAAAGAGTGGTTTAATTGGGATGTACTGATAGTATAAAATTTTTTTATACTGTCATCTAATTAAAACCTTTTATTTGTATGACAATTCAAATAGTAAATGGTTATATAAAAAACTTTTATTGATGTGATAATATATAATTGGATATTTATATAAAAAATTTTTACATTAATAATATATCTAAATTAAATCCTTTAAAAAATAAATTGTACAGACCAAAAAAAAAAAGTAATTGTCGGTGCAAAAGTATTTAAGTAGTTGACTTATTTGCGCAACCTTTTATTCATTATTATCATCTAATTATATGCAATGCCCATCAAACCAAGGGTAACTAAGCAACCAAATAAAATCAAAATTCTTTGTATAACAAGTAAATAAAAGCTTTTCACCTTTAAATTCGCCGAACGTATATACATTACGACTCTCCTTTGCGATCAATCCTATCAGCTTTTATTCCAACCGAATCATGAAAGATATTAAAGGTTAAAAATGCTGATATATAGGAGTAATAAAATGATGTGGGGATTCATTAATCGTTCAGCTTAGGATATTGACTTAATAAAATGAATTTATTAAATTTAATTTATATATTAGATTAATAGTGAATTAGACTTGATTTATCAAGATTCATCACTTCAAAAGAGGGAAAAAATTATTTTTTAAAATATAATATGCATTTAAATAAATATATTCAATATCTATATAAAAAATAATTATTTTTTAAATGGATTATAAATGAATCTAATTTTTAATGTTTTTATTAAATCATAAGTAAATTAATAATTTATTTTAGATCCATTGATAATTTTATTTCAATCTAAACTTCATCTCACCTTTTCTGGGGTCTTTTCAATTTCATATCCCAGCCAAACATGTTCTAGGTGTCGTATCTCCCTGATAAGCCTAATTTTCCTTGAGTGTAGTCCCGTCTGGTTAAGATTATGACCCTGTACTAATAGGCTGTGCCGAGTCTAGAATTAGCATTAGAACGTGCCCCATGTGCTACAAGCTTGCTAAAAGAGAGAGAGAAAAATAGAAAGATTAGCATAACTGGTATACTAGACAAAATCACATTTAGACACATGATTTATGTGCTTCTAATCTCAAAACTTTAGGGGATCTAAAAAGTCTGTGTGGGTTAAGTTCCAATATGGCTAGGCAATTTTCATTGGATTCTCAAAGTGGATTGCCTTGCCAATTAGTAGGCTACTTTGTGACATAATGGGCCCTATTCAAGAGAATGCACTATAACATCTAGTGGCTTGGATTCTCTTTAACCTCATCTGTGGAGTTAGGTAAATAATATACGTACCATAGAGTCATTTTCAAGAAAACCCCAACAACTATAAGGGCATGGACAGTTGTTTAGTGGTGCCGATATCTTGATCAGTTAGCACATGTTTGTTGATAACTAGAGCCATTTTATTCTCTTCATCATTAGACAAAGAATCACAAGAGATTTGGTTTATACTATAGCTACCAATTTTAAAATCCTAGGTCATGTTGTGGACTTGTGGTGGTTAATTTATGTATCCCCGTGGGTTATTTTTCATTTCATGTGTCTCTCCCTGCATGTGGAATGGAGGTTGAAGCCCACCCGCATTAATGTTTTACGTAACATCCCATTTGGTTGATGAGAAAAGACACTACAGGGGAAAAGAAGCCACCAGCTTTGCATATATTATCAAAATTCTCATCATTAAGTGAATATGTTACCAGGGACTTTTGAAACTAACATAGTAACATGTTACCTAGTGGGTGTCGATTAAAGAAGTGTTTTTCCTTCCTTTCTTTCTTTCTTTCTTTTTTTTTTTTTTGGAGAAAAAGAAAAGAGGTTTTGTATGATGAGTTGACTTGTTGATTATTTTCTCTAAGTGTAATTTACCCCCAGATCTACGTAGCAAGTAAATTTCTTAATTTTGTTTGCCCTGTCCAAAAAAAAAAAGTAAAACAAAACATATATAATATTAAAAAATTAATAAATAATTAATACAAGTTAGTTCACATAATTTATTTTCTACTTATAACAACCGTATAATTTATTTAAGATCCACTCTTTTATTAATAGAGGATATATACTTTTACTATGAAATTCTGACCTTGGTCTCCTTTCTACCAAAAAAGAAAGAACGCATAAGCAAGGGAACAAATTGCGAAAGGACCAGTTATTGCAAACCAAATAATGGACCACACAATTATTTACAGCATAAAGATTATGGCACTTGCTATATTATGGTGGTCCATTATATTTTTAAGGCCTTATCTCTAACAATCTCCCTCCGTCTTTAATATTCTTGCGTATCAGCTCTTCTTTTCACCTCGTAAATGCTTGAGCTTCGCTCTTTATTAAATGTTGGCCACCCTTGCAAATATTACTGATAAGGATTGGCATAATTCTTCTACTCATTATACAAAGCAGAATATTTTTCACGCATGCAACTTTTGGGTGTGCAGATAATAGAGTGAGAAAAGTTAATCAAATGGACGATGAACTTGGTGAGAAGAAGTGGAGGAAAATAGAAGAAAACTCTAGACAAACCCATTAAAAAGGGCATTGATTTGAGTAGAATCTTTGAGTGTTTTAATTTTTATAAAGGAATATCTTTGACCACATAACGAATCCAATCTTAAATAAAAGACTTAGTTGTTGTTAATTATGACATACATATTTAGCCTTAACAAAGGTTCTTATTTTATTTAAATATGTAAGGAAGAAAAAATGGAAGAAGTCAACTAAGTTGAGTGAAACCATTGGTTTGATTTTTTTTTTTTTTTTAAATATAACTTGTTGGTTTCGTTTTTGAAAAATCACATGATTTGCTTCAAAATTTATGATTGCAATTTTGAGTTATATACATTATTCTGTTCAAATATATCGAGTGGTTGTGGGGAAATCTACTGAGTGAATATCCTTAAGTCACTTATTTATATGAACTTAAGCTTGTTCTTATTCGGAATTTGAAACATGACATTGCCGTCGTAACCGGTATGATATGAAGCTAATATAAATATATACAGAGTATTATTTTATCACCAAATATAAGAATAGTTAATTTGCAATCTAAGTTAACAAACTAATTAACTACAACCAGCAAAGTGACAATGTTGAAATGTTATCATATAGGAGTACTTCTTGTACGGGCTTAACATACTCAAGGATCAATCTGAATTTAAACAATTTTTTTTTAAAGTTTAAAGTGAATTTGGTTAAAATTAAACAATATTTTTTATGATGTAATCATTTTTAAAACTTTGGTTTAGAAAAACTATTCTATTTAGTTTATAAAAAAATATTTAATTTTAATATACTGTTAATAAAAGATTTTGTTTATACAGATATATAATCATATATTATTGTTGTAATAATTACTTCAAAAATCACATTTACAATGTTATTGTAGAAATTCATTTCTTTCTACTTCTTTCACCCTAGCTACTAGCTACTGGAAGTTCCTTTTCCCTTCCACCTCTAGTAGTTGGTGCCACTTTTTGTTAGAGTTCCAGCATCAAGTTTCAACTGAATTTCTGAAAGTTTTTCTATTTCAAGTTGAATCTATATGACACGAGTACATGACACAACAATCTCTCTTATCTTCATACTTTGAAAATGTCGTCACTTAAGATTATAGAGAGACTCCAACCGAAAGACTAGTCTAATATTGACTAGAAGAATTTCACCATTTAAGTACCACAAGTTGAACTTTCTTATTTGTTTAATGTGTCTCATAAACATTGCCATATTGACTTAGTGGTAATCCTTTTTCTATTTGCAATTTCATTTATTTATCAATATTCGGTACAATACTCTTACTATTAGATCTTATTTTAGCTTATAAGTAAGCCTTTTATAGCCTAACTCTCAATGAAAAACACTAATTGCTATGACTTAAACTCATGAGAAGAGTCCAATCAAAAGATTAGTGTGTTCAGTAGGAGAGCAACATAGCTAAGCTACTAAATTGAATTTCATGCTATATGTAAAACGTATACCGGCACGTTACACATTGATTAGGGCTTTTGCAAGACAGGGTGGAGGAAAAATAAACCATTAATTTGGGTAAAATCGGTCCTCCAATTGGGAACTTTACTTTTTGAATATGATCTACCTTTTTTTTTTCCTAATCCAAAGAAGCTTCACTGCAACAAATGGAAGTCTTTAGAACTTCAAGGAAAAAGTAATTATGAGAAACGTCTGCTACATATAACCGGCTTGAGCATCATAGCAAGAAGTCCAAGAGAAAAGAGAATCATATCTAACAGTAGAATATAACTATTGAAAACAATTAAGATGAATGTATTTTTGATATAGGTGTTTTTAAGATACATGTTGGACTATCTAAATATATCCATCGTAAAAAGTATTTCTTAAAGTATTTATTTTGAGTTTTAATTTATTTTGTCAACATTATCTTGAGTTACATAACGATAGCTTCTCCTTCCTTTTTTTTTTTTTTTGGTAAACACAACCATAAATTGGAGCAACCTTTTGCTTTGGTCAACAAATTGGAAACTGTTACAGTGGACCAGAACTGATGACTGGCCCGTTTGGGCTTGCATGTTAATAAGTTTAAACTACCAAATGGTAATCCATTTCAAGAATGGGCTTTATACACGGGGATCCATACCCATGGGATGAAGAAGCTTGGATCGAGAGGCTGTGGCTTGGCCCACATTTCTGAAAATGACAGCAGAGGACAAAATGATGTGATCGAGAAGTTGGCTTAGTGATAGATTCATCCGTCTCTCACTAATTGTAACTGGGTTTGATATTAGGTAAAATCTGGTTTGTGGTATGTGAACCCTCCCCTCTCTATGCAAGTGTGCATGCATTGACAAAAAATAAAAAAAAATGTTGTGACCACAAGTAACGACCTAATTAATGGGTAATGGCTAGCAAGTAATGATGGGTTATATTATAATTTTATTATAATGAAGAATTTTTTTTAATTATTACCATGCCAAGAAATAAATGTTTTTGAAATAATGGATAAAACGTATGTTTGAAAGTTTCTTTAGTTTTAAATATGTAGTAATACACGTAAAAAAAAAACTATTAATGGTGGATTGACTAATAGGACCAGTTAGTTAATTGCTAAACAAGTAGACTTTTTGGACCTAAACGACCAAAGTCCCCAACCAAGTCTTCTGGGACAGGCCAACCCACTTAACAGATCCACAATAAATTGCAGAAAACGTATTCTGGTGTATAGGGTAGCATATGCTTGGCCCAATAAACAACGTAGAGTGGGCTTCCGAGTTCCTATTTAGTATTTAGAATTTTTTCACTTTTATTTCTTGAATATGAAGATGGGGGCAAAGGGCAGAAAATTTTATCGAAGGAGCTTAAATTTTGGATTAGGGTGAACATAAAGAAAACAGAGGAGTTGTAGGCTGTATGATTGAAATGCTTAGGTCAATAGGGTGGAGGAAATATAGACCAGGCGGCATGTGAAACAAAGAAGAAAAGAGCTCATTGTCTACCCCGACTGAGGAAAACAGAAGTGGCTCCTGTTGTTATTCACATGCTATACTATAGAAAGATTCTTCAGTTGTTAGTCGGCTAACAATGTTAGAATCCCCATAAAAAAAATATTAAAGTTTAACATTGCTTGAGAAAACGATCTAAATAGTTTTTATAAATAATTGGATAACTCCTCTAATGAGTTGATTTTTGGGAGTAGAGTTAAATTCACTTACTTCTAATATGGTATCAAAGTTTATCATATAATTATTATTGGGTGATGTAAGATGTTGGTTTACTTATAGATGTCCAGTTCTACAAACTTTACATTCCAAATATCCAATCTTGGATGTGAGATGGATATGTTAGAGTTTCACATTACTTAAGAATAAGGTCTAGATAGTCTTTATAAATAATTGAGCAACCCTACCCCAAGAATTAGCTTTGATGGTTGAGTTAAGCCCACTTAATTTTGAGGATATGCTTACAAATTTAAGATGTTATTTTAGTTTATATAATTGTTTAACATAAACGATAATACTGTAAAATATAATATTTTAAATAATTAATAAAAATATGAATTTAGCTTTAATATATTGTCATATTAATTTTTTTTATCTAAACATTCAATCATCTATATGCTATTTAAATTGTTTGACTTTTATAATAACTATCTAAAAAGTTATACATATAATTATATGAATTAAGAGATGATATATAATACCAACACTCAACAGAGTGATAAACTTATAATGATGTATAAGATTTGTGGTCGTCTATTGAGTTGTTAATTGATGTAATTTTACTTTGAACAAATTAAATTTATTAAAAAATTTAAAATGCTTTTCAATTAGGTTTATATCATTTGCAGGTTTAACATTGTTTTAGTTGTAATATCAATAGTAACAATTTAAATTGATTTCAAATAATTGACATCAATTGAGCTTAAAATCAACCACACTAATTTAGTACAAAAAAATTATTTTCAATAATTTAAAAGAATTTTCATTAATTTTATTATTTTTTGATTGAACAATATTATACAAAAAAATAGTATTTGCCTTGTAAATAAAATAGGTTGATCTATACGAGAACTTTAAATAAAGTATTTAAATACAAATAGTGATAAATAAAATACTTGAAAAAGAATTTAAATTTTAATAATGATGATGGTCAAAGTCTAATTGAGAATGAACAGAACAATATAAAAAAATTGACAATTTGAATTATATTCGAAAGACATCAATTTTGTAATAGATGTTTGAATATATTATTTAAATATAATGGTAAACAAAATATATTTTAAAAAATAATATTAATGATACAATTGACAAATCCAATAATATTGATGCTCAAAATTTACATTGAGTATGAAAGTCAAAAATAGACATTAAAAAGACAATAACAAAAATGGAATAGGATTAATAAAAAAAAATTTAATGACTCATTAAAAGAGAAATTAAAACCTACAACAAAGTAAAATTATGTATACTGTCTAATAGACCATCAAAATGGGAGGAAAAGCATAACAATAGAGTTACAACTGATTCCATTAATTTTATATAAAAAAAAAACTTTAACGAGCAATATTATATAGAAAAAATATAATTTGACTTGTAATTTAAACACATTAATTAGTTAGAGATTTTTTAATATAATGTTGAAGTATAATGATAAAAAAACTTAAAAAGAATTTTAACATTAATAATACTATTGATAATAGGAAAAAATTGCATTGAGAATGAAGGTCAACGAAAGACATTAAAAAACAATAGTTGAATAAGAATAATTCAAAAGTCTATTGACTCATTAAATTAGAAATTAAATCTACATTAAAATTAAATTATGTGTATTGTCTAAAATAACCGCCAAGCAGGAGGAAAAATGTAAAACAGAGTAATACCATACTCTCTTACTTTTATGTATTCATATTTTGAAAGGAATTTGACTTGTAATTGAAACACATAGACTTGTTAGAGATTTTTGAATAAAACATTTAAATATAATGATAAATCAAATAAGTAAAACAATTTTATAAATATTAATAATACTATTCCAGATCAAATAATAATAATAATATTGACAAATCAAGTAATATTGATGGTCAAATGTTACATTGAGAATGAAGTTCAATGGAAGACATTAAAGCAATAACAAAAGTAGAATAGGAATAATTAAAAAAAAAAAGTAACGACCCATTAAATGAGAAATTAAACTTATATTAAAGCTAAACCATATGTATTGTCTAAAATACCCTTAAAATAGGAGGAAAAACATACTACGGAGTTCCATTGCTTTTATATATAAAAGATCTTATATGAGCAATATTATATAAAAGATTGACATTTGACTTGGAATTTAAACACACTGATTCGTTAGAGATTTTTTAATATAGTATTTAAATATAATGATAAAATTAAAATTTAAAAAGAGTTTTAACATTAATATTAGTATTGACAAAAATTAATTAATGATAAAAAATTACGTTGAGAATAGAGGCCAACAAAAGATACTAAAAACAATACTACTTGTTAATTAAAAAATTTAATGGCTTATGAAATGAGAAATTAGACTTGCATTAAAGCTAAATTATGTGTATTGTCTAAAACAACCTCCAAATGGGAGTGAAAACATAACCCTATAGAGTTATAACATACTCCATTACTTTTATAAATAAATACTTTGAAAGAGAAATATTATATAAAAATTATTATTTAACTTGTAATTGAAAAACATAAATGTCTTAGAGATTTTTGAATCTAATATTTAAATATAGTGATAGATAAAATACTTAATGGAATTTTAACATTAATAATACTATTTATATGAATCATGTAATATTGATGGTCAAAAGTTACATTAAGAATGTAGGTCAAACAGAGACACACTACAGCTTTAGAGAAAATTCCGATTCTATTCCTATATAGAACTTTAGTTGGGAGAGCAAGTCTGATTATATCTGAAAGGGATTAGTCTCTTTCTCTAATAATAGGGGAAGGGGATACCCATAGGAAAATAAAAAAAGTAATAAAGACATTGGAATATAAATAATTATAAAAGTGAATAACTCATTCAATGAGAAATTGAATCGACATTAAAGTTAAATTATGTGTATCATTTAAAACACTCTCAAAATTGGAAGAAAAGCATAATCATGTAGTTACAACATACTCCGGTGCTTTTACATATAAAGATCTTGAATGAGCAATAATATATATAGAAAATTAGCATTTGGTTTGAAATTTAAACAAATTAATTTGTTAGAGATTTTTTTAATATAGTATTTAAATATAATAATAAAAATATTTAAAAAGAAATTTAATATTAATAATACTATTAACAAATCAAGAAATAATAATGGTAAAAAAATACGTTGAGATTGATGATCAATAAAAGACATTAAAAGCAATAATTATAGTTGAATAGGAGCAATTCAAAAAGTTTAATGACTCATTAAATGAGAAATTAAACCTACATTAAATATAATTTATGTGTGTTGTCTAAAACAACTTTCAAATGGGAAGGAAAACATAAATCTATAGGGTTATAATAACATACTCCATTACTTTCAATCTTTCATATATAAATATGTTGAATGAAAAATATTATATAAAAAATTGTTATTTAACTTGAAAATGAAATACAAAGATTTGATAGAGATTTTTTAATATAGTATTTAAATATAATGATAAACAAAATACTTAAAAAATTTTAATGTTAATAATAGTATTAACAATTCAAGTAATAATGATGTCAACAATTGCACAAAAAATAAAGGCCAATAAAACATAATCCTATAGAACTACACTGGACTCCATTACTCTTATATATTAATAATGTTTATGATCAAGTTACATATATGTAAGTTTTGACACACTTGCACATGACTCAATAAATATAATTTTTATTGATCCAATCATTATATTAAAATTATTTACTTTAAGAGAATATTTGGTAGGAGGTTTGAGTTTTTATTTTCGAGAATAGCTTTTCTAGGTATGTGTTTTTTTAGAGCATTTTGTAAATAAATTGAACTCTTGGAAATATTTTGCATATTTCCAAAAATATCCTTAGCTAAGGTGGCGGCTGGCAGTGGCGGGCAGCGATTGGGCGGAGGAGGGAGGCAGCTGACGATGGTCCAGTGGCCAGTGGTGGTCCAGTGGCGGTGACGGTAGAGGGTAAGCAGTGATGGGTGGCAATAAGTGATAATAAGGATAATTTGACTTTTTTTATGAAAAAATATTCCCATCCCATGAAAATATTATAATCCCATATGTGAGATAAAAATATTTTAGTAAAAATATTAACTTAAAATCAATTCTAAAGATATAATATTTTAAAATATATTTTTCCAACTCTTCTACTAAACAAAAAAATATTTTTACATTTATGAGAATATAAAAATATTCCTCTCATACCGAACGCCTCCAAAAGGCCAAACATTGTGCCATATGAACTATGCCTGCGAGTGCAAATATTTTCGTGTAAAATACCTTTCTTTTTTTGTGTTTTTTGTTTTTTGAGGCGGAGTTTTTTTTTTTTTTTTGGAGGCGGAGTTTAAAATTCCTCTCTGGTACAAGCAGCTTTTTCTTATGTGTTAACACATTGTACGACTCAATTAGTTGAAGGCCCATAGAATAATTTAACAGCGACACAAAACCAATCAAGCTAGTCATGTTTTGCCCATCAATCTCCAAGCCCATTTACTCAATGCATATGCATGGGTCCTAATTAAGGGAGAGTTTCACTTACGAATGTAAATTTAGTGTGGGTTTGGATAAAATTCCACCCGAAGACCCAAAAAATATATTCGACCCGATTATACTGACCCAAATAATCCGAATCCCAAGCCTATCCAATCCTTTTTTTTTTGTAAAGATAATATACACTTTGATCCCAAAAAATAATAATTCAACAGATTAATCTCTCAAAGAAACACTATAATCTCTAACGTTAAAATATATTGTAAGAATTTAATTTTTTTATTAACTTTTTCATCTATTAAATGTTATGTTGTATTAGACATAAAATTAATTCAAACACTACATTTTAATAATACATACAATCAAGGCCTAAATTACCAAATAGATGGACTAGTGTGTTATAACGCGATTTTTTTGAAGGATTAATTGTGTGCATTTGATCTTTTAAAAATTAAAGTGTTAAAATAAAAATCCTTTAGAGACTAAAGTATAGATTTATTTATTTTTAGTTTAAATTACTATTATTTGAAATCTATTATTAGACTCCAACTAATTTGACTTAAGTTGGATTGAATCATTAAAGGGATAAAGCTCTCCTAAAGCTATTTTTTTTTTTTTATTTATAAGATTCGAACTCAAAATCTTGCTTATAAAGGGAATAAGTACTAAACTATTTAAAATAACCAAGCATTGGTTGAACCTATCCAATCCTAATGTATTATGCAAAATGATTCTTTCAGTTCAAATTGATTTTCGATAGGGCAAATTACATTAATCTCTCCTAAGGTCTATGATATTACATCTAAATTCTCATAGATTTTTAAGTGGATATCCAACTCCTTTACTTTGTTTAAGAATAGTATAGTAACCTCTCTTGACCCTTATAACAATACAATAACCTCACAAGTTGGAATGCAATTTTGACAACCATTAGTAAAATATAACAAGAGTTAAACAACAAGATAACAATTCAACAAAACAAAAAAAAAACCAAGATAATAATATCTTAAATCCTTGTTATCTAGTTCTTAAATTATCGTATGAAACTTGATTTAAGAATCTAATAATAAGAATGTAAGAAAATGAATCTAAGTTCTTTTTCCTGGTCAAGTCCTGCAAACTGAACCATACTAAACCATACTAGATCTATCTGAACCAAACTAGGCCAAATCGAATCAAACTGAGCTGAACCACCAAATCGAATAAGAATATACTAGACCAAACCGGACCTGACCAGAACAATTCAAACCGGATCAGATCGAAGTAGATCAGATTGGACCAAACCAAAATAAACTTAAGCTTATTTTCCTACATCTTTATTATCTGATTTTTAAATCAAGTCTCATACCATAATTTAGGAATTGGACAACAAAAATTTAAGATATTGTTATCTTTTTTTTCTGGACTGAATTGTTATATTATTTCTTAACTCTATATGTTTTATCAATAGTTGTCAAAATCACGTTACCACTCATGAGGTTATTGTATTGTTCTTTAATAAATTAAGAGAATCGGGTGTTAAGTTAAAATCTAGAAGGATCTAGATGTAATATTGATAGATCTCAAGAGAGATTGTTGTAATTTGCCCTTTTGGTATGATCTTTTTTTTTTTCTTTTAATATTCTCTTGTTAATGGGTTGATTAAGAAATTTGTTTAGTTACGGTGCATTTAGTAGTTAATCCACAATTTATTGCTATCTGTTTGATAAACTTTCCGGAATTACTTTTTGCAATTAATCTAGCAAGGAAAAAAAATTTTAAGTTCTACAGTTAATTTACGATTGTCTAATAGTACATATTATATATTATATACAACACTAGTACCAAAACATTTTGACACACTTTCTCAAAATCGTCATGTGGCGTGATATGATCGAAGACCAATGTTATGGATTCTGTTTGATCTTGGCTTTGCTATTGGTTTAAGTTTTACCTCCTGGAATATGTTGCGCTTATTTAGCTTGTATGTGTTTTGGATCAAATGTCAATCGTCTATTTCTCGTTTCATGTTATTGCGCTGTGATATGCAAATCATTCGTTTCATTGGTAATTACGGGACTCTATATGAGTCTTGTAGAAAATGAATAGAACATGGCAATATTTAAGTCGCTAGGGCTGTGTGTTTTTGAGTGAGGGAAAAAGGATGAGAAGGGAATTAGAAAGGAGGCGATTCTCCATTTTTCTTATCAGATTTCTTTCAAATAAGGGGATGATTCCCTTTTCCTTTTTCTTTCTCCTCAATTCACTACTACTTTACCTCGCAATCCAATCAAATTATATAGAAGTGACTCATGGTGAGGATTTTGAATAATTGAATATGCCATTCATTGCACCTATCTTCCTACAAAAATTGTTATTTGGACATTTTTAGTTGACATCCATTTCAGCTAGAAAACCGTAGAAGGAAAATCTATAGTACAAAAAGAAAAGACTACTTTTTAAGAAAAACTATACACTTGGCGTAATTCTCTTCGTGGAAGTGAATGGCGTTATATTCATGTGCAACGATTATTTTGTAGTCTTAAGTTCACAATACATAAAGACTTAGTTGAAAAAATATGTGAAACGAGTGAAAATTTCTTACCTATCGGTGGTGATTGGTGAGAGACAGCTCTATGTGTGTGTCCCCTCGTCAATTGAATGACTACATATGTTTCTCTAACACATGTTTATTAATTGGTGGAGTACTGGACTATGCAGCTCATCCATACTTTTCATATTGGAAGCTCCACTAACAGCTACTCTTGGATCGACAAGAATGACAATAATAGATAGACAAACAGTTAACGACACTTGCAGAGTGATGTTTGATGAAAACATTGGCAAACAAGGAAAGGAATTTTGAAAATTGAGGGAGCTAATAATGAATTAAGAGCACTAGTTCCGCAAATTCTTTATATATTCCATCTAAGTTTTTTCGGTTTCCATCAACCTAATCAACTCTACACAATCTGATCTGTAAAGTGCCCCTAACAATATCAAACATAGAAAACGATTTCATTAATGTTTGACATTCGTGGATGGCCACTTCAGATTAGTTTCGGCACTTTAATTTTTTTGAGGTTGAATATGTTACATGTCGCTTGGGTTTTGATTCACTAGTGTTCATCAAAAGTGAGAAAAACAGCTTATTTAGTTATGTATTTCTAAACCCCCCCTCCCCTTTTTTTGTTTTGTGTTTTTAACTTATTAGAGATATCTCTCAAATTAGAAATATTATTGTACGTTCAATAATAAATTTTAGACAATTTTTAGCAGTCATAAACTGTTATATATACCAAGTAAATTTTGTGGGGACATTTGTATTACATAACATGAAAGACTAAATATTTAGATAGCATGTATATATAAGTATCTAGAGATATATATAATTAGCTCCACTCAACTTTCATTTATTAATTTTTAAAAATTCAATATACTTGACCTAATTTAGTCTAAATAAATAGTTTTTATAGATTCATATAAAAATATAAAAATGTCATTAATTAGAAGTTTCATAGAAGGCTCCGAAAAAAAAAAAACCCTTCTGATAGTATGTCAAAGAAAGTTAAGAGTATTTGGTTGACCGTAAGCTCAGAACAGAGATACAAATAAACTATCGGGTTGTGCTTCAATGCCCTCATATGCTTATTTTTGGTGGGTACCCTAATATACTTATTGCATATGTACAAATAATTATACTTATTATATAGAAATTCTTTAAATTTGAATTAATAATTTAATAAATATAAAGTAGACTTCTCACCTGAAAAATTGGGGTTGTCACAACGCGGTAATTATTAAATTCAAAATTAGCGCCATCCTAGTGCTAGATATAAAATCAGTTTTGAGACTTTTCCTAATATCTTAATTTTTTTTGAGTTACTACTTGACATATATAGTATTAGACGGTTTATGACTAAGTGATGAACCCTGTGCACATGGTATAGATATAAATTAGTCACAAGATTTTGCTTAACAGCATATTTATAGGAGAGTTGGTCATTCAACTAACATTGATTCTATATTAATTTAGAATTTCAGTGCAATCAAACCTGTATGTAAGAATGAAATCTAACATTGCATTTAAGATGCTATGCTATGGCTACTCAATAAAGGACTCCATGTTAGGAACATGCAGCTTTTTGGAAACTTCTTTTGGAAAGTCAAGATGGAGGAAGACACCTTTAAGCCTAAATAAGACTAGCTAGAGATATTTTTCTGATCTAGATTTTCAGAATAGACATATACCTAATGTGCTATTAACGTATACCAGAATGTTTGTTCCCTCTCTTCTCTAATGCCTAACATGTCCACTTTTGCTTACAGCACCTCACATGGAAAATACATCTATGAACACAAAGATGGTACTTCCTTTGTCTTTTGTAAAACTAGTTGTAGGGAACAGGAAGAGTCTTTGAAGAACCTTGCCTTATAGCCCATTCTATATATACATGTTAACTTTAGTTGGCACTAGTAGCTACTCAAATAACAAAATCGATTAGTGTCTACCTTCAGTTCCGCTGCTATATAGGATTGTTTATCAGCATATTCAATGGTATGTATTCTTATCATCTCAGAATGGTCATTTGTTTTCTTCTATACACTTGTGCTATATATATATATATATATATAGAACTCCTTGCTACATGTAGGAACACATATCTATAATCTAAATATATCTAGCTTAGCTCAATCTTTTTGCTATTTTTATGTTTTGTTTTCAATTTTTTGTTGAGACCAAAAATTATTTCTGTATTTTTAACTCATTTGAACTACTTCTACACTAATCCACGCAAGAGTTAATTACCTACAAGCGTTATGGGGACTATATATTAATTTTGATTAATTGTGGTAATCAATTACGTTGACCAATTAGTAGAATAAGCACTCACCACTGAAGCATATTGAATGTGTTCTTATCTATAGCTTTCTCACCCTTTTCAGTTCAAGCTAAGATTAAATCAATTCTAATTAGCTGGTAATGAGATTTCATTATCTCAACAACCAACATGATTAGACTTGTGGACCGTTTTATGTATTCAAAGTGATCTCGAACGTCACCAGCTAGTGGCTTGGAGGCTTATTGCGGAACTTAAGCCATTTTGATCCATGAAAAATTCTGTGATTAGCATTAATTATAGAGAGTGTGCTTAACCAGGTGAAACGCAAATAAGCTTGAAGTATAATGACTTTTACACAGTTTGGTACACAAAAGACACAGTTACACACACACAAGGGAAAATAGCATGCACGATTCATGAGATATTAAAAATGGTGATGAATTCGTGAACACCAAAACCACCATGGTACAAAATAAAAATTCAGAACCGGCCATAACATAGGGAAAAGAAAACTAACTACAGAGAGAGAGAGAGAGAGAGGCAAAGCAAGTGGGGTTTGTTATAGAGTGGTGGAAACATCCAAGGGCCTTAGAGTAGAATCAGAATCGGCACCCCAGAAAAAGACACAGAACAGAAAAAAATTTAAAACCAGAAACAACTTTAGTCGTCATTTTTTTTTTCTCAAAACCGAAAATTGTTTAACGGGTAGCCAGCAAATTCAGCACACAAACTTACACTGATAGAGAAAGTAAAACAAGAAACCACCGAGGATAGTTTCTAGTAGAAGGGGCTAGTTTCTCACACTCTCGTAAATTATAGTTCGAATCTCAGTTCATAGAAGTTGCTTTTATTTCGTGTTCAACTATGTCTCAAACAGAATTGGTTTTGGTGAGAGATACATGAACAAAATCCCCAAAAAAGAAAAAAAAAATGGAAAAGGGAGAGAGATTCTGATAGGTTATGAAGAGAAAAAGATGATAACAGCGACTATGCATTACTCGTAATGAAAACAACTTCCAATTTACTAACTTCGCTTTTTCGCGATTACAAACACCGAAATGAAACCAACCATAAAACACTCTAGATTCACAGAATCCAAGTCCACAACGGTAAAACCCCAAATCATAAAAACTGAAAGGAAAAGTCCAGATAATATTTCACAGTTTATAATTACACAGGATCAAGAATCTTTCACAGGTTGCATAAGATCATAATCCCTTCACATATAAAAATTCACTGCTCAAGCGGTAGCAGCTCCTTGTGCAGGAGGAGGAGGAGGAGGAGGGGAAGGGCCTTCATTGGACACGACCTCAGTGCGAACCTCGAGCCTATGGTAGCTCCTGTTGCAGCCACAAGCAGCACAAATGAGAGCTTCGGGTGTTCCTTCTGCTCCACTTGCCATGAACTCCCTGCATCCATCAACAGCATGCCCTCCAATATGCTCAGCCTGGTTCTTCTCGCACTCTCTATATCTCACATAGGTTCTGATGGTGGAGGATGATGATGAGGAACCGCTTGGGTTCCTTGCAGGTTGGTTGCTTCTCAGAACATACTTCTTCATGGTGCTTCGAATTAACCCTGCAAAAGATTATCTCAGATGTGTTAGAGGATTAGGTAATTGAAAATCAGAAACTGATGAAGAGATAATTCAGCGGCAGATAGAGAGAGAGAGAGAGAGAAAGTACTGTAGTGTACTGTGAGATGTGTGTGAAGATCCCTAACCCTAGAATGGGTATTTAACTATTTATAGAGGGTAAAACTCATCTGGTTCAATTTGAATTTTGTGCAAGTGGTGCGAGAGAATAACCTAGAGTCACGTTTTTCACTCGAGAAATATTTGGTGTACACATTTTTTACGAGATGTCGTGCTGCCTCACACTCTATGTATTATTGGATGGGATGTGGGTCCCATTTATGTGAATCCCATTCAAATGGGATCCACACCCTATTCAATGGTGGATGGAGTGTAAATGAGCGTAGTATCCATGAGAAATAAATACCCCTATTGTTACTCTTTTCACTCTACTATTTTTCACTCCGCTGTGTATTAGTATTTATCATAGTTAGATACATTTTTTTTTGCAGGCTTAGGAACTGTACTCTACTTTGTGTTAGTACTTATCATAATTAGCTATTTTTTTTTTTTTTGCAGGCTTATAATCTGCACTTTATTTTGTATCAGTATTTATCATAACTAACTACGTTTTTTTGCAGGCTTACAAACCACACTCTACTATGTGTCAGTGGCTATCATAATTAGCTACATTTCTTTGCAAGCTTAAAAACCGCGACACCGGTAATCCACTCACATGTTTAGTGTTGTAGAAGTCATATCCGTTGAATAATAGATCAATTATAGTGGGAATAAGCACTTAATTAGTGTGTGTTTGGATATAAAAATACAAATTTGTGTGTTTTGTAAACTTAATTTTAATCAAAGCTGAGTCATAAGTTAAATAGTTTATGTTTGATACTTTTGTTATTATTATTAATTAACTACGTTTTTTGCATGCTTAAAAATTATAGCAATGATAATCCACTCACATGTTGAGTGTTGTAGGAGTCAGATTCGTTGAATAAGCAACCAATTTGATAGAGAATAAAAACTTAATTATCATGTGTTTGGATGGCCGTATGATGTTAACTTATAACCTAGCTTAGATGAAAATTAAGTTTACATCCCTCAAGAAAACAACTGATCAGAGAATATCTTAGTCACAATAGTGTTTGATGGTAGAAATACCTTAAAAACAAAAAATAATTACTTGTTTTTTCCTTACAATTGAAATTGAATATCCACATGTGATTTCAATAAAATAAAAAACAGAAAAAACTTTAAGTTTTGGGACCAAAAGCCGCTTACTCTTCATTTGATTTTATAATGATAAACTATATTATTTGTTGACTTAAAACCACAGCATTCATGGTCCACTCACATGTTGAGTGATGTTAGAGACAAATCAGATTATATAACTTGAAGAATCTAACTGTGAACAAAAACTCAAATAAGGCATGTTTGGATATAGAAAATGAAATCACGTATTTGGAAGAACTTAATTTTGTAAACTTAGTTATGATTAAAAATAGATTATAGGTAAAATAATTCATGTTTGGACATACTTTTATCAAAAAGTAAATTTAAATATCCATAAGCAATTTTAACTTAACTACAAAAGAAAAAATTCTCACTTCTCAAGCCAAAGTTTGGGATTAAGGATACATTTGTTTTAGCATTTTTTTGATAAAAGATAATTTTTTTGTTAAAAAATTACTATTTTTGTCAAAAAAAGAAAAAACTAAAACAAACGCACCACAAATATCAATTTAAAATAGCTTAAAATTCTTTATCATGATGTATTCAATTTGTACTCACTAGACTATGATTCTATGGGCGTTACCAAATTCGAAACCAAACATGCACTCAACTTATTGTAATTTTACCTATGGTCAGGCCATTAACACTTCGAATAGATGCACATAGACTATTTAAGTTATGGTGTCATCTGATTGTCTAAAATAGAGGCTGAACTTAAATTAGATGTTGCATTAGTTCATTGTAGGGATGACAATGGGTATTCATATAGACAAAAATATGTAATTTGCCCCTAGTCCTTACCTCAGTCCTTGTTATGGGTCCTCGTTTTTCGTTCCTTGCGGGAATTTAAATCTCTGCAAATATCTATGAATTTATGTAAAAAAATTCAAACAATAAAAAAAAATTCATAAAAATACTTTGAAACCTAAATAAAGCATATACAATATTCATAATCCATTATAACACTATTAATACAATACAATCCAAATATATGATGAAAATCTAATAATTTTAACAATTATGATCACAAAAGACTATTACAAAAATTCAAATTCCAAATTTCCCCCACTAAAATTTGGGCATGTGTATTAAAGAGTGTGTGTGTATATAAGGTTATTTAAGTAATGATACATATAAATGAAAATTTAGCATTGGCAGGTCTCCATAAGATGGAGACCTCATCCCCCATCCCGTCTTATTTAGTAAATGGAGGCCTTGTCTCCATTCCATGGGGACTAAAATCGCTTTTGTACCTATCCCATTGTGGATAATGCTTGTGAATACTTGTCTAAATGGGTCTTTTTGGCCATCCCTACTTCATTGTCTAAGACCAACTTTGTCAAGAGGCCCATTTCTAATCTGTTTCGATATGAAAATAATAACAAGAATCAATTATTCCAAGCATAGATTCACGTAATAGGAGGTTACTCAACTAGTCTTTAGACACCAACTAAGAAAGGATCACTACCAAGTAAGACATCGAATCAAAGTGAAGATTTAAATCTATTCACGTAGAGAGTGCTGAATCTTTTCTAAATGCATTCAAATAATTAAGCCATACCGCGCTGTGTCACTTATTTCATGCTTTAACGTTGAAAATCAGACCAAATGATACCCGTAAATATATAAGAAAAGCCTTTAGTAGTGTTCCGTTTGATTTGGAAAACTTTCTTTTCATCTAAATAATGATGGGTTTACTCAGCAAAACAATAATGACGGGAGTAATATGGAACGACCAGCTCAGCAAGATTTATTCCCTAACACGTACCGTGGCCCACTAACTTGAAAGTAAAAGGCATTTTTGTGGGGTGCACTGATTCGATGCCAAATTGCCAATATCAATTGTCTGTAGTGATTAACCTAAAACGTGAGCTTCATAGGTAAGGTAATTTGCCAAACCTGTACGACAAATTCAACATGATTTTTGTTTGCATATAGATGTAACTATGTAGGATCCATCCATACATGTTTGTTAAAAGAACTTTCATATTTTGATTTTCTAAGTAAATTAAAATGATTGGAAAGTTGTCTTGTTTATCTTCGGTAACTTTATAATAACATGGTGGAAGCAGTATTGCTGCAGACAAATTAATGGCCCTTAATTTGGGTTTATTTTCTTAGGCGAAATTTTGATTTATGCAGCCCTATTTATTTTCGCGCGGGTTACAATTACTTTTTTCCCCCTTCCAACAGGTAATTAGAAATGTTGGAAGATCTTATGATTTTGTAAACTTAATTTTGATTCAAGTGGAATTATAAGTAAAAGAATATAAGTTTAGATGCCTTAGTTAAAGCTTATCGTAACAAAATCTGTTTTTTGAAGGCTTGAAAAACGCGCCAATGACAATTCACTCACTTGTAGAGTGTTTTAGGAGCCACATCCGTTGAATAATTGACAAACATATGACTAAAAATAAACACATAATTACCGTGTGTATCCATATAAAAATAAAAAATCGTCTGTTTGGATAAAATTGTGATTTTGTGAAGTTAACTTCTATCAAATTGGGTCATATATAAAATATTTTACGTTTGGGCATTTTTGTCAAAGCCTATCATAATTAACTATGCTTCTTTTGCAGGCTCAAAATAACGGTAATGAAAATCCACTCATATGTTAAGTGCTGCAGGAGCTAGATCTGCTGAAAAATTGAACTATGTGACTGAGAATAAAAGCTTTATTATCGTGTGTTTGAATATAATAATATGGAATCGTGTGTTTAGATGAACTTGATTTTGATTGAAGCTGGGTTAAAGGTAAAATATTGTTTGTTTGAACACTTTTGTCTACAACATGAATTTGAATATACATAAGCAAATCTGATGTAGTTTAATTTGAATTTTGTGTAATTGGTATGACAGAACAGTTACAGTCTCATATTTCACTCTATTAAGTGTTGGACATATTATAATTAAAATTGAATCGACCTAACTCAATCCTAAAAGTTAGTTTATATGGGAGAATTATTCAAACTCTTATAAAAAGTATATAATATTTTAGCTATATTCTTAAACAATGTAGAACTTTAATAGGTTTTCTGAAGATATTCCCTTCACTATTATCAAAGAAGAAGATTAATTATTTTTGGGCATAATCAAGCTTACTCTCCTAATGGGTGTTCTGCCAATGTTTTCCTTAGGGTTGATATATGTCTTAACCATTACGCCAACACTCTTGTTGGTGGTTCATATTATAGTTAACTACGGATTCTACAGGCTTAAAAATTATGGCATTGGTAATCCACTCATATGTTCAGTGTTATATAAGCCAGATTCATTGAAATATTGACAAATTAGATGGAGAATAAACAATTAATTAGCTTGTATTAATAGGACTAAATTGTAATTCAATTTATATAATGATAATTATTATTTTTATGTTAACAAATCTGTTCAAGAAAATATATTGAATTATTTATTAACATTCATGTATTATATTCATTTATTATTAACAATAATAATATCAAAATATAAAAAAAATCATTTTTAAATTACTTCCTCAGTTTTTAAATTATCACTATTAATTACATCTTTAAAAACATAAAACATAAATATAAAAATATAAAATATTATAAGAGATAAATCTTACTTGATTTTGAAAATAAAAAATAATATATTAATCAATTAAATATTTTTTATTAATTAAATTATCAAAAGTGAAAATAGAAATAGAAAAGATATTATTCTTCAACACCTCGATCTAGCTATGCATAAGAGCTCTATTACTTCTACGAACTTTAGGATATGTAGGGTTCTTCTTCATAAGCTCACTGTTGTTTTCAATTTATTTGATCAAAATATAAAAATTATCATTTTGAAATTACTTTTCCAGCAATTTATTTTTAAATTATCATTATTAATTAATTTTTAAAAATTCAAATATAAATTTAAAAATATAAAATAAGATTACAGATATATATTGTTTTATTCTAAAAATCAAAAGTAAAATACATTAATCAATTACAAATGTTTTATTAATACAATTATTAAAAGTGAAAATAGAAATAGAAAACATGTTGTTCTTCAGCACCTCAATCTAGCTTCCGCACTGAAGGTCTACTGCTTCTACTAACTTTGAGCCGAGTACGGTTCTTCTTGATCAGCTTGTTTTTTAAATAATTATTTTTAAATTAATTTTTCAACAATTTATTTTTTAAATTATCATTATTAATTAATTTTTAAAATGCTAATATAAAATAAAATTAAAGATATATATTATTTGATTTCTATTAACTTTAGATATTTTCAACTTTTCGTTATATAGTTATAATTCACTTTTCATTATATTATTCATATCATTGATTTTATAGATTTTATATTAATCTTTAAATTTTTAATATGTTAATTAATAATGATAATTTAAAAAGGAAATTGCTGAAAATAATAATTTAAAAATGACAATTTTTATAGTTTGATATAATTATTAATAACAAAAAATATAATATATAGATATTATTAAACACAATTGTTAACATAAAAAAAATAGTTATCATAATTTAAACTGAGTTATAAAGATATAATAAAAAATTAAAAGTATTTAAAATAATAGTTCCAAAAAGAATGAATTGCTGATAAAGTAATTCTAAAAAACTTAAAAATGGTAATTACTACATTTTGATATTAATAATTATTAATAAACATATATAATAAATGGATATCAATTAATAAGTTGTACAGTATTAATAATGAAGATCAAGATACATGAGCCACTATTTTCACGTGTGTTAAAAAATATGAATGATATACCTAAATATTAATGTGGTAGCCAATATGTACTTAAGAATTTTTCGCTATCAGAACTAATAAAAATTTAGTTGAAACCAACCAAGTATTAGATTTTCTTATAGATAACTCAATAATGTTTTTATTTAACATTTCGAATTGCTGCATATTGATTATTTAATTTAATGTCTTATCTTATTGAACTTGACGGTTGAGCAGAAGTCACATTATTTTAGGCATAGATTCGCGTAATAGGAGGTCACTCAAGTTACTCAACTTGTCTTTAGACACCAAGAGAATCACTACCAAGTATTATGATATCTAATCTAAGTGAAAATTTAAATCTATTAGTCAGTGCTAAATTAAGTATACTAAAAATAACTTAAGTCAATAAAAGTAATAAATAAAAATCACTCATTTAATATGCATTAAATAATATTTAAGTGAGAAGGACACATAAATAAAAAATTATGTGATAATATAAAAATTATCATAAGAAAAGTTACATTTAACAATAATATATATATAAAAGGCTCATTTAGATGAGTTTTTTCAAAAAGATCTTTTTTAAATGATTTTTATAAAAGATCTTTTAAAACGTAAAAGTTATTTTATATTTAGATGCAATATCAAAATATATTCTTTTATTCTTAAACAATATTTTTATGTTATTAAAAATATTTTTTTTTAGAAGATCAAAATTAACTTTGAAAACAGATCTTTCCATACTTTTGTAATGATTCTACTTTGTCTAAAAAATTTTACCCAAATATATAAAAAAAAATAAAAAGTACATGTTTTAATAAAAAGATAATTTTTGCTAAAATAATGATGCCCAAACAAGTTGAGTATATAATATTATTCGGTTTGGATTAGATTGGATCAGTTTCAAAAATTAAATTTAAAATTTGATATAATCGAGTCAATTTTTAGAAAACAAAAATCAATTTAATCTAAGTTTTCATCATTTTTTTTTCTTATCAAATTAGTGGTTTTTATTGTATTGGATGGAATTTGAATACTCCCGAAGATACATATAGAACTTTGGTATGGGTCTCATATTGAATAAACAAACAAGCTCAATGTAGTATTTGAGTTATTAGGCTCTCTCTCCCAATATATTGGTCTTTTGGGTTGGGCTCATCTCATAGGTTTAAGTCATATTAATTGGTACTTTTATTAAGAATTGGGATATGAAAAGGCTTACTTATAGATTGTGTTAAGATGCAATAATGAATATGCCTAATATTAATAGATGAATGAAGCTACCAAAGAGAGAAAAGGTTACCATCACGTTAGTGTCAACATAATGAAATTAGCATGTGTGTTCGACCCCTCTTAAAAGGGGTTGTAATATTATGAGTCACAGATTTAGTAGATAAGCAAATTCAATGTGATACACGTCATGAGAGTTTCCCTCCTCAAATATTAACTTTTTAGATTGGGCTCTCTTGTGAGTTAAGTTATAACAAACTCTTTGCTACTTGTAGAAAGACATATCTACGTCGCTGACTCAGCTAAAATGCTCAATCTTTTTGCTATTTCTATGTTTTATTTCATTTTTTTTATATACATTTTATTTCATTTTTTATTGAGACCAAAAGATATGCTTCCACATTTTTAACTTATTTGAACAACTTCTGCGCTAATCCACGCAAGAATCACCGTTATGGGGACTGTATTTATTTTGATTAATTTTAGTAATCAATTACGTTGACGAATTAGTAGAGAGAAATTCAGCACCGAAGCATATTGAATGTGTTCTTATCCAACTTTTGGCCCTCTTCAGTTCAAGCTAGATTAAATCAACTTTTTTTTTTTTTTTTGACATAAGATTAAACCAACTTTACTTAGTGGCTAATGAAATTTCTTTATAAACCAACATGATTAGACTTGTGGTACAAAATCAAATTCAGAACCGACAAGAGCTTAGGAAAACCAGAACCAACTTTCATCATCATTTTTTTTTTTGTCAAAACTGAAAATTATTTAACGGGTAGCCAGCAAATTTAGCACACAACTTAGACCCACAGCGAATGTGCTTGCAGATTTTGGTTAGCTCTGTATATGCCTAGTTTCAGGTATAATTTACAAAGATGCAAACTTCTGTTGCTCATACCCACAAAAAAAAAAAAAAAAAAAAAAAAGGAGAGAAAAAGAGGGACCTAATAGGATACGAACAGAACAAGATCATAACATCGATTTTGCAATACTTATAACGAAACAACATTTCCAATTTAACTTCGCTTTTCAGGATTACAAACATCGTAAATGAAACCACATATAAAAACCACTCTTGGTTCCTAGAATTCGAACCCATTCGCCAAAGGTACAATCCCAAATCATCAAACTCTCTGAAAGTAAAACCAGGCTCACAGAGAATATTTCACAGGTTACATAGATCATGAACATAGGATAATTCCTTCACACATAAAATTAACTACTCAAGCAGCAGCTGAAGGAAGAGGAGGGGGAGGGCCATTCCACACAATCTCAGTGTGCACCTCAATCTGATATTCTGATCGTAGCTCCTATGGCAGCCACAGGCAGCACAAGTGAGAGCACCAAGTGTTCCTTCTGCACCACTGGGCATGAACTCCATATAGCCATCAACAGTATGCCCTCCAATGTGCTCAGCCTTGTTCTTCTGGCATTACCCAAACATGACACATGTCCTGATGATGGTGTTTACTGATGAGCCATCTGGGTTTGTAGATGGTTCATTGGTCCTCAGATACTACCTCTTCATTGTGTGCTTCAAACCCTGCAAAATGTTGATCTCAGATATGTCAGTGGACTAGAGAATGAAAAATCAAAAACTAAGGAGAGAGAGAGAGAGCACTGCATGTACAGTGCTTTGGGTGTGAAGAGTCCCTAACCCTAAGCAGGTATTTATAGAGGATAAATTTGATTTAACTTAATTTGAATTTTATGCAACTAGTATTAAGGAATAATTCCGAGTCGCATTTTTCACTCTACTTAGTGTCAGGACTTGCCATAATCAATTGCATTTTTTTATGGATTAAACTTATATTTTTCCCTCTACTTAATGTCACTACTTATCATAATCAATTGTGTTTTTTTGTGGGCTTAAACACTGCACCACTGATAATCCACTCACATGTTGAGTGTTGTAGATGCCAATACATTGAATAATTGCCCAATTAAACTAAAGAATAAACACTTAATTAGTGTGTGTTTGAACATAAGAACACAAGATCGTATGTTCGGATGAACTTATGATTGTAAACTTAATTTTGATCGAAGTTGGGTTATAGGTTAAATACTTATTGTTTGGGTATTGTTGTTAGAGCTTATCATAATTAACTACTTTCTTTGAAGGCTTAAAAACTATGCAATGATAATCCACTCACTTGTTAAGTGTTTTAAGAGCTAGATTCATTGAATAATTGACCAATTAGGCTAAGAATAAACACTTAACCATGTGTTTGGATATTAGAATAAAAAATTTGTTGTTTGGATGAGCTTATGATTTTGTAAACTTACTTTTGATCAAAGCTGGGCTACAGGTTAACTAGTCTATGGTTGGATGCTTTTGTCTAAAAAAGTGAATATGAATATCCATAAGCATTTCTCATTGAACAACAAAGAAAAGTCCTAACCCTAGAACACATATTTATAGAGGATAAATCTGATCTAGTTTTAATTTAAATTTTGTGTAACTAGTATGAACAACTCAATCACAATTTTCACTATACTTAGTGTTAGTGCTTATCATAACTAATTGTATCTTTTTTGCATGCTTGAAAATTGGGACACTGACACTGATAATCCATTCACCTGTTGAGTGTTGTTGGAGCCAGATGCATTGGGTAATCAACCAATTCTACTTATAAACACTTAATTAGTGTGCGTTTTGAATATAAAAACACAAGGTCTTATGTTTTGGATGAACTTATGATTTTGTAAACTTAGTTTCGATTGAAGTTCGGTTTTATATTAAATAGTTTATGTTTGAATGTTTTTGTTAGATCTTATTATAATTAACTATGTTTTTCTAGGTTTAAAAACCATGACACTCATAATCTACTCATATTTTGAGTGTTGTAGGAGCTAAATACATTGAGTACTTGACCGATTAGACTAAGAACGACACTTAATTACCATGTGTTTGGATATAAAATACAAAATTATTGTTTGGGCAAACTTATGATTTTGCAAACTTAATTTTGATCAATGTTAGATTATAGGCTAAATAGTTTATTTTTGGATGCTTTTTTCATAACTTATCATAATCAACTTTTTTTTTCAGGCTTAAAAACTACGGCTATAATAATCCACTGACACACTGAGTGCTGTAGGAGCTAGATCCATTGAAAAATTGACCAGTTTAACTGCCAATTAATACTTAATTAGCATACATTTGGATACAAAAATACAGGATCATTTGTTTAGTGAACTTGAGTTTATAAACTTAATTTTGATCGAAGCTGGATTTAGTGGATTATAGATAAAATAGTTTATTTTAAAGCACTTGTGTCTAAAATGTGAATTTGAATATCCATAAGTGTTGTTAATTAAACTACAAAGCAAAAAATTCTAGCTTTTTATCATATCAAGGTTTAGGAGCAAATGTGTTTTGCTTGCAAAACCGCAAAATTGATAAGATCTATTTGCGTAGTCAACGCTAAATCTTATCTAAGTGCATTCAAACAATTAAGCAATACTGTGCTGTCATTAATTTCATGCTTTAACATTGAAAACCAATTCAAAATGCTTGCACAAATATAGAAGAAAAGCCTTTAAGAGTAATACTTTTGATTTGGAAAGCTTTTTCTTTTTCACTAAAATAGTGATGGCTTTACTTAGAAAAATAATAACAATGAGGTTGACTTGGAATGACCAACTCAATTGTGATAGATTTAATCCTAATGCATTCATAATATTTCACATATTAATTCCTAATCCCCAAAATCATAAAAACTAAACGTTGAAAAAGCAATTCCATAGAATATTTCATAGGTTACATAGGAAATATAATTCCTTCAAACATAATATTCACTGCTCGAGCTCCTCGTGCAGCTAAAGGAAAGGAAGGGAGAGGGCCATTCCACATGATTTCAGTGTGCACCTCAATTTGATGGTAGCTCCTATGGCAACCACAAGCAGCACATGTGAGAGCAGTAAGTGTTCTTTCTTCTCCACTGGACTTGAACTCCCTGTAGCCATCAACAACATGCTCACCAATGTGCTGAGTTTGGTTCTTCTAGCATTCCCCTAATGTTACATAGGTCCTGATGATGGGGTTGGGTTGTGAACCGCTTGGGATTGTAGGTGGTCTGTTGGTCCTCAAATAATACCTCCTCATGGTGTGCTTCAAACCTTGCAAAGGATGATCTCAGATATGTTAATGGATTGGAGAATGAAAGATCAAAAACTAAAGCACATAGAAAGAGAGAGAGAGAGAGAGAGAAGGGGGGGGGGAGGAGGGAGAGAGAGAAAGAAAAAATGAAAAAGAGAGAAAATGTACTGTGTGAACAGTGCGATAGGTGTGAAGAGTCCTATCACTAAGCAGGTATTTACATTGAATAAGTCTGATTTGACTTAATTCAGATTTTATGCAACCATTAAATAACTCAGATTCATATTTTCCATTCTAGTTAGTGCCCGTACTTGTCATAATCAATTGTGTTTTTTTTTTCTTTTTCGTGGATTTAAGCTCACATTTTTCAATCTACTTAGTGTCAGTACATTTATTTTGTGGGCTTAAAAATCACTGCACTGGTATTCCACTCTCATGTTGAGTGTTGTAGAGGCCAGATATGTTGAGTAACCGACCAATTAGATAGAGAATAAACACTTAGTTAGTGTGAGTTTGAATATAAAAATACTAGTTCCTATGTTTGGACGAACTTAGGATTTTGTAAACTTAATTCTGGTCAAAGTTGGGTTATAGGTTAAATAGTTCATGTTTGGGTATTTTTGTTAGAGTTTATCATAATTAACTGCATGCTTGCAGGCTTAAAAACTACGCAATGATAACACACTCACATGTTAAGCATCGTAAGAGCCAGATTCATTGAATAATTTGCCAAATAGGCTAAGAATAAGCACTTAATTACCATGTGTTTGGATATTAAAATACAAAAATTGTTGTTTAGATGAGCTTGTGAGTTTGTAAATTTAATTTTGATCAAAGCTAGGTTATAGGTTAAATAATCTATGTTTGGATACCTTTGTCTAAATAAGTATATTTGAATATCTATAAGCGTTTCTAATTGGACTACAAAGAAAAGTCAAAGCCTTAGACACATATTTATATGAATCTGATCTGGCATAATTTGAATTCTGTGTAATTAGTACAAGGGGACAACTCAGAGTCACATTTTTTACTCTACGTTGTATCAGTATTTGTCATAATTAATTGTGTCCTTTATGCATGCTTGAAAACTACAATAGGGATAATTGTCCACTCACATGTTGAGTGACCAATTAGACTAAGAATAAACATTTAATTAATTAGCATGTTTTTGGATATTAAAAAAATCGTTGTTTAGATGAATTTACGATTTTGTAAACTTAATTTTGATCAAAGTAAGATTATAGGTTAAAGAATTTATGTTAAGGATTTTTTGTTAGAGCTTATGATAATTAACTACAGTTTTTAAGGTTTAAAACCATGACGCTCATAATCCACTCACATGTTAAGTATTACAGAAGCCAAATACATTGAGTAATTGACCAATTAAACTGGGAATAAACATTTAATTAGCATATGTTTGGATATAAAAGTACAAAACCGTTGTTTGGATGAATTATGATTTAGTGAACTTAATTTTGATGATAGATTATAGACTAAATAGTTTATTTTGTGGATGCTCTTTGTCATAGCTTATCACAATCAATTGTGTTTTTTCCTTTTTGTTTTCTGCAGGCTTAAAAATGACGGCAATATAATCCACTCACATGTTGAGTGTTGTAGGAGCCAAATCCATTGAAAAATTGACCAATTTGATTAAGAATAAATACTTAATTAGCATATGTTTAGATATAAAAAATAACAAAATCATGAGTTTAGACAAACTAGAGTTTGCAAACTTAATTTTGATCGGAGTTGAAATATATGAAAAATGGTTTATGTTTAAGCACTTTTGTCTAAAGTCTGAATTTGAATATCCACAAGTGTTTTTAATTGAAATACAAACCCAAAAAATTCTCACTTTATATCGTTTCAAGGATTATGATTAAAACATAATTACGGACTCTCAGATCTTATAATAATAAAATATGTTTTTTTGCTTGCATTAAAATTGCAACATTGATAATCTATTTGCGTAGTCAGTACTAAATCTTATCTAAGTGAATTCAAACAATCAAGCCATATCGAGCTTTCATTAATTTCGTGCTTTTAACATTGAAAACCAGTTCATAATTGTTCCCACAAATATTAAGAATAATAATTTCGATTTGGAAAGCTTTTTTCTATTCAACAATATAGTGATGGCTTTACCTAGAAAAACAATAACATGAGATTGACTAGGAATGACCAACTCAACCGCGCTAGATTTAATCCTAACGCGTTCATGAATCATAAAACACTCTAGACTCATAGAAAACCAGCCCATTACAAAGGAAAACAATCCCCAAATCATTATAAAAAAAAAAAAAAAAAAAAACTAAACAAGGAAAAAGCAAGTCTAGAGAATATATTTCAAAGTTTACATAGGATCATTCTTTCACACATAAAATTTCACTGCTTAAGCGATAGCTCCTTGTGCAGGAGGAGGAGGGGGAGGGTCATTGCGCACATCTTCAGTGTGCACCTCAAGCTTATGGTAGCTCCTGAGGCAGTGGCAAGCAGCACAGGTGAGAGCTGCAGGTGTTCCTTCTTCTCCACTGGGCATGAATGCCTGACAGCCATCAACTGCATGCCCTCCAATATGCTCAGCTTGGTTTTTTTGGCACTCTCCATAGGTCAGGTAAGTTCTCATGGTGGACGAGGAGGAGGATGAGGGTTCGTTGCTCCTCAGATAATACCTCTTCATGGTGATTCAAACCCTGCAAAAGATGATCTCAAATATGTTAGTAAATTGGTGATTAATGAAAGACACATAGAGAGATGAAGGGCCAGATGGGGAGAAAGAGGGAAAGAGACAAAGTGGGAGAGAGAGAGAGAGAGAGTACTGTAGTGAACTATGCTATGGGTGTGATGAGCCATAACCCTACAAAGAGGTATTTATAGCTAGTAATCTGATCTGGCTCAATTTGAATTTGTGTAGCTGGTGTAAGAGAACAACTCATACTCACATTTTTCACTCTATTTCAATTGTGTCATTACTTATCATAATTAAGTATATTTTTTTGCAGGCTTAAAAACCACAACATGATAATCCACAAATCACATGCTGAGTGTTGTAGGAAACCATACCTGTTGAGTAATTGACCAATTAGACTGAGAATAAACACTTAGTTGAGTAATTGACCAATTAAATTGAGTATAAACATAATATTCGAATAAAAGATCTTGCTTAAGAGGAGTAAGTGTCAAATTATTTAAACCAATCAAATGTTAGTATTTCACAAACTAATTCTATGGAACTGGAAAATAGATAAAATGAGCTCTTTTAAATTTTTAACCTAAACATTATAAATTTCAAAGTTTAAAATTAAATATCTCTCTCCTCATTAATTTTTTTTTTTTATGTTTCTCTCACTTTTTAATCTATGTTTTAGAAGTCATATTTATTAAAATGTAATATTTCTATAAAAATTATTATAATATAAAAATTTTCATGATTCTAATTTATTGTTTTACTTATAAATAGTTTTTACAAAAATATTTATAATACAAAATATTACTCTATTTTGTTAAGACTATTATTGCATTAATATCTTCATTACTTTCAAACTTTGAATCACACCTTTAAATAAAAATTAGAGTTACAGTTATGTTCTAATTTTTTAATAAAGTCAAACACAAATTTAAAATTCTAAATTAATTTCAATTATGAAAGAATTGAAATTGAAATTAAAATTGTATATTATAATTACAATTCTGTTATGCGATCGAGACCTACTATAAAGCAAAAAATTCCCTCTTCTTTTCAAACCAAGGTTAGGGATCAAAACAAAAAAGTAGTGCTTGTCAAGTCTTACAATAGTAAATTTCGTTCTTAAAAAATGCAACATCCATAATCTTCTCATATGTTGAGTATCATACGAGCCAGATCGAACTGAACGTACGTGTGTTAATATTGTATCTTGTGTTTAACCTAAAACGTGAGCATAATAGGTAAGCTTTGCCAGAATTGTACGTCAAATTCAAAATGATTCCTCTGTTTGCATATAGATGTAGCTATGTAGGATCCAACCATACATTATTGGGAAAAGAACTTCCATATTTTGATGTTCTCAGTTAATTAGAATGGTTGGAAAATTGTCTTGTTTATCTTTAGTAACTGTATATTATCATGGTAGAAGCAGTTTTGCTGCAAACAATTAATGGCCCTTTGAATTTATTTTCTAAGGAAAAATTTTGATTTATGCAGCCCTATTTATTTTCCCGAAGGGGCACCATATATTTTCGGGTTACAATTACTTTTTCTTGTCCCTTTTAACTGAAAGGGTAAAGCTTCTGTTCATATTTCATTTTTTTTTTTTGGCCGTTGAAAAAAGTTTAAGATAAAAGGAAATTTTCTCATTTTAAGGACAAAACGTGCTACAAACGTTTAATAAAGACTTACAAAAGTATTTATTGATAATGCAGAAATGAATATATATCTACCAATAAAAATCAAATTCAATATCCATTTCATTGACATCATATCATATGAGCTAACAATTATTGAAAGAATTTTTCACAATACTATGGCTGCAATTTCAATACTTAATACTTATATATAATAAGTTGAAGTGAAAAAAAAAATTAGTGTCTAGGCTATTCTTTCTTCTTAAAAAAAAAATCTCTATTATGAAAGAGTAGATATTCTAATACCGCGTTAAAATAGTAGGATAAATATAGTATAAAAGGCTATATATATTGTTGTACTTGTTGAATAACTAAAAAACTTATACTGTAAGCAATATTTGTATGTTTAATTGTGAGCCATGGTCAAACAAGATAATAAGAGATATATGAGTGGCAAAAGCTAAGCGTGAGATGATTAAATTTTTTGCCAAATGATATATATGTTTGAAGGCAGGGACCATTAAGAGGGGCGCTAGAGCTTCTCCAATAAAGATACCAAGGTTTAAGTTATTGAAATTTCTCTATTAAAAAAAATATCAAATATATTGGTGTTAAGTTTGGGGTTAACTATGAAAAGACTTTGGTACTATGAGAATGTTTTGAATAAAAGGTTAGTTGAATTCAATTTTAGTCATACCAAAAAGTTTACTACATAAAGATAGCAGATATAAGAATAACCTATTAAATAATAAAAAAATAAAAATAAAAATAAAATTAATAATAAGATAGAACAAAATAAATCTAAATCTTAACTAACATATTTTATGATCCTTACTTTCTCAGGATTGACATAGTCAGGGCAATGAATTCTCTTATGTGATGATCCAAGATTACTCAAGCTAGGAATTAAGCACATATCGACAGCTATCAGGCCAGCCCCTTGGATTCACCTTTTTCTTTTAAAACTTATTTAAAACCGAAGCATCTACAATCCGCATTCTTTCGGCTATAGCCCATGGACCTTTCATTACTTGTAAAACCCATATATAGTAAGAGTAACTCTATCCAACTAGAAAAATATAGTTAGAATATTCGATAGAGATTATGGTATTTATTAGATAAGAAGAAGTGATATGAATCACTTATTTATATAAAGATCAATAATTATGCCACATTTTCTAATAATTGAATTCTATCAATTCTCTAGCATTTTCTATAACGTAATTCAATTATACTTAAAATTGGTAAAGAATTGAAGATTAATTGTATTGAATGAACATGAACACCAAAAGTTAATTGTGTACATTAATCTTTTGGAGGAGGTCCGCATAAGAATTATTCAAAAGGGATTACACTTTACGGTTACAGTGTATATGCTGTACGTATATGTTTCCTTACATTATATTTTGTTTCTTCATAAACATTTTCACATCCAACAAAAAGAGATTTTGTGTTCTTGGGCATATGCTAGTTCCTTCAAGGCAATAGAATTAGAAGTATGTATTAGAGAAAGACAAAAGCTCCTAACGTGTTAACTGCCATTAGAGTTTGGTTATGTAATGTTGGTACGTGAGATTGATGGAACACTAAAGAAAAAGGACTTTTTTTTTCCTCTTATCCAAATTTTGCTCACCATGTGATCTTCAACAGCCTTGTAGGTAATATTGTCTGCCAAAATCGAATCGAAGTGCCCAACACTGTCGTGACTCCATCTCTTTTTTCGATGACTCAAGGATGCAGAAGGCAGCCTAGTCATTGAACTTTTGGGCTATTTTTTTTTTTTTTCTTTTCTGGATAGAACCACTAGTATTTGGATCTTATTATAAGGAATTCGATTAATTTAGCCCAACCCGACAAAGGCATCTGAAGGGGGTAGGATTCTCTTAACGAGATTTTTTTTTTTTTCATTTTCAGGGCTTGAACTTACTTCAACTTTAACTTTAATTAACAATAATAAAAAAGGAAATATATGTCTCAAATGAAAAGCCTATCCAACTCTTCCCTGATATATTGTTTAGGCCCATTTTAACACTGCTAGAGATAAAAATATCACTAAACCTAATTCTTCATACTGATTTTCACTTTTCAATTATGTGATTTATAGTAAAACTAATGAATTTTTTTATTCAAGTTCAGATGGTATAAATTGATTAATCCAAGCAAATGGTGTTGCTGTAAGAATTAACAGGATCTATACTAAAATTTTAGAATTAATACTAACAAAGACATTTTTAATATCTTCTATTCCTTTTTCATTGTTTTTTTGGTTTTGTTTTTGCTCTCTTTTGTTCAGTAGATAATTAATAAATTTTTATCTTTGAAAAAATTTAAAAATTTCAAGATAAGGGTAGGAAATCAATAGCCAAGAGATATCAAGAGTGGAGTTAGGGGTATTAGTCTAGTGGTGAAGGATTTGGATAGCATACATGAGGTCAGCGATTTAAACCTCATTGCTGTTGATTACCAAAAAAAAAAAAAAAAAAGAGGGGTGGAAATTCTATCCATGTCACAAATATATAATAATTTAGTTTTGTCCATCAAAGACCTAGGTCAATATATAAGGCCCCTGTACCATAATCTAGCACATTCACCATTGAGTCCAAGCTTAATAACAAATGATGAATCTCGTAGATATAACAAATCCCATAAAAATAACATGGATTAACCATTACACTATCTTCAACATGTTTTATTCAATGAATAAATTTCAACTCCAATGAAATAGTATGATAAGAGGTTTAAAAAAAAGAAAGGTAATCCGATAGTAAATGAATTCTAATGTTGAAATACAAGAGCTAGCATAATACAATGTAACAATAACTCAAATCAACGAAAGCGACAATTGTGTTTCGGACTAAAATCCAATAGGCCAACCAAGATAGGGCCCAAAAGCCCAAATCAAAAACCATTAATAATAATGTAATAGACATCACTTTTTTTGCCTAGGCATTCAATCCAGATTTGTTAATGCATAACTCAGATGCCATAATATGCCATAGAGCCGTTAAGGCAGTTATGCTAGAATCTCAGAATTTCGTTGGACCAACCATTATTACCGAACCTTGCTTATAAATGAGAGGGAACACTCCCAAAACCAGGTACATGCATACTCCCTTAAACCTTGTACTTCTTGCACCTTTTGACTTGATCGTCGGATTCCTTGCAGGTACATCCCTCCCGTCATGGAATCTGATTTTCACCTAACCATCGCGAAACAAGAGCAACTTTGGAGTCTCAATCTCATTCTAAGCATCCATTCTCCAGAATCCTGTAATCAATTTCCAAACATTGGCGCTATCTGTAGGGAACTCAAAGTTGCTTCTCACCATGTCCACGCATCATAGACACGATCCGATGGCTGCTCATGACCCCAAGAGTCATGAACGACCACCCTTGTAAGAGCAGGTGGATAGAAGAATGGCTTCAAAATCGGCATCAGATGCCGAAGATTAACACAGCCAGTAGAATGCTACTATTCACTGTTTATGGTGCCACCCCCAACGAAAGTGTTAGCATCCAAATTGAATGAGTTCTGGAGAATCCAATCCCATATGCAAAAATAGTTTTCGTCATGTACGACCAAGCCGCATGTATCTAAGAATTAGAATGGAACTTATAGCATATTGAGGGGAGCCGTTGATGAGCATCGCCACTAGGTGCATCATCATTGAGGTCATGATCATAATGAACCCCATTATTATCGGTCCCGACATTACGGCAGGGAGCGAAACTCCCGAGAGAATGAGCAACCTTGGGAGAAGGAGTACATGTACTATAGAGAACCTTAAAGTGAGCACTCATGTCATGTTGACCATGCTGAGTTGCATCCATCTCGGGTGAGAAGTCTAGATCACCAGTCAAGGCACCATCTTGCTCAGTATGATAACTCGGATGAATATGACGAAATGCCATTTTCTAATTATATCATGAGTGTGAAGCACCCTGGGGGATTTAAATCTCTAACTGCCATGGAGCCCTATGATGGGAGCACAAATCTTTAGGAACACATGGACGCTTTCAAGTCCAGAATGGCTCTCGCAGGGGCATTTGAGGCCATCAGATGCAAAGCATTTTCAATTACACTAAAGAAAGTAGTATCAAAGTGGTTTAACTCACTGCCATCAAGGTCTATTAATAGGTTCTTGGACCTCCAATCTCGTTTCTTGGCTAATTTCACGACTCGATGACAAGTCTGTTAGGTTTGTCCCAGTGACAAGGAGAATCACTCTAAGATTTTCTCGAGTGATTTAATGCAGAAACATTGCTAGTAGAAGAATTGGCAACCTAAGCGATGGTACTTACCTTGCTAAATGGGCTCCAACCTAGGGCATTCAAGGATTTGTTATCCAAACATCGTACAAAGATTAGGGGTGTAATCGGGTCGGGTTGAAATGGGTTTAAGAAATTTTTTGACCAAATCCAAACTGCTTCGAACCAATCAAATTCGGATTCGTTTGATTCGGATGTTCAAGTCATGTGTTTTTGTTAAAAAAAAAAAAAACTACCAAAAATCAACAAAATAAACTTTTGTTTCACCATCAAAATGTCCAAATCCTAGAGATTTTAGCATTACTTCTCATGATCAAATCATATACAGATAATGTTTCAACACCATAACCATAAAAAAATAATCAAACATCATATCTCACTGACAATCATTGATTCTGTTTGAACTAGAAATAAAAAAAATTGAAAATCAAATATTAAGACAAATCAAAGAGAAATTAGGCAACAACAACAAGAGGTATAAAAGAGGAATTAGAGTGGTGGGCATGAGCTAGTGGAGTCGCTATTGCTGGAGATGAGTAGTGGTGCTCGGTGGCTAAGATTGTTTCCAGTGAAGAGCGATGGTCATGCTACGCAACGAGGTGAGACATTATGCTCAAGTTGGGAGGCGATCGTTACTTGCCTGCGTGGATGCGTCGTGCTCAAATCATATAGCAATGGTGGAGGTTGTGAGGATAAGTGCTAGCAACTGAGGCACAATTTGTGTGTGGCAGCTAAAGATATTGTGTGTTGTATGAGAGAAAGGAAAGTGAAAGAGTAAGGTTTCATGGGGTATCAAATGAGGCTGGTACAAGTAAAGTTTGGACTGTTAGGTAAAGGAAAAGAAATTGGGCAAAAGACACATGGGTAGAGATAAGTGGGACAGTAAAATGTGCATATATCTATGTGGTCTTTAGGTTGAGTTGGGTATCAGGTCTCACATTTTCAGATTTGATACCCGAACCAACCATTGATCAATTTTAATCGAGTTATACCTAATTAACCTGATGACCCAAAACAATTTAATCGGTTTGGTTCGGTTTGATCACGTCAATCCGATTGATTTACATCCCTAGCAAAGACGATGGATAAAATTCAATTGAGGCGAAGAGATATATACATATATCTTGAAGAAATGCAGAAAAGGCCACAGTGAACTCGGTAAGAAATCAAATCGAGAAAAAGCCAGGCTCATAGCAAGAAAATCGCTTGAGGAAGAAAGCACAGGCACCAAACGTTGGAAGGTTTCATGATTATACTCCTCTTAATGTATTTGGCCAATTTGTATAAGGAAGTCAGACAAGTGGAGCACTTCCCCAAGCCAAAAACACTCGAGTAAAGGCTAATACCAATAGGTCCCTATTTTGTGAGTATTACAATGGCTTTGGACACAATACAGAGGACTGCTATGACCTCCATGATGCTGTAGAGTGGTTGATTAGGGAAGGAAAGCTGGCGAGGTATATTACCTCCTAATGTAGGCTAAGGAAAAGAAGGGCATCCCTCATGAATGATGAAGAAAGAAGACACCCTAGGGCTCAAAGGATCTCAGAACTCGAGAGAACACAGGAAGATCGGGAAGAAATGTAAACAATCACGAGGATAATCAACATCATAGCCGGAGGTTTTGCAAGAGGCGGCACCACTAAGTCAGCCCGTAAGAAACACCTCTAAGAGGTTTTAAGCTTATCGCAAGAAAGTCCACCAGTTATCATCCACTCCCGAAATTGTTTTCTTGAGCTTTGATCTAGATAGAGTTATTCCTGGGCATGACAACCCCATGGTAATTTTGGCAATAATGGTGACTTTCAAAGTTAAGAAGGTGTTTTTAACCAGGGGAGCTCCGTCAATATCATTTTCTAAAATGCCTTCGACAAGCTTGGGCTAAAGAACTTTGATCTTCAAACTTACAATAAGGAACTCATTAGCTTCTTCGAGGAGAAGGTATACCTGGACGAATATATTATGCTCCATTTAACCTTAGGAACTAGGCCTAAAACTCGACCAGTTAAAGTCAACTTTCTAGTAGTTGATTGGCCATTCACTTACAATATGATCTCAGGGAGGGCAACTTTGAATAAGATTGGAGCCATCATATCTATGGCATTGCCTCACGATGAATTTTTTTACTGATAAAGGAGAAATTACAATGATAAGGGCAGAGTAGGTAGTGGCTCATTGGTGTTATAACGCGAGCATGGAGATTTAGAAAGTGAAAAGGAGGGTATCTGAAAATTGTTCACTCCCTCCTAGTTCGTCAAGAGTAATGTTGGTAGACCTTGATGTAGGAGGGTGGCAGGAAATGAAAAGGCCTGAGTCGAATGGAGAGCTTGAGGTCATGTAAATTGGGATAAAGCCTGATCAAACAACCCTAATAAATAAGAACCTCCCTATGTCACTAAAGGAGGAACTTATGGCTTTTTTAAGGAAGAATGTGGATTTGTTTGCTTGGATTGTGGCTTATATGCTCAGGATTGACCTAGAATTCATGAGTCATCGTTTGGGTACTTTTCTCAGTGTCCGACCAATAGCTCAGAAGAGAAGAAATATGAGCCCAGACAGAGCTCTAGAGGTTCAAAAACAAGAACAAGCTTTGTTAGACGCAGGTTTCATCAGGGAAGTAATGTACCTGACCTGGCAATCCAACGTCGTTATGGTAAAGAAATCCAATGGGAAGTGGCGAATGTGCATCAATTACACCGACCTCAACAAAGCTTACCCAAGGATTCTTAATCCTTGCTGAGTATAAATGGATTATTCGATGCTGTGACCAGATTTCGATTTCTCTCTTTCATGGTCGCATCCCAGGATATAACCAAATCCCAATGCACTTGCTTGTCGAGGAGAAGACTGCATACATCACCCCAATGACCAATTACCGTTACAAAGTCATACCATTTGGGCTGAAAAATGTGTGGGCCACATATTAGAGATTGATGAACAGAATTTTCAGTTATCATATTGAAACCTTGATAGAAGTTTATGTCGACAATATACTGGTTAAGACAACGGAAGATGAGAAACTTCTGCCTAATCTTGAAACCATCTTCGGTTGCCTTCATAAGCATAGGATGAGGTTAAATCCTTAAAAGTGTGCCTTCGCCACCGAAGTTGGAAAATCTTTGGGTTTTATGCTTACACATCAAAGGATTGAGGCGAATCCCGATAAGTGCCAAGTAATTTTGTAGATGAAAAGCCTGACTTCCATAAAGGAGGTTCAGCAATTAATGAGAAGAATAGCTTCCCTCTCAAAGATTTTAGTAGCATCAGCTCGAAAGGTGTTGCCTTTCTTCGCATTGTGAAGGAAGGAAAACAATTTTGAATAGACGTCCATTAAATTTGTACCTTCGATCTAAAAGCTACCCTTCTAGCTCTCCGATCTTATGTAAGGATCACTCCCAAAACCAGGTATGCGTACACTCTTTTAAACCTTGTATCTCTTGCACCTTCTGACTTAATCGTCGAAGTCCTTACAGGCACATCCCCCGCTGTGGAGTCTTAATCTCATTCAAAGCATCCATTCTCCAGAATCTGGTAATCGATCTCCGAACAAATTCCCAAATGAATCATGTCCTTGTAATCAATCCTCTGAGGCCATATTCCTGCTATAGAAGAATTAGGACCTAGATGAATTTAAAAGCTTAAAGAGAATATCAGAAAAGGTTTGAGAGTAAGGAAAAAGGATTAGATGAAAGAAGTCTTGGAAGCTGAGAGTGTCAGGGGGGAGGAGAGAGAGAGAGAAAGAGAGAGAGAGAGCAAAAAGAAGAGAAACTTTTATACTATATCAAGGGGTGGAAATAGGTTAGGCTACATTCTAAACATATTATGCCTAGGTCATAAATATTGGGCCCAAGTCTAGCCTGCTTGGGAGGCCTGACCTGACTTTAAACTTATTTCCAAAGCATGTTAAAAGATAAAAAAAAGAACTAATAGGCCATTAGGCCTAGCCTTTATATAGTCCTAAATAGGCTTAGGCCTTTGAATACACAATCATGACCTTAACCAGGTCTTGCCACCAAAAAATTTGTTAGCATAGAGAAATTAAATGATAAAAATGACAATGCTATCCAAGGACAGATGTACATATAAAATGGTAAGGGCACGTTCCCCCATAAAAATTTGAGAATTTTATTAGTAGTATATAAGTATGTATATATTTTACCCCTATTATTTTATTATATTTAATCCCACATTAACATAAAAATTATGAGAAACTTTTTATTATATTTATGTATTATCTTTACCTTCATTACTTAATTTTCTAGTTCTGTCACTAATGCCATCATCTATACTATGCTACCACAAAATCTGCAAGCTATTTATCAAGACAAATTCCATGATTTTTGAATATGCCACCACATATGTTAATGTCATCACAAGTCTACGATAAGACAATTAAATTTAATATCCAGCTACAAGTCCACGACAATACAATTTACACAACGGTAAATATGACCTCTTCTTTCTTAGCTGGTGGAGAACAGAGATTTGATTTGAAGTACCATGTTGAATCAATTTCACCCATCAGATTGTGTCTTCTGATTGAAATATCTGGCAAATGATTGAAAATAAAGTTGCAAAACTAGTTAGCTGGCCTTGGAAGAAATTTTGAGACGAGAGTGAATTATAAAAGGCTTTTAAATAAACAGCCAGTTGATTAAGATGTATTTAAGAGTTCATAGGGACTTAAGTATGATGGCGTTTTAGAAGAATACAGAAAGATGAAGTCTTTTGCTACTCAACAACCCAACCCAGATTGTGATAGCATCAGTAAAAGGGCTTATCATTATAATTTTTGTGGTCCTATGTAAAGCATCTTGGGCTTGAAAAAAATATCTTTTAAAAAAAGAGTTTAAATAAACTTGTATATAAAATAAGAAAGTGCAGATGTATTTATCTTTAAATTATTTAATAAATGATGATTATCATGCACTATTTTGATTTACGGGTAAACATATTCGTACTTTCTTATTTTAGAGATAATTAGTTTACTTTAACAAAGTCTTATCTGAAATCTTTTGTTTTCCTTCCTTATTTCTTTCTCAGTTCTTTTAATTAAGTACTCATTAGTGCTAGTTTTTTTTTTTTTTTCTATTTATAAGACTCGGATAAGATTTTCCATAAGAAAAATAAATGTCGAGCCATTTAAACCAATTAAACATTAATAACTTATTATTATAATTTTTTCCTAAACTATTATGGTATAATTGAAGTATTAGAAAGAAGAGTAAAATGCAAACAAAAGATTTGAATTGCTTTATATATAAAATGATGCATGTATAAGACGTCAAGCTGCTAAGCTGCTGAGAAAGATGCGCAAAATGCAGTTGCAAACAAAATCATAGAAATTATTCGAGTAACCATTGTCTTGATCTATGCAAAATGAGCTCCAGCATTATTAGCCATATCATTAAAAACTTATGTCGCCAACACACCATACTTTTCTGTTTGTACAATATGATGATGTGAAAGTTTAAACTTTTCACTTCTTACAAATTATCCAAATCCTTCATCATGAATCCATTTTGAGTGACTCTGAGCAAACGTCATATGAAGCAATTGTTAGCCCTTCACGTAAAAAGAAGGGTCTTGCCTTGAATGGAGCAAGACGCCTTTCGTGCTTGGACCACAGCATGGGTGTGAGGGCTAAGTAGGTCACACGTTATCCAAAAGCTTGCAATTATCCAATTCTTTCAAGGTCCTTCTGATTTCAATGACATAATTGGGTTGAATACTCCACGTAATGCTTCAATGAAAGCCTAATAATAATAAAAATATATTTAGATATAGATTTGCAAGTCAGTTTGGACTAAAAGGTCTTTTGAAATTTTAGAGGCTAACCTATTTGGTTAAATAATCTTTAAAAAGGAAATCAATTTTAATGCACTAGTAGTGTATAAATCATTTATACTATCATGCATTTATGTATTATGTTTTTATATGTATTTGATTCTTATAATAATTACTTTGTAAACCATATATATAATAATATGTGATTAATTGACAATTTAAAATACTTTGCACTAAAAGTAGATTGAAATTAAAATCTTAACAAAACTTGTTACATTAGATCAAAACTAAAATTAAAGACATTATTGAAAGTTAGCAGAGAATTCAGGCTAATCAAGTTTCTGCAATTCATATTACAATTATAGACGTAAATCCCAATGCCCAGCCATCAGCACAATCACAAGCCCAAATGATACTCCACAAACTTGCGGATTGCTTCTCAAGTTTTATGATCATGCTGAGATTGTTGGAAACCACGCATGTAAGATGTATGTGTGAAACACAAGTTCCACTTTGAAAGAATGAAAGAAAGAATTAATGATTTATAAGTTTTGTATGGATCAAGACGCTTAAGTTAATTTGATTTTGGATCATGTTAGACTCAAGTCAAATATACCACATTCTCTCTATATGTCAGCACTCTTACAAGTCCAAATCATCCAAGCTCAAGGCCAAAAAAATACCAGAGGAGCTCAGATTTAATGTCAATTTTGCCATTAGAAACCTCAAACAAAATTATTTATCAAAGAAAGTTAGTTGAAAAAATGAAAAAAAAAAAAAAACCTCCAACGAAAAGTTTTCTCAAATTGTGGCTTCTTAATTAACATGTCACTCTTACTGGAAACTTCTGTAATTTTCATGCAGATCGACAAAGTTCGAAAAAGTGTTGAACTGCACATTTGGAGAAACCCCCGAAACCAGCTTTTTTTTTAAACTAAAAAGTTATTTTTAAAAAATCTATCATGTTTGGTAAAAAGATGAAAATAGATTATAATAAAAAAAATTAATAATTTTAAATTAAAAATATCTTATAATCATAAATAATTTTTTAAAATTTTTAATTATAAGTAAAAGTTAATTATTTTAAAATAATGATATTTTTATCAAATTAACCTTAAATATCAAATATTATATAATATAAATAAATTATTTCATATCTTTTTAAATAATTTATTGTATAAAAATAATTTTTTTTCATATAATTCAAACAAAATATATTATTATAAAATTACTTTTAAGTTAATGCATCTAAATATAAATTAATTTACACATAATCAATTATATAAAAGAGTGATTACACTATCGATTATTAAAATAATTTTAGTCTCCCAATTTTTTTAAACACACACAATTTTTTTTTCCTTTTAATCTTGTGCTTCATTATTCTTTCATTTATAGCTTTGAAATAATAATAATAATAATAATATGTTATTATTATTATTATTATTATTATCATTGTAGGTAGAGTATGGAATTTGTTTTTAAGACAAAATAAATTGCAACAGCTTGAAAATAAAATGAAGTTAATAGGAAAAGGCGGTTTTGGTTTTCTTGCAGCAGCTATAAAAATGGTTACTTTTCAATTAAACATATAAAACATGTGCAAAATTTGCACTTTTGGAAAGCAATATAGTACACAACCTTTTGAATTTGCCCGAGCCAATTCTCTAAGTTGGTCAACATTTTTTTAGGCTCCAGTTGTGTTCTTCGATGAACCATTTACCACGGCAGCACTTCTTGCCTAGCCCCAGCACATCATGTCAGTTGAGGTACATTAATTTCCATATGCAACTTCTTTGTCTCTGGAAGGAAGGTTTTTGGATTCTGTTTCGAATTTACTTTTATATATTATCAGTATAAAAATTTTTATATAGTTATATGATGATATATTATTATATTAATAAAAATATTTAAATTTTATAATAATTACATCAAAAATCAAATATATAATAGTATATTATTAAATAATAGTATTAAATTTTTTATATTAACAATATATCAAAATTAAATTTTTTTATTAACTATAAGAAAAAAATTTTACTTTAGCCTCCTTAATTATAGGTTATATGCATTTTAACATCTAAATTTTAAAAATATATAAATCAATCCCCTGAATTTTTGTAAATATATATTTTAGCTAACATAAATGTTCTATATCCCCTAAACTTTGAATTATGTACAAATCGACTTCTTGAACTTTCTTAAATATGCAACCTGAAGGCCTAAATCTTCTTAAATATGTGGTTTATTTTTTAACAATTAATGAAAAAAATTTTAAAAAAGAACAATTTGCACATTTAAAAAGGTTTAGTGGATCAATTTATATATTTTTAAAATATAAGGATTAAAGTGTATATGACCTATAATTCATAAGGGTAAAGTGCAATTTTCCCTTAAAGTAATTTTGTAGAGATTAACTGCTTTGTTTTTTGATGTTTGGTTTGTTCCCTTTTGTTGGATATTGCTCTATATTGCTTTTCTCAATTTGAAGAGCTTTGAGCCTTTTTCAATAGACATCCAAAAAGAAAAAATCCTAGAGATTAAACATAATCCAGAGTACTAATAAAAATATCAGTCTAATGATAGAGGTATATTACGATTTCAAAAAGGATCTTGATTTGATTCTTTGAGAGAACACTAGTTGAGAGAGCAAGCTTGATTACGCTTGAAGTAGATTATTAGTCTTCTTACCTAATAATAAAAAGAAGGGTTGCCCCTTGGAAACCAAAAACAAGACAAAATCCAAAGCTACCGCCATACTTTCAGTTTGATTCAATTTTTACCGCATTCTTACTTTTGGGTACTCATGCCTTATGTGAGTATATAATTAAAAACATAATCAGAAAGAGAAACGAAGAATGATTCTTGCATTTATGAGTAAGCTGTGCAGAATTTGCATTTAAATCAAGTGAAACTTGTTTGGACTTTTTTTTTTTTGGATTTAAGAAATTGTTCATATAATTTCGGGCTAAGATAGTAGTTAGATAAAGTCCTTCTTGAATTGATAAGATTCAAACTCTTGATATCATAGGTAGTCTATTTTCATTGCAATCAATTACTTTTGGGTAACTTGTTTAATATTTAGTATCACGAAAGTTAAGGAGGAATTTGAACAAAGAAGAAGAAGAAGTAAGTTGAGGAAAACACTTCAAAAAGGAGAAAAACAAGGAAAGGAAAATGAGAAGGAGTTAAAATGGGAAAGGACGCAGAGAAAAACATGATTAAAAAAGTGAGTGAGTGAGAAGGCAGGAAATTGGCCTCCATTGGCCCCACCAGATTCTATCTATGGTCATAGAAAACGTTTAAACATTATATGCAACGTAATTGTCAAAAAAACACTAGTATCAATGAGAAATGTGACAAAGCCAAAAATATAATCAGCATAAGTATCTATTGATTGCCTTGCCTAACTACTGAATTGAACGCGGATTAATTGAAATATTTATCTTCGATAATTTCCTATAGCCCCAAGCACTCATAAAATTTTTTGGAACAAGATAATTTTCCTATTATGTTATGGATCTGTTTCATCTAGTTACGTGTATGACTTTGCAAGCTGTCAAAAAAGGCAACATATATATATATGTATTCACATGCTGCACTGAATGCAGAACGAGTTGGACTCATAAGGTCATGCTTGTGGTGCACATGATTCTGTCTTTAGGAACTTAGTTCTAGTTGCCACTGCCCACTAGAAAATATACACATATGCGCAGGACTTAATTTTCATATGTTTGGGTAGATCCTTTCTCTTCTTTTTCCTTCTTTCTATATGGTGACCATTGAGGCGGTGTATATAATCTAATAATATATTAGTGCAAAAGATACACATTTATGTTTGGAAAACACCTAATTCGTAATGGCCAAATCCAATAATGCTTTCTGATGCAGGACCAATGCCATATCTCCAGCGTCGAAAAATATTAAATGTAAGCCATTTTAGTGGGGCCCTAGGGAATTTGATATTGTATTTAATTAATTATTTAATACCAGCTGTAATATAAACGCCCTTGTTTTTTATGGAGTCAGTAGCATAAGTTGAATTAAAGTGGCTTTTCTGCAACTCTGCAGAAGAGACAGCTGCATGCCACAAAGATTGACTAAATTTTCATCACAAGGTTATCATGGCACCTAATGACACTTGACTATAGAACAATTTTCTAATCACATTGTATAGAAGTCAGGGTAGAGAAGATGGATTTAATGGTAAGCCAATGGTCCCATTCAGTATAAAGTACAAGAAATTGGAGTGTAATTCATGAGAGGCTTAATCGTGCCAATCCCTTTACAGTATAGATGTTACTTGCATTGCCAGAACAGAAGTCTGAAACAGCCTAAAAAAAAACAAGTGACAGAGATAATACCTCACATGAGCATTTATGGGCAATGGATCAGTGTTTACAACTGCAATAGAATAATGAATGGAAGAGGGAAAATGGGAGCAAAAGAGCACTCTGTATCCGTATCCAAGTGTATCTTGTGATGATGTATTTTTCTTTCTTTTTATCATATTTCTGTGAGTTATATAACTTACAATTGATAAGGGTACTGTGTATGTGGTCAGATATTCTAATTAGATTTACATGAGAGATAACAATATGCATGGAATATATGATTGGACCAACAAATCAATGATTGAGCAAACTTTACTTTGTCTGCTTATGTTTTTCTTTTTTCTTTTTCCCCTATTTGATGGCAATATATATATGGAAGGAATGGAAACAGGGTGGACAAGTGTTGGTTTGGTGACCATTGGTCTTTGAAAAGAGATGGACGGTGAAAGAATGAATTGATGGCACGGCGAAATAAATTGAAAGAATAAAGCGAGTGAAGCGAAGAAAAATAAGTATAAAAAATAGTTTGATATCAAAACAAAATGGAAAGTAAGGGGGAAAAATAAGAAATAATTTGTTTGAAGGAAAAGGAAAAGTCACATGAGACTTTCCTAAAGTTTGGATAATAATAATATGAGGTTAATCTTGGTTCAATATTTTCGCACATCATCAAATGAGTTTAACACATGAGAAATATTAAGAGGAATTTCGTTTTTGTGGGATCAAATCTACTCGTATTTCGTCTACCAATTTGGATGGGCGTGGATCCAATCCAAGTGAGGTTCTGTATCCAATGATGGATGAGTGATAAATCGATATGATGTCCCACAAAAAATGAGTCCCACTATCGCTTCTCTTAACATATTTACATAATGTGTTATCCAGGTTTTAAACAGTAGATCGCATCATGGGATGCGGCAATATACAGTTGTAGTCACTGCTGGAATCACATCACATACAGCAAAGTGATTCCCAATTATAGAAATCAACCGCAATATAACCCCATCGCAGTGCAGCGGCAATAGGCTACATTAGGAATGCAACAAGCTGCGATGGGCAATATTAGGTCACAACGACCACAATATCCATAATTCCAATAATTGTAATTACAATCATATCCGCAACTGCAACCATAATTTAAAATACTGTGTCTTATGATAAAATTGAATACTAGTATTAGAAAGTTAAGAAATTATAAAATAACTTTGCTCTACAATATATTATCAAATGTGTCAGTTTTTCTTCGTCCTACCTACTTGAATTATTCCAAAAGTATGTATTATTAATGCATTATTCATATAATTTAATTTTGATATATTATTAATGCATAAATTTTTTATGCATTTATTTAATTATGTATCACCATATTTATAGAAGTATTTAAATTTTACAATCTATCTTAAAAATCACACAAATAATATCATATGATTAAATGATTGTACAAAACTTTTTATACTGATAATATATCTATATTATGATAAAAGTTTCATATCAAAGTTAAAAATTATATTTTCATGTTAATTTTTTGTAATATGCTTTTTGGTTAACAATAAATATGCTTTGTCTAAATCTATTTTTGTGCACAATAAATTCATAGTATATATGCATATTTAAACTAAATTATGAATACTAGTAAAATTTTCTAATCGTTTAGTGTTTGGAATTTGGATTGACAAGTTGTATGCCATGTTAATTTTGAGTTTCTCATATCATATATCATAGATGATCATGTTAAACTGGGTTTTGCAATGTTGTCTAATAATTGGTAAAGATTTTTTTTTTCTCAAAAAATATTTTTATCCTGTGAGATTACAATTATAATTTAGTCTTGAGATAGAACAAGTTAGCATCTCATCTTACCCTCAATATCAAAGGGAGAAAAAAAAAAGAAGAAGAGGGGGGGGGGGGAAGAAGACTGCTCAATTCTCAACACACTGTAGAAGAATCTCTCCTCTACTAGTTAATCAATTGGTCAGATAAGCAATCAATCTGCAATTTTATTGAATTTCTTGCCCCTCTTAAATGAGAACTTAAATAAGCCTGCGCATACGGTAACGCTTTCAAAAGTCAACGCCAAATTCTTCGCATTCAATAATAAATGAAAGCCATAATTCATATCCAAAAAAATAATCTACCATTCTCCAATTGGCTTTTATTCGCCGCCTGAATTGGTTAGTGAGTGTAATAAGGCTTTGTTGTGGTTATTTATAGCTACCGACTTCTCTAAGCTTTTTAAACATTACTTTTAAAAAAATTATAATAATATTATTTAATAAAATAATATAAAAATTATTTTGCTGACTTCTCTAAGTTTTTTAAAAATTGTTTTTAAAAAAATTATAATAATATTATTTAATAAAATAATATAAAAATTATTTTAAATAAATAAAAGTTATAACAGTGATATTTAATAAAATTATTCTTAAAATTAAAAATAATTATAATAAATATAAATATTAAAAAAAATTTTCTTTTATTATTATTAAAATAAATAAGATTATATTAATATTTTTAATTTTAAAAAGTATAAGTCAATTTTAAAAAATATGTTATAAAGGCTCTCAAAAGCACTCTTTAATTTTTAAAAATCAGGAATAAAAATATTTTAACCATTTTTTTATTAAATAAAAAAATTAATTTATATTTTTCATAAATAAGAAGCACCTTCTCAAATAGTACTACTAAATTATGCCTAAGTTGTTCACTACTCAATATTCAGGCACTTTCTTGTGCTTATATAAGTGTAATTAAGAAAATTATAATGAATTTTTGTTTCATTTTAAAAGTAGATAAATGTTAGTACACGCCATGACGAAAGTTTATAATGAAAGTGCATTAACAAAAATGAGACCCAAGATTTTACGTCTACCCTTTCTACTACTTGATTATATATTTAGTTTATTTTCAATTTATTATAAATATAACAGACTTTACTCTTAATATACTTCTCCTTCCATTAATACAAAATAATACTCCCCCCAATTTCATAGTAATAATTGTTTAAGGTAATGGTACTAAGACTAAGAAAGCAAATTATTAGTCTTGGTTTTTAAAAAATAAGTTTAAAAGAATTATAAGAAAATTTCATATAACTTTATGATGTGTAGATTTTTATCATTAATGAAGAAGATGAGATTTAGTATGGGCCATGAGAGAATTTAATCAATATTAAAAATTTACAAATAATCATATTATATGAAATTTTTACTTGTGGGGATCCATTTTCGAATTTGCATTATGAAAACAATGATAAAATTTATATAAAATAATTAATTCTGTATTAAAATTTTAAGATGACAAATAATATGAAAGAATGAAATTTCCAAAATGACAATTACTGTGAAGAGGATGGGCTAGTCTTTTTTTTTTTTAAAAAAAATAATGTTCTATATTATTTGCCGTTTTAGAATTGTAACAAATAATTAATTATTTTATATACCAAATTTATACTTATTATCATTAATTGCAATTGTTTCTCTCTCTGTCTCATCACCTCCCTATTGGTTTATACTCCCTCTATTTCATTTTTGTACTATAATTAAAAATGAATAATAGTATTGATCTTTTAAAAACAACCAAAGTAAAGGATTATAATACCCTTTATTTGATTGCACTAGGGATAAAATGGAAACAGAATAATGTAAAAAGGGATAAAATTGAAATAAAAAATTAATACTATAAAAATAATTTTCTGAAAAGACAATTAATATGAAATGGAGGAACAATTCTTTGATTAATACAACTCTTTAATAAGTCAAAGAGCAAGTTAATATTGGATAATACTAGTAGTTTCTTTTTTAATAATCAAAGCTATTAAAATATTTGTTAATTCTTGTATCATTAATGACTATTATTATGGAATGAAGGGAGCATTATAATTTATTAGACATGTCGTTAAAAAAATTAAATTAATGTTTAAAGTAGTTGATGGTAGAGCCGAATGCTTTTTATGATTTAATCCTAAATAATCAAATAGCGTCGGTAAATAAAAATATTACAGTAAAAGCAAATTAAAATTAAACCCGTAATATAACTAATATTTCCACAACTAGTGTGGCTTTTGAAACGGCCATATATAATGTTTAAATGACGAAGCATTGTCACATGACATGCCATTTTTATCTTAACAACCCCTGTAAAATTCAAATGGTTCTCTCATATACTATTCCCTTCTTTAAATAACAAGTATAGGACTAAAACATGTTATAAAAACTCATTTGGTTAAATTTTACTTGTAAGTCTATACTTTAGCCTTGATTATTTAGTTTCATATTATGACATCAAGCTTCTCTGATGATGAAGGAGTAGCCACAGATAAAAATTATCATTTAAAGACATTAACCTAAGTTTAAATTGGAATCCACCGACAAATACTAAACAAGATGTAATTGAACAGTGACTTCAATTCCTAGGAAGAAGAATGAAACAATCAACGAATTCAAAAATAAAGATCTCGTCACATGAACTTTGCATGATAGAAGCAAATTTTCCAGTGAGGCATCTAACAATAATAGTATGATGATAATATAATGTTACTAATGAAATATACACTTTTAGCAGCAAAGGTTTGAAAACATCTTTCCATGACTATTCCAAAGTAAGATCGGTGAGGCTTTCACTAGAATTGACGAAAGAAAAGTTCCATTGTCACTTATGTCACAAGTTGAACCATTCTAGAAAAATTTGGCATCACTGAAGCTAACTTTCTGCTCTTGGCAACCAGCCTCTTCTAGAAGCCACTTCTCAAGCAAAGAGAATTGCATTTCATCACCAATATTTGGCTTGCTTTCATCTTGAAAAACAGTGGCCTCAGGGGACAAAGATTGAGAAAACTCAGAGTTTGAAGAATCCAAAGACTCCAAACCAAACAAGGACTCAAAGGTTTCAGACAATTCAGCACTATTGCTCCCCTTTGCCCCACTTGGGGTTCCTTCACTAGAAGCAGTATCAGCCCCAGTACCACCAGCAACCAAGTTGTTGAAGGAATTCTGGGTCAAAGATGAGTTAGTTCTAGAGGACTTTGGTGGATTTTTCATCCACCCCTTCAACAAACGAGCTATGTTCTCAGCACTTGAAGCATAGCACAAAGATTGTGTTGTTGGTTTTGTTGTGAAAGAGAGTGAGCCATTGCTATTGGAGGGGTTTGATGCATCAAAACAAGATGGCTTATTCTCTGGTGAAAGTGCTTCACTGAGAGCTCTCTTGGCCATATGAATATCAGCTTGGAGCCTTCTCTCCCACTGGCCTCTAGGAATTGGCTGTGATGCTGAAAACCCTTCTCCCAAGTTGCCTTCAGAACCTGTTTGCAATTTCTTTAGCTTCTTCTTCAAATGGGTGTTCCAATAGTTCTTTATGTCATTATCTGTCCTTTGTGGTAGGTATGAAGCTATAGCAGCCCATCTGCACCATAATCAATGTGATCCAGTTAGTCTAATCATGTGAATCCAAAAGCACTTACCAAACTAAATACTCAAAAAAACAGTTAAAACCAAATCAGATTCATTAAGTAGGTGCTTGAAGATTTATTTAGGTAATTACCTGTTTCCTAAAAGATCTTGAAGATGGATTATCATCTTCTCCTCTTGTTCTGTGAAGTTACCCCTTTTGATTCCTGGCCTCAAGTAATTTGTCCATCTAAGTCTGCAACTCTTGCTGCACCTTGACAAGCCTGAAAACCCCAAAATGAAATAAGTAAATAAATTCAGATCGAATAAAGTAAAACACTAAAACACTAGAGGCCAAAGTGACCCTTTCAATCACAGTGCTCTTGGAACATGATTTTTCCTGATGAGGATCTGAGGGACACAAAAAGAATGATTAACAAACAAAATCACCAAAGAAAGTGTGGGAATTAACCTGTCTTGGTGGGAACAGCCCTCCAATTTCCAGGACCATGTTCCTGTATATAAGACACCAATATGATATCTTCTTCAGGAGTCCAAGGCCCTTTCTTGACACCTTCTTTATCACAACAAGGTGGTCTTCCCATGTCTCCTTGTTCTTTTTCCCTCTATCTTCCACCACCTTTATAACTGCTTGTATCTATCTATCAATATCCCTCTAAAAATTCTCCACCCCTCAATTTCTTCTCAAGTTGTGATCTCTTCTACTCTATTTTTTCTAAGTCCTCTTTACTTGATAAACTTTCTGAGGCAAGTGTCTAAGCCTAAGGAGTGCCTGGTGTACATATATAGCGAAAAGAGAAGGTGTTAAAAGGGGTGTGTTGTGGGGGTTTGTAAGGATGCTGACTTAAACAAGTAAAGGGGAAGCCAAGAGTCAAAAGTTGACAGCAAGAGCATTAACTGAAGGCAGCAAGGGCCAAATTATTCACCTCTCAGCTGGTGGCAATATCTATCTCTATGTGTTGTGCCACTCAAAACCGCGTAGCATTCAATGTGGCTGCACTGGGAAAGCCCTATGAATATGAATTGTATATATCTCAGCTTTTTACTATAAGTCTCCAAACCCCGGCATGCCATTAAATGTAATATGAAGATAAAGCTGACTTTTGCAAAGCCTAATAAGTTCTCACCATTATATGTCTTCTTTAATTTGCTTGCAGGTGATCTCTCAAATTCTCAATGAACCACCCCCATTTTCTCTTTTAACTTATCACTAAATTAATTAATTGCATTCGTACACTGATTATGCTGTATTGATATTTTGGACAGCGACCATAGCTGACTTTCTTGCTTCTCTAGAAAGGGATATCCCTACATATGCCTATGTAGAATAATAGTACTTTTAAGAAGTTTATGGAACGGACTTCCTTATCATTTGATTATATGTAAATTTTTATTATCAATTAAGAAGATAAAGCCTAAAAATGAGTAAATGAGAGATTCAATCAATGGTAAAATTCTATGTTTGATCAAATCTTGTAAAATTATCACATAAAGAATACGTTTATGAAATTTGTAAGCTAGATTGTTTGTATTTATTTTTGTACAATTATTTTTGTAAAAGATATTTTTTAAATTTGTATATATTTTTTGAATAAGACTCTTGAAAAAAATAAAATTAGAAAGAAATTAAATTTCTATTTTTTAAAAAACAAGTAGGAGATATCTTTGATAAAATTAACTGTAGAAAAATTAATTTTAAATGCTGTCTTAAAGTTGTTCTTTAAGGTTAAATCTAAACACACGCTAAATATGTTTAATTAGGCGATAAATTTATAAGCTACATTGCTTTTGATTAGGTGTAGCACGTTTAAGTAGTTTGTGGGTTATATTGAGAAACTTTTTTCGTGCGCAATTTTCGAATTGCAAAGCCTGCAAGTTCATTTATCATCATTACTATCGTTAACAATTATTGACCTACTATGCTATTCAGTTTTTAATTGAAATACCAGTATCTTGATTAATTTATTAGTTATTGGCTCTTAAAATCAATGTTACCAATAAATGATAGATGTTTGAAAATTAACACCGACAGCAAAATAAATTTAAAACTGAATTGGAAAGAAAAAACACTATCAAGTGCCGAAATAGTAATCCTCATAGTTGTTTATGATCAATTAAGCCCTTTGAAACTTGAAAGAGTCAAGATCGAGTTGGTGCATGGCAAATCAAGAAACTGACTTTACCTTCTTGGATACAGGCCATGAATATAATGCATGGATGTGGACTGTATGCAAGTAGTATGGGTCATGCAATCGGTGATGGGAACCAAAACTACCTCAAACTATTTTAGCTTTGAAATCAAAATTCATCATAATAAACTTCATAAATGACATTTGAAGAGCAGGCACCCATACGAAGGCCCACAGCCTTTGAATGAGTCACAGGCGCTGCTCATTTATACAAATCTGAGGGTGTACACGGGTCAAAGTACGTCTATGTGTCTAACTCTACAATGCTATATTCAAGTTGATACAAAGCAAGTAGCGCTTACTTTTCATGACTAATTCAGCAAATTCAGAAGGAGATATATACTATCATGCAAATGGTATAATTTTAGGGTTTATACTAATTGTCTATTAACTTTTTCCTATTGTTAAGTTTCACATTGATTATTTATAACGATAAACGATTCATTTAACAACCCCTAACCTAAAATCTAGCCTGTTTATGCCCTAGTTACGAAAGAGATTCATTTGATACATATATACACACACAAATATTTTTATGTATGTATGTATTGTACTTGTGTGTTTTCCAATCCTTAAAATGTTTGACCATGTAAGTAGTTATTATCATTGTTGAATTCTTTTAACGATGTTTACACATCAAAGGATAACAGAATAAAAATATATTAGTCTAACAGTATATGTATCAAAATTAAAGCATAATAAAAATAGATTAATTTTAATCTATCTAATGAAATATTTTTACGCTCATATAGTTAATTATGTGTTGTCAATTTATTATAAAGTTTGACCTCTTAAATCATTTGTTACTATATTCAAATTCTTTTAATAATATAGTAACACATCAGTAGGCATTCAATAATGTAAACTGTAGTATACTAATATTAAGCCAAAATTAAACCCTTTAGGAAAGTTTAACTTTAATCCTCTATGAGTACGATACGATATGTATTAAGCAAGATATTTTATGTCCCATTGGTGTCAAAATATCAAGATGATTTCTATAGTACCCCTTCAATTTAAAGGGGTTTGAAACGCTTCTTATGTATAACAATTATAAATTGACAATTATATGAATCTAATCCTAATTAGATTCTTAGGTGGCATAATTTCATTTTTAGCAAAGATAACCTTTTACTATTTTATTTTGTAATTTAATCTCTATAATTAATTAATGAACTAATTGATAAATGTAATTAAGATTAAATTTTTGTTTAAAGATCAAATTCTCTAATAACAAAAAATAAAACAATAAAGAATTGTGTTCATCCCCAATTTTGGTTGCCATAAACCCCAACCTTTCCCATTTATCTACCTCAGATCCCCATCATTTGATTGTCAAATAATTGTGATTGGTATAGGATTTTTTTGCCAAATTCTCATGAAGAAGGTAAACTAACATCATATAACTTCCACTCAATTGAACTTCTCCATCTCATGGCAATCACCACATATTGCCAGATTGTTGGTGACTCTAGTAGTCCTCCCAAGCAGCACAAATTTAATATTTCAAAAGCCATAGCTAACTTCTCACTGTGCCCATGGTACAGAGCCATGTCTAAATTTAATTGGCATTATCTCAATGAACTTGCAGGCCTCGAATAGATTTTCAATACGGGAAAGAAGATCCACCATGCAGGCATAGCGTTCTAATTTGGGCTCAAATGTCGAATTCGCTTCTCATATAATATTAAAGAATTTCCTTCTCCACTCAATAATCCAGAATCACTCAAGTTAATCTATGTGATAGATGAATGGAAAGGGTTAGGGTTCTTGGCCACCAGATTTGGGGATGAACGAAAGCACATATTTTTTTATTGTTTTTTTATTAGGAAATTTGATCTTTAGTACAAAAAGTTAATCTTAATAACATTAATCAATTAGTTCATCAATCAATTATAGAGATTAAATTATAAAATAAAATAGTGAAAGATTACTTTTGTTAAAAATAAATTTATGCCACCTAAAAATTTGATTAGGATTAAATTCATATAATTGTCAATTTATAAATGGTACACCTAGGAAGGGTTTCAAACCCCTTTAAATTGAAGGGGTGCCATAGAAATCCCCAAATATCAAAGACGCTAGACAAGACAAGCATGTTGCTCCATACTATTGATGGTAGATTTGAGATTCATGCTATTAAAGCAGGTGTCTAATCCCAACAATATATGACGGCAATAATTGTGATTAGGACTAGTTAAGCTAGTTTGTGATCAAGTCGAACGTAACAAGGGTCAAGGTTTTAGCAGATTTACTTGACAAAATTTCTCCGATAGGGATTCAATAGAGGATGGACATTAAGAGTCTATAAAGAAATTGTTTCACTACATGAAAAAGACAATCAATGGTATATCTTTGTGACCCGCAATTGGTTCTAATTAAAATGACATAATGTAATTGCTAATAATTAATTAAGAGATTAATTTTAATTTATTGTTTACATAAAAGAGTTTTACATTGTTTTCTAATCACATGCTATAATATATGACAATTTGAGATAATAGATGAGAAAATAAAACACTTTTACTGATATAATAATATATAATAATTGAATATTTGCATAGAATATTATTATGTTAACAATACATTAAAATTAAATTTAATAAATTATTTGTAACAAGTTTAGTAACATTTTGAAATAAAGAAATAAGTTTTTCATAATATCAGTAAATTGACGACATATTTCTATTTGTTACTTCCTGGAAAAAAAATTAGTTTATTAATTTATATTACAATTGAAAAAAGTCATGCTACGTATTTTTTTAGTTTCAATCAGATTTTTTTAAAAAAAAAAGATACATTCTCTTCTGGCATTGTCTTAATCAAAAAAACTCTTTCAACAATTTTTTTATAGATAGATATCTAGAATTGATTGGACTCCAACTTATCTTACTGGAGCTAGGTTGGCTTATTATAAAGGTAATAGCCCAGTTAGTCTAACTCAACCCTCATGATCTACCGACTTACTCAATCCCATTCTCCAAATCTTTGCTTTGTCGAGCACGAGGCTGGAGGGCTTATGGTCTGGTCGACATAACCTGACCTTCATTATTTAGTTGACCTACTCAGTCCCTTCACCAAGCTTCATCACCTTATTGAGCTCAAGGTGGGGGGTTTGTGGACCGCTTGATCTACCGACCCTAATGTATTTGGCTTAAAATATGTTACCACATTTATGTTGATTCGCTAAGGTCTCCTTTCCTTAACGTATGTCATAATGAGCCCTCTCCTGTTATAATGATACCAAGCCTTACATATACCCCTCTTTTTTCTAGAGAGAGGGAGAAGATATTTTTATCCTAAATATTGACCTACCCTAGCTAAGAGCTTGAGACAAGACCAGACAAAATTATCTTAGTATTAATTTTTTTCATTTACAAAACTTGAACCCCAAAACTTTGCTGAATATTTAAAAGTTGGAAGAAAAAGTGTACTAATTTTTTTATTTTAATTTTTATTAAGAAATCAAGCAACTTGTTATTCACAAATATTTATTGTAAAAAATTCAAAGGTGGAAAAGCAGTTAGGCAAATGCAGATTTTGATCGGAAATTAAGTTAGAGATGGCTGAAAGTTCATGTTCGTCATTAAGCTCATGCAAGCACCTCGTTCAGGTTCAACGTAGCTCCCCACATGCCCTTATTTTATAGAGTATAAATGCATCTATTCGATTGATTAAGAACCTTAGCGATGAGAACATAATGGACCTGCTAATACTATTAACTCCAGCCATAGGTCATAAATCCTTGGTTTCTTCCTTCAATTCGTATGCTCTTTTTTTTTTTTTGGTCAGGTGGGGGGTTTGGGGGAGGGTTGTTTTCCCACGTCCAGCCTCTAGCTAGATTCGAATCCGGGGTGCACTGGATGCAAGGCCAACAGCGTGGCCACTAAGCTCAAGCCTTGCGTGCAATTCGTATGCTCTTTAGACTGTGCATTTGTGCCTTTTCCATTTTATGGTTAAATTCATCTCATTATACAAAATTTATTTTACTCTATTTGACTATTCCTGGCCCACTATCCATCATATATCTATCTATACGTACCCTTCTTATTTAATTATGTTAGGAAAGGAGGAAACCACCTCTCCCATACGCTTCATTTCCAGTCAACCAGGGTGACTGTTAATCTTTCACTTCATACAACTCAGTGATGCTAACATTTTCCGAATTGTATTAAACCATGATCATGAGAACATGTCATGTGCAGCAAGTCATTGCTCAACCCTCATCCTAAAATTTATTGCTTTCTAAATACATTATATATTGAGACACCTTCACAATATTTGCAACTCGATATATGTCATCTAGCAAAGGCTATAAATACACATATATAAATATTCTTACTCTTTGGATTGTGTGAGTCAAGGATAAATGAAATCAAGAACATATATGTAGTAATTATATGCATACCTATATCGAGAAGGATTGTTTGGGTAGTTTTCCAGATAAAGCTCTAGGGAGTCCGAGGGACGAGGTATTGAGCCAGACCAATTAGTCATTAGGTTAAGGATAGGCGAAAATTTCCTTTCTAATTAAAAGAGTATCGAAACTAAGTTTACAACATGCCTTTTCATGTTATTATCCGCTTTATAAGAGAAACAGATTGGAGCCATAAAGCTAAAGCGTCGAATGGACATTAATAGCGGCGACCTGTCTCAAAGACAGGAGCGGTTATTGCTCGTTATAGCTGGAGCAAGTGAAAATTACATTCAGTTGGTGCAGTTAAACCATTGAGGCAGAATCTCATTTGCAAGCAAACACTGATTTTACTTGCGTATCTCAAATGTGTTTGGCCATAGTGGGCCTGACCGGATTAAACCGAGCGAGTGAATGATAATTCTCTTCATAATGATTTCTTTGTATTGGCCACAGCAATACTATATATTTATATCAAATTGGACCCCAAAATTTGCCATTCTCTCTTTTTTGTATTCATCATAATTTCACATATCATCATTAATACAAAAACCCTTTTTTTGAGCAAAGAGGCTAAGTTTGCCTTGAAAAAAGAAAAAACCATGCACCCACATAAATTAACCAAATAATAAAACAATAAATGTAAAGTTTTATAAATCAATCCACTAATTTTAATTAACAATTATAATCACAAATTTTTAAAATATCTCTCATAAACCAAAACGCCAATACATCATCATCAATTTTGGAATGTAAGCTGAAAATTATAATTTGCCCTAAAGATGGCAAAAAAATCCGTCAAAGCGGGTATCCATGAGAATTACTCTCGATAGAGACAAGTATGGGGACTAGTTTGATCCTCATAGGAATAGGAACAAAGTCTTCATTTATTAAATGGGGTGAGAGCGGAGAATGAGGTCTTTATACAATAGAGACTCATTAAATCTCCATTATTTATGTACCTGTATTGTTATCAATATATATATATATATATATATATATATATATATATATATATATATATATATATATATATTTATTGATAACAATACACAATAAAATCATATTGATTTAAAATATAGTCAGCATATGATAAGCTAAATTTTTAATCAAAATTAAATTTATAATAATTGATTAACTTTGATCAAAATAAAATTTACAATAACTTTGATTTGTATCATGTATTTTTATTTTTAATTTAGATTATATTATGTTACTAATATTATAATAAATTATGGATATTTATGAATACTTTATTTAAATTTAAGATTTTTTTTATACATAATTTTTCTTTTTTTCTCATTTTTGAAAATTTTTTATATAAACCTATGAATATCTGCAAGAATTTAAATCCCTACGGGAGCGAAGAATTGAGATCTGTGATGGAGATGGGACTGGTCAGGGGATAAATTTCTAAATGGGACCTCCGCCTCAGGATAGACATTGTCAAAAAGCTTTTTGGATATTCTTTTTTCTTTGTCAATATATATATATATATATATATATATATATATATATATATATATATATATATATATATATATATATTTTTTTTTTTGGGTCAGGCTTTGTCAATATTTATTAATTCTCTTTTTGATCGGTAGATAACAAACGAGAAATAAGCCCAAAGGAACAGCTGCCAAAAATCAAACAAGCGCAGGCTTGCTCGTCAATTACGCCTAGGCCGATCACCTTTGCTTCTATTCTCTGACGTCGATTTGTCTATATGTTTCCAATATATCGATTGGCCCATTTCACAACAAGCTGGACCATGTATAATATATGTTTTTCTTTATAAAATTACGTTTACAGTTTCAGAGCAATAATAACAGACATCATCCTCACCAATAATAATAATAATAATAGACATGATATCATAATTTTTATAATCAAGTGGTTATGATTTTGATTTTTACTATTGTCATTTAATGCATTATTAGTACAAAATAAAACTTTACACTATTTTTTTATAGAAATTATAATTTAATAGTTTGATAAATAATTTTTTTATAAAAAATTATCAAGCGTTATAATTATACTTAAAGTTATATTGGTATAATTTGATCCTAAACCTTTCATTCAAGAAAAAGAAAAAAAACTTGATCTGACCCTGTTCTATATTAACACAACAATTATCAAAAGATAATTTATTAGGTAAATAAACGTTTAATCATAAATTATTGCTTTTTTTTTCTAATGTTTCTGCCTATATTAGAAAAGATAATTGTCATATTACATTAAAAAAAAAATGATACTCTTACGAGTGTTTTAATTGGGAAATCCAAATTCATTAAATTGAAAAGTCCAAATATAAGGAGTTGATAGACAAAGACGAAGGCGCACGCATCCATTGACCCACTAATGTAATTGCAGCCACCGTATGACGTAAATGGACAAGTGAATCCGGCTAGTGCATTATTTAAGCTTGTCATTAGTTATATGACAAAAACATAAGCATCAAATTAAAGATCAAACGATGAACATCAAGGTTAGTGTTTCTCAACCAAAAATATATGCTGAAAAGTCTTCCTTAGTCCTTACCATCACTGAACTTGATAGACTGGAAGGCCATTTCCCTCTAGGGGAGAAAACCTCTCACTTTTTTTCTAAGATCAATGTTCTTCCCTAATTAGTTTTAAAACATTTTGCGAGTTAAGCAGTAAGCCTATTCCGGTACAAAAATATATTTAGATGAGAATTAACTCGCTCTGATTTTTCTAATTGAAAAACAACATTAGATAAATACGCTCATCTTTGAATTAAAAAAAAAAATCAAATTTATACGTTTTAGGGTAAAGTGAGTTGTGATTTGAAAACTAAAATAAAGGAAAATTTTTATGCACAATAGGAGATACGATTTTAGATATATTTATAATTTTTAGATATTTGGCTTATTTTGAAGAGAATAGTGAAACTTTTATTAAAGAGAAAAGATAAATTGTACGAAAATTGACTGTGCGAATTTTTTTACGAAGAATCTCTGCTATTAGATTATGACTTTCCACTCACCTTGATTTGTTATGCAACAACATGATTGATTGTTAGTTAATTCGTAAACATTCATACTGAAATCTTTCTTGTTGCCTAGCACCGCTGTTTATTAAATTCATTTCCTATAAATTCAAACATATGGTAGGGTTCTTTTTATTTTATTTGCACTTGAATGACTTGTGCATGACTTTAGCTACTATTGCCTCCATGTCCTAGACTAGCGAATCCTAAGTCGTAATTTCTACGTAACATGTCTTTAATGAAGCTATTGACAATTGCATCATGCAATGTCGATAACCCACACATCTAAGAAACGTACGTGCGACTTTCTTCCAAATTTGGTACAAGAGGTGGCGTTGGGAATTCATGAGTAATAACTAAGAACAGTTACTCTACAAGAGCATACGAAATCTAGAAGCCATAATGGACTGAAATTTCAGTCATCAAAGTCGTGGAGAAGCGTGTTAATGGATGAAAGTAAAGAGCAAACTCCAAACGTAGGAGTCATAGGATATGCTAAGATATGCTCTTCACCATGGCCTAGGTAAGTTCAAGAAGACTAATTGCAAAAGATTTGACCTCAGATCATATATTCACCAACTATAGGAGATTTTTTTCAGCAAGAAAAACTGTATTTTTTTGGGGGGGGGGGGGGGGGTTTAAATCGCTGGTTAGGAAGCAAGCTCTTTTAAATTGAATAATTTATAGTACTTAATGTAATTAAAATATTACCGTTTTCATTCTAAACATGTGTTATTTTCTACCAGCTTAAAACTTTGCCACGTGGTATTTATTTTTTATATTTGTGCTATGTAATCTATTATTTTGATTTATACTTATTGAATGAGGACTTAGCTGATAATTAATTCTAATTAATTTATGATTTTTTTTAATTATTCTAAATGGTCATCAACTTTCATTTATTTGAACTTAATAAATTTATCATCATTTAAATTTAGTGAAAAAAGTATTATCTTGATAAATTATATGTATTATTATTTTTAATTAGAATCATTAAAATTGATTTGTAGAATTTAAATTTTGTTAAGAAATATATTAAAATTTTTTAGAATATAATTTATCTGAAATATTTCATAACAAAAGTAGAGAAATATTAATGATTCAAATAAATATAATTCGAGGCAAAGAAGAAATTGTAAAATCAAATATTTTGAAATGAATGTACCTAAGAAATTTTTATATTCCTCACATAAATCATTTTCACAAATAAAGAACGATGTTGACTCATATGGCTTAATTTTCCACTCGTAAGATAAAATGTCAACAAAATCGGAATCCTGTCTCCTTCCGTCAGCCTCTTCGCTAAATTCTTTGTTATACAAAGATGTTATATATAGGCGTTCTCATGCATGCTCTGTACGTATCATAAAATAATTAACAATGAAATATGCATGCAGCACAAAAAAATAATGAAGAAGGAATGCTTTAAGTCCAATGGTGAAAGTCGACCCATAATTGGTTTATAGGCTCCATCCGATATGCATCAGGTTAACCATGGTGTTTTATGCACCATTTATGTGTGTTACATCTAAATAAGTGACCATCTATGCACCTAAATCATGGTGGTGCACTCTAATACTCCCATAAAGTTGTGAAACTGTATTTGTCGACGATGTACCTTCCACGAGCTAGCTAGATGTCAACAGTGCTGGTGCCGCCAACTTTCCCAGTCCTTCCTCTCTCCTCCCTCCTTACCTTCCCGCTTGTTCAACCCATGCAGCATATACAGTAAGACCAAGTTGTAGTTGAGGAAGACATTAATGAGCGTATAAGAACTAAGATTATCTATATGGATTTAACACTTCCAAAGTATAATATGTATTTTAAAGAGTAACTAATTATTTTAAACAATACAAATTATCAAGCATGAATATTTTGTTATTAATTTTATATTTATATATTTACATATTATAAAACCTTGAATTATACATTTATTTTTTTATCAAAAATTAAGATCGTACATTTTTGTCTTTGAAATGTACCTCACACTTTAAAATTTGAGGAGCCAAATCCTATCAATATATTAATGTTAAGCCGACAAAATATATAACAACATTGTAAAAATTAATTTCATGGTTTCAACGGAATACTTGCTAGTTAAAACTAATTTTAAGAATAAAATGGTAAATTAATCAAAGCCGCCTTGTAATTAGATCATTCCTTTCTCGATTTTGACGATCGAATTATCATTTAAGTGATAACAAAAAACACAGGCTTCATCATTAAAAAAATTTAATTATATATTGACTTTTGTTATTTACTATAAAAAAACTCCTACTAAAGCTTAACGTCATATATAGGAAATGACGTTTCAAGAATAAAAAATCATTTTGCATACCAAACCCCCCTTCCAAGGGTAAATTTTATCGTATAGTTAAGATTAGTAATATTGTATAGCACTAAATGTTAGGCGGTAGAAAATCAACAAAAAAAATAGAAAATAGCAATATGTTACAAAGATAAGGATGTTATGATGGATTAATAGATATATTAGACAAGATATGATTATTAATGAGTGCATTAAAGAGAGAATTGGAACAGTGCCTATTATAGAAAAGATAATGAAATCTCACCTTAGATGATTTGGATGTGTTTGGAGAAGACTTGTAGAAACCTCAGTAAAGAAAGTGGATTAGATAGAAGTGTAATCCTGTAGCTAGAGATAGAGGAAGAACTAAAAAAAATCATAAGTGAAACTATTAAAAAAAATTTATGTGTTAATAATTTAAAAGTAAATATAATTTATGACAAAATACTATGATGTGTTTTGATTCATGTAACTAACCCTAACTAGTATGACAAAGTTTAGTTATTCTTGTTCTTGTTCTCGATTGAGTTTTACCATGCTTAAGATGGACCTTTTCTTATCCTGGATGTAAATATGCCTCATTTTTCAACCATTCAACCTCGCGAACTATATATGACTTAACAAAACCCACGGCAATAAAGACACTTAAGATGAAAAATAGTCATTCGCGTAATCAATGTTTGGTTGACATTAATTAAGCTCCTGTAGTTCATGTGTTTTCAGAAAGATAATTTGAATAAGCTTAATTATAATATCAATAATTAATTGATTTAAATTGTTCAAAACTTATTTTTTCAATAAAATATTTTGAATTTGAGCTTTTTGATTAGAAAAACTTATGCTAGAAGAATTTTATCCCTTCAATAGGCCATTGATCTGACTCGAGTCAAATTAGTTGGAATTTAATGAAATTTGAATATTGGTTGGTGTGGTTTATATATAAACTTATAATATATTTTTGGTAAAGTTTCATATATCAACATAAACTTCAACACAGATTAAAATAAACAATTTTGGTTTTTGGATTGTTAATTAAATGCGTAGGGTTAAATCAAGCTTTGTTCATTTTTTCATCTGAGGATATTTGGAATTTTAGCTACTCTTTCTAATTAAAATCAAACATTTTACCAAAAAAAAAAAATTCAACATCACCTATTGAAAAAAAAATCCCATGTGCTTACCAAAAGGCTAAAGGAAAAAAATAAACAGGACTGACTAAATAATAATCTTACTGCCTTGTTTTCTAAAGGAAAGCAAAATAATCTTTGTTTGAGCAAAATGTTACTTAATTTCTGAGTATATATGATTTAAGCCGAAAAAAGAAGTTGAGTTAAAGTGCTAATCAAAAACCTCTATAATATGTGCTCTAAAGAATGTGGGAAAACTATGTTAATATCAAAAGTGTGTTTGGTTGGGAGGTAAAAATAGAAAGAAAATTTTCATAAATAAGCTCAATATCAATTTAAGTATTGCAAGTGAACAAAAAAAAAGTTTAAAGTTTTAACTCCCTAGTGAGCGGATTTTGTTTGAATCTGTTTCGCACAAAAATTGTTTAGCTAGCCAAATGGTTGAGAGTGTGGGCGTGCCGTGAAGCTATTCCAAGATGACTAAGAGGCTCGGCTAGTGCAAAACACAACCGATTTCCATGATCAGGCGATTAGTACCAAGAGAGGAACTCTGTCTCTCAGCAAATAGGTTCCCAAACTACTCTGAAGAGCGCCTGGCAGGCAGATCAGCAAATCAAGTCACCAAAAGATATTGGCAAACAACTAAAGGCTAACAAAATGGATTGAAACTTAAACAGGCTAAAAGTAAATGAAATGCTATAAATGAAGTGCGGTAAAGAAATGCTGTAAAGTACAGGAAGGTAAAGACAAGGAATGTAAAGTGTATAAAATGTAAAGATAAATGTAAAAGGAACTTGTGTTTGATCCATTTGATTGGGGGATCCCTTTACAGATTGTGCTTAAGGCTATTTATACACGAAAAAAATTTAACAATTATCCTAAGGTCTTTATTAACCATGTTCTCATACAAACATGGTCAGCAAACTGTGTCCTGGTAACCGCCTCGTAACCGCCTTTCCATGTCTTCCTTGAGTGCACTCTTCTTAGCATAATGGTAACTGCTTAAACTGCTCTTTACCTTTTATCTATCTCCCCACTTTCTGAACTAGAAACCGCCTTTCTCATCTGCTCCTACTTTTCATGGAGTGGTCACAGATTTGGTCAAAACTCCTACTCTCAGCTGCTAAAGCACGTTCTTTCCCCAACCAAAGCCCATAACTGATATGGATTACCAGCTGTCAGCAAGGCCCAAAAACCTAATAGGAAATTCATGCCCTTGGCTAACGACTACTGTCAAATGTCAGTCGATGGCTATCGACTGATGGCTAAATCAACCGTCGAATGTCGGTTGGAACCCACATTAGCTATCAAGCCTCAAAATATGTGACTAAGAGTTTCTATTGGCGACTACACCTAGTTAAAATCCTAATCACAAAAGGCAAGGCAAATTAGCTTAGGCAAAATAAAAAAATAGCCGAAACAATATCAAAATGGCCTTTTTTCAGGGCCAAAACGGCCTCAACCAGGCCACCCTTAGTTGCCATGTTGATGCTCTCATCTTAGGCTTTCCATAGATATGCAATATGGTTATTCTAACACCTAGATCTCAACCGGCGACCAATTGAAATTTGGTCGAGCATTTTTGTCTATTTCAATCAATTTAAACCGAGCAACACATTTCGTGTCAGCCGTCAATCATCGCCCATCCTTCGGCTAACTACTCTTCGGCTATCGGCTGAATATTGCCTCTTCCAACTATTTCTGCTTGGCTGATATCCATCGTCGACGCCGCAATTTTTTGGTGCCAATAGAATCAAATTAGACAAAACTTAAATAATGATGATTCAAACCAATAAAAATAACTTTGCTCTTTGCTTTTATTGGAAAGGATGGCGTTGCGTTCCTTCGTTTTGTGAAATGTCATTGTTTGGATTTGCAGAAGGAAAAGAGATAGAGAGACCTTTTAAGGAGTGGAAGCTGCATATTGAAGAAAGGAGCGGTCGAATGGACATTAATAGCGGGAACCGGCCTTCAAGGAAAGGGGCGATTATAACTGGAGCTAGTGAAAAGAGTCCTGAACCGATAGGGTGACCAAGCCAAAACAATATATATGATTTATGGTGATATTTAAAATACTCATCTATAAAATGTAAATATTTAATATTTATTTAATTTTTAATTATTTATCAAGTTAAAAAATAAATTTAATGATTGATAATAAAGAATTACTCTTATTTTAAATATTATATAGAGTATTATAATTAATTTTTATATAATATTAATTATCAAATTTACTTTTTAAATTTAATTAATAATTAAAAATTAATTAAATATTAAATATTCACTTTTCTGAATTATCATTTTAAATATCACCATAATTCATATACATAAGCCCCTGCCCACAAGTCAAAAGTAATCTTGACTTTACGAGCGAAAGCGTACTTTTATATTTTTGGTGAGGGTTGAGCGGGGGGGACAGGGTGCATTTCACCCCATTGCAAGGATTGAAAACAGATCCTATACACTCAATAGATGCAGTTAAACCATTGAGGCAGAACCTTATATGCGAGCAAAAGCGTATTTAACTTACGTACCGCAAAAATGTTTGACTATAGTGGATCTGATTAGATTAAGAGTGTGTTTGTTTCAAATTTTTTTGGTAAAAAATTTATTTTTTTATTAAAAAAATAAATTTTCATATATTTAAATTTTTTAAAAAAATAATCAAATTTTTTAAAAAAATTATTTTCACCTTTTTTTTTATAGAAATCAAAAGAGTAATTTCTATAAAAAATTAATTTTTAATTCTTCCAATTATATATAAAATTAAAATTTTAAAATTAATTTTTTTTTTTAAACTAAAACAAACGCACCTAATTGGATGGGTCGAAGAGCTATATCATATGTTATATGTAGGAGCAGGGTGCTATTATTTGACTATCCGATGCCTTTAAATAAGCTACAGTGGGTGAATAATCATTCTCTCCATAGGGATTACCGTGTATTGTCCACAGCAATGCTATATATTTATATCAAATTGGACCCCAAAATTTGCTATTCTTTCTCCTTTTTTTATTCATCATAATTTCACATATCATCATTAATACAAAAATCCATTTTTTCTAAGTTTGACTTGGAAAGACAAAAAATAAAAAAACAATGCACCTACATAAATTAAGCAAATAAGAACACAATAAATTTAAAGTTTTATAAATCAATCCACTAATTTGAATCAACAAGTATAATCATAAATTTTAAAAATATCTCTCATAAACCAAAACGCCAATAAATCATCATCAGTTTGGAATGGAAGCAGAAAATTATAGTTTGCCCTTTACCAATTCAATTTTTATTTTTTGTCAACATTTATTAATTCTCTTTTTGGTCCGTGAATAACAAACGATAAATAAGGCCAAATGAACCATAGGCAAACCAAAAAAAAGAAATAAACCACAAAAACAGGCTTGCTCGTCAATTACGACTGGGCCAAGCGCTTCTTTCGTTTTTCGTTGACCACCCAAATGTTTCTGTTGTCTGACGCCGATTTGCCTGTTATGTTTCGAATACATCGATTGGCCCATTTAACAACAAGCTGGCCCATGAAAATCAGCCCAAACTTATTATATGTTATTCCTACTAATATTATGTTTACAGTTTCGTAGCAATAAAACAATAATAACAGACATGATCCTCACCAATAATAATAATAGACATGATATCATAATTTTTATAATTAAGTGGTTATGAGTTTGATCTTTACTATTGTCATTTGATACATTACCAATATAAAATAAAACTCTATACTATTTTTGTTAGAAATTATTTTTGTTGGAATTATAATTTAACGGTTTGATAAATAAATTTTTTTTATAGAATATTAAATAATATAACTATACTTAAAGTTATACTGGTATAACTTGATTTTGGCCCTTTGCTAAAAAATGAAAAATTGATCCTGACCCTATTCTATATTAACACAACAATTATCAAAAGATAATACATTAGGTAAATAAACGTTTAATCATAATTATCAAAATGTAATTGTCATATTACATAAAAAAAAACATGATATTCTTATGATTGTTTTAATTGGGAAATCCAAATTCATTAAATTTAAAAATCCAAATGTAAAGAGTTGATAGACAAAGACGAAGGTGCACGCACCCATTGAGCATGTTATATGACAAAAACATAAGCATCAAATTAAAGATCAAGCCATGAACATCAAGGTTAGTGTTTCTCAACCAAAAATATATGCTGAAAGTCTTCCTTACCATCACTGAAACTTGATTTCTCTCTCACTCTTTTGCTAAAATCAATGTTCTTCCTTAATTAGTTTTAAAACATTTTGCGAGTTAAGCCAGTAAGCCTATTCCAGTACAAAAATAAATTTAGATGAGAATGTACTCACTTTGATTTTTCAAATTGAAAAACAACATTAGTTAAATACTCTCATCTTTGAATTTTTTTTAAAAAATTATGCACAATAGGAGATATGATTTTAAATATATTTATACTCTTTAGGTATTTGGCTTATTTTGAAGTGAACAATGAAACTTTTATTAAAGAGAAAAGATAAATAGTATGAAAATTAACTGTGCGAATTTTTTTACGAAGAATCTTTGCTATTAGATTATGACTTACCACTCACCTTGATTTGTTATGCAACAACATGATTGATTGTTAGTTAATTCGTAAACATTCATATTGAAATCTTCCATGCTGCCTAGCACCGCTCTTTATTAAATTCGTTTCCTACAAATTCAAACATATGGTTGGATTCTTTTTTATTTTATTTTATTTGCACTTGACTGACTTATGCATGATTTTAGCCACCATTGCCTCCATGTTTTAGAGTAGCAAGTCATATAGTAATTTCTACGTAACATGTCTTTAATGAAGCTATTGACAACTGCATCATGTAACGTCGATAACCCACACATCTAGGAAACATACGTGTAACTTTCTTCCAAATTTGGTAGAAGAGGGGGCGTTGGAAATTCATTTGTAATAACTAATAATCATAGTCAAGAAAATCAGACCGACCGGTTCGTACACTAGTTCAATCACAATAGAAAAATCAAAAATTCAAAAAATAAGAGGAAATAATACAAATCGGCCCAAAACTGGTGAATCGGCCTAGTTCACTCGATTGAGTAGTTTACAATTAAAAAAAAAAAAAAGATTTGCTTTGATTGCCTAAATCAAAGACTATTAGATATCTTACTCTTTTAAAAAGAGCATGGAGGAGATATATATAAAGCAATTTCATAAATAGGTATTTATAGTTGTGTTAGGAGTGAAAACTTTTTAATCTAAGCAATATGGAACCTGAATACTTTTATAGTAGTATTGAGAGTAAGAAACTTTTAGTTTAAACAATGTGCAACTTCAGTATTTTATATTTTAACTATTTTAAATAAATGGTCTTGCATCATAAAAGCATATATATAAACTTTTTAAATTGTATTTTTTTATAAAATTAATTATATTTGTAAATAGTTTAGGAGATTTGGTGGAACCTGAATTAGATGAAGGTGATCTTAATCAAACAATTGATGAATTTGTCACAACATATAGGGATTGGGATTGGGAAAATTTAGGTGCTATGCTTCCAGGGGGTTGCCTTAACCTCCTGGTGACTACTAAAACTCCCAATCTAGGAGGGAAAGCGACCAAATTGTGTGGTTCCCCGAAGTTGATGGTATTTTCACCTTGAAAACAATTTACCAAAGCCTTATAGATAGTGATGTTTGTACCAAAAAAAGATTATACAAATATATGTGGAAGGTAAAAGCTCCACAAAGGTTGAAAGGATTCATGTGGTTAGTGATGAATAGAGATCTCTTAACGAATGAACCTCACCTCAAAAGATGGTTATCCTTAAGTAATTTGTGCCCAATTTGCGGAAACCACCCAGAAACTATTCTTCACATCCTTATAGATTGTGACAAAACCAAAGATATGCGGATAAGCATGGGTCAAGGTTCATTGGAGCATCTTTCTTCCATTTTAACGTTGAATGTTGGTTGGAAGAGAATCTGGTGAATGAAACCCGTAGGAATTAGTGAATGGATTGGCCCTTGATGTTCATTACTAGTTGTAATATGGTCTGGTATTGTAGGAATTTACTAGTCTTTGAGAATCAGACTAATGCTTTTAATTTCTTGCTCATAGGGTCATATTCTTGGCAAAGGACTATAACTAGAATTTGAACTTTATGATTTCAGCCAAATGGCATATCCCATCAGTTATAATTACATAGATTGTGTGGAAGCCTCCCCCCCCCCCACCCCAGGATCCAGTGAAAGTAAATATGGATGGGTCTCTTGAAGAAAATGAGTAGGACTTTTGTGGTGGCATTATAAGGGACTGTGAAGGTTTGGAGTGTCAATCTTGGGTCATGCTCAATGGCAATGGCAGAACTATGGGCTATCTATTGGGATATCTTTATTAGTCGCAACATGGCCTTCAGAAACATGTAGATCAAAATAGATTCAAGATATGAGCATCAGCTACTGTCCCAGGATACATCAATCTATAATGCCTTCTTTTCTCTTGTTTCCACCATTAATAGCTCAAGGGACTAGAACTAGAATGTAGAAATTAGACTTATATATCGCGAAGCTAACATGTGCGTAGATAGGTTAGTGAAGTACGGACATAGGCTCCTTTTAGGTATCACGTTCTTTGATAGAATGCCTAGTTGTATTTCCTTAGAGTTCCTTGCTAACTTGATTGGGCAGGGCTATCCACGAGCAGTTCTTGTGTAATCTCTCTTTCCAGTATACATAAAAAATAATTGATATATTAATATTAGAGTTGATATAAGCTATAAATTATCTAAGCAAGTTACTAAAAAAATTAGCTCAATATTAATATTATTAACTTATCATGTTAAAGTTTTATTTTACTCTTCATTTGTATTGTTTAATAATTTTATTGATTTTATAAATATATAAGCATATATTATATTATACTCTGGTTAAACCCGGCTAAATCAGTAAACTTTTAAACCAATGCCTTGTCTGATTTGATACTTGGTCTGGTTTTCTTAACCCTGCTAATAATAGTTACTCTACAAGATCACACGATATCTAGAAGCCATTAAGGAATGAAATTTCAGTTATCAAATTCGTGAAGAAGCACGTGAATGGATAAAAGTAAAAAGCAAACTCTAAACGTAGGAGTCACTGGATATGCTAAGATATGATCTTCACCATGGCCTAGCCAAGTTTGCGAAGACCAATTGCAAAAGATTTGACCTCAGATCATTCACCAACTATAGGAGATTTTTTCATCAAGAAAAACTGTTTTTTTTTTTTTTGGTTTTTTATAATTGCAAGTTAGGAAGCAAGCTCTTTAAAATTGAACAATTTATAGTAATTAATGTAATTTAAATATTACCGTTTTCATTCTAAACATGTGTTACTTTCTACCAGCTTAAAACTTTGTCGCGTGGTATTTATTTTTTGTATTTCTGCTATGTAATCTATTATTTGATTTATACTTATTCAATTACGATTTAGCTGATAATTAATTTTAATTAATATATGATTTTTTTAATTATTTTAAATGGTCATCAAATTTCATTTTTTTGAACTTAATAAATTTATCATCATTTAAATTTAGTGAAAAAAGTATTATCTTGATAAATTATATGTATTATTATTTTTAGAGTCAATAAAATTGATTTGTAGATTTTAAATTTTGTTAATAAATATATTAAACTTTTTTAGAATCTAATTTATCAGAAATATTAATGATTCAAATAAATATAACTCGAGGCAAAGAAGAAATTGTAAAATCAGATATTTTTAAATGAATATACCTAAGAGATTTTAATATTCCTCACATAAATCATTTTCACACATAAAGAACGATGTTGACTCATATGGCTTAATTTTCCGCTTGTAAATTAAAATGTCAACAAAATCGGCAATCCTGTCTTCTTCCGTCAGCCTCTTCGGTAAATTCTTTGTTGTACAAAGATGTTGTAGGTGTTCTCATGCATGCGCCGTGCGTATCATAAAATAATTAACAATGAAGTGTGCATGGAGCGCAAAAAAAATAATGAAGAAGGAATGTTTTAAAGTCCAAGGGTGAAAGTTGACCCATAATTGGTTTATAATATGAAGAAGAAAAGAATCCCATAAGAAAGCTCCAACTTAATTTGTGGAAATTTCTTTATAGCCAAGTTTTGTTTTTGGCTTTGAAATGACACACGTCTGTTTTTTTTCCTTGGAACAATCTATTTGTAGACCCTAGTCTCAAAACGCGGTTTCAAGGGTGGCTGTATAATACTCTTCCTATTTATATTGGCCGGTTTGTCCAGAAGCATCAAAGAAGAGATAACGAACAAAGATGTTAAAAATGAACGAGATTTTAATTTGGTTTCAACTTGTATTTACAACTTAGTAAGACCAATTTGTAGTTGAGGAAGATATTAATTTTTTTTGATAAAAAAATTATGGGAGATATTATACTCTCAAAATTCTAAAAAAATTTGAACTTATATCCTCATTTTTATAGAAAAACCAAACTCCTTATAATTCGTCAAATAGCTTGTTGGTTGAGGAAGACATTAATGAAGAACATTAATGAAGGCATAAGAGCTAAGATTATCAATATGGATTTAACTCTTCTAAAATATAATATGTATTGTAAAGAGTAATTAATTATTTTAAACAATACAGATTATCACGCAGGGATAGTTTATTATTAATTTTATATTTATATATTATAAAACCTTGAATTATACTCCAATTTTTTATCAACAATTAAGATCATACATTTTTCTCTTTGAAATGTACCTTACAGCACTTTAATGTTAAAATCCTATCAATATATTAATGTTAAGCCAGCAAATATATAACACTGTTGTGAAAATTAAAATCATGGTTTCAATGGAAAAATTGCAAGTTAAAACTAATTTTAAGAATAAAATAGTAAATTAATCAGAGTTTCTTGTTTAATTAGATCATTCCTTTCTCGATTTTTACGATCGAATTATCATCTAAGCGATAACAAAAGACAAAGACTTCCTCATTAAAGAATTCTAATTGTATATTGACTTTTATTATTTGCCATAAAAAGTGCTACTAAAGCTTAACATCATATCTGGGAAATAACAATTCCAGGGATGAAAAATTATGCTACATACCAAATGCCTCCTTAAGGATAAATTTAATCGCATAGCTAAGACCAGTAATATTATATAGGATTAAATGTTGAGCAGTATAAAGTCAACAAGAAAAATAAAAAATAAGCTACATGTTGTAAAGATGAGGATGCTATGATGGATGAGTAGATACACTAAATAAGATAATAAGATATGATTATGAATGAGTGCATTAGAAAAAGAATTAGGATAGACCTATTGTAAAAGAGATGGTAGAATCTCATCTCAGATTATTGGAACATATTTGAAGAAGACTTATAGAGACCTCAATAAGGAGAGCGGATAGGATGGAGGCTTAGTCCTATAATTAGAGGTATAACGAGAACTAAAAGACTCATAATTGAAACTATTAAAAAAGATTTAGGTGTTAATAATTTGAACATAAATATAATTTATGATAAAATGTTATAACATTGTTTGATTGATATAATCAATCCCACCTAGTGAGACAAGATTTAGTAGTAGTAATAGTAGTTGTTGATTGAGTTTTACCATGCTTACGATAGACTTTTTCTTATCCTGGATATAAATATGCCTTATTTTTCAACAATTCAACCTCAGAGATATATATGACTTGACAAAATCCACGACAATAAACACACTTATGATGAAAAATAGTCATTAATGAATGTTTGGTTGACATTAAGCTCCTAGAGTTCATGTGTTTCTAGAAAGATTATTTGAATAAGCTTAATTATAATAGTTTAATTTTAATGCACTGACAGTGTAAAATTTTTTTTACACAATCAATCAATCATATTCTTCCATTTATATGACCATTCAAGTAGTAGGTATAACACTTGATCATCTTTATTTATATGATAATGCATAATTGGATGGTAGTATAAAAATATTTTACACTGACAGTGTATATAAATTAAATCCTAATTATAATATCAATACTTAGTTGGTTTAAATAGTTCAAAATTTATTTGTTTTAAAAAAGATTTTGAGTTTAAGTTTTGTGATTGAAAAAAAACTAGCGTTAAATGAACTTTATCTCTTCAATGAATTATCATATTGACTTGAGTGAAATTACTTGAAATCCAATTAATTTCGAATACTAGTTGGTGTGATTTATAAAAAAAATTAAAAAACTAATAAATAAGCTTATAATATTTTTTGGTAAAGTTTCATATATCAATATAAACTTCAACAAAATTTAAAATAAAATTGGATTGTTAATTAAATGCGTAGGGTTAAATCAAGCTTCATTCATTTTTCATCTTAGGAAATCAAACACTTTTACCAAAAAAGTAAAAATTAAACAAAATTCAACATCACCTCTGAAAAAATATTCCCATGTGCTTACCAAAAGGCTAAGGGAAAAAAATAAATTGGACTGACTAGATAATAATCTTTCTGCCTTGTTTTTACAAAGAAAACAAAATAATCTTTGTTTAAGCAAAGTGATACTTAATTACTAAGTATATATGATTTAAATGGGAAAAAAAAGTTGAGCTAAAGTGCTAAAAAAACATCTATAATATGTGCTCTAAACCATGTTAATACCAACAAATAAATTGTTACCTAATCAACCTCTTGATAGAGTTACGGGCAAATTACACTGATATCTCTTGAGGTTCGATGAAATTATACTTGATTCCCTTCTAATTGTAAAATTGTCTTAGGAAACCCTAAACTTTAATTACAAAGCATTACAAGGACCTCCCCTCTCAATGTTGCTCCATTAACACTGTTAATACAATTTCAGTCATGTGCATTGCACATGCTTAGTAATGACCTTTTTGTAATATTAGATGGCTTTTGGATATTGCAAATGACAAAAGCAGCCCTTATATTTTAAAAATCAAACTCTCAGCTCCTTGTGTTTCCTCATTTGGATAATACAAATGACAAAAATAATCCTTCTATAATTGGAGCATTCCAAAACTGACAAAGTTAAAATCTGAAGTTCACATAAAAAAGAATTAAAAATTTGAAGTTGCAAATATTCCATGGACCATCCTATTATCTTTTTTCAATTCCATTATCTAAAGTTTAGAGCCACAATGTTTTTTTATAGCCAAAGGCCATCTTAACTTTCAAACTTTTAACATAATTTACATAGCTTCAAACATGAATCAAAGACTCAAAAATAATGACATTCATGAAAGATTCATATTCATCAACACCAATCTCATATTGTCAAATAAGATTGCAAATAACTTGACCAACCTAGAAGCACATAATTGCCCTTAAAAAATGAGGCTTTACATCATGATCTACTAGTTCTTCCTTTACATCAATATTTCTCCAAAAAAAAAAAAAGGCCTATATTTCATATAAACCCAACTGTGCAATCCCAAAAAAATGTGCATAGCATCACCATGTATATTGATATTTGAAAAACATTTGTATCTAATATTTGTGCAACAAGAAGAAAAAAAAGACCATTTAGCTTTGGACTGAACAAATTTATTAGACCTTAGAGCCTTTTCTAGAAGGAAGTCTCCTCGGGTGAACTCAAATAGAGTCAATGCCTGAGAGTAGCTAACCCGTTAAGGTTAGTTACTGAGCATGGAGGAATCGTGTGAGAATAGGAAACTAGAATTTTATCGAGGAATGGGGGAAGAGGAATTCAAACTTGGATATAAGAAGGGGCTTAGGAGGAGCTGAAGGTAAGTAACTAATCTCTTTTATTCGAACTTGAGTGGAACGGAGTTCTAACTTGAGCGTTAGAGTCCTTTACAGGTCCCTCACCGAAGAAGCACGCAAAGAGCTCGGACTTGCAGCAGATATCATCGGACAACCTCATAAAATAGGTCTGAACAAGCCCCAAAACAAGTCATCCAAAATAACTACGCAGCAAATCAAAAGAAAGTCATCTAGATATCCATCTTCATGTAGGGCCTTGTTATGTTGCCCTTCTTGGCTAAATCCTCTTTCTCTTAACTTGTAGTTTAGGTTGGCTTCCAGTAATTGGTAGTGTTGAGCTTGTTTAGAGTTGTGGTTGTGCATAGTAGTGGCTGGCTTGCACTTTCGATTGCAATATGGTGTGGTACAAGCTTGTGTATCTACAGCAACAAAATGAAAGTTAATTTAAGGGAAAATAGCCAAAAGATGAAAGGAATTCTTAGCTTAAAACTAAAAGCATAGTGAATACCTTTTTCCTATTAGCAACACCCTTTCTTGAAGTCCTAGTTCATGCTTGCGTTACAATTTCATCTCCAAGTGCAACACCGGAGTTCACTTCATCATTAGCAGCACCAAGACCCTGTCTTTATGAACAATAAGAAAATACAAAGTTAAAGGTATATGTCAAATGAAGATTTTTCACCCAAATAGACCAGCCTCTAGACTCTACACCATAGTTATAAAACTCGGACCAGTGATCGACTCGGCTAAGGCACTGGGTCACCGAGTCACTGGTTCAATCAGTGGGTCATTGGTTGAACCGGATATAATTAAATAAATATATAAAAATATATTAAAATCCATATAAATATAGTAAAATGATATAAATAATTAATAATTTAACACAATTTAAAAATTTATAAACTTATATAAATATATAAAATATGTATATAATTATTATATACTAGTTAGTACATTTAAATTTTTTAAAAACAAGATCTAAAATAAAAATTTATTTAAATGCATTCAAATTTTACAAAAGAATTTGGACCCAACACCTAAAAAAAAAAAAAAAAAATTCAGCTATCTAATTTGAATTGAGGCTTAGAAGCATAAGGTTCGTAGGGCCATTATTATCTTTTACTTTTTAGAAACAGTAACAAGTCAAAAAATAAAGTGTGTAAACCCTAAAATAATCTCTCTCATCTCTTCTCTTTTTAGCGCCACAAACCAGCACCCTCTTTTTTTTGTCTCACTCTCTTAGTGTTGTTGCAGAGCTCTACCTCTCTTTCTCTCACTCTCTCTTTCTGTCTCACACACTCTCTCTTTCTTACGGCCCTTTCTCATCACAAACATGGTGATGCTGCGCGAGATGGTGGTGGTGGCCTATGGCGGTGCAAGGCTGCAACCAGCGGCTCATTGGCGGTCGGGCGAGATGACCGATGATTGGCGTGATGGCGAAAGGCAGAACGGATGAACGACGGCGACGACGACAATTGTTTCCTTGTTCTGTGCTTCTGTCCTCCTTCCGTTTTGCTTTTTCATTTTTGATGACCCAGTTCGGTTTAATCAAATCGGCCCAGTGATCGATTTTTATGCAAAACCTGCCGAGTCGGACCGGTTCATTCCGGTTCTATTGCATGGCCGATCTTTAGAGTAACTCGAACCAGCTAGTTGGCCGGTTCACCAGTTTTCCGGTCCGACTGGCCGGTCCGAGCTGGTTTTTATAACTATGCTCTACACATATATGTTCATGCAAAAAAAGGGTATAGTTATAGGTTTCAATATATTGAGAAAATTAAAGACGAAAACAAAGTAAAAAAGCCTTGTGTGCATTAAACTTATAACTCTTATCTAACCTAATATAAGTTAAAAAATAAATTGTACGTTATAATTTATAATTTATTAAAAAAGGAATAAAAGAATTCTAATTTTTTCAAGTGAAACGAAATTGTTTATGTGAAATGGAATGGGCATTCCTTCAATTTTTTATTATGAAATGTCTATTCTTATAATTGCTTATTCCCATTCTCATTTTGTTCCTGTGGCATTCCATTTCCTCCAACCAAATGGTTATTAACTAAGATTTCTAAGTGCTCTAAACTATGTGAAAATCGTATGCCCAGTATATCAAGCACAAGAAGCTTTTGCTTCATAATAGCCATAATCTGATTAAACTAGATAGTTTCATATACATTACACGATGAAACATTTTTCCCACACCGGCAATTTGCGTTCTAGTTATCGAGCATCCTTCAACTTTCTACTAGCTTCTCTTCTTTGCCAAGATTTAACATCTTGTTCTTGCATGTCACGAAAAATAATAAATAAACATGTAAAGTGCCAAGCAAAATAGAAAAACAAGTTCTCAATTAGCCAAAAAGAAAATGATGACAATGTGATATCTGTCTCTACTTTTTGACGATGCTGGCAAGTTACAGCCACTTGCAAAACTTGTAACATAGTACTCAACCAAAAAGGTAAGATGTTAATGGTTCTAAGACATGCACCAATAATTTTGGACTACATATTTATCCAGAATGGAAGCTAATTTTGACGTCAAACCCATAATTGGAATAATTAAAAATACCAAAAATTTAGAATCCTAATTCTGAAATTGAAGCCCTAATTAAAATCATCTTCATTATGCATCAGCTTGTCTGAGGTTTTTGTCACAGATGAGTCTCCAAACTATTTTTACCAATTGATTAGACAAATAGCAAGAGCACTTCAAGTTCAAAGAATGTTCCAAGTAGCAAGTAGAAAAAGAAATAGACATAAAGGGATACATATAGGGGTGAATGCGATAATAGGAGGAGGCGTAGAGAAGGAAGCAATTGACGACCCAAACAATGAAGAAGAAGGGCGAAGCCGAACTACAAGAAATCAGAAATGTTAGCGTTTGTTTTGCTTAAGAGGGATAGGTTCACAAAGATTTTAACCTAACAAATCAAAAAAGTAGGACAAACATAAAAAACAACACTGACCAACAAACAAAAAATGAGGAGTAACGGTTTTTGTATTGAAATCGCTGTTAGAGTTAGGGTTTTTGTAACAATTCAATCTTTTTAGAGGATGAAGATGGAGGCGAATGAGTCGCATAGGTTGGGGGTTTGCATTGAATGTTGTCGCTGAGTGTTCATTTTTAGAGAGGATGAAAATGAAGGAATATGTGTGGATTTTTTGGTGGATGAAGATGGAGAAGATGGGTTTCTATGGTTGTAGAGGGGAGGGAGGGTTGTGCGAACTGAAGAGAGCTGTGTAAGTGAGGGGTAGAATGGGAAAATAATGTGGAACACAAACGGCATCTACCTCTATTACTTCCATGGGGTGTTTGCGGTTCGGTTTGTTTTAATTTTGGAAAAATATCATTCAATCCAAACAATAAATTTTATTTCTATATGGTTTGATTCGGTTTGATTATAATTGAGAAATCGAACCAAACCAAACCCATTTAAATCAGTTTGGATAGGTTCGATTTTCGATTTTTTAATAAAAAGTTTTATAAAGTATAAAAAATAAATTTTATTTTGAGTAAATTAAAAGAATTAATAGATAATTATAAATCTAAAATATTGAGTTAAGATATAATAAAAATATTTGAATAGTTATAGTATTAAAATATTATAAAATATTATTTCAGGCTACAACGTAGGAGCCCAACTCGGTCCAATGGCTAGGCCCAAATACGTAATGGATTTATAGTCCGAGATTAACCCTGACTGTTCATCTGAGTTGGGGCCCAAACTTGGGCTGAACCCTGTGCCCTGGCATCGCGGAACAACTTTCCCTCGTACGACCGGAAAACTCGGACCCATCCGATATCCCCAAGAAAACGGACGTCCAGGGTTATCCCCTACAAAGGCGGGATCAAATCCCCCTTTCTTCTCAACTACTCATCAGTATAAAATGGATCCAATTTCGAGCTACAGGTATCTTTTCTGACCTACCTCTTACACATTCCTACACTCACTGACTTGAGCGTCGGAGTCCTTGCAGGCACACACTCCACCACCATGGAAACGCTCCTTCAAAGCAGCTTGAGCTCCCATTCTCGGTTCGGAGATTTCTGAGGTAAATCACGTCCGAACAAATATATTTACATGAATATTTATAAAAAAGTATAAATATGAAAAAGTAATATATATATATATATATATGTGTGTGTGTGTGTGTGTGTGTGTGTGTGTGTGTGTGTATGTGTATAATATATTATCGGTTTGGTTCAGTTTTAGAAATTAAAACCAAAAACTGAAAATCGAACCGATCCTTTTGATTTTTATAAAACAAAAACCAATTAAAATCAATTTATTTCGGTTTTAATTGATTTTCGATTTTTTTGGATCAGTTTTCAGTTTTAATTCGGTTTGGATCGATTTGAACACCCCTACTCCCATGGGTAGTCAATGTAATTTGGACAATTAAAGAGGAGTCGAGTATAATTTCATTGAACTTAATGAGAGGTCATAGTAATTTACCTTAAAATTATTAATTAGACCAAATTATACCCATATTTGCCGAGGTTTATTTTCTACCTAGCCTCTATAACCAGTAAACAAGATTAGACATAACCTATATTTTTCAAAAATCATAAAAAGCTCATTATAGTCTTCAGTTTTGGTATTAAATATTCTATTTTGCACTATGCGTAGCGTAAAATAGTTGGCTCAGCGTCAATTAATCATAACTTTTTTGAGAGAAAATTTTGGCATTTACACATGGGAAAAAAACAATATTTTTTTTTTGTTGGTTCTAAGGAGTTTTTAGTTGAGTTCGCAGGATGGGCGAATAATGGGTATGTGGGGAGATCAAACCTCTGTACTAATACCACAAACCCTTGGCACAAAAAATAATTTATTCTTTTGAACTATAAATTATGTATACTTTATCTCTTATATTTTAAAAAGTTACAAATCGACATTTAAACTTTTTTAAATGTGTATTTTTGTCAAAATAAATATATTTTACCCCTGAACTTGGGTTATATGTAAATTAATCTTCTAAATTTTCCTAAACTTACAATCTAATACCTTAAACTTTTATAAATATAGGTTATTTTCATTAACTATTTATGAAATAATTAACAAAAAGGTTGATTTACACTTTTAGAAAAATTCAGAAGATTAATTTAAATTTTTTAAAATATAAAAATTAAAATACATATAATCTATAATTCAGGATAAAATATAATTTTCCCTTTATATATCAATGCAATGTCCCAAAAGAGTCCATCTATGCGGCAACTGCGTTTTGGCTTAAAAATCCGCTAGTTTATCCTGTTTTAAGCTATTTTGAAAATTATCTTATTTTTAGCCCTTTTTTTTTCTTCTTATTTTTAGCTTTTTATATTCTTTGGTTGCAGTTCTAAGCTACGGTTAATTAATTGTCTTTATATTCTGCTTGTTTAGAATTTAAACATTTCATTTTGAAGAGTTTTACTCAACCTTTTTGTGTTGTGATTTTACACTTACCTCGCTGTATTAATACAAGTGGTAATTAAATTTTTATGATAAATTTATGATTAAAGTAATTTAAATATCTTTCGATTATTTAATTAATTACTAATTAACTTTTACAATAATTTCATTGTTCTAAAATCAAAATACAAAATATACATTTTACTTAAAATAAGCATTTACTTTTTTAATATGAGTACTCATATTTTATTTTATTTTCTCATAATTGTTTTTGATATATCAATAACAATGAAATTTAAATTTATAGCCTCATGTATACTATTTAAGTCCCTCACCACTTTATTTTCTCATGATTCGATATAAATATATTTGACTTTACTTCATAATATACCACTACAATATTAGAGATTTAATAATATGAGTTTAATTGGTATGCACTGATAGTATAAAATAGTTGTATATTATCAACCAATAAAAATAGGAGAAAGTGAGAAATCATGGTGGGTCCCTCATTATAATAGATAATTATTTGTGTGAATCGATACTTTTTACTATTTATATTAACTGATAATATAAAATTTACTATTTATATTAACTGATAATATAAAATTATTTTATATTATTAATACATTTAAATTAAATTCTAATAATATTTCTCAAATGTTACTAAAGTACAGAAGAGTATTGTTAAAACTCTTTAGTAATATAATTTATATACCACACTTACATAAATGGTATTAAAGAGTTTTAATAATATTTTTTTTATATTTTCAATAATTTTTTTAAATATTATAATTTTAATAAATATTTCTAAAAATTAAATATAGAGTAAAGATATTTTATGGTTAACACAAAAGGGACAGTTATAAGAGCCAACTAGATTTTACTTCGTAGTTTGAGAATAGTAAAAGGAAAATAATATTTATACATTTAAAAGTACAAGTCTTATAAATATATAATAGACAGAAAAAAACACAAATTTTTAACTTTTCTTATCTATTAAAAGTTTGTGTCTTTAAATATATATAAGATACCTACTTTTAAATATTCAAGTTTCATTTCGCCTAGCAAAAACCGCCATCCTATACTCTGTATAGCAAATTGAGAATCTCAAATGGTGCAAAAAGTTGGTTGGGAACCTTTTTTAATTTGGATATTAAAATGTCACTTAACTTAGTCTATTTTGTATTTTGGCCTACCATGCTGCTCTGGTCAATATCCACGTACGTCTCTTAAAGCATTTTAACTTTTTGTCTTCTTTTTGGTTGGAAGGTTGAGCTGTACGGGTGGAAAGAATTAACCAAATTCTTGAATCATCCTATTCCTACGCGTACGTTGGGATATGGCCAGATCCATTGTCAATGCATGTTGAGAATATCACCAAGCCGAAAAACAGAATTCACCAGTAATATTTTACTGGCAATTAAATTGTACTATTAGATTAATATTCAATGAATATATTTTAAATATTTATTATTATTATTATTATTATTATCACGTAATTACACTTGTAGTAGGAGATTTGGTTTTAATATAGTGAACATGTGTATATTTAATATTCTAGTTTTTCAAAATAAATTTTAATATTTTATTTCTTGATAACGTGTTTTTTTAAAAATTTAAACGAAATAATTTTAATGAATAACAGATTATATATATTCGCATTTTGCACGCGGATGATTGCGGGTCAAATGTTATATTCCAGTTAAATAATAGTTAACAAAATATCCTTTTCGGTCAAGCGAAAAATCGAGAATATTTACTCTAGCGTTTGTTTCTGGATTAATATTGACTTCCCATTTCTGGAAGAACATACTTGATTTGACTTTATTTGTTTTTTTTTTTCTGAGTATTTCTAAGATAACATTATCTTCTCCACCTTTGCCTCCATCAATTCTCTTCCCTCAAACGGAAATTAATGAAATCCCGAAGAAAAGTATTATCTTCACTCTTTTATTATAATATCCTTTTTACCAATTACTGTTTTTATCGTTTCATCATTGATTCATTGGTCAAAGCTCGCCAGGAATACAATCACTAATTTGATTTTCATGCCGCGGGGTTCCTGCCAAGTGCCAACTAAAATAGTTCATTAAAAGATATATATTTCCTAGTTCTCTAAAATTTTTTTCTTTGAACAGAATATTCTTCCGATGCTTGAAATTAGTCTATAAATACTATTCTTTTTTTTTTTTGTATATTGATGATAATGGAGTTTAAATTTAGAATCTCATATAAATTATTTAAATTTTTTATTATTAAGTGCGTATTTAGTTCCACTTTTGTATAATCAATTTTAGATAGAATTGATTTGATTAAAATTAATTTTAAGATAAAGTAATTTATATTTGATAGTTCGTTTAAAAATAATTATGACAAAACGTAAAAAATTTTTACTTTTTTCAAAATCAATTCTAAAAATAAAAATTAATTTTAAAAATACTCAACCAAACATGCAGCAGAAAAGCCACAATCGATTCTAAGACCGGGGAATTGATTGTGACTGTTTTCACCATAAAACTAATCATACGCTAAATCACTTTTAGTGGCTTATAAACACTATCACGATTAGAGGTTTTCTTATTAATATTTTCTAAAGTTAACCACTGTTATATTTAAATAAATATTTTTATATTTTATTTCAAGTATAAGATACAATTATTTTTAGAGCTGAACTTCAATGTATAATTATTACTGACAAATTAATAGTTTATTATGTACATATTAGTTTTTATATTTTTATATAAAATAAATAAATGAAAATAAAACTTAAATTATATTTATATAATAAAAATTTTACAAGTATTGAGGAATTTAAACAATTATATTTATTTTTTATAATAAGAATTTATTATTTTATCATTTTAATCTTTACTTTTTTAGTAATTAATAAAATGTGTTTACTAATTCATCTTTTGTTTTATTTTTCTACTAAATCTTTTAATAATAATAATAACTATAATAGTAACAAACATTATTACAATAATAATTTGACAATAATCAAAATTTCTACGTATATTTAATAATATATTAACACTTTATTTAATAATTTTATACATCTTGACAACCAGTAGAGTAGAAAGAATTAACATTTAATTGACTCAATTATTTGACATTTATTCTTCGTAAATAGAGTCTTAAATTTGAACTATATGAATATCGATCCAACTTAATCTACAATAATCAAATTTAATAAATTTTAGATACTAATAGATTTAAAAAAAAAAAAATAAGGGAAGAAAGATCCGTATAATGCTGAACACCCTAACATTTTTTTTATTGGTTTACTAAACATCCTATTCTATGAACCTTGTCGGTTATTTTGTCCCTTCCCAAGCCACACGCTTGGTTGAATTTTTCATCTAACCAATCAATTTCCACACTGACCCCAAAAGAGGTCTGAAACATGAACTTCTACCCTCCACCCCTTTTAACATACAAGTGTTGTTCCAAAGTTCCAAACCCATAGACACGCATTTTGGTTTCTAAGTGCATCAAATTGACATAACATGAGACGTAAACTTTCAATTTAACCCAATTTTTGGTTTTCTCTCTCTCTCTCTCTCTCTCTTCCTCACACACACAACAATGAATCATGAAACAGTACACAGAACAAACAGAATCCCTTTGTTCTAAGCAACCCCCAAAAAATTAGATTAGCTCAAACACTAGTCGCTCACATGTTATTTTCTTCACACAAACCTTTTAATTTATTTTTTAATTTTTTTGCTTCAGTTCATATCTGAATCTCACCAATTAGGTAACACTTCAACCTCTGCTGAATCGGATTCACCATGTGAAAACACTGAAGAAGAGAGTTTGTACGTACATCTTTGTCTATTCAGGTGCAAGGTCCATTCCTTTTATTTTCATGAAAATTTTTTCTAAGTTACAAATCAGAGTTTGCATGACCCTGCTCTGTTTTTTTTTCTTCTTCTTCCCCTGTTTCTTCTCTCTGTTTTTTGCTTTTCAAAAAGGAATGAACTTGTTCATGTACTTGTTCCGCATGTGCCTCGACGAGATTTTCGTGACATACCCAATTTAAATTCGGTTATCATGAGTTATCAGAAGGGTTTTTTGCACCGAAAGGTGGTTCTTTTGTCTGGGTATTTTTGGGTCCTGCTTTCTAAGCTCATGCAAACTCTGTTCTGGGTTTTCACCAAAATCTTCATGAGGTATTGAATTTTCAATTTTCCCATTACCAGTTAAACAACAAGGTTCAATATCCATTATTCATTAATTTAATCTCTTTTCCTTTTTTTTTTTGGTGGGCTTTTGTTTTTCAGATTCTATAGTTCCAAGGCAATGAACACAGCTTGTTCTTCTAATTTTTCCCATGATAATCATCAAATAAAGCCAAAAACTGAGTCTGAGGAAGATTTTTCTGAATCAATTGAAGAAGAGACTGAGTTGAAGTGTGAAAATTTTGGGCCAATTTCTGATACTCTCTTACATGAAAGTAATCAAATTGATTCTAATAGTTGCCAGCCAGAAGCAGAGCCGGTGAAAGATTGTTCTGAAACTGTTGTTGATGATAGTGGGAATTTTGGCCTTGAAGAAGAAGAGGAACCATCAAAGTTGGTTTTCAAATTTCAATACCAAAGTTGGAATTGCGACCTGAGTGAAGAATCCAAGGAAAGTTATGGTGAAAGTTGTGATTTTGTTGAGAGGGACACTGTTTCTACAAACACCAACAAGTACCAGTTCTTCTCTGGCATGAGTTTCAGCCACTTCTTAGATCAACCGGAAGCTTCAAATTTCACTGTGAAGGAATTGTATGTTCATCCAAATGATGATTTTCCATTGGAAAATCGTGTCACTAATGATAGTGAAGGAGGTGTTAATGCAGAAGTTCTTGACAATTCCACAGAAAAGGTGCACAAGGAGGAGGTTTATTCACAGAAGCTCAAGGATGTGGCATCTATAGAACAACCTTCGGAACCAGCTGCAGCAAATTTACCTTCTGAAGATGATTTCATATGTTCAAGCATTGACTCAGATTCTATCAGTTCTATGGGAGATGGGTTCTTGTCAGACACAGACTTTGGAGCCACTATTGATCTTGACACATTGGGGAACGATGATGAGGAAAATGCAGGCCTAACAGATGAAGATTTGGACTTTTTGGATGAGAAAGACTTGAAGGATTTAGATACTGGTTATGAGCCTGATGATTTTGCTGAAGAAGATGAAGATATAATGGATGAGCTTAGAAAATTAGAAGAAGATTCTATGCTGCAAAATTCAGAAATGGCAGGAAAGAGGTCTTTAGGTAACAGTTTTGAAGATGGCATCAATTCAAAGTCTGAGAAGTCTGTGAAACCGAATTCGGAGAGTTTAACAGCTTTTGATGCTGAGGATTCGAACCGGTTTGACGCACTTTGGGAGCATCAAGATTTGATAGAACAGCTGAAGATGGAGCTGAAGAAGGTTAGAGCCACAGGTCTACCTACCATCCTTGAGGATTCTGAGTCTCCAAGGATAATGGAAGATTTGACGCCATGGAAGATTGATGAAAAGTTCCAGCATGGTAGTACCACCAATGAGCTTCCAAAATTCTACAGGAGTTACAGAGAGAGAATGAGAAAATTTGATATCTTAAATTACCAAAAGATGTATGCCATAGGTCAGTAATTGTTGCCCTTATTCCTTAATTTTATTTTCCCTTCCATCATCAGTTTTCAATTTTTTAATTTTTTAATCTTTTGCTCTTCACTGTAAAAATTTCACATGTAGTTTGTTAAAATAATTTGTGCTTAATTCATGAACAATTTTCATTTAACTTACATGATCATCAAGACCTAACTCATCTATATCATTAAAAGTAGAGATTAGGACCCACTAAATCTGGTTAGTTGGGCACTAGGAAAGCATGAATTATCCAAATACCTGGTCGTAGAGTGAATTATGACACAGCTGTACTTTTCTTTTTCTGGTTTTTTTTTTTTTTGTTGTTGAAGGAAGTGGGGAATACTCATCACCAAATATAGTTTTTCAAGTTTCCATCCACAATTCATTTTCATTTTGTTTGTTATCACAAGGAAAAGAGGTTGAATTGTGGGGTTGGCCATTAAGGAAGAGATCAGTTTTTTGTCCCACATGCTTGAGTTTGCAGTTGCTTACATAAATGCTAGTCCTCCATAGCAAAATTCCCACCAACCATAACTTCTAGGAGTCTGCATTTTTTCAAATGACAGCCACATAAGTGCTAGGACTCTTCCTGGTTTGACAAATATAATAAATAATCCCTCCGATTCAATTTATATGTCAATTTGAACAATTTGATATATTTTTAAATCAAATGTATTTGAATACAATTTATATTCAGATACAATTGATTTAAAAATATATCAAGTTGTCTAAATTAATAGATAAATTAAAATGGAGAAATATTTATTAAGCAAATAGATGTATATTTACATAAACCTATCCACCTTCTCCTTTGTATTCATTTATTAAATTTGCACCTCCCATTTTCTGCGGGCCTGAAATTTGGACACTTCCTTATTGTGGCCAACCTTTTGCCTAGTTTCTAAAAGAAACCTTTCCCCACAATGATCTAGCACTGATTGTAACGCTCCACCCAATGTTCACATGACCCCATTTTTCTTTTTTCTCTAATTTTTTGGTTCTCACTATAAACAACCCTTACTATGCGAGATAAGCTAGAAAACTATAGCCAATGAAAGCTATTTTATACTTTCATAATCTAAGTGGTCTTTGCATTATGCTTAATGTTTAAGACTAAAGACTCAATTCATAGTCATAATACCACACCTTAAGTTTCTTTGGAAAATTATAGGTTTCCTGCAGTCAAAGGACCCACTCCAGTCATTCTCATGCCGCAAGAAATCTTCTCCAGCCATCACAAGCATTCTTCCACACGGCTTTCGCCTTTCTAGGCGCAAGAACAATGAAGCTGACCCAATGAACAAGTTCATGAGAGAGTTATACAGTGACTTGGAAATGGTTTATGTGGGGCAGTTGTGCCTTTCTTGGGAATTCCTTCAGTGGGAATATGAGAAGGCATTGGAGTTGTGGGAATCTGACCAATACGGATTGAGAAGGTTCAATGAAGTAGCTGGGGAATTTCAACAGTTTCAAGTGCTTCTCCAAAGATTCATAGAGAATGAACCTTTTCAAGGCCCACGGGTTGAAAACTACACCAAGAACCGATGTGTCATGCGCAATCTTCTTCAAGTTCCAGTGATAAGAGGTACTACTAAGAACTTTAAAAGTTGTAATGTTAATTTGCGCAGTGTTTATTATAAGGGTTTTCTAGGAAGAGCATCATTTCATGCATGATGAAATTGCACATGACTTTGATTATTTGAACTTATTCACCATTAATAGGTAATGTTAAAAAAAAAGAGTACAAAAATAACAGCAAAAATAATGGTAAAAATATATATATGATCAAGTCATATGTAATTTTTACGTAAGAAGATTCTCTCCTATTTTTTTGAGACACTTGTTTTGAAGTTAAATAACTAAAGTTTTTAAAGTTTTCAATACAATCAATGACATTGGAACTTGAAAACTTAATAGGTCTTATTCTTTAATCATTTTTTTTCCTTAATTTCTTAGTAAGTTTTTAAAGTGTCCTAACAATTCTATTTAGCAAAACCCTTATTATAAAGAATATTATTATGAAAAATTCGAGTGCATAAGCGCTGGAATTTGTAGCACAGTTAGATTCGAAGAAAAGTATAGAGATTGGGATTTAATATTTTTTCCTTTGTCAATCCACTACTGATTATAATGTATAGAGATATTGTATTTAACACTTTTCTTCTCATATTTCAAAACACTACTAATGCGTACAACTGGTTAAGTGTAACCGTTTTGTAGCAATGCCCTATATAATAAATGAAATTCGCTGGTTACTTTTATTGTCCCCCACTTTCGTAAAGTCCCTTTGAGCTTTAAGGGGGACCATATTAAGTTTCACATAAGACAAACATTTCCTCATGGCTATAGAACCTTAACTGGCTGCAGAAGACAACTCCAAGGATAAAAAGAAATTCAGACAAAGAGAGGCAGATGAAGACGCAATCACAAGTGACATGCTAGTAGAGATTTTGGAAGAGTCAATCAGAACAATTTGGCGTTTTATAAGAGCTGATAAGGATGCGTCTAGCTTGACACTTAAAGGTGCAAGAGAAACAACTCAAGTGGAGCTCCAAGACCCCGCGGATTCACAGCTTCTAGCGGAGATTCGAGCAGATCTTCAAAAGGTAAATAAAGCTTCTAAAGTCGGATATTTTTTATGTCACACTTAAAATAAATTTCCTCTTTGCTTTTATGAAAAGAAGTATGTTATTTGTAGATAATTTTCCAACACCAAATATAATAATTTTTTTATATAAATATACATAATACTTTTCATCTCGATATAATATTCAGCCACACTCATATTCGTATACCATGTATATTATGTCTATGTATAGTGTGTTCAAATAGTGTTTCCTTTTGTGAGAAAGGGTTGGTGTTATGTTCCTTTTTTAGTGAAATGTTGTTATTTGGATTTGCAGAAGGAAAAGAGACTGAGAGACCTTTTGAGGAGTGGAAGCTGCATATTGAAGAAATTTAAGAAGCATCATGAAGATGGGGCAGATCAAGTGCTTTACTTTTTCTCTCAAGTGGATATGAAATTGACTTGGAGAGTGTTGAACATGTCACGGATAACGACGGATCAACTAGCATGGTGTCGTAGTAAATTGAACAAGATCAGTTTTGTAAACCGAAGGATACATGTAGAACCATCATTCTTACTTTTTCCAAGTTAATAGTTAATTGCTTACAATTTTAGCATATTATGGTATAAAACTCGATTTTTTTTTTTATTGAATTAAACCAAAATAAACATTCTAGCCCTATAAGAAATTATGGTCAAGTAGATGGGAGGAAGACAGAGATAAAAATCCAAAGTTTAAGGGATTAAATAAACCCCTGAGACAAAATTGATAAGAAAAAGTACACGTAAGAAATAAAAATGAATTTTTACTCGTAGTCAGACTTCAAACATCACTTTTTAAAAAATGTAATAATAAGTTATGTACTTATGTTAATTTGAATTATAGTTGTTAACCAAATACAGTACCCAGAATACAATACTTTTTTTAACTTTTTCCTTGTAAATACATATATACAATACAAATAGGCAAGACTTTATGATGGCAATTGGCAAGACTTTAACTTCAATCTCGCTACAATAAATCCTCTTGATAGGTAAGCTGTTATTATTCCTAATTCCTCGACAATTTTGCTAATAATTGATGTTGTTAATATACTCAAGTGGTTGTGGAAGTAGATCGTGATTCTAGGCAGGTTTTATGTATAATATTTAAATCAGGCATGCATTCTCATAAACACTTCTATCCGACGCACTTTCAGGTGAAATGGGGGTTCACCATATGACAATAAGTCAAATCACCCCTACTCTCTCTTCTTCAATTTTCAGGCAATGTGTCAGGTGTAGGCATACGTCCAAACATCATATCTCATCATAAAATTATCGATTTGAAAAGAATTTTATATATTCACTATCATCGACTCAAAATTGCTCAAAAATGTTTTCATATGCACTGATTCATCTATTTAGCATGTGATAATCCACAATGAGGAAGTGCAATACACGGAAACATCACGGCATAGTAGAGATTTGGTGTAGAAACCAACAAATAAAATTAACAATAGTTATGAGTAACTGAAATGGATCACATTTAAAAAACTATCTCATAAAAAAAAAAGTCCATGATTCAATATACTTTTTTTATATTAAACAATCGTCCAATTATATCCCATCAGCGCATTAAGGGATTAAGAGAATTTTTTTTTGTTATGGGTAGTAATATTTTCCCCTCAAAACTAAGGAGATTGTCTGATTTTTCCCCGTTAAAAAAAAAATTAATAATAATAAACAAAGGAGATTGTCTTGTGCCTTTTTTTTTGGGTCGAAAAGATTGTCTAGCCGTTCGGTTGGAGAGTAGCGAACACCCATATATTGAAGTCGCCATGTGGGCCAACTTTAGTATAAGATTTGTTATTCTTTTGGGTTTGGGCTTGGTTGGATTGGTTTGCATGAAAGAAAGGTGAAGCCCAAAGAAGACAAAGATAGCGAGGGAGAACGCTGAGATGTAGGGTTTTGAGAGAGAAGAGGCTCCATATAAATTCCTCGTACACACAGCAACACCCTCGTCTTCCTCCTCCTCCTCCTTCTAGTTCTCCTAGGTTTGTTTCACAGCCAACACCAACAATAATGGTGCAGAGGCTCACTTACCGCAAGCGCCACAGCTATGCCACCAAATCCAACCAACACCGCGTTGTCAAAACCCCTGGTATCTATCTATTTTCCACACCTTCATCTTTTTTGATTTTTTTTATTTTTTAAATTCTAGTGAAGTAATTTCCAAAATTTTTGTGTCTTTCTTTGTTTCCCTTGTTCTGATCTGTGTATTTGGATTGTGAATGATGTCTTGGTGTGTTTAATTGACCGCTGGAAATGGGTTCTTATTAGGTGGGAAGTTGGTGTACCAGAGCACTAAGAAGAGGGCAAGCGGGCCCAAGTGCCCCGTCACTGGGAAGAGGATCCAAGGCGTATGTATTATAATTGCTTTTATGTTTTGTTTGCAACATAGATAAGTCACGGAGTTTGATTACATGTTTTTTTATTCTTTGAAGAATAAGGTATAGTGATGATTCATAGTGCATAATCTTAATATGCTTGAAAGTGATGTAGAGAGTCAGATCTGAGGTGTTTATAGATGAATCAGATGCCCTAGCAATCATGCTTTGTATGTTGGGTGGTGGTAAATTTGTCTATCATGTCCCTTAAAATGGGTGAAAATTTCTTCTTTTTTTTTTAAATAAAAAACATATCCCTGAATTTGTTTTTGGCGTAAATAGTAATTGGATGCTAAACTGATTCTCAAATATTTTTTTCTTAGGACGAGTTTATTGTGTTTTTCCTAGTCCTTGGATTGCCTAGTACTTTTGTTATAGGGAATTGAGACTGGGACTTGTGGGAGTGAGAATGAGCTATTTATTTCGATAATTTATCTGGCTTGAATAAGTGTTTGTATATGCCTGCTGATGAGGAGATTGTTGGAAGCTACAAGTCTGTTGTGCTTATTGGCAATCTTGAATAACTGAAACCAGATAATTGGTATTAATGTGTTAAGGTGCATGTGATGAATCTTTTATTTGCCACTTATTCTAGAGGAGATTGAGTACATCAACATTACTTCTTGCTTGTTATCCTTTTATCAAAATTTTCCTTCAACATTGTCATCCCTTTTATTTTTTTTTGTCCCTTTATGTTTTTTTGGGTGTGCTTGGTATAGGGGTAAAAATTTAATGGATTAGATTCATGAATAATTTTGCTTATGAATCTAGTCCATAAAATTTTCACCCCTATTTTTACCTCCTAATACCAAACACACCTCTTAAGTTGTAACCCAGACTTTTGGCTGTCATGACATGAATTGTGTCAATTTGATGTTTTCATGTTCTTTCTCTTGCTGTGTCCTTCTTTCTTTCCTGTCGACGAAGTAGTTGCGCTGTGCAGCATGGTTCATTCTCCTATCATGATTTTCTGATCCAGGCTTTATCTGCAGATTCCACACTTGAGACCTGCTGAATACAAGAGATCTAGATTGCCTAGAAATCGCCGGACAGTGAACCGGGCCTATGGAGGTGTATTATCTGGGGGAGCAGTTAGAGAAAGGTGTGTTGCTCAAAGAATCATTAGATGTCTCTTTTTTTTGGTTAATTATTAGAGTAATATTCATGATTGTTTGATCTTGGTGTAGGATAATCCGTGCTTTCCTTGTCGAAGAACAAAAAATTGTGAAGAAGGTATTGAAGATCCAGAAGGCAAAAGAAAAGCAAGCATCAAAGAGTTAAGCTGAGCGGACCATGGATTAAAATAAATCCTTTTGTTAAAATTTGTGCTAAAATTTTGACTTTGAATTGTGTTACTGTTAACTATGAATGTGGAACTTAATTTGAAATTTATTTTATGGATTCTTGTGCGTTTTGGTAGTTTATTTTTTATTATTATACATTACCAGGTTCTGCGTTTCTAGTGCATAATTTTAAAGGTTCTCTACATACAACAATTATGTATTCTTTTCATCAAGTATTATTCAAATTATCCATTTACGTATAGTCACAACGATGCGCTTGTGATTTTCATTAATTAAACTGCTTCTAAGCCTTGCAAGTGTTTTTTAAGTGATCCATGATTTTGGAGGCATGAATTGTAGCAAACCTTTGCGTTTACCAAAATTTTATTTTACCAAAAACAATGTACTCCTCATGAGTGCAAGATTGTGACATTCTTGTTGTTGTTGTTGTTGCTGTTGTTGTTGCTTTTTTAGCCCCTTCTTTTTGGATATTTCAATTGTCTCTGAAAATTTGGATATAAAGAAAATTCCAACAATAGTTGCAATAGTTTCTCGTTTTCGTATCCTGGGGTTTTGATTTGTGTAATACATGCTCAGTATCTTAAAAGATTGATGTGAGAATCAAGAGATTAAGAGAAATAGAAATTGATATCACTGAAAGATTTTCCTCACTTACATCTGATGACAACGATTGCTGTTAGTGTGTTAGGTATGTAGTATGTGATACATGTGAGGCGTAACACAAGAAAAAAAAATACTTACAATCACGTAATTTGTCCTATTAGTAACAAAATAACAAACTTTTGATAAAATAACAAACTTTTGCTACTCACACAAGTGAAAAAACTCATATATATCGGTTGAAGTTTCATGTATGCTCCAACATCGTCTTGCAAGTTCGAGGGTGGTAGATGTAAACCATCCCTAGCTTAAACAAAACCAGCATGAATTAGGCATTACAAATGTGCTAATCTGTTCCAGTTTGGGAATGAAAATATCAACATCAAACTGTAACAAAAGCTTAACAACCGAGAGCAGAAGAAGCTGATGATCAATGTTTAATCACTCAAAACAGAAATAAATCATGGAATGCCAACCGGAAAAAAGGCTTAAATCTTAACTACAATAAAAAAAACATATGTGACAAACTCCAAAGAAACAAATTTGTTTGCCAATCATATTGTGGATGAAGAACCAAGAACCAAGGTTGAGAACTAAACCTGACTTGAAATGGAGAAACAATGAATCTGTTGAATAACCTACAATTTCTATGTGCGGCAAATCATCAAACAGTGGCCCTGCTCACAACACAAGCACAAAGATACAAGGTTGAAGTGCACCGAGACACATTAACAAACATTTGATGTGCATTCTCAACAAGAATACCATCACAGCCATAGACAAAGTCAAATATGAAAACCACTTCTCAAGTCTCAAATACAGATCAAAGCATAATCAATTGGAGATAAAAATAAGTACCAAATCAGAATTGAGATCAAAACTAAGCACAAAACCAAAAATTAGTAAGGGAGTCTGGCAAAGAGTAGCTAACGAAGCTATGGTGAAGTTCCAATAAAAAAATCACCACATGTTGACGACAAAAGTGCATGATCTCAATCGTCGATAAATAATAATAGAAGATTTTATAAGATATAAATAACATGAGTGATCATAGATATACGATAATATGTATTGTTAATTTTTTCATTAACAATTGATATGGTATATTCTAATGGTTTACTTTCTAAAGTCCACGCCACGCTTTGGAGGAGGCAAAACTCAGTAACAAAATAACAAACTTAGGTATTCACACAAGTGGAAGAACTGATATCTGGGACGAAGCTTGAGATGTATGCTCCAACAATTTAATAGTGTTTGATGGTTCCCCTCTTCTGATTTTTTCTAAGGGGACTGTACTTGTGGACCAGCTAAACCATTACTCATCCAAGAGAGTCACTCATTTCAATTTCATTCATGAAACAGCATCTGGCAAACAGAAAAAATAAAATAATGTGTGTCAAGAATGGGATTCGAACCCATGCCCTTTCGGACCAGTACCTGAAACTGGCGCCTTAGACCAACTCGGCCATCTTGACATTGGTGCTTTGCTGATTTCAGCATTTGATAAAATCTCTACACGAGTTAGACAGTTCTTTGCCTGATATAAAAATACTTGTCGCCATTCGCCAACGGGTCATGTGGGAATAAGTTAACAAAGCACCCCAGAAAAAGCAGCAGCATAAAGGTACACATAATGGTAAATAATAGCCAAAAAAAATAAACTTTTGAAATATTTTTGAGAAAGAGCAACCTCAATATTAGTTTATACTTGATGATTACTCTATTTATTTATAAGTTTCTTTTTTAAAAAAAAATTGTCTCAAATGATATGTCATTTGAGAATATCTAAAAAGTATTAATTAATTTTTTTAACTTTACTCTTATCTTCATTATCTCAACTAAATATGATCAATACAATTAATAGAGAGAAATGATGATTTGATTCACATGTCTTTATAGTTGGTGCCTGTCCTATACCTACGTTTCGTCGAGTTTGGTCTGTGATTGACCTTCCCATTGGGGCACAGTACATGTATAAAGCACTCTCAACAGTCAAATTAATAATCAGATATTCAGATATGAAAGCTACCTCCAACGGGACCGTGAGAAGAGTACAGTGAGTGAAAGTGAGAAAGAAGGATGGTGTTTGTAGGCTCATGAAGTGACCGGAATAAGCAGTAACCCGTACACTACAATGCTATCCCTGAAATTTACCATCACCGGATTTTCTATACACTACATAGCTATAATTATTACACATCTTAAAAATATTTTACAAGTCATACACATACTCAAAAATTTGTGGAGTCCATCTTCTTAATAGTATATTATAGACTTTTGTTCAATCACTTCCTTTCCTTAATATTCTGGGCAATGAGTCGGACACTTCTTCATGTCTGACAATCATTTCTTATTTACTTATTGTTCTAATGTAAGTTTGTTTGCCAGATAATATTATTATTATATTCAATTCATCTAACAACAGTTAACTTCCAATTAAGCTCGTACTATGGTGTTTTAACTGCTAATAATCAGTTTAGGTTTTAACTTACTACTATTAACAATGTGATTAAAAACTCTTCATCTCATATGGAAAAGTCAAAAGTAACCCTAGATATAACACAAATCATTGCGATCAATATTACTGTCATCACTTTTTTCCTGCTAAGAGAAGGGTAACATCGACCTTTTATTTGAGAAAGTGGCCCCCACAACACTGTTTGTGTCAGTCCCAAAATATCCTTATCGCAAACCTTAATCTGATGTTCTACAACAGTGTGGGTCCTCCGTTTGGAACACGAACACAAGACAGTACCAAAGTGCTTCCCTTTGCATTCCCTTGTTATTTTCCCTTCATATAAATACTCTTACCAACAGCACTACCACCTTCACTTTTTTCCGTCACACAACCCTTCAGCCGAATTCCCCTAACCCTTGAAAAAGCTTACAAATTTGCCTTGCCCTTGACTTGGTTTCCTCAGAGAAAATGGTGGTAGATAAGGCCAAGAAATCCAAAGTGGGTCAAGGGGATGATTCTTCTGATCACATTGAAGGAGAGCTTGTTCTGTCCATTGAGAAATTGCAGGAATTGCAGGATGAGCTTGAAAAGGTTCAGCCTTTGACCCCCCCTTCCATTATTGCCCCTTTTTGCTCTTGGTGGCTGTGTTTGAATCTTTGGTATTTTGTGTTTTTAGTTGTGTAATTGTGAACCCCACTTTTTGGTTTTGGTGACTATAGGGTGTCAATTTTGATAGTGGTGTTGGTAATGAGTTTTTGTTGACATGCACATTCCTTTATTTTACTTGATGAGATGAATGTGGGTTTTTGTGGGCATGGTTTTTGCTTGTTCAGGAGAGAAAAATTGCAGCTTTTGGTGATTTGGTTTACATTGCTAGAGTTGGAAGATTTTGTGGTTGGGTTACAAGTATGATGGAAAATTGATAGGGTAACATCAAGGGTTTGAGATGTTGGGTCTTGTAGCTGTTGTAACTCATGTTCTGTGGATGCTTTACATGTGTTGCTTTCCATATGCATAGCTCGTTATGCAGAGGATCTTATTTTATATGTGTGATTGTGAGTGTTGCTTTTGGTTCATTGTGTGTATATGCTGTTTTGTTAGTGTGGTTGTTGGCTGATGTTTTGTTTTGTAATGTGAGTCTTTAATTAAGTAATGCTGCAATTTCATCATTTTGAAGATTTGCTTCATGTGTAATGCAAAATGATGCAGAATTATTTATGCCTATTCAAAACCATGAATGCAAGCCTTTCTAAATATCAGTGATTTGACTGATTTCTAATTCCATTTGGTGCTGTTACATTGAAATCCAATAGAAATCAGCGCCCTTTTTAGTAATGATATAATCATGTGATTTGACATGTCCCTTCCACAGTGTGCTAGTAGTTATACTTTATTGTTTTGTATACATTAATTCGATATACTTCCATCTAATTTGGAAGCTGCTTCTAAGTTATCATTAGCATCAGTACATTTAAGACTGTTTAAAGCATCATGCTGCTTCATAATAGTATTTTATACTCATCAGGTTAATGAGGAAGCCAGCGATAAAGTTTTGGAAGTTGAACAGAAATATAATGAAATACGCAAGCCTGTCTATGATAGGAGGAATGAAATCAGCAAATCTATTCCAGACTTCTGGTTGACTGCGGTTAGTGATTATCCGCATTCAACCTTTGTATAAGGACTATAAAAGTTCTTTCTCTTGTTTTTGTAGCAAAGCTGCAGTAAGTTGTTATTTCACTATGATTCATTTGATGTTTCACCGTGCAGTTCTTGAGTCATCCTGCACTCTGTGATCTACTGACTGAGGAAGACCAGAAGGTTTGGCAAATGACCTGAACCTTAACATTTTAAATCCAAATTCCAAACCCAATTCATTGAAATTCTCCTGTTGCCCACTAAATTGCCTTAATTTTTTATGAAGTGCCTAGAGGTTACACTGTGTCACACTGAAGTTGCTATTTGTTTTTTTGGAAGAGTTGAGAAATGCTTGAGCAATTTCTGATACATTTACCTTTTGTCTTGGCATAGATCTTCAAGTTTTTAGATTCACTTGATGTTGAAGATTTCAAAGATATGAAGTTGGGGTACTCCATCACATTTGTGAGATTCTTTTCTCGCTCTTTCTGTAAATTTCTTGTTTTCTGTTATGATCAACTTTATTATTATGATCACCAATGAGCTTTTCTGTTTGTTTTCTGGCTTGATTTTAATATCTTCAAATTTCTAACATTTCAGAACTTTAAGGAGAATCCTTATTTTGAAGATACCAAGTTGACTAAAACTTTCACATTCTTTGAAGAGGAGGGAACCACAAAGATTACTGGAACTGCCATCAAATGGAAGGAGGGCATGGTAGTATGCTTATACTGTATTCCTTTGACTTCTTTTTGATCTTTCTCTTTCTGTAATGTTGGTTACAACATTTGTAAGTTGTGAAGGGTGCTGCTAACGGAGTTAATCATGAGACAAAAGGAAACAAACGCCCATTTGCTGATGAGAGGTATTTCTTTAATTAAAGTATGACATTTTGTCAGTGGACAATTGTTAACATGACTGGTTAGAAATTATGACAAGATTTGTTAAACCATTTAGTGAAAACGTTTGTGGCCATTAAACTTGTTTTGAATGTCATTTGGTTTAAAATTATGTAGAAAGTGAACCATGGCTCAACACTTCATATATGGGAAGGGGTAAGGGCTTTCAGCACCAAGCCCCTGAGCTTGTATTTTGGTGTAACATGAAGTGAATATTCTAATCTAATTTTCATGGGTTTATGCTAATCTGAATCACGAAAAACACCCTTGCATTTTGTAGTCAGTCAAGGAAAATTTAATTTCTTTTTTGAAAGGACTTGAAAAAAAAAAATTATTAGTTTGTTTTCTGGGGTAAAATTTTTGAATGATTTTCACTCCATAGATATCTGAATACTCTCCTAGTCCCTTTTTGTGTTTTTCATCTGTCTCTGATTCCCTTTCAGAAGAAAAAAAAAATTATGGTTTAAACATAAATATAATCTATGATAGAGCACTATAGTATCGTTTGATCCATGTAACTTGACCTCACGTAGTGGAATAAGGCTTAGTTATTGTCTTTGAGTCCCTTTTTCTGCTACTTTCGTGGATGCAGCTTTTTCAGTTGGTTCAGCGAAACTGAGCAGAAGGACTTAGCTGAGTTTACTGATGAGGTAAATTTAAGGAGATGCAGTATTATAATGTGTATAAAACTTTGATCTTTATCTATGGTTGTATTTATTATTATAAGATATGAAGTGAGAGGTAAGCTGTATGGTTTTATTTCATGCGGCTAAAAAAGAAAAATAAAATTAATTGTTAAAATATATGGTTTTGCATGAAAATTAAACAGAATTTGTGAAAATTTTTTTTTGTTTCTTTTCTTTTTATTCACTGAGAGTGCAAATTGTGTTGCAGGTTGCTGAAATAATTAAAGAAGACTTATGGCCTAACCCTCTAAAGTACTTCAACAATGTAATTTTCTATATCATTTTAGATTTTTAGTCATGTTTTGTTATTAGGTAGACTGTCTCATATACTTATTTGTCCTGTTTTTTTCCCCCAAAGATGTACATAATGAAATATCTCGATAGAAGGTCATACTAGTTTTACTCAAATTCATGAAGCATTTTCTGAATTTATTGTTGCAGGACGCCAATGAAGAGGATTCAGATGGTGAAGAAGATGGTGATGAGGTAGGCTTATGAGTCCTTTTTCCCCCCTTTTTATAAATAAAAAGAGTTAGGCTTATGATTTTATTCATGACTTTGTATCAGCTTTTATGATGCACTAGTTAGGCTTATGATTTTATTCATGACTTTGTATCAGCTTTTATGATGCACTATCTCATAGACATTTCTACATATTTTAAAGTTATTGTTGGAGGTGCTAGCATGTAGAAATTTCCAATGCTATTGGTATTATTTGTCACTGCATCTCAAAGGCTCTACTCCTCTTTCTCTTTCTTTCATCCTGTATTATTTTCATTTTTGTTTGTTAAAGGCCATATGTGACTTTTATATGAAATACTGGAGGGGACCGTATATTCCCTTGGTTCTTGATGGTTACATAAATTAAAGGTGTTGTAATCAACAATTTGCATGCATATCATCCAAAGTTGTCAATATCGGATGGCATGGCGGGTTATGGCGGACTGAAAATATACAAATATATATACAAAAAATATCCAAAAAAAACTGCTAAACATAATAAATAATCAAAACTAACAACATATATCAAGATGACAAGATCAAGAACAATAAAATTAGAAACATATTACATAGTTTGATTAATAAATTCAGCAAATGCATCACAAAATCAAAGCCAAAGTCACAACATAACATAACATACTCATAGTCAGATACAAATGTAGAAATATAGCATAATCAAAGCTTCAAAGTCATAACATTAAGACCAAGGGAAACTAAAATCAACTAAGCTAGGCAGTAATCCTCATCATCATCTCCAATACAATCATCATTGTCATTATTTTCTAGTGAGGCATATCCCTCCACTTCTTCTTCCGATTCTGAGTCATCAAATTGAATTTCTTCCTCCTCTTCTGAAGAATCCTCTTGTTCTTCAAAGAAAGAAAAAGCTGAAATAGAGTAGAAAGCGCTAAAACAGAATAAAGAACAAAAAAAAGAGAGAGAGAGAGAGAGAGATAGAGAGGGAGCCAGAACAGAATAGAAAAAATGGGGGAAGAAAAAAGTTGAAACATAACCAAAATGTTGGGGCGGAAGAGATTAGAACAAGTTAAAAGAAGAAGAAATAGAAGAAGCAAAAGGAAGAAGACATCAGAAGAAGAACAGAAGAAGCAGAAACAGTAACCTTGACAGCTTGACTTCGGTGGTATGGTGAAGCCGCCGCAGCTGGTGGTGTTGTCGCTGGAATGAGGCCACTGCCGGAATGGGGGAAGCAGCGAACAAGATGAGAGAGAGCAGAGTGAACAGCGAATAAGATGAGAGAGCAAAGTGAAAGGAGGGTCACGGCTGCATTATCTGAGGCAATAGGGTTTTCTTTTTAATCCAAAATTCCCATACTGTCCTCTATGCTTTTAATAAAAAGGGGGATGCAGCCAATATTTCCGCCATGGCACCATGAACATATCGGCTGCCACGCAAAATCGCCAGAGAAGATGATACACCATGGCGCTCAGGCAAAAATCTGTCACGCTGTGGCGGGATGGCGCCGCCATGGCCGCCATTTAACAATGCTGATATCATCTGAAATTTTGAGGGCAAATTAAGAGGGAAGATTAGAAAGTTTTACCTCTCTGCTTTTTAGTCATTTTAAAACAACATGAAAGTGTGCTCTCTCCTACACCCGTTGCCTCCCTCCATAGCCCCCATTCTTGACTGCTCAGGCTAGACTTGGATGCATAACACATTAATCAAGAGAGATTGGTGGTAGAGTATTATCTAGGTTTTTATCTAATTTTGGAACTATGGCTCTATTTGGTTTGGAAAAGGTTACATAAGATAGTCCAAGTGATAGAATTCCTAGGTGATATATGTATGTTTATGCACATATGTTTACTTCTTAAAACCTCATTCCTTTATGAAAATATGTGGTAAGTTTTCATGTTCCTTAAGTTTGTTCCTACTGCTGTTCATCCTTTAGTGCCATTGTTGTTTGTGCAGCTCATTTTATGACCTGTCTGTCCTCTGTTGTCTACTTGTCTTGGTGATGAACCATTTGTCAGGCTGTCAGATAACTTTGGAAGCCTAATCCCTTCCAAGATTAGACAACAATACATAGCCAATTTGAATTATAAATGATGGCTATTGGCTTTAGAGTAGTGTATTTAATTTGATGATTAACTGGTGCACAACGAACCATTCACCATTATGCATATGTTATTTGACTTAGCAGCCTCTCCAAGTCGGAGGTATAGTGAAGCAAATATAGTTATTTTGTCAGACTAAACGTCTTGATATCATATTTTTTCAGGAAAATGGAGATGACGATGATGAAGAAGAAGTCGAAGAAGATAACAAGGAAGACAGCTAAGCCTCTTTTTGTTTTGTTTTGTTTTTTTGTTTTGTTTTGTTTTGTTTTTTATTTGTTCATGTTCTCCAGTTAGTATAAAAGAGCTGGTTGGTTGGAAAGACAGTTTTATTTTCTAGGAGTTGTAGCTGACACTGATAGAGGCTTAGTTTTAGTTTTTCCTTTGAGGTGTTCAATCCTTAGCTTTGTTACTTAGTTTGCACATTTCCTGCTTTTGTTGTAGGTTCTCCACCTTATCCTTACTAGCATATGCATATAACTTATAACGCTTTCAAATCTTATTAGATGGTCTTGTTCTATATAAAATATGATTAAACTTTCATTTCATATCCATTCTTTTGTTAGGGTGTTCTTGTCAGCAAGATGATGATACCAAATATGAATGACAATTTGTTCCATCGTTACATCTCCCAAACATAGTAAATGCTTTGTTGTTACCAGTTAGGAACAAAACGTGTGTAAAGTACCTTGAAATAGTGTGCATGTAAAATGCATCTAAATGCCATGTTTAGTAACATGAATTTTTGCCGTGCAATAACCGGTTAAGTGATAAGTTTTAATTACCAAACTAGAACCTTTTAGATATAGGTCTAGGTATGATGAATGTTTATAAGTTCCATAATATCCGTTCTAATCCCTTAGTGAGGTCCTTATGTGATCTTTTAAGTGGACATGGGAAAGAAATTTGTTTTTTTCGCATAATAAACCCCGGCATATATGGAAGGCACACACGGAAGAAGTCGTTAGTGCATATTCATTATTCAATAATGCACCGTATCTGTGCTTCTATACTATTGGACCGCTTACTCTGTTGGTGTATCCGCGGATTTGTTAATTTATGTAAAAAAAATAAATCTCTTGATTGTATAACAGTCTCTTCTGATCAAATTACTTGTCATTTTGAGTAATAATTTCTTATTTATTTTATATGTTATTTTCCCATTTCAATGAAGCATTTATTACAAATTTTTTAATTATATTTTCTACTCAATTCTAAGTATAGTAAATAATGAAATATTAACATACTCATTCTGTTTCAAAATAATATTATTTTGATCAAATTGTTACATTTTTAAATTAATGATTTGAATATATTAATTTAAACATATATTAATTTGGATTTTGAAATGAAAGCGTAATAAATTAATTATTAAATAAGGATATTTTGATAAATATTTTTATCATCAATTATTGATTTTAGGTTCCTTAATTAGTGTGTAACTTATTCAAATGACAGATAATTTGACGGGCAGAGAGTACAAAATTGTGATTGCATGGTTTCGGGCTGGTTTGTTGGTAAGGGCCACTATTTTCCATTATATTAATGGAAAATGGGACTTGGGCTTCTAATGCGGTGATATCATGAAGCCGCCACGTCCGGAAGAAATCCGGAACTGAAACACAAAATAAATAAAAAAAAGGAATCGAATAAAAATATTTTACTATAGTTAGGAAAACATTTGATAGCATTTTATTATATTTTTCCTCATAAATAAAAAATTCTATCATTTTAAAAATAAAAACTACTCTCTTTTGATCTATTTGTAGCATTAATTGATAAAACTTTTCAAGCTTAAACAAGTAATTAAACAATTAGAAGACAGAACCACAGAACCCAAGTTGGTCCCTGTCAAAAATAGTATCGGATGAATTGATCCCTAAAAAAAAAAAATAAAATCTTGTGGTCCTTAAACATTAAAAATGTAGAATAGGTTAATTCATTAGTTTTTTGCTTAACTTTTTTTGTCTTATTTGCATTTTATTAGCAGCTAATTTAAACTATTAATAAACAGTTAATCAATTTGTCCTAAATCCTTTGTCTTATTTGTGTTTTATTAGGAATTAATTTGAACTATTTATAAACTATTAAGGATCAATTTGTGTGTGGGACTAATTTGTCCCATGTTTTAAATTGGGAGGGAATGTGGGTTAATTTTTTTTTTTTCCTATAGAGACCAATTTGTCTAACACAAAAATTAAGAGAGACCAATGTGGGGGTTTTGTTTAATTACAATTAAAAGAAAGGTAAGGAAAAACTACTTTATTATCTAAAGATATAAGCAACATCAATTTGGTACTAAAAAATTTATTTTGTTACTTAAGAAAGGTGACATAAAATCATGTATTATTATTAATGACAACATGAACCTTTTAACTGAAGTATTAAATTAATAAATTAAATTGATATCACTTTCTATGATTGCGATAAGTATGAAAATAAGCTAGATCAAGTCATGCTTTATCATAAATAAGCCACGATTATTTTTCAAATATAAAATCTAAGCAAATAACTTGACATACACTTACCCATCAAAAGAAAAAACTTGACATAGACTTTTGTTTTCTTGGCTTAATAGTATATTTAAATATTTGCTCTATATTAAAATTTTCAAATGGTTCGATACTTATTTTCTTTAAATAATTAAAATATCAAATTTGAGCTTTTTTTTTCTTTTTATTTTTCTGGGAATGCAGTGGAGGGTTTTGGGATCATTATGTCAACTTATCACATTCTCTTAAAGGTTTTGTGAATGTAGTCATTTTCGGAGCACTTCTTTTGTTGGGAACAAACTTTCCATATCATGAATGCATACAGTACCCTCTATCCAGACAGCTCCACCAACATGTTATCCTGTCAAAGTTTTTGGCAGCAAATCAGCAATATTGTTGGAATTCAAAGACTTGAAAGGCAGAACATAGTTGAGAAACACCAAAACTAAGTTAAGAAATCAATATTCTTATTGGTACCTTTAATTCCCAACACCTTACAGAAGAAACAAAGGGAGAGTTAGACTGTAGTAAGCCAGTGATTGTGGAAATGCCGTATAAGAAGGAAGCATGAAATAAGAAACAGCATAGCGACGAGTAACCTCACGATTTAACCGCCAAAACTTACAACTTGTTGCTTAATTAGATGCAGGACGTGGCCTTTTTTATTTTTTGGCTGGAAGATTAAAAGGAACTGTAACACTATTTATACTGAGTCCTGATAAATATCATATTGCACCACATATATGTTTTTATTATTGTTAGGATTTTTCTAAATAGTATCCTATGGGCAGTGGTTAGTAAGTCAAAAGTGGTAAGTTTTTGAACTTTTTAATGCATCCAATGCATTGAAAATTTAAAAATCTTATTCTTCAATAAAAAACTTATCATGTTTGAATGCTTTTACGGTATTGGTTAGAAAAAAACCTTCTTATTATTATTATGAATTTGGAAATAATGATTCAAAATCTAATAAGGAAGCAAAACACTAACTTATATAGCAAGTGGCAACCAAATCTAAGAATTTAGGGTTGATAGTTAGAATGAAGTTGTTTTAGAAGAGTTGATTAGTACATTATGCAAATCTTTTTTTTTTTTTTTCCAAGGTGTCCTCTATTAGAGGTAATTTCATTTAATATATGATCGAACATTAATTGTAAGCATATTTTCTGGTTGGGATTTAAACCATAGTTTACCATATATGGAAAACTAGATATTCTTCACTAGAAGAAATCTTATTTCTACTCAAGCGTTTGATGGTATGGTCCAAAATTTAGGGTATTTTTATGTAACGAATTTAGAAAGGAATAAACTACATTGACATAAAAAAAGACAAAAAAGAATCGACTCCATAAATTGTCGGAGCTCTTTTCATAAAGGCATTTTTTATATTTTTAAATCTTAATAAATGATCTTTTATGATCAGTTCTTTTTTATGCTTAAACGCGACGTGATATTATCCATAGGCTATGAGGCCTCCAGTTTCATGATGTAGAATTATCAATGACATGAATAGCTACAGTTCAGTCTTCATAAGCCAACGGTCAGCAGTTTTTCACTTTTTTGTGAACTTATTACATAATTATTTGGCCATTTTAATGGAACATATGTAAATAGCGCAAATGAAAAGTGGATGAAATATTGTACTACTACATTCGATACTATTTAAATTTATTTGCAACCTTAAATTATAAAAGCTTTTTAAATTAAAAGCTCTCTCTTAAATATTTTATATTTTTGAAAATAAAATAAATTGGTTTAAATACACATTTATAGTACCAACAAAAATGGGATTTACTGATAAATGAACTGCATACTTTCAAAAAATACACTAAGGTTTAAATTCTAAAAAAAATAATTATTAAAAAAACCTAAGAGAAGACAATAATTAGGAGCGTCTTAGTTACAATTATATCGAGGATATGGGAGAACTTTGATTTCTTTCATGTGGAAAAACTGAGGCAAAACAGGACACCTAATAAGTTATTGTATGTTAAGGTCAATGTTAAGAACTTATGTGTCAGTTGAGAATGTCAGTAAAGTAATGAACTTTCGGGGGTGATATGAATTACTTTACCGAAAGTGATTACTCGTCTCAGGTCTCAGGCTAGCTATGTCCTCACATACCACACCTATATTTATATCATTTATTTATATACTATTCATAATTAATTTGAGGTATATATTATCACATTCGCAACGTTATCGATCTTGTCTCAAATCATGCTTGTTTCGTGGATTTATAGTTTTGTCAATCTTGTCCCGCGGCAACCATTTGAGTTGAGTGAGACAGGAGGAAGAGTGAGAAATAAAAAAGTATGAATGCATAAATTATGGGTAATTGCATTTTCAACATGTTTGATTAAATTATTTTTAATAAAAATACTTTTTGGGAAAAAAATGTCATGAAACTTTTTATTATAAAACAATTTTTGTATTCAAAATAAGTTAATACACACAATTTATTTATCAATTTTCATGACTTCATTACTATTTTTTTTTGAAAAAAAAGACATTCAAACCATAAACACATACCTTGAATGATGTATGGTTTACCTTTTTTTAACCTTTTGGTCTCACCATAGGTATCTCCATATCCTTCAGGTATGAGACCAACTTTTTCGAGCTGAGACCTTCCCTACCAAAATCCTTTTTGCCCCACACATTATTCAAACTCGAAACAAGATGCTTAAGTAAACTAAATTCCCTTTTGCTCAAAGCAACACACATTGATGAACAATGTATGTTTTCCTTTAATATTTTACCAAAAAAGTAAATTGCATGCATGTTTCAGTCAGCTTGTTTTGTTTTTCATTTGGTGATTAAAATCCGTAAGTCTCGTGAGGGTCTTAATTATAACAACTTTAGACTTAATGCTTAAAAATCGGAAGCCAGGGTCAATGAAGACAATGATTCGTTATCCGTTGTACCCTTAGACAAACCAACCGAACGTATTGGTCTCAAGAAGAAGTAGGTGGCAAAACTATAAAAAAATGTTAAATCCTCTTATGTGGTGTGTTTAAAATTCTCCTAATTAAAATTTTACTAATACTGTATACCCAAAAAATTTTACTCATATTATTGAATAATCCTGAAATATTATATTTAAATTATAATTTATGCTATTGTGAGCAAAATTTTGAATTAAAATTTTTTTTATATTAATTATTAAGAGGATATAACAACGCTCTAAAACTATATGATCCGTACGGCAGTACCCAAATGAGATGCATTAATTTAGCTTGAAGAAATTTGACTTATGAGCTAAGACAAAATTTAAGCAATGGTCGGATATCCTAAAGCGCTTCTCAATCCCACGGTTCGCTCAAAGGCCACCAAATGATCAAAACTACTTAAGCGTGACATTCATTAATTGCAATTTCTAAGCTTGGACTTGAAAAGGGGAGTTCCTTCAAATTAAAGTAACTAAATTACGGAACTACGCATGCATTACTATCACAAGTTGAGGCAAAGCTTATATAAAGTGCTTTTATTTTTTTAGGGTCAATAAGCTTCTAAAGTGCTTTAAAAACTTCCTTTTGTTGCTCTCTTTTGGGCTATGATTTTTCATCATGGATTCCAACAGTATTGGAACTTCCAACTTCTTGTCGGATTTTAGTATTTCTAGAGGCTCATCATGTCACATAGTTAGCCCCTTTTTACCGTAAAACAGAAAAAGAAATTTGGGAAATACTTTACTTGAAAATATAGCTCGGTATTATGAAAAATCTCTCGTAAAAATTCAAAATTTCGGATAGATAAGTATTTTATATTGAACACATTCATTAACCAAGAGTGATTTGGACTCAATGCACATGCCCATCTATCTTGTATTAAAATTCAACTCATTTTATTTAAAGAATGGTCAAAACATGAATCAAACTCTAGAATATTTAATCATAGAAATTTTAATACAATTCATGAATTATCTCTACTAAAAGTTTAAATTTTTGGATAGATGTATATAAATGACTTTATATTGGACTCTAGCTAGGTATTGAAATGTTTAAAAGAGATCCATTTGGATAGGAAAATCTCATGATTTAAATATTAAACTTGCTTATTTACTCATACAATAACATTGCTGCCTTTTTAATAGCTAATGTCCACGGCAGCATGGTAAAACTTTCCCTCTTGGAGCTTCATTCATCAACCAATATTCAATACAATACTCCTGTTGTTGTACTTTGAAATTTGAGCCTATAAGTAGCCCTTTTCATAGACCAAATATCAATGAAAATACTAATTATTATGACTTAAACCTATTAAGAGATCCCAATTCAAAAGACTAACCTATTAAATGGTAGAGTCTTATGACTTAATTAAGCACTATCACTATTAAATTTGTTTATTTATTTATTGTGAGGCTTATCTAACCGGGACACATTGTTACATAAATATAATGTCATGTTCAATATATGGAATGCTGATTTTATTATTAAACCGAATTGAAATATAAATATAATGAAATCGCCATTTCAAACTAAGGAATAATGGATTGATTCGAAGCCATTTCATTCTATTGAACAATTATGAGAGATTAATCAATTTGTACATTAATATGATGCATATTAAGTATACCAGTGGCGAGTTTGATTACGGGCTTGTTACATAATACAATGTAATCTTCTCTCTTATTCAGTTACCTTCCTTTCGGTGAAGGTAATTCATCAGGAAGAACGTAAAGTTACCAATTGAATTAGTAATTAGTTCATCCGATCATCACGAGTATCTCATTTTTAGAAATATTGTGTTTTCTCAATTTTGGTAATTTAAAGAGATATTATTTTATTTTTGAAATATTATTTATCCTTAAGAAACTAATATTTATTTGAAGATTTGACTATATTATACTAATGATTAGTTAGTTTAAGTGATTCGGTATTTATTTTCCTTATGTAAGATCTTGAGTTCGAATTTTATGAATAGAAAAAAAAGCAATGCTAGAAATAATTGTATTTTGTTGAATGAAATAAAGTGATATGTCTCATTTGCCTATTTAAAGGTGAACTTGTATGCCATATTATTCTGGTTGGCATATCAATTTGGATAACTATTCTGACACATCAGCATTTTTCTTTTCGGGGATTCTTGTTCTTTTTTATTGTTGGAATCTTGAAGATCCTGATTTTCTATTCTTTCCTATCATCTTGGTTTTAAGTCATTAATATATTTATATTTTGTTACAAATTAAGAATTTAGGGGAAGGGATTTTTTTTAGCGACTAAGCAATATTTATATTTGGCAATACATTGTCAAATACTAAGAAAGGTTGGGTGCAATAGTAAACAAGTTGCACTCCCATTAAGAGAATACGAGCTCAAACCTTAAAGCAACAATACTCAAGTAAAAATTTAAAGACAATAAATAAATAAATAAATCTGGAGCACCCATTGTGAGATGTTATCAAGTTTTATGCCAAGAGATTAGTGATATTCAAATCTTGAACTATTAAGTAGAGCCGATTTTATCTTCCCTATCTCTTTTCATTGAGAACTCTTTAAAATTAAATTGTAAGTTAAGAAAAGCATGAGGCCATGATAATTTTGTTTTAGAATTCAAATTAACGATTAAAAGAGTGGGGCTGCAATAGTGTGGAACTTCTGACTACTTATTTATGAAAATTCATTTATCCACTAAGATATATATCATTATTGCAAGCTCGTCTTGCACCAGAACGTGCGCTAGTAATAAATAAGCATCGTGGCATCTAATCTTGGTGCGTGTGTTTTTCAAAGATATGATTTTAATAATACCTGTTGAAGAATAAGTGTAACCATGGAATGAATAACATCATACTCCTATCAAATGCATGGCGCATCGTTTCCGATTTATGTATATACCCTCTCCAAAATCTAATCATTCACCAAATAGTATTTAATATATTTCAATGTCACTTATATGGAGAATAATATATCTACTGCATGGATGAAAACATATGAAAATAGTAGACATCATTTCTTTTTAGGTGTTAATTTTTTTTTACATCTATTTTTATTCCGAACAAATTCCTCCTCTCTCCTTTAATCATAGATAATTCATTCACAAAATTATAATATAAAATCATACGATATTTTTATAAGAGAGTGACAACTCAGCAAATAACGTACCACATGTGCACATTTATTAAAAGAAATGCAGTTCATTTGATAAATATAAGGATTTGACAATTGAAAATAAACATTCGGGTATCACAGGTTAATATAATATCTTTTAGGAATTAACTTGTCAATGAGTTAATATTTTAAGGTCATTGGTTTACTCTATAATATATACAAAGTATCATATTACTTCCAAATTAAACTTGTTTATTTGCTAATTAATCCTGCATATTTCCTTTTCTTTTTTACGGGATAGGGCTAATCATAATGAGAAATGCGGTCCATGTGACTCATCTTGGCACCTAAATAGGTATATGTAGTACACGTATGAAACAGTGATGGCCATTTTTGTTTGTTTGGATTCGGCAGTTGAGGGTGGGAATCGGAAGTTAACTAATTGAGTGTGGTCTAGGAAGAAAAAGAGGAGAGAGAGAGAGAGAGAGGGGCACGCATCAAGTGAGAGGACATATTTATTATGAGAAGGAGAATAATAAATATTGATTGTATAATCATATATAGATGGCTAAGATTAAAAATTATCTAAAGATCATATAATCACTTAAAAAATTTATATTACTTTATATTTTAATCTTAAATATTTATATAAGATTTAATGGTCGAAATTTACTACTCTTGTTCTTACAATTAATCATTCCTTTCACTTTATTCTCTTCCATTTAGGGTGTGTTTGGTATGTCGTATTAGACATGATAGGATAAAGTAATACAATACGTAATGACATTATCTATTATTTGGTATAGTCAACATATTGTATAAGTTTATCCATCAAACCTCCTTTATACGTTAAAATGATGGATAACTTAATCCAGCCTAGAGGGATCATATTAGGCTTGATTAGCTTTTGATGTATAAAGGTTTTTTCACTTTTTTATTTTTTAATATATTTTATTAAAAGAAAAATAATTATAAAATAACTATTCAAACTAATATAAAAATATAAGAATAAAAATTTATTATTAAAAAATATAATAATAATAAATAATATTTAATATAAATTTAATTATATATAATAAAAAAAACCAAATGTAAGAATATGAAATAAGTCTTGCTTGAATTTCGACATATAAAAACTCTCTATTTCTCTCTCTCTCTCACTCTCTCTCATATTTTTTATATTTATGAAAAATATTAAAAATAAATAAATAAATAAATTTTAATATAAAATTATTTTTATATATAATAAAAAATAGCTAAAATAATTATAATAATTATTTAAATAATTTTATTAATTTTTAAATTTTAAATTTAATATTTAAAAATTTATATTTATTATAATCTCTTTTCTAGTTATATTTTATATAGAACAATATTTTATATAACGATATACCAAATACTGAATAGTATTAATTTTTATCAGGCCTTATACTATCAACCCTTATCCTATCAAATCTTATACTATCAGACATGTCAAATAGGCCCATAGGTACGCCGAAGAGTTAGTAAATGTAATAATAGTAAAATATAATTGCCGGTTGTTAGCGAAAATTTTTAATTTGTGAATAATAGATAAAGGAGCATAACCAAGGAAATTAAAGAGAAGGGATAGAATGAAAGAGATCCCAGCAATTGCTCCTTGAGGGGTCGTCCAATTTGTGTCGCTGCACGTGATGATGCTTGATAAAAGCATGGAATTCTCAATCTATGCCTTACCTTCATTATATAACTACTGGGGCTCAAGACATGCCACGTGGCATGTCGTGTGCACCAGGCAAGTGGCATGTGATGACCTCAGGACTCGCAGGTTCACACAATGAAAGATTAGGGCCTTGGCCATATCCCTCACGCAGTTGTGTCCCTAACAAGGATGAAGTGCAACAATTATGGAGATTGCCATGGATTCGGAGTGATGATTCGCCTTTCAGTCCCTTCTAAAGTAATAATTTCAGTATCTAAACTACTAATACTACAAATAAAATTTTATCTCTTAATTTAATAAAAATTGAGATGATAATTTGTTAAGATAATTATATTTAAGGTCATAATGAATCACCAGTTTATTAATTCACTCCAACAGTTAGTGTTAGCTTTGTAATATTTTTTATAATTGTGATGATTACAAATATAATGTACTAATGACTTGATCTTGGCAATAAGGAATGCTTTGCAGGAAAATAAATGCTAACATATAAGTTGATCAAGATGAAGAGGCTACTAAAAGGAAAGGAAGGAGAATATTGCACAGAGGTAGCAGCTAATATGATTCACTTTAAGAAAGATTTTATCACAGCACAAAGAATAGAAATTGAGAAAGGAAAGGGAATCAAATCAGCACCCTTCAAGGAAGGTTTCCTAATAGTATAATGAGAGAAATAAAAAATGAAGGAAACAAGAACATAACGAAGATTCTATATTCAGCCAAATGATCAAATCACGATAGGCAAGATTGTTCCATTCCTAAAATAATTACCACGAGGAAGGAAAGTGTAAGAACTATGCAATCCCATGCAAATAACCAGATATGATAAACACTATTTAGGGAATGATTTTAAATGATAAAGATAAGAAAGGAAGGCAACAATATCAATATAAAGAAACTTCCATTCTCGTGTAAAGGGAATATATCAACCACAAGTTGAGATTGATACATTCCTTAAACAACAAAAAGAAGCAGCTGTTCTCCAATGGTTTTTTTGTTTCATTCTATATATGAGGACTTGCACAACTAGTAGCAATAGCGAAAAAGAGAGAAGAGCAGTAGAGAAAAAGAAGAGAGCAGACTAGGGTAAAGAAGAGAAACAAGAGAGCTATCATTGTTCATACCATACTTATTTTTCTATTCATCTTTCTATTAAAGCTCTATAAGAGTTGAGGCTAATTCTGTGAGTGAATAGCCAGTAAGAGTTTAATTAGACAATAAATCAAGAACTAGAGAAAGCACCTTGAGAAAACCAATAGGAAAGTAATTCCTAGTTGGTGAGGAAGAGGACTCTAAGAGTTTTGTGAACTTGAAGAGGCTCTTGTAAAAGACTACTTGTGGTGAGCTTAAAAAGGTTCTTGTCAAAGACTACTCAGTATTAGTTTGGAGAGACTATTATAAAAGACTACTCATAATAATAAAAAATCCCACAGGTGATGGGAACTGGATGTAGACTCCACATTGAAGGTCGAACTAGTATAAAAATTATTGATGCAAACTTCTTTTATCTCTCTCTCTTAGATTATATACATATTACTATTATATTTACTTTATATTAATCTGAGTTATAATTCCGAAATAGTAGTAATGTAATCTACATTTTGTGTTTTACATTATTTCTATGCACATGTTGAATTTAGGAGATATCTCCTAAATGTGAAATAGATATTATGTGAACTTTGCTGATAAGTTGTTCAAGTGTGTAGAAAAATTTAAAAGGACCAAAGGATTTGATTCAAATCCCCCTTTCTCAAGTCCTTTGATATCATTAGTTGGTGACTAAGGCCCTTTCTTCTAATAAACTTATTGGGTATGGACCAATTATTACATGCCCAAGTCAGCATGAGCAATGTAGACTCACAAGCCTTATACATACGGAGAAGTTATTACAATTGTGCATTAATATGTATTTTAGAAAAGAGCATTTATCTAAAATTATGATAAATATCTTTTATAGATAAATTTTTGCTACTTAATGTGTGTTTGGTATGGGATAAAATGGGAGGAGAGGATAAATTTTATGGATGAATTTTATGTATAAAATTATGAAATAAAATCATGAATATTTTCAAATTAAGAGAAATTTCGTACTTTGTCTTAGCATATCATTATAATTATGTAAGTTATCACTATCTTATATTTTAATACTTATGTTTAATGTTAAGACAGTACACATTCATTGCCTAAAAGCAATAACACATAAAATAAAAAAAAACTAAAAGCAACAATTTCTCTTTTAATATATATATATATATGGATGACATGATAGAATTTCCAAACATTTATTGGTTCAGAGTCGACCAATAAATTTTACCAGCAACCACATGGGAAAAGCTAGGACACTTCTCATAGGGGACCAAAGAAAAAAGGCATTGAATTAGTATGTGTTTGGTTATGTGTTCGCAAACTTGATTTTTAATGATCTTGATTTTGTTGAAATTAATTTTAGTTAAAAATAATTTTGAAATAAAGTAATTTATATTTAATATATTTATTTGAAAAGTAATTTTGACAAAATTAATGTTATTTGGATTATTGATTAAAATTATTTTTGGACATATAATTTTTGAAAAGGTTATAAATTTTATAATGTACTTAATCTTTTATTTCAATTTATTTTTTTAACTATATTTGAATAAAATTGCATAATTGGTTTTTTTTTTTTTTACTTTTGGTTCTAGTATTAAGATTAAAAATCTAAAAGTTTGTTGACTTGAAGCTTCTTTAATGATTAGATAATATTTTACTAGATAATAATAAAAAAAACAAAAAAAATAAATGGTATTTTAATTTTTTAAAACTTATTGTATTAAAACAATTTAATGGGTTGTTTTTTATTCTTTCATGGGACTTATCTATGAAAAATTGTGTTATTGTAACAGCTAGGTAAAATGTTGGATGAAGGATATAAAAAGAGAACGGAAAAAATTGTACAACTAATAAGTTATCTTAGGTTCTAGGTTTATCTTAATTTTTTTGTCATCTAATAAATTATTCTTGTAACCAATATCTCTATATAATAAACTTTATGATATGACTTATATTTAAGTTCAATTAACTATCATTCAAAAAGTCTTCATAGTAAAGCTTTTTTTTTTAATGGCTATCGCCAAACCCCACACAAAAATCTTGATGCATTTTTTAATGGAAAAACTCTAATGCTCTCGATCTTGATGACTTAATTGTAGAAACTCTAGTGTCCATCCTAGTGACCCCTCCCCTCATACATGCACGTTACTTGGCAAGTGATTTGATCCCCTCATTCATGGCTTTTGTCCCTGGCATGTATCTCATTACCTTATTCGAGTATGATTCACAAATTGTCTTATTTAAAACCCTCATTCATTTGATCGTCAATGTGCAAATCTATGAGAAGGTTTGTTTGTTACTCCATCATGCTTTTCATGTTTACATTTGGTGTTTTCAATATCATGGCTTGGTGATCTTGTCGACAATATATCTTCCTATCGAGATCAACTTTTTCATATTCATTATTATCTATACTCACCACTCTTTTTTTTTTTTTTGGCCGTTATAATTCAAACATAGCCTTTGCATGGCAACATCCAGTTTAAATAAGATGATAAAGTAAAAAGATAATAATGTATGTTTGTTGGGATTTAGATTTTATTTGTTTTATTTTATTTATATTTCTAAGTTTATCTTATTTTGTTGTTATCTAATAAGTTAATATTCTTATAACTAATTTCTTCATATAATAATTTTTCTGGTATGATTCATATTAAACTCAACCGTATATTAAACTCAACTGTACTTCATTCAAAATTTATTCAAAATCAAACGAAATATTTATCTAAATAAAAGCCCATTTGTTGTTGCAAACCGACTTTTGACTGACTCAAAATTGCAATCAAACACACTATTAGCTAGTGTGTGTTTTTGTTGTGTGTTTATGTAACTCAAACCCAGTTTTCTTCAACGGTTCTACCATACAAGTTACTTGTAACTCACAAAAACATGTTTGGGGGTGTGCTTTGAAAGATGCACTGGAACCTAGCTTGATGCAATAATCTGGTTTGATAAGAAACTTTAGATGGTTTCTTTTGCATTGAACTCAACTGTCTCATTAGAGCAATAATGTCGGGTAATAATGGGTCCACTTGTCGATATTCTAACTCCAAGCTTCTGCATATTTTCACGATTTAAATGTATTTGTTATTTATGTCATTTAAAAAGATTTAATGGTGAGGAATTTTGATAATATATACAAGGACAACTTAAAAGATATTCATCCCTCAACTTGATGAAGGCATGGCAGAGAAATTGCCCTGTTCTGTCATCGCCTAGAACCAACCCTCCCCCCGTCTTGGTTTTGTATCGAACAACATTCATGGCACCATGGATTTGAGGTAAAAGGCAAGATGGAAACAAATACTTACGTGTCAATACTCCACGTATATCTCTATGAATACGAGACTACCAAGTTCTACACGTTAAATGTGATGCATTTGTCAATAGGGTTTATTTACTTTGTTGGCTTTCTGTTCATATATTGCTATAATTTGAGTTTAATTTTTAAGTTTCTTTATTAGTAATATATAAATATTTATGTAATTGCTTGAAGGATTTGTAGGTATGTCTTAACTTTGGATCAGAATAAACTTTCCTCTTAATATAAATTTTATAATTTATACAAAAAAAATGCAACATATTTACTAAATGATAGTTAGAAATTGTATATTATCTATAAAAATTATTATGTAATATATTTAAAATTATAAGAATAGTAATTCTTATGATTTCTCACAATATCCTCCACCATAATTTGCCACACGTTATGAGGGATTAATACCTTCTACTAAATCTAATATCATTGGTCCCATAATATGAATATACTTATTATTATTATTATTATTATTATTATTCGTTTTAGGATATCTTTACAAACATTATTATGAGAGTCAAAATTGAAGACTCTTTCAACAATTACCTTTTTTTTAAGGTTTGAAGTTTAAACCGTAACTCTCTTCTAGAAAGTATTGCTTACCAGTGTTCTTAGTTCTTGCTAATGTAAAAGAGTGTTTATTTGATTTGACTCGTTACACTCTGATCTTAATAATACAATTTGCTTACCACTTTACTTAATTTTTGCCAATTTAAAAGAGAGTTATTTGACCGATTATGATTCATCTACCAGATTTTGGTTCGTGTAGAACTCAAGGATGCAGGGATCAGATCCCATAAAACATGCCTTTTCAAGTAAAGTCTTTTAAAAATATTTTTATCCCTATTAAATTATAATGTAAATAATTATAAAATAATATAATAAACCATGGCTAGCGCATCTCATCGATCAGCGATAACAGGTCTTCCCAAACTGATCCGCAGCTGGTGGCACCATTAATGCTTATAAGCCTCCACCCCTCAAGTAATCTGCATTCCTTCTCGTCAAACTAACGTGTATCTGCCAGAACTTTACTGATTTGATTGTTTGAATATCAACCGACATCATTTTCTACCGACCAACCTAGCTACCTATAATAACAAACGATGGTACAGAAAATGCACAGGTACGGAAAAATATAAAAGTTTTATTTGTGAACAATATCTAAATATAATTAATTTTGTTAAAATATTTTTCTTAGACAAATGGTTTTAAACATAAATCCATTCCGTGTAAATTCATATTCTAGCAAAATTATGTTCGAAAAATTTATTCAACTAAAATACGCACATCGGTTTCAATATTTTTTGTGATAAAATTAAATTATTTTTTGAATAATTATAACTAAAAAATGGAAATTTTGGAAAAAAAAAATTGAGCCAAGGCTCCTATTGAAGTTAGGGGTTGTTTTTTTTTTTATATGGTATTTGGATGGAAAATGTACAAAAATATGGAAATTGGGAGGAATTTACGTTAATATAGGATCTGACAAAATCAGAATTTTTGATTTCAGAAAAAGTGAATTTGGAAAATTTCGAATTCAATTAAAATTCAATTAAAATTCTGAATTCTGTAAGATAAAAAATAAAATATTATTTTAATTGAATTCGAAATTTCCGAATTTATCTTTTATGAAATCGAAAATTTCGATTTTGTCAGATTCTATATCAGCGTAAATTTCTCCTAATTCCCATATTTTGGTATATATACAATTCAAATGTCATATAAAAAATAAAATTCCAAGTTTAGAGTCTATTTAGTGAGTATAATAGAATAAAATTTAATAGTACAAGATTTAATGGTTGAGGATATGATAGTATAAAATTGGTTAGAATTTTAATATTATAGAGTCCTTGGTGTGCATGGTATAAAATACTATATTATATAAGATAATAATATTATGCTTTAACTATCATAGATAATTTTAATCACAATTAAAAATCTAACAAAAAATAAAATCATAATAAACTAGCAATCTTTTTAATTGTTTAATTATAAATTAAAATAATAATATCAACTAAATATATTATTTTTAATTATAATTACGTTAAATATTCCTTATTTTTATTATATGCTTATAGTTTACATTAAATATTATTTATATATTTTTAATAATTATTTTTTTATTTTAATAAAATACAAAAACTAACTAATATAATAATTTGTCTTTTTTTATTTATTTGGATATTTTTATTTGTTCTTCCTATAATAAAATATGATTAAAAATAGAACAAAAAATTATTGTTATCAATTATTTAGTTATAAATTTAAAATAAATTTTATTAATCTTTAATTTTAATTGTTTTAATTATAATTATATCAAATATTATTCGTTATTAAGTTAAATATTACCTATTATTTTTATTCTATATTTTCTAATTTTTATTTGAATAAAATATAAAAAATGAAAAGAGATAGATACGTTATACATTAAAAACGCATCAAACCTAATTCTACATACCAATACTTCAGAGTTATTCATCATATTTATGTATAAGTGTCTTTTTCATTCATTTTTTTTTTCTTTTATTTGTATGCATGACAATTTTGATGAATAAGCTTATATATAATATATTGTTTACACCAACTATATTGATAAAATTATAATGTATTATATTAATTTATTCTACCAAGTCTAATATAGCATGTCAAACAAGCCCATATAATATTAAGGTCAAGTGAGGAAGTAAAAGTTAAACAACTTAGCTGTTAAGATATCCATCTTAAAAGCAATGATTTTATTAATGAATGATTTATGCTCAATGGTTAAGAAATTAAAATTGAAATATTAAATTAAAAAAATGATAAAAATATTTAAATTTTTAAATAATTTGTTAAGATATTAAGAGAATTTTATACCTTAATGATAAAATATTTTAAATAATATTTTTGAAGTACTCAAATAATAAGCAATATTATTTTTTATTTTATTATTTTTTTGATAATAGCATAAGCGAAATCTAATAAAGTAAAGGATAATATTCATGTTTATTAGGATTTAGATTTTGTTTGTTTATCTTATCCTTAGTTCTAAGTTTATCTTATCTAATTGTTATTTGATAAGTTATCTTTTGCACCCAATCTCTTTATATAATAAACTCTTTGATATACTTCATACTTATGTTCAACCAGCTTTCATTCAAAATATCTTTATGATATGGAGTTTTTTCCTTTTTTTTATGGCTAATGCCAAATCCTAAACCATTTTTTTCAGTAGAAAAACTCCAATATCCCTCAACCTTTGATAGCTTTATTGAAAAAGCTCTAGCTCCCCTCTCCTTAAACATGCATGTTACTTGGTAAGAGATTTGATAATTTCATCCATGGCTTTTACTCTTGGCATGTATCTCATCATCTTGTTTAACTATGACTCATAATTCATTCTATTAAAGACCTTCCTTCATCTAACCATTGTCAACATGCAAATCTTTGGGAAAGTTTCATTGTCACTCCATTAATAAGCAAATTTAAATTCTAACAAACATTAGTTAATATTATTATTTACTTTATCAAAAAATATATTTTAATACACTTTTTAGTTTTCTTCCCTAAAGTGGTGAAAGGAAAAGTGTAAAAAAGTGCAACCATCGTTTTCCAAAATAACTCCGTGACTCTTGTGGCCTAGTGTTTTCGAGTACAATCACATGGAATTCTGTGTTTTGCGGAGAAAATTTACATGTAGCCCTGAATTGGAGAGAGTCTGTTTTTATGATCACATGGTCGTGCTTATAGAGACATGCACATGAAGGCCCACTCTGTTAACTTAAAAGCAAACACTCTCTTATTAGTGCACTTGAGATTAAGCCCCATTTTGGGAACACAAGGGTAGAAGAAACCTAGGTTCTCTTTCTACACGAAGGAAGTTTTAGAAAGGTTTTTGAATCAATAGTTTATAAGTTTAACATTTTATAAATATATTAAAAATACGCTTATTCCTTAAAAAATTTACACATACTAATTATTAGTTTAAATATTTTCCAAGTAATTTCTCCTAAAAAATGTTACTTATGCAAATTTCTTACTACAAAACAGTTTCATATATTGTTTGTGTAAAGTATTTTATAAATCAATCAGATATTAGCTTTTTTTTATCTTTTTAAAATAGTTATAATAAGAGTTAAGTATTTTTAATAATTTGACAATAGATAATTAAATAATTATGTAAAAAAAATTTGCACCAACCATATATCATAATTAAATTAAAAATAGCATTGATAGTTAAAAAAAAAAGGAAAAAAGAAAAAAGAAAAAAAGGGATAAACGAATAAGGGATGAATAATAAGTTTTTATTTTAAGTCCTATTGACGAAGATTTTTTCTTTTTTTAGTATAACTTAATTAGTGACGATTTTTAATACAAAACCCCTAACGAGACGTAAAAGAAATTATAAAAAAAAAAAATTGAGATCGCGAGTATTTGCCGCATCAAACTCTTTTATTTTGGTTACATGTTAACTCTTACGTAGACATGACATGAATGATGAGCTATTGTTACCAGTGAAGTTTATGTATTAAGGAACTGTGTCTAGGAGTTAGATTTAATAGGGAAAGAGAGGGAAGGAGAAAGTTTAAGTTTATGTCTACACTTAATTTAGGATTTTTATAAACAAAAAAGGGAAAGAAAATGAATCCCACTCAAAACCTTTCTCTAGTTATTTTTTTTTAGGTTGTTTGTGAGTTTTATTTTAAGGAGAAAAAAAAGGTAAAAAGAGACTTCCAAAGCCCACATCCTTTTTTGAAGTTTTATTTAGAAGGAGTAAGACTTTTGAGAATATTTATTAATCCAAAAATCACTTATATTTCATAGTTCCCAAAATAGGAGGTTAAAACTTTTAAATAAGGACAAGTGAACCCCTCTAATGTTCTTTCTTCCCTTACTTTTTCTTCCTTCCTGGTAAATCCTTTCTTTCTTTTCTCTCGTAGCTCGAACAAATCCTTAGCTAGTATTTGGATAGATGACTAGTAATGGCATGGCATAGAAGGAGAGGGCAATATTTTAAAAATGTGTGTTTGATAAATACATTTTGTGGTAGAATGACATGATTAAGAAGAGTGTGAGAGTCTCCTCCTTCTTATTCATCTTATCCATTTTGTTGTCCCCTAATTTGGGGGGCCAAGGAGGGACAACCCTTTTTTGTTAAAAAATATTTATGTTTGATTCAATTATTATTTTACGCTAAAAGTAATAAATCTATAATTTATTATATCAAGTTAAAGAGTAAAATTCGCCAACTAAATTTATATCATTTCTATTCTATTCCATTATTTTATAACTTCCAAATAAAGATGAAAGAACTCTCCTCCATCCCTTCAATAACTCTCAAACAATAGAATAGTATAGATCTATCTACTGCATTTCTCATTTTTCTTTTCCATTCTATCAATGATCATTTTTTTTTATTATCTATAAAGATTCCAAAGATACCTTTAAAGATCCTTAAAATAGGAGCATCATAAACCTTTCATTACCTTACCCTTATTTATTTTAAAGTCTCAAATAAGAAAAAGATTAAATCCTCTAATCTCCTTCATTTCTTTACTCTTCATTTTTCCTTGATAACTTTCATCTCGACTTTCCTTGATAACACACCTTGAAAAGAAAAATGCCTTCGGTACATGTAACATTACTGATTTATCCTCTTCATATTTCAAGCTCCAATCCTAGCCAGTCCACCGCTTTCCCTATGAAATAATTTCCGTCACATTATAACAACATCGCTGTCTATGCTCTCTCTTAATTTCTCTCTCACCCCTTTCCCTTGTGGTCCTTCCCTCTCTTTATATCCCTCTTATCATTTTCTCTATTCTTGCATACCTAGCTCGCTCGTATCTTAACACTACCATCCTCTTCTTCTTCTTCTTCTTCCTACTCCTTTTCTCTTCCTTCTCCTTCTAGCTTGTCTTTTGTTCGTTAATTTCCAACCAAACCATCGTTTCTTCTTCTTGCTTTGTTCTGCTTGCACATTGAAACTGAAACGAAGCAGCAAAATAAACTAGGCTCTCACACTTTGAAAGCATATACAACTATATATTAGTATTACACCAAGCTCTAGGGATATGTCTAGCCGAAGGTCAAGGCAGCAATCGGGGTCAACAAGGATCTCCGATGACCAAATCATCGAACTTGTTTCCAAGTTGCGTCAACTTGTTCCTGAGATTCGCAATAGGCGTTCAGACAAGGTATTTCAAAACTCTCTCTCTCTCTTTTATTTTTATATATGGATTATTGTTAAATTTTTCATACATGTATATGTTCACCTAACTCTAATAATAGTTTAACATTTTTTTCCATTAAAAAATTGAAGTGATTGCTTAACATGGTATGTATCAAACTTAGGCTAAAGCTATCAAGCTCCTATAAAGCATATATTTAGTTTCATGTATATATACTGATGGAGATAGCTCTCATGCCGCATATATTAACTTATTGCTTGTTTGATGCTGTGAATTAAGGGAGGTGTAGTGAAGGAAAGCGTTATAGACTAGTAAAAATAGTGGCATGCTTCGTGCTGCAGCACATGTAAATAACATATTATAATGAAAAGAAGAGTCTAGGGATAGTCAGAAACTGACCCGTATATTAAGGACTAAGCTCCAAACAATTCCAAAATCTATGCAGATCTCTATGGACTTCAAAGTGTTCGCATTGACTGGTATAATATATATAAATTTGGAAAGATAAAGATAACATATATATAATATAATATAAATATATAAATAACGCAGAACCCCAGAAAAGAAAAGAAAAAAAGACTTTAGAAAAATGAAGAAAATCTCTGCAGTCTGCACCATAACAGTCAAGTCACAAGTGGTTAATTTAGACCAACTTCTGAAAAGAAAGTTACTGCGTGGACTTCAAATGGTTTGCAAAGTACATAAATGTTAGAAATAGTAGAGTACCAGCCACAGGGTCATAACATTTTCCTCAGTCATCACCATGTGTTGGACTCTGATATGCTTCCTCCTTATCATTCAACTTGGCTCAATGCAAAGTACAGCATGTGTACATGTTGTGCAGAAAGTGACTTGTAGGTAATTGAGGTATCTGAGGACTCTTTTCTTATGCGTGCAGGTATCAGCTTCTAAGGTCCTACAAGAGACTTGCAACTACATTAGAAGCTTACACAAAGAGGTGGATGACTTAAGCGAGCGATTGGCTCAGCTGTTAGCCACAATTGATGCTGATAGTCCTGAGGCTACCATCATTAGGAGCCTACTTAACAACTAAGCGAGTATTATAATATATCTATCTTATTCAATGAGATATATCTATATATATTATAGTAATATATATGAGAGTGTACTCTATTTTACGTTGGTTAGTGGAGTGCAGTTTGAGTGTGTACCTTCCATATGGCAGGTAGGGCACTTTGTTAAATAGGTTTCTTCAATGAACATTAAGTACTTGTACTAGTTATATATGCCTCTTTTATGGATGGCCAGAATGTAGCGGTTGTTAAATTTATTAAGGTTCCTATAGTTCTGTACTTCAATGACTTCACCTATGTAGGGGTTTGATGTCAGAATTGTAAGAGACACATATTTGGTGAAGAATATTATATTATATATATTGTAATTATATAATGTTTAGTTATTTTGTATCAAATTAAGAGGTCATATATTGTTATTATTATTGTTCAACTCATGCTAAACACCAGACTCATCAATTAACGAAAAGTTTGTTTATGGATAAAAATGTTAGTTAATATATAGAAGCAAGAACATGAACATATTTGAAGACTTGTTTGGAGGTTTTGTCGGTAAAGTTGGGTTCAAGTTCCCACAATAAAGCCCAGACTGAGTGTTGACGTGAGAGTGATTTGATCTAAATGTTGGACGGTTGGTTAAATAATATAAGAGATGCACTCTTTTAGACTTTTAGTATACAGAAAGTGACAACTAATTGAGACAGATGCCCACAGAAAGTGTCTTCGTTTATCAGTAAAAAGGTGAAAGAGAGATTGGAATGTTGCGGTTATTCAAGGAAGCGTGCTCTAGCTTCTTTTGCCTATTTCTTGTTGCAAGGATTTACATATATAACTTTCTTCTTTTTAGTTCTAAGCTTCTTTCTTCTTTTCAGTTCTTTTGTTTGATTTTGTTGTCAGTGTAAAGTAGGAGCGCAATTATGGGACCGTAATCGTAGGAATTTTCCTTATATCAGAGACACAAGTTTCAATTTAGAATAACGATATATCTTTTTAAAATATTTTTTAATTGTCTTTCTAATTTTTAAACAAAGAAAATATTGAATATTTTTTATATTTTTAAGATATTAAATATATTTGAAAAGCATTCAATATTTTTTCTATTTAAAAATTAAGAAGATAATTGGGTAGATATTTTAAGAGAATATATTATTACTCTTCAATTTATAATTTGAATTTTGCTAACAAGTATTTTAAGGGCAGTGCTTAATATTTAAAAATGATAAGATTTTAAGTTTTTAATATATTAAATGTATTAAAAATTTAAAAATTTTATCCATTTTTTTTTTATAAAAACTTACCACTTTAAAACCTTAACTAATGCCCAACAAAACCCTTAAAATTTTATGCAAATTATATATCCCCAAATCATTTAACTTATTCACATTAGTGGCTTAGAACATTATAAAAATAGAGTGAAATTCATCGGTTAATTAACAAATTTCTTTTTATCCTTACCAAAAAAGTTGAAAGAAAAAACTCTTGGCTCGTGGAATTGTTATTGAAATTGACTCATAAAATTAGATTTGGAGCCTTTAATTTCTTTTTTTTTTCTTTTTTTGGGGAAAGTTAGAGAAATTTTCGTTTATCTTATTTAATATATATATTAGAATTGAAATTTTAATTTCGAGTAATTTAATAAAGTTAAAATAATTACTATATATTATTGCTCCAACATTCCGATCATCGTCGCCGCCAACATCCTTTGATATTCTTCATCGTTAGCGTCCTTCAATATAATTTCAATTTAATCTGTTGTGATTCTATATCTTAGTTATTTGTTCAAACAAAAAAAAAAAAGTTAGGATCAATTTTGACGGAATCAGAAACAAAATAAAAATTTTAAAACTGTAATTCGACTTTTATATCTAAACGGATCAGTGATTTGGAATCTACATTATACAGAAGTATTAAATATAACTAAAGATGCATGCCATCGTTCTCTCATCAACTACGCTCACACAGAAATACTAGCTTCAAGTTCAAGGAAAATTTGAGTATTGTATATATTACCCGAACTTAGTTTAAGTTGATGGAATTAATTAAAAATTGAATATTAGAAGTCTTAGGTAAGGTATGTGGTAATTAGAACAAACAATTATATTTTGTCATTTGCACCTTATCATTATTTACAATCTCTCCATCACCATTGACATTGCTCGATCACCACTCCCATTATCCACGCTTCAACCTGACAGTACCATAGTCATCTCAACTACAACATCATCAATTGCTTTATCAGGTTTTAGTACGATTAACTTCACATTTTTGTTACATTGCCATTCTCACCGACATGATCACTCAGCTATCCTGGCCATCATGATGTATTTTTTTTAACATTGTTCACCTTAACCTTCTGGTGTCTCATCATCTTCATAAACTTTCGATGTTTACTACCACACAATGTCACCATGCCACTGCTGAAAGTGCTGATCTCCCAGAATACCATTCCAATTCCTGTATCACCTTTTTGTCAGCACCTTGTTTTTTTCTTCACCTTGTTTTATCACTAGAGAGCACCATTCTCTTTTAATAAGATCTCTCACATCCCATATGATGAAACCAAGTGCGTGTTCACGAGCTATTTGGGAAAGAAAAGAAAATGTATTGAAGGGGAATGAAGGATAAAGAAAAGAAGGGCTTACAGGGTTTCACTTATCCTTGCTTGTGAATGGAAAATAAATAATTCAAGAGAAGGAAAATATGGATTTATAATGTATTTTTACTATTTTTTTACTAAAATAATTAAATATAAAAAAAATGTTTCACAAGATATAAAAATCACACTTCAAAATTTTAAAAGGGATAAGATAATATAATATGTTATAATTTTATTAATAACCCTCCAATTTGGAGGAGTCATGGGTTATAGAAAGATTTTGAGAAATTAATAAAACTATAAAATATACTTTACCCTCTTAAAAGATAAAATTCGTGACTGGAAAAAAAATTTCCATAAACTTTTCTGTTCACTCCGTTTTCCCTCTTAGCCAAACTCAAAAATACCTTAAGAGAATTAGATAAAAATGACTAAAAAAAGAAAAAAAAAACGGCAAAATGTTTTTGATAGATACACGTGTACAGAAAAAAATGAAAAAAATTGTCCAAGAGTTCATGTTTATAAGCAAGTAGCAAATGCATTTCCTTGGTTTTCAAAAATTTGATGTCCTTAAATTCTTTCTTTTTTGGGTAGGTGATATTTACTCCTTAATACATACCTACTTTCTAGCATTTAAAAATAAAAAAATTCAAAAACTAGTTACTGAAACATATAGATCAAATACTCTATTGTATATTTCGTTTACACTTGCCCTCCCTCCTTCTCTTATTAATTTCGACCAAATACTATATTTTATATTTGGTTCGAAAGTTTTTCAGCGTTTATTGATACAAACATATGCTCTCCATCTGTCTTTGGGTGTTGTGGTACGATTTCAATCACTGGGAGAACATCTATATCTAAGATCACTTAATAATTTTAATTACAATGGAGTTTTAATTAGTTTTCATTTCCTCCTCTTATGTACTATATATTCCATGAATTTGCCAAATGATCTTGAGTAAGACATTTTTCTTTTACTTTGATTCATTTATTACTTGTCATTAGTTTTGTGGGTGTTTTATAATCCTCCACTATTTTGTTTTATTAAAAAGTTAACCATAAAAATAGTTAATTAAGAAAGCAAACGTGACCTACAAAATTAATGGAGCAAATAATGAATAAGAAAAGTGTCGGTTCAAAAGCACCTAATAAAATTTTCTAAGTTTGCCACAAGCCGTTTCCCCTGCCGACTTAATTACAATATGATATTAATATTATGATTCCGATTTCAAAACGAGGCATATATAACAAGAAACGTGCTAGTGTTCTACACCATAGATTATTGGGCTGGTTGATTAGCCACATTGACACTTTTATTGGTTCTGAGGTTACACTTTTATAGCAGATACAATGCAGTGTAGCTTGCTAACAAAGTCTGGCTTTACTGCGCAAGTTGCTTGAAGTTGCAACTGATAATAATTAAAACAAGTCCTGCAAATATTGTTAGGCCGACAATAGAAGAAAGGGACTAAACGTTTCTAAAAGATCTGATTGAGCCATATATGTTTGATCCTCTGCACTTGGAAAACGATACGTGAGAAGCCTTGTGGTCATTAATTGTAGTAAATTCTGCTGAAATCGATGAACACTGACAGTCAATAAATTGATTTGTTTTGGTTGTCTTATATCATCACTCGTTTGTGCTTTCAGCTCTTGAATTCAAAGCAAAATAAATATAATTTTGAACTTTGTATAGATAGTTAGATATTTATGTGGAAATTAAACATGTGAATCATTAACTTTGGCTCTATTTTCGCGTATTTATATGACCATAATCTTAAATGAAGCTATTATTTCTAAAGGGCTATAAGAAAACCTTGCATGGTACTATATTAAAAAATCATTCATACTAATTACTAGTTAATACAATAATAACTAAGTCTTTTTCCATTAAATAGGGTTAACTACATGAATTAAATGACATTATTATGTCCTATCATAAACTATATCTATAGATAAGTTATTAAAAAATCACTAAGAGTGGTCTAATGGTTAGAGACTTGGATAGTATGCATAAATTTAAGGGTTCAAACATCATTGCCACTTATATATTGAAAAAAGAAAAAATAATAAGTCATTAAAAGTTAAGTATTTTTTAATGGCTTTATCTATAATTTTTGTTAATCTTCCGTTATCTTTATCTATTGAACTATCCACCATCTTTATTCTTCTTACTGGGATTTTTATGGGTCTTCTCATCAAATGACTAAATCACTTAAGGTGGGATTTTATAATTTCTTTTATAATAGGTGATATTTTAACTTTTTCTCTAATATATTTATTTCTAATTCTATCTCATCTAATTTGTCAACTTATCTATCGCATTGTCCTTATTTACGTGATATTAAACTTATTCTCTTGTTGGACTGTTACTATCCAACATCTGAACTTATATAACATTGTAGGTCTTATAACTATGTAGTAAAACTTTCACTTGAGTTTAAGTGGTACTTTTTTCATCATAAAGAACACCCAAAGCACTTTTTCATTTCATCCACCTGGCTTAAATTCTATGATTTATATCTTCTGTTTTCTCGTCATTTTGGATGAATAACTCAAGGTACTTAAACCACATGCCTAGTTGAATCATATGATTTCCATATTAATCTCTAAGTTAGTATTAGTGCCTCTTGCTAAACTTACATTCTATGTACTCCATCTTACCTCTACTTAGAAGGAAATCTATGTGCTTCTAATGCTTGCCTCCACTATTCTAATTTTCCATTTATTTCTTCTTTCAATTGCCCAACTAGAGCTATGTCGTCTGTTAAAAGCATGCATCAAGGCACATGTTCTTGGATATGTATAGTAAGCACATCCAAGACCAAAGAAAAGAGATATGGGCTCAAACTGACCCTTGGTAAAACCACAGAGTTATTGGAAAGTTTTCTGTAACTCCACCTTCTGTCCTCACACTTGTCGTGAACCCATTACTCATATTTTGGATTGCTCGAACATATGCAGTGCATATCTTCACATACTAATAACTACGGCACCACCCCCATTCATTCTAGTGTACTATGATGATGGGATCGTATCATTGGAGACTATTTTATGCTTTGTCTAGGATTTTGTAAAAAATTGTGGTTAACGAAATTTTTCTAATCTTCTTTTCTTAAAAGAAAAAATGTGAAATTCTTTTTAGTTTTGACAGGAACTAGGATATTGGATCTAAGCGTATGAAGATTAGAATGCTTGACTTATAAATTCATTTGTCAGTCTTTGACCTCCTTAGTCACTATGAACACCCTTGCTCAATGCAATGGGAAGTACAACATAGGCAAAGTTACAAATTATTAGTTGATATTTTGTTTTATTTAGTTACAAGGAAGGGTTTTTTTTTTTTTCTTTACAAGAGTAAACAAATATAAATCATTTGCATGTGAGCATAAGTTACCTTTAAGATTAGACGTACGCACTTTAGTCTACCGGGTGCCATTAAGTTACAATTTCATTGGTCTTTTATTTCATATATAAATATGCTATGCACACAAAACTAATGGAATTAATGAAAATTGGAGGCATGTGACATGCAGATTTTAACTTTTATCAAGTTATCCAAATTCCTTACCATAATCATTCGCACCTATTGACTTCGTGATATACCGTTTTGGTTGGATCAAAAAGGGTATATATGTTTGTGTGTGCGTGTGTGTGTGACTGTCACCATGCATGTGAAGTTTTCACAAGGATTTTTTAAGAGCCGGTGCTAACATGCAAGGGGGACCCTCTATATCAACAGGGACTTAATTAGGGAAGATCATTGGAGCAACTTAAGCCATCTCTCGACGAAAGAGGTTCAGCTAGCTACATCACTTGCAGGCGTTCTATGTGGTCCAATCATAATCTGTACCTAACGGGGCAAAGCCAAATTAAACAGTATATAGTAGGGAGATATTCTTAGGCCTAGGTCTAGATTTCTCTTATCTATACTATTAAAAGTATATACTACATCAACTGTAACATCAACGATGTAGCTACGGTTAAAAATAGTGATAATACATATAACTAGTAATATGCATTATAGAGTAAAGATTTTTATTGATCCAAATTAAAAACACTTAATAATTTCTCGTATAGTAAGTAGGTTGGTGGCTAAGACACAAGTCTTGTTGCCTTGGTACTGAATTTTGAAGCAATAGTGATGTTTCATGCCTCTTAACAACTTACCGGTGGAGCCCTTACCATTATTATCCCGTACTTGTATTAAGCAAGTTGAGAGTATAATCACTCAAGCAAAAGTTGAAAATTTATGTAACAAATTAATTAAGGCCTATAGAGGTTGATATTTTTATGTTATAGTCAAAGCCATGTATTTTGATCTATTATTAAAATGTTCCTCAGTGTGGTGAAGAGGACAACATGATGTTATCAGAAATGAAAACACGCATGAGTTCTATAGGATCAATAGAGATAATGGTCAAAGATAGGCAAGACTAAGCTTATGTTTATTGGATCATTAATGTATGTATTTTAAGATGCTTATGTCAGATGCAAAATAATTAGTGACACTCCACCTAGTCGACTTACGTAGTTTTCATAAGCAAGCGAAGATGTGTCTTTCCTCAAAATCTAGGATAATATTCTTTATTTTTATGTTTTGCTACATCGATCAGGTGTGCCTAATAAAATCATTATTGCTTTTTGTTCAGACTCATTGTCTTAAAGTGAAATTATGGCACTACTTAGCATATCTCAAGTGATGGTAAATGGAAACTTTATAATGGCACTAGATTTCTCACACTAAATTAAACACATTTGTTTCACGATATTAGCTTTGTATTTAGGACAAACCAAACATGAAACATGCTCTTTGGTAGTTGGTCCTTGAAAACATGATACTAACCTCTTAAATGTGATAAGATCAAGATGTGCTCAACTAAATTAAAATGGAAATTCTATTAAGAACAGGACAAATGATATAACTATATAAGGCTTAGATGGGAACTGAATTAAACTGACAAATAGGAACATATGAAATGCAGCAAAGTCAACAATTGAAAATAAAGGAAAAGCTGTAAACCAAAACTACCTGTAAACAAAGATATAAAGCATAGTTTCGAATTGCGATTGTGATGGTGTTGTGATTATTGCCATTGTGGAAAAATGTGATTGATGTGGCCACAATTGCTACTATGATATAGTTGTGAAGGCACTGCAACAACAATATTTCGGCCGCAATTACAGGCAGCAATTTAAAACCATGATAAAGAAAATGAAATATGGTTGAAAGAAACTAAAATGAAGCTGAAAATGATATGGTTTAGTGTCATGTGTTTTGGGTTATTCGTTGTTTGTGTGTTCTTCTGCAAATAATTTAGATTCCTTTTATAAGTCAGATTTTGTAGGACCCTATTCTATGTTGTGGGTTTCCGGGACTAAAATTTGAACAAGGAGGGAAGCACTAACTTGGTGAAGTGGCAGAACAGTTGGGCTATTAATGGTTGGTTGTTATGGAAGTGCAGGAACATGTCTTTGATGAATCTTATAGACCAGAGAACCCTGTGATGGTTGTTGAATCTTATTTAAAATAAAAAATTTGTTGACTCTCAGATGCTAGTTAGAAAAACAAATAGTGAGAAAAAATAGTCATGCATGCCTATGATTTTTCTTCATAATTTTTACACATTATACTTCTCATGAATGCCTATAATACAAGATTAATTGGTGACTAAAATGAGGTGTAGGTAGTTTGTTCATTGTGTATGAAACGCTTACAAGGAGCAATGTTTACTCAATGGTGAGTTCATTTTGCCTTGTTAGAGGGAAGTTTGTGTGTGTACCTCACATTAAGGGTGATTTTGTTAAATACTTATACAACTAATGAAACTTATTTTGGATGTGCATTGTACTCTCAGGGATTTTGAGTAATTCATTTTAAGGTAAGGGTTGCTTACTTTATATGCACTATAATATGCAGTAACTAGTGAGAAAATGGAAATGGGAAAGGGGCTAAGTTAAATAATAAAATCTAAAGACAAAAAATAGTGGTGTGTTAAGAATAAAGAATTGAAAAGATAAACGTGCTAATTAACAACTTATTATATATGGGAGGGATCATTTATGGGTGTACGGTTCGATTTTTATCATGAAAAAGATGAGAAATTATAGCATGACAAATTAATTTCTTATAGAAAATTTGATAATTTTGAAGATTTAGTATAATTTCCACATTTTATTTCAAACTATTCGCTGGAAGGAAAGGGCAAGTATAGTAAAGGAAAACAAGTAGATCCGTCCAAAAAAAAAGTGGGTCAAAATAAATATCAATGGAGCTTATAGGGAGAGTTCTCTTATAGCAGGATATGGAGGTCTTATTTGAGGAGCTTAAGATGGTTTTTGATGGTAATTCTAATAATAAAGTAGTTAAGACGATTGGTTAGTTACAAGTTTTATAGGTTAATTAAATTTAGTATGTGTATAGATAGTGGAATAATAACTTTATAATAGGATAGTTGAAAGTGTATAAAAAATTAGTCTTTCTCCCTTGCTTAAAAATGGAGTTGCATCAATTTTGGAGTTAGCCATGAGATTGGGATCATATGAGAGGGATTGGCTTGAATTACACTCTCTTGATTTGACCCTTGTACTATATGGAAATAGGAAAGGAAGCTTACACTTGAAGGTAGAGTGACTCTTAGAAACTTGAAAAGTAAGTTAAGAGAGGACAAGAAGTATGCTGATAGCAACTATAGCCTAGAGCATGATCCTGGGTTGAAGACTATGGAGTCAGTCGCCACAACCGAGGTTAGCAATTTGATTGTCGTTTGTGCACTGTGTTCGTTGTGGACTTTCCCTTTGTATCACAAAAAACAGTGAAATTATTCAAATTCAAATTAAGACATTGTTTGTGGTGGTTACCATGTTGCTAGTAAGTATTAGTATTTTGTTTGTAAAAAGAAAAGGAAATAGGCACTCTCATGTTTGGGAAGGAACATGATCAATGGAGAAGATTTAACAAGATCACGTAAAATTTAATAGGAGAAAATCTTATCTCGAGAAAAAAATTGAAGATATAAGTAGGAAACAAAAATATTAAAAACAATAACATTAACTAGGAAATTCATAATGCTTTTTCAAGACAAAAAATAATTGATACAACTAGAATTCGATTTGAGTATTAATATTTGTATTTACAAATTGGAACTTATTGCTTGAAACACTCACGAAAAAATTGCGGGATCCATCTTCGAGTAATACGTCATATATTTTTGTTCAACAACTCACCTGTTTTTTTTTTAAGTGAAACAGGAAGTGGGTAGGGCAGGAAAAATGAGTATAATATTGTTTGATTTTACAAGTGTGCTTTTGCATGATGATCATCCTGTTAAACCAACCAGCTAGGATTCAAGAATCTTTTACGCCGGTTGAATAAGGATTTTTTACGGCCGTATTTTGCTTCACCACCAAACACATTCCTCCCCGCCAATCAAATTTGAGACATGATGCATTTAAAGTATCAACGGTATCATAGATTCCATTATAGACGCTCTTTGCTTTAGACAACAAACAAATAGCACCACGCGCTCCGTGTCATAGCAAAGTTAAAAAACATCATCAAAGCCACAAGTGTGCGCACCCAGAACGGTGCACAAGACAAATGGCACGCGCGTGTATTCCACAGTTACCTTTTTTGCATCACCCCTAACACAAACACAATCCTAGTTTGGATTGGTTAGTCTTTCATCGCACACAATCTGTCTTTCTCCGTCTCTTATCTGAGGCTAACTCTGCTTCAGTTCTGAAAACAAGCACTGGCCTTTTTCACCAATCTCGATCTTGCTTCGTTCGTCTGGGGTATTGTGCTTTCACTAACTCTGCTTTTTCCTCCAACCCCGTTTGTTTTCCCACGTTTATTTCCCCATTTTTGACCTTGTTTTGTTTCATTTTCTAGTTCTGTGCACTTTTTGATGATCACAGCAACCCCCCCCCCTTTTTTTTTTCAAATTGATTCTATCAATTTTGCATGTGGAGTTTTTGATCCTTGATGATTAGACCCAGCTTGGGAATTTTGGAATATGGAAGAGTTTGGTTAGGTTGCATTGGTTGTTGGGATTGTGGGAAAATCTTTCAGTTGATGGGCACTATTCATTCTTATTTGTGATAATAAATATGATGTTCCTTTACATGGCAGGAGCTGATATGCGTGGAGATCAAATAAGAAATAAAATATAATTGAAATAATAAAATAAAATATCTTGTGATCCGGCACATCGTTCTATGTGCTGAAGTTGAGGCTGATATGTGTTGGGGACCACTTAATGCTTTTGGAATTCGGTATCTGTATGGATGAAGTGAATGCGCCTAAATGATAGATAATGTTTTTATATCATTCAGTGTTCTGCTGCTTATCTTCATTGTTTGTTCCTTTGTTCTAACAACAACTCATGGCCTTATTAATGGAGCAATCTAAGGTAAATTAAGGCAAGCATGTGCCTTCTCATTATGAGTTTCTGAAGTGACAAATAAATTTCCTTGCAATGTCACCCTCTTTTGTTCTAATCAGTTGTCAAAATTTTGTCTTGCATTGCTTTCTGCAGGTTTGTTGAATTCGGGTTCTCTTTTCCAATTTGAGACCTTGAGTCAATTGACAATTATGGATCCCGGTGGTTACACTGCTGAAGTTACAAGCTTATCCCCCAGAGCTACAGAGAATGATGTGCACAATTTTTTCGCATACTGTGGTGTAATTGAGCATGTCGAAATCATTAGGCAATGTTACTCAACCTTATTTACTGATAAAACTCTTGTATATTGAAATTGAACCTTTTGATTATTTTTTACTAATTAATCTTTGACTAGGTTTGAGTTTAATGTTCATCGATCTGTTAAAATGTTGAAAAGTTACAATTCTTCTGCATTTGTTCTTGATATAGGATGCATATTGGATTAATATTTTACTTAGTCTTGACACCTTTAACTTTTAAATTTCCAGTCATCATAACCAAATCAATTAGTCAGCCTTATTTAATATAAGACCACTATGTGCAATTTTCTGTGCTATCTGTTATGAGACCCTCATTCTGAGCAGTGTGCTGGACTATGAACACATGATATTTGTCTGTCATCAATGTAGATTAGTAAAGGAATTGGATATCTTAAAGATATGAGTCAACACTGGTAGAATTAGAATATCATCCCTCACATGTCTCTGCCTTCTTTAAGTTTGGTGATTGAAAGAGACATGAGTGTGTTCCGTATTCAATCTGGTGTTTGGAGCATGTATTTATATCCATTACTTCTTTATGTTTGATAGATCCAAGATTATCCTCAACTTCGCTGTTGTTTGCAAAACTTGCATGTCTTGTAGTCAAACAGTTCTACTGTTAACTGGAAATAAAATGGATTGAGCTTTTTTGCAATGTATTTTTTCTACTATTCAAATAAAGGTTTTTCATGATTAGTCAATAATGGAATGGATAAGTTTGTCAATAACTTCTACATTACTAATTGCTGCTGAGACCACTTAAGGAAGTTGTAAATTTCTATTCTTAATTTTCATTGCCATAATGTTTATTCTTTTGTAATCAATAAATAAGAACCAGCATGCTGATGTAGACTATTTTAAAGATGTTGATATGGATTTGTTCACTTTATTCTACAGTGCCGTTGAATATAGAGATTGTATGCCTGTAAGCTACAAGGCCCAAATGATAGGGATGTTAGTTGACTATGTAATTGTAAGCTATGAAGAATATCTAAGAAATAACAGGAAGAATTGCTCTTGTCAAGATACAGATCTGGTGAATATGCATCTACTGCATATGTGACTTTTAGGGATGCATATGCCCTGGAAACTGCATTATTGCTGAATGTAAGTTGCCTACCTTCTTGCTACTTTGATCTCTTAGGGTGTGTTTGGTTGATTACACATGGAACTCATCTATGAAAATTTCCACCCCATTTTTACCCCTCAACAAAACACACCTTGAATACTATGGATTGGCATAATATATAACAGATTTCCTTGATATTTCACCTTATGTGCACTAGATAAATATCTGTAATAGAGGATGGTGATTTACTTTCCCATTGAAGTGCAAGATGGATCTGAAATCTCTTTAAATGATTTTTATCTTCACCTTCTTTCCGATGGGGGTAAATAATTGAATTTTGTTTCTAGATATGTTTAAGTTCAGCATGTAAATAGTAACAGATACCTTTGTTGGCCCCTCTCCTTGCTAAATAAAGTTCTAGACAGAAAGGATGATAAATAATATCTTCATATGAAATTTCACTTCCACTCGATTAGAGAAAATAGGTTACGTCTCAATCAAACTCATCTTCTTTTGTTGAAGATTACCTATTTAGTATCTGGCATTCTTCCTACTTGAATATTGTTTGCTAACTTGCATATTTTGGCCCAATGCAATTTCAGGGATCCATGATTTTGGACCAATGCATATGCATTTCACGTGGGGGAGCTTATGTTGATGACTGCGATAATTGGAGCAGTCATGCATCAGAGCCTGAAGACAGTATTACAACCTCAAAAGTATGCCTGAATCTTTCATTAGAAAGGCCTTTTGCTCTTAGTTTGACCAAAATGATATCCTAAAGTTTTTTTAATACATATTCCAACATATTCATCAACGATGCTAGAAATTTGAGGTTATCCTTTTGATATACGGGCTACACATGACAAGCTATATATCATGAAGAAATTATAAGTTATTTGAAATATGGGAATAGTCTACGCTTTTCTCTAATATGGTTTGATTTAAGAATATGGGAAACCTATGTTTTAGAAAACTGAATTCTCTTATAGATTACCAATGTTTCTTGTCCACTAGAGGCTTTTCACACCTATGATTCTCTACTTCCAAAATAAAAAGCAAAAGAAAATAGCTAAAAGATATAAATGCAACTCAAATCCATGAGGATGTTTCAGTACTACTCAGCCTTGAAATTACTGGCATGTATTTCATGGACTGAAAATATGGTGCTTCCTACCTAATTTGATTAACATATCATATATGGGTCCGTTTGATTTAACTTTTGAGAGAAGGTCTTTTGAAAGAAAGTCTTTTAAAAGAAGTACTTTTAAAAGAATGATTTTTGTTTAGTTTGAATATGTCAAAAGGCCTTTTAGAAGAATGAGTTTTGTTTGGATAGGATAAAGTAAAATTACTTTTGGTTATTGATGTGAGAGTAATACTAAGATTCCTTTTTAAAAGGTCTTTTTCTAGAATGAAAAGTAACTTCAAAGATACTTCTTCCAAAAGGCCTTCTTCCTTTTGGAAGAAGTTAAACCAAACACTACTATTTATTGTACAAAGTCATTTTCCTTCTCCTAGAAGGCCTTCTGGCCAATGCAAATAGAGAACCAAACAGGCTCTATATCCGCCATCAGTTTCTACTTTTTGTTCATTTATTTTCTTCTCTTCTCCAAGGGTAACTTAGTTAATGGTATGATCATCTGTTTTCTCTACGTGGACAGTGGAATATGGTGAGAGTGAGGCCGTGAGTTTAGTTAGACAATTTCAATGCATTTTATGATTGGCTTTTTGGATTTCTATCTTGATGCGCCACTTCTTGCTAGTAGTTTTATCTATTACCTTATTCTAAACATTAACAAAACACACACACACACACACAGAGGAACAAAGTAATCTGGTAAGAAAACCCAACATATCCTAAAATCTTCATAACAATCCATTAGAACTGGTAATCAGAAAGAGGAACAATTAACAAAGAAATTGTTTATTGCTATAGGGTTGATGGCAATGTGCCAAGAACCCTAGAAAGATGACACTGAAATGAGGAAGAGTTAGAGCTCCTTAACTCTACAAGACTTACTAACAAATGATCAAAGACACTAACTAATCCTCTCTTCCCTTTATTTATAGTCAACTAACTCCCTAACTAACTTGGTATCCTATCACAATCTCCCATTATAAACTGTAACTAGTGACTTATGAGTTACTATTGGAGTCAACCATTGATTAAGTTAACTTTGTTTTCTTTGACAGGACATGCATATGGAGAAGTTTGCTTCTTCCCCTGGAGAAGCACTAACTATGGCCCAGGAGGTTGTCAAAACAATGGTAGCTAAGGGATATGTGTTGGGCAAAGATGCATTTGTCATGGCAAAAGCTTTTGATGAATCTCACAATGTAACATCTACAGCAGCAGCCAAGGTTGCCGATCTCAGCAATAAAATTGGGTTGACCGACACAATTAACTCAGGCATCGAAACTTTTAAATCCATGGATGAGAAGTATCATGTTACAGACATAACCAAATCAGCTGCAACTGTGACTGGGACAACAGCTATAGTTGTGGCAACAGTTACAGGGAAAGCAGCTATGGCAACTGGTAACGCTATAGTCAATAGCAGATACTTTGCAAAAGGAGCTCTCTGGGTATCGGATATGTTGAATCGCGCAGCCAAAGCTGCCGCTGATATGGGACAGCATGAGAAGAAGTGAAACTCCAAACGTAAATTGCTCTCTTATATGTTCAGCTGTTGTACACAACAAACAAATAGCAACTTTTGTTTATTGATCTGTGTTATAGAGTATAGGGCCTGAACTTGCTCCACATATGTGGCTACTCATCTGGTGCAAATGTTTATAACATTAGTTTTGGAGTATCCCTGGTAAGCAGCCACTTGTTTGTGTATCATCTTACAACCAGAGAACATGGTAGAGTTTCCGGTAGTAAGTATTAAGTTGCTTGTTATCTACCTTCTTATCCACTTATGTTGCATTTTCTTAACATCTTTACATACAGTATTCCCTGTATGTGCCTAACATTGAACTAATGTCTGAATTTTGGAGCATGTTTAAGAGACATATGAAAGATGGCACCTCCAAGTAGATCCTGGATTGCTTATAGCACAATCACGTAACTGAATGGCCTTACAAGGCAGATGCAACATAGACATTCCTTGGTTTGCCTTATGCATAATAATTAATTTCAGGTTCAAGTAGATTTGTTGCATCAACTCTCTTTTCATGATGGCTAACACACACGGTTGTTACTTTCAAATCATAACCAGTCAACAATCTAACATAATAACATGTGAACTACTTTCTAATATTTTTATGCTGCAACTGATTCCCTGCCAACCAGATTGTTATACTTTTATAGGCATACCAGCCAACACATCTCATTGCAAACTATTTATCATTCTCTTTACAACCCAACCACTACTTTGCCGTGGCCAACGTAGTTTTGTGCAATAAGCAACTAGTTACATGCATTTATCTCCATTTTATTTGACTGCTCCTTTCTCCCATTGGCCTTGATCCATGCCAGTAGGAAAATAAAACAATATTTATGCGAGTTTTCTATGAAAAGACACCTGATAACAAGCATCCTTGGGCTTGATATTGTACATCCCAGTTACAATCCTTTATTTACTATCAAGCCGTGTAATGGTTGGTTTCTTTCTCACCCGGACATTACTTCTTCAGGAATGATATTAATTGGTTTATTTTCACAAACAAGTCATTGGACTACACATATATTCCACTGTAATTTTTTACATAATTTTGTCTAAGTTAAAGCCTGAGAAGTTTGTAAAGATAAAATTTGTTAAGTTATCATTAGTCTTACTTCTTGGTGCTTTAACTGCAAAAGATGCAATAGGCCTTTTCCCTAAAGTACCATGCCAAAAAGGCAAAAACTCTTTTTTGAACGTAAAGCTACTAACTAATTTATTTTCACACCAATCTGCATAGTTGTGATGCACTCTTCCCCTCGATATCAGAACTGTCCATATCTGTCCGTTGGGGTCATTGACAATGTTAGGTGATTTTGTGCAAATCGTACGAACAAAAAATGTATCATTTTTGTGTGTTCTACATCTAACACTATCCTCCACATAAATAAGCAATTGGCACTTCAACCGTTACTGCACTGTAATTGTCATCTACCTCTAGCCACCTAAATGGATTATGATTTGATTGGACGGCAAGGGACATGTAGCCTATTGGATTTTCCTTGCCTCTAGCCTCTAGGCCCCTTTTGTTACATAAACACATGAACATGATTAAAAGAGGACATAAGTAGGTAAGGAAAAAGAGTTTGCTACTTTGGCACAAATCATTTGTATCATTCAGATGTTCCTTAGTGGTGCTTTCTTTTGTGGATGGCACCACATGGAATTCTTAATTCTAAATTCCATGAATATATCAATTATTTCACATAATTAGGCGGCTCAAAATGTGGCACCGCCTTGTAATGAACAATGGAACATAGTCTACAGAACCCTTTTTAAAATTTCAAGCGCCCTTTTTGGAGGAGTATACTGTGGTGATACCTGAAGTCAAATTTGGTGATTCTTCTTGTCTTTGTGTTTAGAACCATGTGGCCTATGATGTGTCATTTTCTTGTTTGGAGGATCAGAAATTCAATGCAATGGACTCAAATTCCACTAATTTAAACTTAAATTATGGAGAAGAACCATAAACAAACAATAAACATAGACAGATGAACCTTAAATGAGAATTGTAAAGACTAATCTAAAGCTGCTTCTTTTTGAAACATCTTTAACTTCAAAATATTTTATGCGCTTTTGAAACTTTGCAGAAATGGTCTATTAATTTGAAATGGTAACAGCTCCACTTTTTTAATTATTTTTTTAATAAGGATAGTGGATATACATTCACATGTAGTGCTTTTCCATCCAAATAAAACATGATTTGACTCAATCACAAGCTCTCTAGCCGAAATTGACCCGAGACAATGTCCACCTAATATGCTATTTTATGCCCCACTTAACCTGAGTTTATAAACAACTAAGAAAATATGAGATGGTGATTTAGAAACGGTCAGTTCAAAACAACCATAATAAGAAGCCGGTAAAAGCAGAGAATCAATATTATAACAAAGCACAATAATATGAAATTTTTTAAAATTTTACTCGATTCATTCTTCTGTAACCAAGCAATTATAATCCAATATAAAATCAAGGGCTAGAAAAAGTGTGCTAGCTTCTAAAGATCTTAACTTGTATAATTGCCAACTTTTGGTAGCATAAATATGGACAAGCATGGTAATTGCATTGAGCTCATAAACAACACCGCCCACAAGTTCAACTCTAGGCCTAGAAAGCATTCAAGCCCCCCAATGTAAAAGACTTCGCAACATTACAGCTTTGAAATTGTAAAAAGGAGAAGAAGAACTCATCATGAAGTGAAAGAATGCACATGCTACTAACTAACTTTGTAATTCAGTTTGCATTTCTTCTTAATTTTGCATGAAAGGAAATTGTATACAAGCCTTCTTCTCTCTTTTCTGAAAATGTTAAAATTAAAAAAGTGCACACTATGCAGCAAACTGCACTGGTTGTGCAAAGGGACAGATTAGAACACATTATTCACTCTCCTATTGCCATTTCCATGCTCTTCACTAGTAATCCAGCATGCCAAAAACTTCACTGTACAACAAAATCTCACAAAAAAACAAAATATACCCTTAAGACTAAAAAGTAAAAACTCAAAATTTTTTGGTTTTAAGTAAGTGTCACCTGGAAGTAGCAAACTAGTAGCAGCAAATGGGGCAACGAATTAGTCCATTTTCATTGCAATCAGGGCAACGCTGGAATCCATACTCAACCCCCTCACCATCATCATATTTTGCTTCTTCTTCTTCTTGTTCTTCACCACCTTCATAGTAGATTTTACAGCTTCCGGAACAGGTTTCACAAGGAACAAACCTTATATCCCCACATGCCTCACAGACACTGTCCTCAATCCTCTCACAACATTCCAACAACTTCTCAAGCTTCCCATCCTCATGCAATCTATGAATTTCCTCAGCATCACCAATGTAATTCCTCCCAACAAACACCCTTGGCAACCCTCCCCCACCACCATATCCATCCCCCAATAGCTCCCTCAGCTCCTCCTTGAACCCTGAATGCATGGAAACATCCCTCTCATCAACCTTCACACCCAACCCTTTCAGGATCAACCTCACCTGACAACAATCCTCATAAGTCTTCCTAACCCCACGCAAGCTCGTGAAGTACAAGACCACCTTATCCTTCCCACAAGGTGCAGGAGAAGCAACTTTCACATCCACAACAACATCATCACCACCACCACCACCTTTGTTCTTCTTCTCCTCACATGGGGATAAACCCTTTCTATTAGTTCCTTGTTTCTCTTCATCACATGGTGCTGGCTTAAGGTGAAAGGGGCTACCAGGAGATAGCTGCATCAACGACTTTCTAAAAGAGGAAATCACCTCAGGATCGAAGTCTGAGATTGCAGGGTTGAGCCTTGCCTCTTCCTCAGTCATGTGAAACCACAAGGGCTTTGGAGAATGATCGTTGGCATTTGATTTTGAAGGATCAACTTCTTCATCATCATCATCAACACCATCACCATTGACATCAAAAGAGAAGCTCCTATAGTGACTTGGTGACCTGAAAGGGCTTGTGTCTTCAAGGCCTTCCATCAATTCCCATGTGTTGATTGTTTCTGGCTCACCAGGTGGTGTCCTTGTTGGTGTCATGGGAACAACTTTTGGCAACTTTTGCTCAATCATGTTGGACCAAGTCTTGGCCTCAATCAACCCCATTGAAAACTCTTCCTTCTTATCAATCTTCTCCTTCTCCTTCTGGTCTTGGATGATGAAGCTTCCATTATCAAACCTGAAACTCTCACTGTCTGTGACCTTTCCATTGGGAGCAACATTAGAAGAGGGTAACTGGTGGAAGTTTGAAGCAGGGGAATTGAGTTTGAGAGTGTCTAATGTGGTGGAGGTGAGTGCCACAACATGGTAGCTATCACCTTCTGTTTGTGGAGGGTGATGAGCATGCATTGAGTAGCTTCTGGGAACAGGAGAAAAAGGAGCATTGCAATGGCGGCACCGTTTTTGCTTGGAACTAGCACACCCCATGATCAAAAGAAAAAAGAATCTGAATTGATCATAAAAGAAAAACCAAACTTTAAGGATTCAATTTTGGTGTGTCATAAAAACTTTTGAACAAAATTGAGAACCTTGGAATGATCATAATAAAATCCACAAAATAGTGATGTCAATTGTGGGAAAAAGAACAATTGTATGGCCAATTCCATACACGTACACAACTCATTCACAAATCACCATTCTTGCAAAAACAAACCCATCTTTTGTTTTGTGTTTGTGGTGCTCATAAACACGTTGATGAAGATGACCCAGATGGGAAAAAAACAAAGAACATGAGCAACTAACTTTCAAAGATTGGTTTTTTTTCTCTTCTTATGTTGCTTCGTTTACAATTTGTTCCAATGAGAGAAAAATTGGAAAAGGAGTCTGAAAGTGAAGAAAAATTTCCCCAGAAAGAGAAATGGAAAGGGAGAATGGGAAAGTGAATTGGGAAGGTAAAAAACACGAGGCTGAGGAGATGATCAATGACCACTCTGAGATTCCACACACGCTCTCTCTCTCTCTCTCTCTCTATAGAATTTCGGAGAGAGACGAACAAGCTACAACAGCAGGTATGAATGTGGGTTGCTAAATTTTAAGGATGCCACTTACATAGATTTATACGATGAAATACGGGAACATTTTTTTTATTTACAAAGTCAAAGAAAGGGAAAATTATAAAAATTATTATTTTATTCGTATAAATTTAGAATTTGATTTTTATATATCGATAACATAAAATAATTATGAGTGAATTATATTGATATTTTCTGAGATTTAGTGTAATTACACTTGATATCCTTCTGTTTCACTTTATTTAATGTATTATCTATAACCAAAAAGATGTCGAATATAATTACACTGAATCTCAAGGGAGGTTAATGTAATTTATTCAATAATTATATATTGTTAACTAATAAAAATTTAAAGTTTTTTAAATTATAATAAATAATTATTATAACAGGTAGTTATGGATCAAAATTAAATAAATTCTTAAATTTTTATTGATTGATGATCAATACAGAAATTTAACTCATTTATTTTTAGAAAATTAATTAATTTAATTATTATAGTATGTACAGTTCAAAAAAAATCATGAGAATATGCAAATTATATACTATTTTAAAAAAGTTTATTTGAATTTACATTTTTATCTTAAAAAGTTCATATTATTTATTTAACTGATAATTTTAATTTAAAATTAATTATTGTGATAACCAATACTTTTAATAATTTATTAAAATTAAAAATAGAGTTTAATTGGAGTGTATTGACAGTGTAAAATTTTTTTATACTGTCATTCAATCAAAATATTCTATTTGCATAATCATTCAAGTAGGAGGTGATTATGTTAAAGATTTTTGTTGATGTGATAATATATAATTGGATATGTATGTAAAAATTTTTTATACTGACAATATATTTAAATTAAATCCTTAAAAATAATGATAAGGTATCGAAATTTTTGTTATAATTTATTTGTTAAAATGATCCGTATATGTCAAGCTTTAAATTGGTAAGTAAGCCACCCAATTTTATTCTATCTTGTAGTTACTCATATTTTCTATCAAAAATTTTAATAATTTTTTTGTACGGATAATATTACTATAACTCATAAAAATATTACTATAAGATATTAATTTTTATAATTTTACACAGAAGAATAGTTGAGGACAAAATGGGTGATTGCGAAGATTATTGCTTGAATCATTCTCTCTCTCTTTCTCTCTCCGTTGTCCACAAAATATGAATATAACAATAATTCAGGACTCTCTCTCACGTTGTTAATGCGATGTTATAAGGTGTCCTTTTGTTAATGTTATGTTTATGTTACGGAAGGAAAAACCTCTTTTTCGTTATTGTTTTCTTAATCTGCTGTATTTATTTCGATACAGTTACCGCGAGGTGACCTACAACGATGTCACCGCCACTCGCAACTTCAGGTGCGTGAGGTGGGTCCCAGTGCTTGTTCTTCTGTTTGTTTCGCGTGTGATAAACACTTACATGAGTTGGCGCGTTGAAAAGTATACTACGGAGTGGTGTCATACTTTCATCCATGGTACCGATGTTACAGTCTAACCTTCACCTGTCCTTAAACCTTAAGTAAATGTTATATTGTATTGGAACTTTATTTTATTCTAGAGCCAATATATATATATATATATATATATACACACACACACACATTAGTATTTTAGCTAGGGAAGTTTATTTTTTAAAATCTGCAGATGACACCCGATAAGGCATGCTGGAGGTAAACAGAATGTTTTAATGAAGAAGATAATGTTGGGATCATTTAATAAACATTACTATTTATCAGACGATAGACTACACAGTGGTTATGCATTTTTTTTTTTAAAATTGGTTCCATGATCATGGTTTAAATTCAAATTAAACTAAAATATCAACAAGAATTAATTAGGCGCAAAATACAATAGCAATGAAATTCAGACTTTTATTTTTAAAAAAAGTAACTATTGAAAAATCTTTTATTCGTAACAATATTCAAGAAATTTATCTTTCAAAAATGTACATAAAAAATATCCTTGTTGAAGATTAAAAAAAAAAAATCTAAAAATGGTAAATGAAATGGTTGTGCCTTGTTACAAACTCTGAAACAAAAACTAACAAAATTTTCACATTATGATAAATAAGTAAGGAGTGAAACGGATAGTTGTGATTTAGTGTTAAGAATTGCAGATAGTTTACTAATCATTATAATATAACATTTTATGCTGTTACTTGCGAATCCATAAATCAATTAGTTGGTGTTTTAGGATGTTTTAGAATGATGGAGAACTAATTCAGCAAAGACTAATGCCATCCTAATAATAAGCAATTAAGCATACATGAACTCCAATTAACAAAAAGTCCAAAAGAGAAAAGTAAAGTACATTCAATGGGGAACATTTGTTAGAGGCTCGAATTTAATAGTACCTAATAAAATCATTGCCTGCCAAATAAATTAATGATTGTATTAGGTGTTCTAAACAAGTTGTTGACACAGAAAAAGCATGTACAGTAATTGCACTGGCAAGTTTAAGCAAATGAACACACTCACACGACAAATTTTAATGTATTTTTAGAATAATATATACACCCAATAATTAAAATTTAATTATAAAGTATTATACTTTTTAAATCCTGTAAGGTATTTTCAGTTAAGCTTTTACATTTATGGAAATCACAAGTCCCACTGATTACGTGATGTCATGGGCATATTCCACACATTTAAAAGAACGATTTAGATCGGAGTAGTGAAATATAATTGATCTAAAAGCGTAAAGTATATATATATTTTGATTTTGATTAGATTAATGAATTATTCTGAGAGTGAATAAAAACTTATCCCCAATGTATCCATCAAAAGAAAAAAAGAACTTATCTCCAGTGTCAGCAAACCGGAATAGAAATATGAGTAACTTGTGTAATGTATAATGTATTTGGATGATAGGTACCGAGACAAATAAGACAGAAGTGATAAAAGATAATAAGTTTATTTGTTTGGGTTATTAGATGTATGTTGGAAGAGAAATGAACTCAGGGACATTTATTTCCTTTCTTTCTTTTTCAATTTTTTTAATTCCCTTCAAAATTAGGGTAAAATGTAGGGAAATAGAAAAAAATAAAAATTATATCCTCTAAATAATATAAATATTATATTTCATTCTTTTATAATATAACTTACAAATAAAATTACTGAAATTACATTCCCTTAGTTTTGTTTCATTCATTCTTTCTTTTCCTACTGGCCCTACTAACTCCATCCCATTAACGAAAACAATATATTAGGGTTTGAGGCATATGGAGTTAGCAATAAGCACTCAACTTGCATGTTGTACAGTGCTAATTAATGTGGGTGGGCGTTGAGCAGATGGTCATCACCGTTTGCCTGCGTTTGGTTGGGCACCACAGCTTGTACTCATCTATATTTATTTTATTGGTAACGTGTACACATTTATATTTTGTCCTTCTCAATTTATTGCATCCTTCCTTTATCTCATTTTGTCAATTGAAGAGGAGAAAAAGTCATAATAAAAACAGATGCCTTCAACCAAATTTTATTCCAACCAAAAAAAAAAAAAAGGAAAAGAAAAAAGATGCCGCCGGGAACCAACTCAATAAAATCGTTTTCAGAAGAAATTGAGCAGATCCATAAGCATGTGAGCGAAAGTTGGGCATCATCCTTCTTTATGAGAATGACCAGTTAACAATTTTACTTGCCTATTTTTCGTTAAAAGTATTAAATTTTATTGAAATTAACTTTCATCAAAGTTGTCTGTATTTTTTGTTTCATTTTTTAAATTTTGACCAGAAAAAGTAATTGTGCCTAGAAAAATTTAAACCAAACACAGTTAAGCTTTTCAGTTTTTATCAGTGGTATCCATTGAAAAGATTTTAATAATTTTTGACAAATTGGTATGTCAAAAATTTATCATTTTGGTATAGAAAACAATTTAGCCCAATCTAAACCCAAAAAGTATAGCAAAGAGTTTGTTGTTCAATAAAAGAAAAAATAACGCGTACCCATATATACCTTCAAACTTTAAGTATGATAATGATATTAATTTTGTTTATCTTCATCTTCTTCTAATAGTTGCTTGTATATCCAAAATTATCATTAATTTTTTTTTTTTGGCTTTTGATTAAAACATTTTATAGGTATTGTTATGAGAATATATTTTTCTTTATATATATTGTGGCAGTTGATAAATTTTTTCAACAATTATTTTTTTAGGAGTTTAAACTTCACTCTTCTCCGTAAACGTAGCTCATGAATTACTACTACATTAAACCCTTATTGTTTCAAAAATAAATTCAATATCATATAATTGTGTGAGAGGACAAAAAAGAGATTTGCTAAAACGTTAAGGATTGAGCATCCTAACCATCCATACTCGGTCTGGTGGCATACCTAATCAAGCTGAAAAGTTGAACATGACTTATTCCTTTTTGTAGAAAAGCAAGCATTCCTAACAAATTTGATAATTAATTATAGTATGATTATCACAATTAACAAAATCCGAGGTTTGGAGATCTGAGTTTTGAGGATACTTTCTTATCTTACGAACAAGTCTATGATAGCTGAACTAAGTCTATTACTCATGGTCAATACATAGATTCTTTTGTTGTCCCTATGTTAGTTTCCTTCAACGCAAGATTTTTTTTTTTTTTTGGTATAACTAATAAATCGTAGTCTTTAAGATTTTCCCAAGCTTAAGCATTGACCAATGAACAGTTCAACTTGTTTGTATGTGATATATTAAACTTTAAATCAACTCTTAATTTCATCGCTTATAATATTTGTCTAACTAACTTGAACGACGGAAAAAGCATATTAGATGAAGGAACTTCAAATTCATATTAAAGTAAAAAAGATTAAACGAACAGACTGAAGCGTGAAGGATGAAACTTTATTATTTTGTTCGAAATTACTTCATGTAATGATTAAACCTACTAAATAAAAGAAAACATTTATTTCCGCAATAATCAACAATCAATGAATTTGGCAAAGAGGGCGCCGGAGGATTAGGAGTGGTAGCTAAGGATTCAAGGGGCAATTTTCCTGCGGGAGGAAGCTTTAAGACAGACATTCACCCAACCCCAGTATCGCTCGAAGCTTGTGGTATGATGGAGGTCATGAAATTGGCAAGGACAATGGGATGGGAAAATATCATCATGGAATCGGATTGTCTAAAGCTAATTGAGGACCTTCAGAGTTTCACTGACTTGGACTCCGAACTTGGCACTGTTTATAACAATATAAGGAGTCTAGCAGGTGGCTTTCAAAGCGTTTCCATTAGCTTTGCAAATGGGAACGTGCAATGTTGTTGCCCACATCCTTGCAAGAAGGATGCAATTAGGAAGAATCAAGAGGGATGCTTGTTCCCACCAAGTTCGCAGATATGACATTGAGACCACAAGGTTCGAGGTTGAAGAGGCATTCAACCTCGTGACACAGCAAGTGGGCCATACATGGGCCGTAAACTTAAGGAGAGGTATTTATTTGCCGCTGTGGTAAAATTTGCTGAAACATAAATATTCATGCTCTCCCCATGCCATTATTGCGGGTTGTAGCAATGTGATATAGACTTCTACAATTTAGTTGATCCTGCTTATTCCATTCAAAATATTGTCAATGACATATAGTGGACAGTGGTGGCCAATTGGCAATGAAGATTGCATTACAAATCATCGACTAGACATTGGTTCCAAACTGTCAACCCTTTGCGGCAGCAAGGCGGATGCAGCAAATCCACATCTGCATACCTAAAGCGAAATTATCTGATGTGAGTCACAAATAAGACAGCATAACGGTGTGGAATATGTAAAATGGAAGGTCATAATCAACGCTTTTTTGCCTCGTCTTAGCTAACCATAGATGATGAAAATATTTAAATTGAAGCCAAGTTTATCCTTAATCAATTGGTGTGATTTCATTTTAATTTCAAAAACAAAAAACTTTCATCACGGTTGTTAATTATTTTCTTGCATTGTAATCTGTCTAAATTGCCTTATTTATTTAGTGATTGCTTTATAAATTACCACTGCTTAGTTGAATAAACTATACTCAAAATTACCACAAAATAAATTAAATTACCACAATCAAAATAAAGTACGGCATTAAAAATAAATTACCTTATTTTACTCTTTTTCTATTTTTTTACATGATTTCATAAAATAAATTACCACATTAAAAATTGATACAAACTTAACTTTAGAAAAATTCTTTTACAGTAAATAAGTGGTTCTAATAAGGAAGTGCGAAAAATTAACTTTCTATTAAATATTATTGTTGTGAAGACTTATTTTAAATAATAATAATTAGGAATGTTAAGATTTTTTAAGAAAAAAACTTTAAAGAATACATGTATAAAAATTATAAGATAAATAGATTAAAATTTACTGAATATATACATCATACACATATATTTACATTAAAAATTTACGCAAATAAATAAGAAGATATATCTATAATCAATCATGTGAGGAGTTAGGCGATAATATACAACAACATCGCCTATCTCTCGCACTACGATGTGGGTTTCTTCTCACATCACCAGCATGCATCCCTCGTGGTCGATTATGATAAAAAATCTTTATTCAAGTCAATACCCTGTGGAGAAACAACATTTACACCATGTGGGGTGTAAAGGGTTTCGTGTGATAAGAAATCCATTATCCCCATAGGTGTAGTAGGTGTAAACTCTGGTGGCACGTACGCAGGTGGTGTGAATTGTGACAGACTCAGAGTGGAAGGGACATATACGCTCATCCGACCATATGGAATGATATGCGTGATGTGAAAGGATGCTCTTGTTGTTGTTGTTTGATGCTGAGGTGGCCAATAATAACTTTTTTTCGGACCGGTCCATGCTATTGGGCTGGGCCGATGTTGGGCCGACGGAACAAAATATTCTCCATGACCACGCTCAGAAGTGGAGGAAAGAGTATGAATCCGCCACCTCTCTGCGCCTTACGTGTGTCACTGAAGTCCTCGAAGCCTCCACCCAAGTCGGAGGTATTGCCAATATCTACATTCACACGTTATGCAAGAGGTCAGTTGTTCAACACGAAGGCCGCCCACGAGTTCAAAGATGACTTTGGGTTTAATTCCCCCAAGCTAAATCACAGAATAACTCCAAATTTGTCACCGTCACATCTCTAACATCGGCCCATCGAAAGCTTGAGTCACCGACATTAGAGGGACAAATGATGGCATCCGCTCCAACTGATTGTGCTATTCAAGTAGATAGAAGATTATATAGAAATATAATAACACAACATAATTTAATAAAAAAAAGTAATATTCTTTCTCTATCCGCACTCTCGTGCATGTACTCATCCCTACATCGATCCAATGATTTGCAGTGTGCCTTGAATACCACCTCATGTAAGGATCATTCTTACTCAATAACCCCATATGTTGATCACTAATTACCAGATATTGTGCCCTATCATGCCACATTTGGATAATCAAGCATATAAGAGCATCCAATTATCACTTTCCTTGCCATGGCAGTAAGATCATGGAGTCCGCTGTTACTGCTGACACTGCGGAGTCCTGGAATATATTGTTGTAAGTCAAATTGACGCATCACTCGATCTGGCTGATGCGGTGGGTCTGGAATATATTGCTGTAAGCCAAATTGACGCACCACTCGATCTGATTGATTCCACTCCACGATATGAAAAAATATAAGTGATACAATAGCTCTCCAAATATGAGAGCCATCAAGGCATATAGGTGGAAGTAATGCATAAATTTCAACATAGGGTTCCCACACAATCTACAAAATAACAATAATTAATATTAAAAATTCTATAAAGTCAATATGATCAGAATTATAAAGACATCAATAAGAAATTCTTACATCTTTTCGCTTTAACCGATCAAGTCTATGACGATAGTATGGTAAGTCTCGTCGTACAGCCATAAAAGTTCTACCACCTATCCATTTGTTATTTAACATATTCAATCAAATATTATAAATATATAATGATTATTTAATAGAAAACTTATTATCGAAAAAAAAAGAAGGAAAAAAAGTCATACCTAACACAACGTGGGGAGTTAGCAATCTCTTGTGGATGAGTTGGGGCAATTGATGGGAATCTATCCCATGCCCATAGCTGAACTAATACAGCCATGCCTCCAATCTCACACCGATTATAATCCGTACACTTACAAAGCTCGCGATATAAATAGCAGGAGCACTTTGCACGATCCCTTAACCCTGTATTGTCCAACCATGGCGAAATCCTGTAAAAATGGCAGAAGTCTTAAGGCTACCAAGTTTCCAGAATGATTTGGTAATAGAAGTGACCCCATCAACCACAAAATATATGCTCGAGCAAATTGCTGAATCTGGACCTCATTGCCAATATGATCATTTATATTATTAAAATGAGTATTTAACCATGCCATTTTTAGTCGATGACCATGAAAAACATTTTGCAGGGGAGTTACGCTTAACAATTCTTGTAGAATGGATTGCCACAGATTGTGAAGACTAAATGTGCCAATAACTCGCCATCCCATCAATACGGCAGTCGTAGCTTTGGTACCGCAATATCTTGCAACAGAATTGTGCATTCCCCGCAGGCAAATAAAATGTATGTGTCTCTCGCCTCCAATGCTCCACCAGAGCCAGATATCAACGCATACGCTCAATTTGGAAAAATTCGAGCTTTGCAACTTGAAGAAACCCTGCCTGTTCCAAATACGGAATAATCTCATTAGGAATTTGCTCAGTCCTACTACGAATAGAGGATTTTCCTCTAACAACCAATACTTGATCAGGATGTCTATTCCAAACATACTGTGAAATGTGTGTTTCTTGCATTGTATAACTGTGATGCATCTTCTGCAGTCCCAAGACATTTAATAACACGTGATGAAGAAGAAAAGCTAGATGCTATCTGTAAAAAAAATATATATATAGATATATAAATATACAGAACACTAATATGAAAATGAACTATCAGTTATTATAATTTTCTTAAAAAAATTTTTAAATTAAATTTATCAAAGGCTATTTTTCTTAATAAAAAAATAAACTCATAGTATTATTATATTTATGAATCGAAAATAAATTAATTAAAATTTATGAGTAATAAATAAAATTTAAATTACCTTTATAGGAATTCTTGACTTGAACAAAATAACCAAATAAATTGTCTAACAAATATATCTGAACTGAAAAAAAATAACACTTGAAAATAACAAGAGGAAAGGTATGAGGATGAAGAGCACCACGAAGGAGGAAAGAAAAGGTGAGAAGTGTAGCGGTGAATACAAATCCAAAGGCAAAGTGATTGCACAGTGCATGGGGGTGAAGGTGGAAGTGGGGATGGGGCACAAGGTGGCGCATTTTGATGCAAATACATGCATACGATTGTGAGCGCTGTGACTCTGAGGTGGCGCTGGTTGGAGAAGCGCCATATATGTTTTGTCACGTCAACTGGAAAGTGTCACAGCAGTGGTGTAGGTTGGAAGAGCGCCATCCTAGTCTTGTCACTTGCCGTGTGACAGAGAATCTACTGTTGGCGTGGGTTGAACATGCGCCATCATCCAAAACCACCACAGACATGCAAATTGTTTCAAAACTACTGCAGTCTAGTAAATTGTTCATAAAAGTGGGATAGGTGGGTCAAAAAGCCATATGGTTTGGGTGTCAACTGCTCCACCTTTCATTGTTAATCTCATAGTTTTAAATTGTGATCACGATCATAATTACAGTTGCATTATGATGTAGAAAATTACAAAAAGAAACATATTTAAAGTAATCGCAATTAATGCTATTGTAGAGGATACCACAATAGCAATATTATGACAGTAATTACGGTTACGGATCATAATTTGAAACCATAGTTAATCTACGGTCATGATGTACTTAGACTATTTTTATTAATGACAAATTATCTTTCTCTCAAAAAAAAAAAAAAAAAGAATCACCAAACAATGTGAATTAGAAGCATTGCGCCAAGCCTAATAATCATATGTTCATAACTCGAGCGATATGTCTTTTTTAAGAGATTCTTGAACTTCAGTATAGAGTATGAATCAGATAACTAAAAGTATATTAACTGTTTATTTCTTTCTCCTCAATAATATTTTAAATTAAACCAGCCTTTTTACAATTATTATCGTGATTTGATTTGACTTTGATTAAAAGCAAGAAGTGACAAAGAGTCAAATACAGCATTGAAGTAAGTAATAAAGTTACACTGTTGGAAGCTTGAGCAATTCAGAACTTAATATATATCGAGATGATTGTTGAAGCAATGGTAAACATAGTAATAGCCACTTGGCAATTAATAATAACAATGTTACGTGGCGTTCATCAAGGACAGCGTTCCCTTCAAGGTGGGGATTGGGGGAAAAACCCATGGAGAAATATTATTTAAATATATTATATACAAATATAATATAGAATATAATATATAATTATAAATCAGGATAAATATCAAAATTCACGTATATCAAAATAAAAACGCATTATACTTATTTATATAAAAAAATATTATATTTACTATTACATGTCTCAAGGCGTATAATATCATGATTACATAAGCATACAACACAACCCTGCGGTTTCATATATATAAACCTGATGATTTGGCATTTGGAGGTACACGTGAGCGCACGTGCACATGAGCTCTTTCCAGTTATTGGATCTTGCCCTCTGCCTCTCCAATTATGACTGCACCTGTCCAGGGAAGCAGCTACTGTTTCCCCTAATCAATGCCCAAATTTCAATCTACAGCATTTCCACGTGCGTTTCTCCCTCCTTCTTGTTCATCCTGTTACTATTCTTCTTCTTCCTCATCTTTCTACCTTCTATAATTCATCTGATGTTGTTTCTTTCTGTTGTTTGATCATTCATTTTTCTTTTCTCCTCTTCATTAGCAACTTATTTCTTTGTTTTCAGATTGGAATTAAAAAGCGAACACTCATTTAATTTGGTCATGAAAAAAATATGTATGACATTGTCTATTTATTCCAATGATAATTAATGTTGATAATATTGTTTTCAAGAATCAATTTATAAGATTTTACTATTTTAAGAACCAGTTTAATTATGGATTTAATTTGAATACACTATCAATGTAAAATTTTTTTACACAAACATTCAATTATATATTGCTACATCGGCAGAAGTCTTTAACATAATCATCCACTACTTGAATGATCATGTAAATGGAATGTTTTGATTAAATGACAGTGTAAAAAATTTTTACACTATTAGTGCATTTCAATTAAACTCTTTAATTATTGTCACATTTTATCTTTTTATTTTACATTTTTTTATATCCATTAAATGTGATATTAATTCTTATAGGCATATATTAATTTTAAGAGTGAAACATTTTTTATAATGTAGCAATTCATATAGTAAATCAAAATTAATTATTTTTATTTAAATTTAGTACACTATCGCTCAAATTTTTTTTATACATTTATCTAATCATATATCAATATATTGATAAAAGTATTTAACTTTTATAATTATTACTTCAAAAATTATATAAATAATATAAGATTAACTAATTATGTAAAACTCTTTACAATTTACCATGATAGTGTCTCAAAATAATCTCATTTATTATTCTTTGTGTTATACTTTTATAAATTTATGTTTTTGGCAATTTACTTAACTTCTTGTTCAACTCATAAATGGCTTTAGGCGCACACTCAGTATTCGTACAAAGACAAAATTTCAAGGTGTCCGGAAACAAGAAATTTGTTTATTTTATAGCATTAATTGTATATGGCCTTAATTATAGTATTCGAATATATTAAAATAAAAAAATTAATACTCTACATAATTAAGATGATACACATTCACAACAAGAAGAGATTTGTCATAATAATCTAAGAATCTTCTTAACAGTACCTTAGAAGTACTTTACCTTGGAATTCTTCCCCTTCCAGATTGCTAACGTTTTCATCAGAAATTTACAACTCAGAAGGTATGAATAGACGGGACACATTCGTTTCAGTGACTTTAATTTATTGTAAATTTTGGAGCCAACGTCAATATTGATACTGACCACTATAACGATCAACGTGAATAGCACTCTTGTTGACCGCAATCCACTGAAAGGGCTTTGGTCTTTGGTCTCTATTCAGTTTCATTTTGTATATTAACTATCAAACACATAAGCCATAACTAATCCTAATTAATTAACCAAATGTGAGGATTAATATATAATTCAGTGCCAAGACACAGAAGAATATAGTACATCACAAAATGTAATTCATGAATGTTTGGCGCTTTTAATTCTTGGATGGTATGTTTGTCTGCCGCTTGCTAAATGCACAAGTTCATGGAATCCACTTCCTAAGTTTGCAATGGCGTAGAGACATATTGAATCACGGCAGAAAGTGGCTTGGAAGTTTGTTCACTAATGTTGGAAATGTGGGACACACATTCTCTATATATAAATCCAATGGTCCATAATCTCTAGCCAATCTGATTTTTGGGATGGCAATCATGCTAGCTGTGGCTGTCTTCAGCTTGTCCTCAGGACCTGAAATTGCGGCAACAATTGGTGCATTTGATCCTATTCTATAGAATTCAGTTCTAAAAGTATATGACTTTTTTTTCCCCTTTTCAAAAGCATGCCCATTAGTTATTTTATAGACAAAAAAGTTGCATAGTTTAAGGAAGTTTAAATAACATGTTAGTGATTACTTACACGACTTTTTAATCATAAATAAGAGAACACTATTAACAATGCTACATGTATACATTTGCATTCATATCACCACACGTTTTCAAACATTTTATCATTTGATGATAATGAGACTCATTTTATTTTCCGCATACTTGCACTCTGATTTTATCATGTCTCTAAAATAACGCGTCTCTTGTATTTTTCAAATACTATTACCAGCATAGTAGTGGGTAGTTTAGATTCTTATGTTAATGTTCGTCAGATGGGGATTGAATTGGATCGTACAGTTCATAGATTGCTTGTATCTTAAAGGGCGTGAGAAGTATATGGATGCGTTTGGATAAGATTTTTTTACCTAAAAAATTACTTTTTTTATTAAAAAAGTTACTTTTGATATATTTGGATAAATTATTAAAAATAATTAGAATTAAAAAAAGTCTGTTTTCAGTTTTTTTTATAAAAGTTGAAAATAATAGTTTATGAAAAAAAATCAATTTTCTACTTTTTTAACTATATATAAAATTTTAGTTTTAAAATCACTTTTTTTCAAAATTTGAAACAAACGCATCCTATATATATTAGAAAATAATTAAAAAAAATCTATTTTACGATATTGCTTCAAGACAAAGTATGTATATTTGTGTTTAAGCCAAATTAGTTGAAATTCAATTAATTTCATATGCTAGTGATTTAAATAAAAAAAGAAAAAGCTTAATTATGTTTTTATTACACATAAATATAGGTTATTTTGATTTTGATCATTTTAAAATTTTTACTTTGATTTTGATCCCTCTTTTTCTTTTTATTGTTTTTAGTCATAGTTGTTTTAAAGTTTGATCTGTATAAGTATTTTAGAATATGCGTTTAGTCCTTACAAATAGTGAAAATTTTGTTTTTGATGGTTATGAATATTTTAAGAATTTTCTATTGATCCTTATGAATATCACCATTTAACACTGAATCTAAACAATACGGACCAAAAATCTAACGATAAAAAAAAGAAGTACCAAAACCAAAGCAAAAGGAATCAAAACTAAAATCACTCATATTTATAGAAATTAAAAATATATTTAAGCAAAAAAAAAAAAAAAAAGAAAAGAGGATGTTCACTCTTAATTTATTTAGTAAGTTAAAATCACGATACACCTTGTAATGATCTTTTTTGAACTACCACAATGTCTCTTCAATTTAGTTAATCTTTCGCTGAAACCTTCTAGCATAAAATATTTCTTAGAACGATTAAATTGAAGATAGGCTTCCATAGATGCACCAAGAAGTTGCTTTCTGATTGATGGCTGCTGAACAATATACGTTCCCAAGAAATTCAAGACTCCAAAACCAAAAATATGTACGTGAAACCAAAAAGTGCAAGACAACTAAAAGTTTGGGCCATTTCGAAGGCCAAAGCCCAAGGTTGAGAGAAAGCCCAAAGACCAATGGAGTAAGAGACGTAGTCCAAAGAAAACACTTCAATAAGATTTAAAGTACAATGATCTTGGCAAAGATCTTAGCCAGCTTGATACAATGATACTTGGTATAACTGACCTGGATTGCCAGTTGATGCGAAAAAGTGGGCCAAAATTCACAGGCTGAGATTTTTGACGATTCATATGTGGGGCCAGAGGCCCATCTAAGCACCCAATAACCCATAGGTTGAATTGGTTTAAAAGGGTAGGCCGGTAGTAGCAGTACCAAAACTTCTAATACATGTTATGTTGTATGACCAAAAATTGTTATATTGCATCATAAAATTGTTTGATAGCAGTTTCAGAATGAAGACCGGGCGAGCTCACCTTTATTATCAAGTGGATCTATACTGTAATGCAAAATTATCCTTGTTTTAATGTTTTGTATCTAATATCGTATAATGCTCATTAGTTATTAAAAAAGTTGCATTATTTGCATCATAGATTCAATCTTCGTTAGTTATAAAAAAAAACCTTTGTCAGCGACAAATTGTTTCTATCGGATGATAGATCCGTTTTAGTTTTTCACAGCGAAAACATAAATTCTGTTTTAATTCCAAACTTTTTTCACAATAAGCTTCCCCCAAACCCCCCCCCCCCAAAAAAAAAATCTAATTCTCTTTTGTGATTTTACATTTTTTTTTTCCAATTCTATTAGAATCATTTTATTAAATAGAGACAAAGTTCCCTACAGCGTTATTCCCACATGGAAGACTGTCTTCATGTTCATCTCATCCGGGGAATCTCCACAGATACCCACTTAAGAGGAAAAATTGTGCCATATCTGTCGATAGCAGTATATTATGATAATCCCTATCTTGTATTGAAACAAAAACCTGGAAGCATGAAATTTGGGTGAGCTAAATGGCTCGGTGAAGGAAATTAATTAAACAACAAAATGAGAATACTATCTTGTTGACATAATAAATATAAGCTGTATATCAATAATTTGACACGTTAAAATAAACACAAATATGAACTCTACTCTTCATACAGTTAGCGTTTATCAAATTATAATCATATGACTTTCACTTTTATGTCAAAAGCCAAATTGGTTTTGCTAAAAAATAGTCATAAGATTAAAGGTGTGTTTGTTTCGACTTTTGTTTTTGATAAAAGGAAATTTTTCAACTATTCAAAAATAATTTTTTATAAAAACTATTCATTTTAATTTTTATTCAAAAGATAAAAATAATTTTTTATTATAGTTTTTATAAGGTGATATTTTTAGTTTAAAAAAATCATTTTTTTGTTAAAATAAGTTGAACCAAATTCACTCTAAACTCCGAAAAACTTTGTTGCTAACAGTTAAAAGATTAAAAACAATGGTGTAGTGTATAATTTATTACCGACTTCATTATTTGCTGTTGTTAAACCCTTGCTAGTTTTTTAATGGTCTTCAACCTTAGGAAGAGGAGTACGAGATAACTGAAGTATTGGTGATGGTGCCAAATTGGTCAAATATATAATTACTAGCATGGCTGAAAATTTTCTCGTGATTCCTAAAATAGTTCCTTTCAGCATAGTGATTTAGGCATTCATATTGTCATACAATACAATGATCCTAATTTAAATGAGGGTAAATAATATACACATCGCTACGTAGTTATAACACTTTAAATAAGTATAAATTTTAATTATGTAAATATTGAATCAATATATTCCCTTTATTTACTGTACAAATCTATTATTAGTTAACTAATAATATCACATTTCCTTCCACCATTTATGGCTGCTTGTTGCGTCAAGAAACAGACATTGACTGACCACGATCCAATCTCTTCTTAACCCCCAAAGTCATGTTCCTTTCTTGCAATTGACAAAAGATGGGTCGTTGATTTCTGTCCATGGATTTATGTAACAGGCTTTGGGAGCAATTGGTCTCTAAGATGTCTACTTTATGGATCTGAATTTTCTTTTCAAATAATTTAATCTCATGCCTAAAATAGCCAACATATTGAGCGAATTGTTTGTAAAGTGCTGAAACGGCAAATGATCTGTTGCCAGTCATGTCTAACGCATAAAAATTCAAGCTTCTTTTTTCTTTTTCTTTCATTTTTGGGCATATATTGAACCAAAGAATTTCAGTTTTGAAGAAGTTGTATATGTACGTGAGATTCTCAAATCATGAGTTTACAAAGTTCCTTCCAATGATAAGAATTGAAAAAAGAGAATTTTCCCAACAGGCTAAAGCCAAGTTGTTATCTCTCCAATATCTTGAAGCTAGGTGTTTGTAATTTGTGTAGGTACCTTCTACTCTGACAGCATCTATTCGTGGGGCCGAAGCAAAGCACAAATGATGCCATGGTAATTTTTATTTTCCTTACCATCGTATATTCTTGCCATGGGGCGCCTACATATATATATATATATTATAGTTTTACAGTGCTCTAGTGTATAATTCAGCTACAATATATAAAGATAGGAACTAGAGATAAAGATACAAATGATGTGTCAATTTGAAAGGCTTTTGAGGCATTATACTTATTCAAAGTTAAAACTTGAGGCGACTATATATTTTAACTTTAATCTTGATCATTATATGTGGGTGGATTTGGGAGTGAGATTTAACTAAAACTTCATGTGAAAGAAACAACGTTAGAAATTTATTTAGATCTCTATCTCTATTACAAAAGAGCCAGATAACAAACTCTAAACTTTGTCAAGGATGATTGTCAAGTAGTGATGCATGGATGATTTATACAATTTATTGTTCTTGATCATTGCTTCTGGGGAAACGGTATGTTTTGAATATGGGAAATTATGGCCTTGTCTGAACATACATTTAATGAGCTGAAGATCGTGTAGTATAACTCCTTGTCAGGAAGAATAAAACAGTCATTGGTAAGAGAATAGAAGAGCTCAGAAACATTAAAGAATCTAGTAAATATACCGATGGAGGATTTTCTGTTTTGTCAATCTGGGTAATTGCATAACAAAATATTTTTTATTTTTCTCTTTTGATAAAATTTAGGGTATATTATACTGCTTCCCTTGAGATTGAACAATATTACAAATGATACTTTTTGATTTGGAAATATACACTTACCTCTCCTTAAAATTTAAGTAATATTATATTTGATACCTTTATATTTTATGAAATATGACACTAAATTTTTTTCATAAACATGATAATGAGCACCTCTTAAGGGGTGTCAATATAAACATGACAATCTAAAAAGCATCATGTTAATATCATCTAATTTTAAGAGAGGTTAGTATAATTTATTTTAAAATCTATTATAAGCTTTTACATTTATTATAGAAGTTTCTATTATAATAATATTTTTTATTCATTAAAAATAAATATTATATAGAGAAACATACAAATTTTGTTTTATGAGAAGAAATACAAAATATTTTATAATAATGAATAAGATAAACTTCATATTTTTCTCTCCATTTATATTCACTTTTAATATTGATTTTTAATGTGTAAATAATATTAATTTTTTTTAACTAATAACTTCAAAATTGATCATAACGAGATTGATAAAACAAGAGAAAAAAGATAGAAGAGAGATGTGAGAGGGAAACACAGGCACATGGGATCAGGAATACATGTGGAGAAGATTCAGAGCAGTTTTTTCATGGAATTAATTTTTGGAAGAAAGAGGGAACACACAGGAATACATGGGATCAGGAATAACATGGTCGCGCCCTACTCCAACGGGCTTGCCCCAAAATTTCCAATAGAAGCTTTCTTGTAGGCCAGGCTATACAGCAGAACAGATGATGGGTCCCATCCCCCGATTATACCTATTGCGTACCCCACCCTTCAACCCCTACCATCATCACCACCACAGAAATCGAATGGGAAACTTCGATTGCAAAAGAATGCTAGTGTGGGTCTCTTCTTAGTTTCATAGACATTCTTATTAACCTATAGAGTTAACTCTTAAATTTATATGAGTTTATACTCCTACCATATAAAAATAAATTAACTCATATATAAACTTATTTTTTGTCAAATTCATATGAATTTAAATAAACTCTAACAAAATCAATAAATTTTTAATTTTATGAACGAGTTTACGATTTTAAAATTATAATTAATTTTGCTCTTTAAATATAAAATATTACTATTTTTATTGCGTACTTTGATTTATTTATTTATTTCATATAATATTTATTAGTTTTATTTAATTAATTTTCTATTTATTATTAGTTAATTATATTTTATCAAATTACAAAATAATATATATATAAAATACAATATGATATAAAAATAAAGTTATATGTTGAGTTATATTTTATTTTATTTTATTTATTTATATTATTATAAAATTAAAATTATTCAATATTAATCATAAAAATATTATTTAATTATATTTAATTATTAAAATATATTTTTTAAATAATATTTTTTAACTATATAAATTTTTATGAAACTACGAATCAAATTTACTATTTAAATTTGTTAAGATTTCACAAGTTTATCGGACCATAGAGTTTGATAACTTTGCCCATAGATACGCTTTGCATTGGAAAAGTGAAAGCACGCAATGATTTCTACTTCAATGGATAAAGGACGCATCCAATCCCAATACAATTCTCTTCACACTCACAGATATTCTTGCTTAAACACTTAATTTTTATTTTTTTCCTAATATTTAAAATCTTTTCAAATTTTAATTAATTTGATTCGAAGCATATGAGTTTATTTTTGAGGTAAAATTTGTTTAGCATTAACTTTTGGTTACACATTATAAACACTATATTTTGTTTGAATCATTTTTCAAAAATAATAAAAAAAAAACCTTATCTTTTGACTCAAATTCAAGTAGCATCTTAGCCCAAAATTAAAAAAAAATAAATACAAAAATCAAAATCAAAATTGCATCAAATCACATCCATTTAGTGTAAATTAGCGTCTATAAGTCATATTTTCATTTGTCAATTAGTGTCCATCAACATCCCTTAATTTGTTAATTTATATCAATTAGCATCTCTTAAGCAGTCAATTTGTATCAATTTGTACTAATTAGCATCTTTTAATTGGTTGTAATCAGTGTTAATCAAATCAAATCTCACAATCAGTATCGATTTAAATTATTTTGTCATTAATATTATTCATTCCCCAAATATTTATAAATGAGCATCAAACATAAAAAATGGGGAACTAGCAACAATAACCAAAAATCAGAAAAAATCATTAGCTCTTCATCTCTTTGTCAATCCTTGTTCGAGTATCAAATGTTGTTATAGTATTCTTTGTCATCTTCTTTGTTCTCTCGAGGGTAAAGCTCTTGCTCTATAACTTAGTTTTTGCCGCAAAGGCATCAAGCATCAACAATAGGCAACTAGCAACTATAATCAGAAATCAGAAAAAAAAATCCTTAGCTCTTGTCCTCTCTGTTAATCCTAGTTTGAGTATCAAATGTTATAGTATTCTTGGTCATCTACTTTGTTTTCTCGAGGATAAACCTCTTGCTCCATAATTCAGTTTTTGCCATAAAAGTTAGTAGCTCTTTATTTTATTTGTTTATTTTTTTTTAATTTTTCGATCACTTTTATCTATCTATCTATCTATCTATCTATTATCAAGCATGTCTTATCTTCTCATAGCATTTATATGCAATGCATAGAGGGAAAAATCAAAGGTACAATCCAAAAAGTTCATAACATCCGCTATTGCATAGCATTCTTATGTTTATTCTTATTGTATTGTATTTTTTTCTTGGTATTAATATGATAGGTTTTTAGGATTAATTATCTCTTTTTTTTTTCATGTGTGCTAAACTCTTTTTTTATTTGGTTAATTCTTCATTTGCATAGGTTTGTTTGGTTAGACTTCTTTTTTAAAAGAATAAAATTGTTTTGTGTGTGTGTTAAAAAGTAACAAGAAGACTCAAAAAGATAAAAAAGAAAAAATTCAAAAAATAAAACATTTGAGATTTGAATTATTTTATAATTCTTAGCAATAAAGTTTTTTGATAAAATAAAAAAAATCTTTTTTTTATAATTTTTTTATCCACGCAACAAACTTACGATATTGATGTATGGTTTGGTTATCCTCAAGAATTGTAAGGGTTTATTGTATAGTTCGCACTATCCTAAATCCTGTACAAGAGTGAATTTGTCACTTTTTTTTATAAAAAAATCTTTTCATAAATAAAATCAATCTAATGCATAATTATTTTTTACAAGAACAACGTGGTTTTGAATTCCTCATTGCACCAAATAATACGTAAGAGCGCAAGTCAAGCCAAAATTTTTTTTTTTAAATTTTTTGCTTTTCTTTTGTAAATATCATATTAATTTTACTTTTCTTTATTCTTTTGTAAATAATTGCTATATTAGTTTTGCTTCGCTTTTCTTTTTGTAAATAATTACCATATTAATTAACTTGTTATTTTTCTTTGTCTCTTTTGTAAATAATTGTTATATTAATTTCTCTTTTATGTTCTTCTATAAATAATTACTATATTAGTTTTGCTTCACTTTTCTTTTGTAAATAATTACCGTATTAACTTTTTTTTCTTCTCCTTTTCAAATAATTATTATACTAATCTTGCTTTATCTTTCTTTTGTGAACAATTATTATATTTTAAAAGGGAAAAATAAATATTATTAAGGTTATTAATTAATTTGCATACCAAGCTTTAAAGTAATCGTTATAAAACGGATATATTAGGAGTGCAGTGAAATTAAGTTTCTACCATTCATTATGCATAATTGGACTCCCAAATTCAATCTCTTTAAAAGATCAATTTTACAAAATTAAAAGGATTTTTTAATTTTTTCCTTAATAAAAATTGGTGATGACTCTATTAAATTATTATTTTTAATTTTTTTGTTGTCTCTCATTATGGCACCTTCCGGAAACGTTGTGACACACATAAAACTCAAAGTAAAGATTTTAATTTGGAAAAACATGTGACCAATTATTTGAACTAAGTAAATGTTAATATAGATATTTAACATAATTATTTAACATATATAAAAGTACATGACGCAGTTGAAAATGTAACTATGACCTATGGAAGCTTCGTATGTATCAAAGTGATTTAAATTAATGTGTGACACGTCATTATACCACGTCTAACTAAAATTTTTTATTCAATTCTATTAGGATATAAAGTTATTTATATACTTCTAACTAACGGTTTATATCTTTGGAAGAGGTAATTTATAATATAGTATCAAAAGGTTAGAGTTTGGCTTTTATTTGTCGCTATTTTTTTAAATAAACATTAAATTTTAACAATGTATAGAATGAATACGTATATTATCTATACTTTGAGCCTAAAAAAACACTCTTACATAAAAAGGCGTATTAGAATATAAAAGTATCTAAGTACCTTTACTAATGCAAGTGTGCTACTAGCTGGGTGCATGTGGAAAAGATGCCACTAGTTTCAGTTGATCCCTGCAGATCCACGGTTTTTCCCCCATATTATTATAAATATAACGTTTTTTCTGAACCATTATAATCACAATATAATTTATTTTAGAAAGAAATTTTCGAAAGTTTTTTTTTTAAATTTATTGTATATCATTTTAAATTTAAAATAAATTAATCTAGACGATATGTATAACGTGATAAAAAAACTCTTATATTCATTGAAAGTATTCACTGGTATTTTATTTATTGTTTTGGTTTTTTCTGACAAACATGAGAATTTAGAATCGAAACTGTCAACCACGCACATGCACAGTAGTTTACCGTGCATATTTGGGCTGAGGTTAAAGTAAATATTCTTGAACTTGACGTCACTGAACTAACATTATGTATGCTTGCCCAATGAAATACCACATAAATGAATATATTCCAAAATCCCAGTATGAGTGTATCTTTAATACAAACTATCCAAATATATCCAGCCGATGCCAGGCTCGCATGAAATAATTTAATTCCAAATCCCATCACTGATAAATACGTATAAAATGGCTGTTAGAGTCTTGCATTTCAAAATTTTCTATTATACTTTTCTCCTTGTACTCTGGGTTTTTATGTAGCCGAATGCCAGGTTTCCTCGTTACACATGGTCTAACAAGCGACCTTTGGATCTAATGTGTATTTCTTGGCTTATACAATAGCAATTCTCCAACTTAATTAAAACTTGTCAAATTAATATATTTATGTACGATGGCATTTGTAAGGATACACTGGCCGGTTGCCACTGTTATCTAATTCCATTTCTGTTTAAAATTTGGCTTCTTCTTCCTTTTTCCCCCCTCCTCCCCGACACTCGGCTTTTACTGAATCAATACAATGCTATTGGGCTTTTATTGTTTTAAATTTTGAGCAATTACATACACTAAAACAATGTATTAGCAATTATATGAGAAATTCCTAGTATAGGCACAATTTATTATATGTATTTTATTTAATAGTATTAAACATGCATGAGATTATTTGAGCTATGTTAAAATTATTATCAAAAATATTGTTATAAATGTGAACAGTTAATTGAAGTTAGGGCATGATGATAGGCAGCGCTACCAAACAACTTATCTAATTATTATACCAATCACATAATAAGCAAGCAACATCGAAATTTTCTTCACACAAATCTGAGCTTTGGTTTCCTTTTGTTGGATTTGCTTTTTCTTTTGGTGTGGACACGGGTTAATCAAATCAGACTTTGATCCTGGCTATGCTGTGCAATAAAAGGCCAAAATAACATGTACCCAAAAATGGCCAAAATATCATATGTATATATGCCTCGAAGTCAATTCTCGAATCATTGAATTCGAACTTATCTATATAGTATCTTTTTTGTGAGTTTGAACTTATCTCTAATGCGATGTATATACGTATTGATATCGGAAAATGATATGCAAATGTTGTTTTATTTTATATATATCTCTCTTTAATTTTATATTAAAATATAATACAATGATTGATTCCTTTTCATACGCAAACACACATGAATTAATACTTAACATGTGGACAAAAGTATGTGCTTTTATAAAAGTAATAGTGTAGTGTTTAGATTTACAAAATGTTTATGCGCTAAAATTTTAATTTGTTTTATAATTTCTTTTTGTAAAAATATTTATTTTGTACCATATCTTAACAAACAAAAAATAGACTTAATATTGTGTAAAAGTAAAAATAATATAGGCATTACATAAAAACTTAGATGATTGAGATCCTTACTTAAAAAAAATAATTAAGAATTTAATTTTGATAGACCGTAAAAGTCACATCTAATGATGTATAGTCACATTATTAAATCTCTTTAATTTTACATTATTAGATCTCTTTAATTCTGACTAAAAAATTTAGATTTTATTAATTGATAGTATAAGACACTTGACGTAGATTAATATTATATTAAAATTAATCTCAAAATAATGTGTAAAGTTGAGTTAAATATTTATTATTATATATAAATGTTGTTTAGAAATTCAGCTTAGTATTCTTTTAATTATCTAAACAGGAAAATAACTACAAAGACAGAGACACTAGATACTTTCACAAGTCTTAGAAATTTTTTAGTTAGCTCATGATGATTAAGTTATTTTGATATAAGATATGATATACTTACATCATTTAATAGCTTTTTATAAAAACTATATAATTTTATTCATTATTAAATTATAATTACGTATCATTTATATATATATATATATCGAGAGAGAGAGATTATTTCTATCAAAAAATTAAACATAAAAAAATTATCAAATAGCTCTTATAGCTATTTATCCATTAATCTTTAAAATATTACACAATAAAAAATATTAGAGGGGCAGAATTTTTTCTCAAATTAATTTACATGCATGTTTACCCTTATCTATATAAGGGGTCTATAACACTATAATCATATCTTTTGAATGTTCTACTAAAGATTTCCACAACTATCATTATGTTTTACTAATTCTAACCATTTTTCTTGCTAGATTACTCTTACACAATTTACATCTCTCTCTCTCTCTCTCTCTCTCTCTCTGATTTTCTGTCTGTCTGTCTGTTTGTGAACCTAAAAATCGCTGTCCTTGGGTCTCTGCAGTCTGCACCCATCATCATCATCATCATCATCATCCCTCTTTCCGAAACTTTTGTGTCCCCTCATCACCATGAGAGTGAGAGCCAAAGTACCAACCTGTGATCAACATCCCCATTAATAAATTGCTATATAGTGAGAGAGACCCACCAATCTTATTTGCATGAATGGTATCACTGTCCTATAATCAACCATATCCTACTTCAATTCCATTATGGCCTTTCCACCTTCACAAAGTACTTTCACGTTCCACGCCCATGAAGACCTTGACCCAAACCCTTCAACCTCTCTCAACTCCTTCCCCTGTTTGCCACCACCCCAACACTTCCTAGGTCAAACACACACACCCTCCCTCTTTCTCAAAATGGGTTCACACAAATTTCTTAACGAGAAATTCTTAGGTATTGATAGAGTAAGAAAAAAGTTGTACTCTAATTCTTTCATATTTTAATATCCTCAGTCATTATTGTTTCTTATTTTCATTGCAATAAATGAGGTATTGAATTGCCAATGGATCATAGCATAACCTTTTTTTACTTATGTAAGTACTTAAGAATTTCTCTTTGGTTAATGGATTTTGATGGGCTGCTTAATTTGCTTTTTGTTATATATGTGTTGTAGGGGGTGCACCTTTCATGTTGAAGCGATCAATGTCGTTTTCAGGCATCGAGAACAAGTGCGATGAAGTTCATGGAGACGACGACTTGTCAGATGACGGGTTGCAGTTTGGGGAGAAGAAGAAGAGGCTGAATTTGGAGCAGGTGAAGGCCCTTGAGAAGAGCTTTGAGTTAGGGAACAAGCTTGAGCCAGAGAGGAAGGTGCAGCTGGCTAAGGCCCTGAACTTGCAGCCAAGACAGATCGCTATATGGTTCCAGAATAGGAGGGCAAGGTGGAAAACCAAGCAACTTGAGAAGAAATATGAGGTGCTCAAGAAGCAATTTGAAGCAGCCAAGGCTGATAATGATGCTCTTAAGGCTCAGAACCAGAAATTACACGCCGAGGTAATATATAGGTATAGTTCTATAGCTATGTGGAGTGTGATTTGGGTCTTTGAACTTTCCACACTAGCTAGTTCCTTTTTCTGGATCAAGGTAATAATGTTTCTTGAAAAATGGAAAAAGGAGAAGTTGAACTTGTTTAGGATCTTGGGGTTGGTATAACATTTATGATTGTAAGAGTATGATGATGATGACTCCTATTCAAATATATGTTCTTGGTAGGATTCTTGGATTTTGGAAAAAAGAAAAAAATAGGTTTTTGTCATTCGTAGATCACCTTTTTTATTTTGTTTCCTTTGACTTAGTTTCCCTACCTTCACTTTCCTTGACTTGTTTTGTTCAATTTGCTATATTTTGTTAGTGGAAGAGTGTGTCTATGTCTGCCATGTTTTCCTACTACTAATGTTTTTATAAGCCGTTTCAGTGCGCTTTCCCCCATTGGATCGATAGGGTGGACATAGGTTGATACTTTCGTGTTGGAAGAAAGAAAGCATATCCTTTTTCAAATTCACTTTATTAAACACCTTTTTTCTTGTTTATGTTTTTTTTCTTCTTTTTTTTTTTGTGGTGCTTTCAATTTATTAGTACTCCTAAAAAGCTAAAACTCCATTTCACATGTATTAGTGACTTTTTAAGGTGATCATTCCCTCATTAACTTTCTGCTTGATTGTTAGTTAGTCATTCTTGTGCAGAGTCAGCGCGATTGTCAGAATCCATAACTGCATATTAAAAGTAATGTTTGTCTTTTTATATTAGTATCCATGTGTTTTAACTCCAAGTTATGATGAAGACACAGTTGTATTCGATCTGAATTATTGCTTTAGCACATGGAAATGAAACACATGAAGCTGGTACCAAAAGGCCATGTTGATATACATACTTGATCATCTTGACTCGTTTTACACTTTTTTATTGTATGGTATTTGCAGTTACAAGCTCTAAAAAGTAGGAATTATTGTGAAGCTGGAACAATCAGCCTTAAGAAAGAAGCTGAGGGTTCATGGAGCAATGGAAGTGATAACAGCTCAGACATTAATTTAGATCTCTCAAGAACACCAGTTATGAACAGTCCTGTATCTTCTCAGAACGGTAAAAGCCTTCAAGCCACTTCCCTAAAGCCCACGAGCACAACCCAGTTCCTTCAATACTCATCAAGACAAGACCTTCAAGATGAAGGCTTATGCAACATGTTTCACCACATTGATGAGCAGCAGAACTTTTGGCCCTGGCCTGAGCAGCACCATTTCCATTGACCCCAGGAATGGTTTTGGACATCAATGATATGAGGTTGAAATTGAGAAGAATTAAAGTTGCTTACGCTTAATCAATAGAACATTTTTCAATCAGTTATTATTATTATTATTTGTATTGTAGATTGGTGTATAAAGTTTGAGCAAATCTACTTGAGTCGTGAGGAGTTGGTGGAGTTTGAGTAGCGCAATTTCTTGCCCATACACTTTATTGTACTGCAAAATATAAAGTAATATTTTTGTAAGACTGAAATTACAAAAAAAAAAAAAAAAAATCCTCAATTCTAGTTAAGGTACATGTGCCCCCTTAGTGGATTTCCAGCTCTATGTGGTGTGGGCCATGAATGAAAATGGGATTCTTTGTTTGCATTCTTTATGCATATATTTTATTTCAAATTGGTACTCTGGAATTATGAGCTCATGTCGTGGAGAATTGCATGCAAATTCTTTATTTTTCACATTTTTTTATACTAGTAACTTTTAAAGGAAAAAAAGTGAGGAAAGTCCAATAAAACATGTTTTTCCTAGTTTATCACCTATTGAAATAATCTAAGAAAATGAAATAAAAATAATATGTAATTGTCATGTCCCATAATTAAAAGGGTTAAGTATCCATCTTCTTTGTGGGCTGAAAAAAAGAGGAGCTAAATCTAGCTGTTAGTTTATAAAGCGATAACATTACCAGCCAGGGAAAAGAGGATGTGTGGTCAGGGTGTAGATTATGAGCACGCAAGCCAAGAGAGAGGCCACATAGAAGGAAAAGAATATTGAATAAAAGAAATAGAGAAATGTTATTTTATATACCATATGGTCACCAAAATCGATACTATGGTATTCACAATTTAAGTATGTATATATTTCAATTATCTAAGTATTATTATAATATATCAATTTAATACTTAAATAATTAAAATTTATATTTATTTAAACTACAATTATCACACACCAATATAATTGTCTAAATTTTTATCTATAGATAATGAAACTGAAAAAAATAAGAGAGAGGAATTTTACGAATTGGTCACGGACCCAGTACCATGGTGTCCGTTTTTCGAAGTCAACGTGTGCTAATTTTGATCTGACACCGAAACCACTTAACTCTATATCTTGAAGGAGATCCATATACGTGTGACATACTACCAAATTAGAAGCCTCTCTCTCTCTAGACTTGTAATAGAATAGTTTAATAGCACTACAAGGATCAGTGCTACTGCAAACATATAAACCACCAAATATTGCTGTTTGAAGTACCTGTTTCATCGAATTATGTTAATTAACAAATGCATGGTCAACTTTTAAGTTATGGCTTATGAGAATTAAGAAAACCTCATTTTCATGAATTACTGATTTATAAAGAAGAGTTAAAGGCTGCAAAGAGAGATGACTTCGGGGATTTAGCTAGGCACTTCAAGGATCATTCCTTTCCTTCTTCACTTATAAAGGTGGGAACCTTGACACATGTTCTTCGAAAACTTAGTTGTTGACGAAATTAAGATGAAGTCAATTTTTGAAACTCTTGATGGTAGTTGCATGCTTAATTTTGTGACCCAACCATCAATACTATAGTCAACTTTGATAATAAAGCAAAATTCAAATACATGAATTTGATGTCCTTCAAGCACTTCACGTATTTGTGATAACTCCTGTGTGGACATGGATGTTTCGGAGAGACGGAGAGGATTTAGTTATTAAAAAAAATTCCTACCCTTGCCCCATTGAAAATAAAGGTTTAAAAAAAAACTTGACTACTGTTTTCATCCTTCAGCAAGCAAGCAAATTCAAGGATCATACGTGTTAGATTAAAAGCGCAGTGTTGAATTTTATTTTGCAAGGCCAAAGACTAACTTAGTTGGCCTATCGGAGGGGCTTAAATGGAAGAAAACTAAAGAAAATTATCTTGAGCTAACTAAACCAATAACGAACAACTCTCTAAATTGGATCTCGGGATCATTGCCTGTGAAACTTAAAGCCCGAGCTTATAGCCGCAATACAGTGTGACTTTGGCATGTTTGCTTGTTTGTTAGTTTTTTCATAATGAAAAAACTTTGTTATCAATTGTTTAGAAACTCGGCAATGAATTTAGCGGCGGGGATGATGGGTTTCATACTTTCATTGCATAGATGGACAATGGCAATGGTGTCGAAAAAATGGTTCGATGGTTAATAAGTGTTAATGAATATACGCTGTAATTTATTTTACAATTATTTTTACTCAAATGAATGTAACTCATATTTCCTTTTAATGAAAGAGTGACTTTTGTAAGGTAGGCCATAAATACAGAAGTATACGCTACAGTTAAGTGTGACCTTAAAAAAGAATTCACCATTACACTCTGTTCTATGCTAAGTGTAGCTCTTACATCCATGACATATCCATTTGGCGCCAATGTAAAATTGGTACGTAACGGTGAATATGACGAAGTTAAAGGCAACCAATATTGAAGTAGGAAAAAAAAAGAAAAAGAAAAGAAAGAAAGAAAGCAAAAGTATTCATGATATTCTTTATTCACCAACATTATATGAGAATTTGCTTAGCATTAGACAGCAACAAGATAATTTAAGTATCGAATCAATAAATTCAAAAATGTGCTTAATAAGGTTTCGAATAAAAAAAATAATACTATTGTTAAAAAGGGTGGGAATTTAATCCTGTGGGAAGGTAAATTGTGATGAACTCGAGAAACAAAGGAATAAGGGCAGCGAGTCTTTTTTTTTTTTTTTTTTTTTTTGGCGCATTTTCAGTTGATATTTGTTTTGATGGGATTCGATAGTGGAATTTTGGAATTGAGCAGAAGTACGTTCTGTCGATGACTGCTTGTTGCGTGGGTTTTCCTATACTGTGTACGAACTTTGTGAAGAGTTAATAAAAAAAAATTGTTATTCCAAGAAAAGAACACCAAATTGATCTCAGAACAATAATCCAAATAGTGTATCTATTTTATAAACATTATTTTGTCCTGATACATTTGAATCAGCCAGAAATTGAAACATATAATAAAAATCTATCGTAGGTGCTGGCTAGTCAATTTCAACTCTGGAAAATTTATTTTGAAGAGTTGACTAGTGTAAATAATTCTTGACTTACGAGCTGTTGCAATGAAACTTCACGTAGAGAAATGTTTATTGGAGTTTGCTGAGTCAGAAAAATTTGGGAGACACATTTCATTGATGGCCGATAGCATGGATTGGGGTTTAAGCATGCAAATGTCACCAAGGCAATATGAACTATGTCCAATAAAACTCTTGAATTTGGTGGAGTTAGACGTTGGTCCAATACATCACATAGCATGGTGTCAGGAGCATATGCTAATTGAAGCGATGACAAGATTTCTTTAGGATGTCTTCCCACCAAATTTTCAAGTGCTACTACTCCAAAGCTATAAATATCACACTTTTCACTTACAACCATAGTATAGGCAAGCTCTGCATTGATAAGATCAAGATCAATATATATATGAGGAGGGTAATGATGAAAACAATAAACAAATTAAAAAAAAAGTTGAAATTTATATGTTTAAACAAATCCTACTAATAGAATAAATTTGACATTACATATTAGTCCACTTGTTCATTAATATATGTACTATGCATGCTCTGCATGGAATCAAATAAACAGGAGAATGTTAAGGGAAAAGGGAAAAGAACCAAACAAAAGTCTGAGTAATTTACCTGGGGCAATATACCCATAAGTTCCAGCAACTATAGTTTGGTTGGATGAATCAAAGTTAAGGAGTTGGGCTACACCAAAGTCAGAAACAACTGGGTGCCAATTTGAGTTGAGTAAGACATTGCTAGTAGTTATATCCCTATGCACAATTGGTGGGGTGCAATCATGATGCAAATAGGATAAAGCATGTGCAATGCCTTTAATGATATTAACCCTCTTTTTCCAATCCAATTCCACAGCTTCTACATCATCACATAGCACAGAAAACAAGCTTCCTTTTTCCATGTGCTCATAAATCAAAAACATGCTCCTTTTGTGCAAACAGAATCCATAGAGCTTTACAATGTTGCGATGCTTTATTTCTGACAGCACTTTTGCTTCATTTCTAAAACTCTTATCAAAAGCAGGCTGCTCTGCTTCAAAACCATGAAGCTTTTTCAGGGCAACTACCTTGCCACTGGGTAATAGCACCCTGTAAACACTCCCATATGCACCAGTTCCAATGCAATGCTTCAAGTCAAAATCTTCAGTTGCATTAATGATGTCTTCAAATGCCATGTTTCCATCAAAATTCCATATAGAGAACAAATCCCCATTCTTGGTTGTTGCTTGCTTTGCTTGTTTGCTCTTACGTAGCTTCAAATACGCAAGTAAGAAGGCCACGATTAGAGAAAAGAGGATAGGAAGAAGTATGGCCAAATGGTGTATTACTTTGCTGCTTTTCTTGCTGTGAGTTGGACAAGGTTGGCATTTAAAAGCATCTGGAGTGAAATCCTTCAAATTATTGTGTGAAAAGTAAAAGAATTTATTTGTGTCTCTGTAAAAAGCTACGAGAGAGTGGGGAATTATTCCGGAGAGATTATTGTGGCTAAGATCTAATATTGTTAATTTTGGCAAACATCCAAGTAGTGGTGGTATTTCACCACTAATGCGGTTGTCATCGAGGAAGATAACAATGATGTCTGTAAGGCTTTGAATTGACCAGGGTATTTGCCCACTGATGGAGTTGTTAGTTAGATTCAACTCTCGCAAGCTATTCAATCGACCTAAATCAGAAGGGAGAGAACCAATAAGTAGATTGTGGGAAATGTCAAGCTCAACTAATTTGGCTAGATTTGTAAGTGAAATAGGCAAGTTCCCACTGATGGAGTTGCCAGTTAGACTCAACCTTTGCAAGCTAGTCAATCGACCTAAATCAGGAGGGAGAGAACCAATGAGTAGATTGTAGGAAATGTCGAGCTCAACTAATTTGGCGAGATTTGTAAGTGAAATAGGCAAGTTCCCACTGATTTGATTTCCACTCATATGCAAATAAGTGAGGTTGGGTAATCCACCAAGAGTTGGAGGTATTGCTCCTGTGATTCTATTTTCAGATAAATCCAAAGTGTCAAGATTTTTCAGGAACCCCAGCTCATGGGGAATGAAGCCTGAAATGTTGTTGCCAGACAGGTCTAGTTGCACTAATTTGCTAAGGTTTCCAAGTGAAGGAGGCATCTCACCTCCAAGACTAGTGTTGGATAAATCGAGAAGAGTGAGTTTAGAAAGGTTACCGATCTCAGGTGGGATACCCTCTGCTGGTCCAACTCCACTTACAACAAGAGTCTCTAAATTATGAAAAACAGAGAAGTCGAGTGTTGCAAGCTGAATCTTGTTGTAGTACTGGCCGTAATAGATTCCAGTGATGCTTCCAGCGTTGTTGCAAGTTATACCATCCCAATCACAGCGACTGGAGATATTGTTGTAATCATAATCTGACGTGTTCCACCATCCACTACGGAGTATAGCATTGGCTTCCAATTCTAGCTGCGATGCTGCAGAAGCTGCTGCCCCCAACTCTACTAATTGAATCACACCTGAAATAATAATAATAATAATAACAAGAAATGCACTCCGTATTTCTGGCCAATTGGAGTTAGAAGCAAAATAATTCATTCTACGCACATGCATATGTTCAAACTCTGTGACGATGAGATGATAATAAATGCTATTTTATAAAGATGCAAGTTGATTTCTGAGATGTATCAGAAACTAAGCTTCTAAGTTGTGTGCCTACTCTGTTCGTTGTTCATTCTTTTATACTCACAGTCACACCCCCACTCCACTACGTAAAACCTTAAGCGTATGATTCAAGGCTTTGCCCCAATGACTACGCCAACCCATATGTCACGACATTGCATTGCTTGAACTTGAGTCAACTTAGAAGAATTGCATGCAACTTTCTCGGAAGCGTGTGAGTTTTTCTCCGTGGTTGGGTCTACTTGACTTGCCTGTTCCACCAATGGGTTGCATAGAAACTATTATCTCTAACCGACTCTCCTGAATGGGATAATTCGTGGAAATCGGGGATTTAATTACTTGATGTGAGTGAGGCATTAGTTGTATCTAATTTGTACTAAATCGAAGCCAAATAGCCAATAAAAGAAAAAGATCAGTGATGTATTAAACTGTTTGGGCTGAATGGCTGATTGTGGGTGAGAGATTATCATTCTTTGATTCAAACAACTGTGAATTTAGGTGCAAGTAACAACCCTCTTGGTTGGGTGATAGTGTGGAATATTCCACACGAATTATTATCGAATTTCATTATATGATTGCAACCAGGAGGACCTATTTTTTGGCATTAATTAGAGGATCGTTTATTCTAACTGATGGAACGCTTCTACGTGCTATTGATTGAATAATTAATATTAGTATTTTTATTTTGTTAATAAATAATATTTTAGTCGAAAATGATTGATCACAATGAAATTAAATAACAAGTCCTAACAGAATTTATTTGTAATGTTAGGAGTTTGCTATGTCATTATTTTAAGAAGTGTTTTATTTAATTATCACCTCCACCGTCACATGGCACAAGAAATCGTTAAGATAAAAGGGAAAAAAACTAGTGGTATGAAAACACCATAGTAAAGAAAAATTAACAGGTTGTAGCTTAAGTGATATTTTCCTTAATTCTTGTGTCAAGAGGTTGTTGGTGTTGAATTAGGGGTTCGATTTCTATATACCCATCCTTTTCTCCATCTCTCTAACTCTATTGAGAGCTCCTTAGAATAAAAAAAAAAAAATAACAAACCGATAAAAAAGTGATTAAAGTTTAATTGTAATGTATTGGTAATATAATTCTTTTATTGATTTGTTTACATTTCTTTGAAAAAGCATAAGACTTTTTACACTAATGTAATAGTCAATATTCTAATAACTTTATAATGAATTATTAATCAATTTAGACTGACTTAAAATTAAATCCATGAATTTATATTTTATCGCTGACAAAAGCATCGCCTCCAAAGTGATACTTGCACCATTTTTCACATTAAATCATTTTATTTTTGTATTTTTCTTTTGCACAAGTGGACATATTTAATATTTTCAATTAATTATTTTTTAAAAAATGCAGTTGATCAATAATATTAGCAGTGTAGTGATTCTTAACTAACCACTGGGGATCTTTAAGAGTGAATCAAGTGGTAATAAAGCCTGTGTCAAGCGGTTGAAAAGTTTTCACAATACTAAGAATTTGAACTTATGGGAAAATACTTGTGACACGGGCAAAAGCAAAAGCTAAAGCAAAAGCAAAAGCAAAAATAAATAAATAAATAATAAAAAAATATCTACATCTTTTATCAAAAGCTAAAGTTATGCTTAGAATTTTAGACAGCGAGATTTGGATGAAAATTAAAGGTAACACTAATTTTTTTTATCTCTAAACTGAAAGAATTATAAAATGTTTATATTAAATAAGAGATGATGTCAACTAAAAATAAATAAATAAGAGATGATTGAAAGAAATTTTCTCCTTCACAGAGTAGGAAATTATTTTGTTTTGTATTTCCATTATTGGCTGGAGGCATATATGATATTTACTTCTGGAACCAATTATTGTTGGTTTATTTATTTGGTGAATTCCGTAATTTGGGTTATTAGTTTGGTTGTGTTTATGGAAGGATTGCATTGAAACTCTTGCTGTTTGAATCCAATTATGTTTGGATTTCTTATGTCTAACCTGCATCACACACTGACTCGTGTATTGTCCACAGAGACTGAAAAAACTATGTGGCTTTTCCTGGGCCAAGTCGAGGTTGGCCATTTCTCAATTTCCATTCCATTCTGTTCTCGGTAACCATCTTAAAGTCAATTGACGTTGTTATATATGCATCAATTTCGTTATTCTTGTTCGACTAGCAAATGCGTGTTTTCATGTGGGGCACCTAAGATTTTGATGCTTTTGTTGTTTTCTTAAATTTAAAATTTCAAAGTCTAATATTTGAATTCTGTTTGCCAACAAAATATATATATATATATATATTATGAGCCGAGTTAAACACGAGTTGAGCAAGGGGGATCGGATAAATAAGTGAGGTATAAAACAGCTGAGCCGAAGAGGAATAAGCTGAGGAGCAAGTCAGTTGAGGATCAAAGGAAGTCTATGAATATCATTAGTTGAGATGCAGTTGCCAAAGAAGAAATGATTTTCGATTTAAAGTGGCAGTTAAGAGCAATCATGGGCGGAAATAGTTATTAAGAGAATAATGGAGATTATTCCAAGAAATAGATCAAAGTCTTAAGCGGTTATTAATAGTTTAGTTGTCAGCCTCGAGATATAATGGCAGTTTTTCTGCCGATAACTACCTCATTTATACATAGATGTATATATATGTTGGAAATACAATTGTACAACACACACATACCCTAAATACAAGTCTCAATTTATAAGTTTCCAGTTCACTTATCGCCTATTTACATCTTCCTACCTTTACTTTCGAGCCTTTTATTGCTTTTCTTTGCTTTTACCTCCTTAAGTTTAGAAACCATCTAAGGTTTGATCTTTCAAGTGCTATTTGAAATAATTTGGAAACCCATAATTAGGAGATACAGTCCCTCTCCCGGCATTAATCGCATGTGGAAATCATTAATATTTACATTAGCCGAATTTATCAAGTTCACTTGGGAGAGATCCCTGGCATGCCATCGACTAACTTCATTTAGCTAGCTAAAGTTATTGTGCAAACACATTTGTTATACGTGCAGTTTGATTAGAATTTCATAGCTGGAGGATAGTTACAAAACTTACTTCAATGGCTTGCACTGTGTTATTGCCCCTGTATAAAATGAAAGAGCAGTTGGCTGCTTGGGCGGGGAGATATGTAGCACAGTCAGGAGGAAGAAGTAGGAAGAGGCATGATGCTCGAGTAGGTTTGAAGGAAGCCTAAAATTATAGTCTTCTTACACTAAAACGTGTAGCATGATCTTCTTGAGTTTTGGCATGTGTCCATTGTCCATATGTTTCTCAACTCTAAAATATGGGGGCTACCTAAGCAATACGATGTAGTTAGGTGTGAGCTGGTCTGCTGGAGTTTGAGTTAGAACTGCCCTGTATAGGCGTGTGGTCAGGCATATTGAGTGTTTGTTTGTGATGTTGAGATTATATCATCTGTAATGGTGGTAGCAGGCTGCATTATACTTTTTGGAAGCTGAATGTTATCAGATGGTGATGTTTTCATATACGATGCTGGTGTTGCAAGATATGTCCTGTATAGGTCGCTTTTGTTTGTGCATCTTGATCATGTTTGGATGTAATTTTTTTTTCCCAGCATGTTTGAACTTTTGCTTCTCACCTTGTTTCATTGAGTTAAGCTTTCATCTAATTATGAAAAAAAAAAAGGGAACAATGTAAACACTTGAAAAAAATATATTGCAATCTCATCCAAGAATAGAACATCAAATTGTTCTCACAACAATAATTATATTAGAAAATTTATTTAATGCATTTTTTAATATATAATTACATAGAGATTGTAACTTCAATAAATTAAATTTGTTCTAAATGCTGAGAGGTCAACTAATTTTTGCAATTTTAACTTGACTAGTTGACAATGTTAAATAACTCTTGGGGTTAGAAAACCTTGAGACACATTTTATTGATGGCCAGTAGCATTTATTGGGGTTTAAGCATGCAAATGCCATTGTGGAAACATGGATTATGTCTAGTAAATATGTTAAATTTGGTGGTGTAAGGTGTTGGTCCAGTATATTGCATGTTGTAATATGAAGAGTAGATGTTGATGGAAGTGATAACAAGATTTCTTTAGGATACCTTCCCACTAAAGTTTCAAGTGCCACTACTTCAAAGCTATGAAACATCACATTTTTTAGTAATAGTTATGGTATATGTAAATTCTACATTTTTCATCAGATCAACATGACGAGGATGAAAACGAAAGAGAAAAAATAGTTTAAATTTAAATGAATTAAACAAAACCCATAGTTAATATAAACTTGGCAAGTTGGCATTGAAAATTAGTCCACTTGTTTATTTATATATGTACTAGGCATGCTCTACATGGAATCAAATAAACATCAGAATGTAATGGAAAAAGGGAAAGGAACAAAAAAAGATGTGAGTAATTTACCTGGGGCAATATACCCATAAGCAAATGGGGTTTAAGCATGCAAATGTTATTATGGCAATATGAACTATGTCCAACAATGCTCTTAAATTTGGTGGAGACAAGCATTAGTCTAATACATCACATAATATGATCTCAAGAGTAGTTGCTACTTGAAATGATGATAAGATTTTTTTAGGATGCCTTCCTATTGAAATTTCAAGTGCCACTACTTCAAAACTATAAACATCATACACTTTTCACTTATAGCCATAGTACAGGCAAGCTCTGCATTGACAAGATCAACATATAGGAGGAGGTTAATGATGAAAACACAAAAGAGATATATATACATCGCTATTGTGTTTTCATCATTTTAAATGAATTAAACAGATTCTACAATTAATATAAACTTGCTTGGCGTTACAAATTAGTCCACCTATCCAGATATATATGTATTAAGCATGCTCTGCATGGAGTCAAACAAACATGAGAATATAAAGAGAAAAGGGAAAGAAAGGAACCAAATAAGACGTGAGTAATTTACCTGGGGAAACATACCCACAAGTTCCAGCTACTATAGTTTCGTTGGATGAATCAAAGTTGAGGAGCCAAGCTATGCCAAAGTCAGAAACATTGGGTGTCACTCCGAGTTAAGTAAGACATTGTCGATAGTGATGTTTCTATGCACAATTGGAGGGGCGCAATCATGTTGCAGATAGGATAGAACACGTGCAACACCTTTAATGACGTTAAGCCTCTTTTTCCAATCCAATTCCACAGCCTCTACATCATCATATAGCATATAAAACAAGCATCCTTTCTCCATGTACTAATAGATAAAAAAAACATGCTCTTTTTGTGCAAGCAGAGCCCTTAGAGCTTTACAATGTTTCGGTGCTTTATTTCTGATGACGCTCTCACTTCATTTCTAAAACTCTTATCTAAGGCAGGCTCCTCTGCTTCAAAACTATGAAGCTTTTTCAAGGCAACAACCTTGCCACTGGGTAATTGCACCTTATAAACACTCCCATATGCACCAGTTCCAATGCAATACTTACATGTCAAAATCTTCAGTTGCATTAATGATGTCTTCAAATGCTATGTTTCTATCAAAATTCCATACGGAAAACAAATCCCCGTTCTTGATTGTTGTTTGCTTAGCTTCATATACACAAGTAAAAAGAAGGCTATGATTAGAGAAAAGAAGATGGGAAGAACTATGGTTAGATGGTGTATTACTTTTGCTATGAGCCGAACAAGGTTAGAATTGGTAACCCGAGTCACAAAATATTCATACTTGTTTGTAACTCGAGGCCAATCATCTAGAGTAGGAACCTTCAAATTATCGTCCGAAATGTCTAAACGATGAAACTTCTATGCATATACATGATAGACTAGGTGAGAGTTGGGAAGTGTTCCAGAGAGATTATTGTCACTGAGATCCAAATCTGTTAAGCATGGCAAACATCCAAGTAATGGTGGTATTTCGCCACTAATGCAATTGTGACCAAGGGAGACACCAGTTAGGTGTGTAAGGCTTTGAATTGACAAGGGTATTTGCCCACTGATGGAGTTGTTGTAATTGTGTGAGATTTGTAATTGAAATAGGCAAGTCCCTAGTGATTCAGTTTCCCTATATTTACAAATAAGTGAGATTGGGTAATCAACCAAGACTTGGAGGTATTGGTCCTGTGACTTAATTTTGACATATATCCAAACTGACAAGTTTTTTTAGGAACCTACCTCTTGGGGAATAGAGCCTTGAATTTTGTTTTGAGAAATATCCAAAATGACAAGATTTTTCAGGAACCACAGCTCTTGGGGAATGGAGCCTTGAATGTTGTTGTAAGACAATTCTAGGTTCACTAATTCGCTAAGGTTTCCAAGTGAAGGAGGCGTCTCACCTCCAAGACCATTATTAGATAAATCCAGAAGAATGAATTTAGAAAGGTTGCGGATCTTAGATGGGATAAACCCTGATAGTCCAACTCCGCTTACAACAAGAGTCTCTAAATTATGAAAAAACAGATAGGTCGAGTGTTGCAAACTGAATTATTAGTGTTTCATAATCATCGTCCTGGGCCTAGCCATAATGGATTCCAGTGATGCTTCCAGCGCCGTTGCAAGTTATACCTCCCTAATAACAACGATGGGAGATACTGTTGTAATTATAAAACGACGAGTTCCACTATCCACTATGGAGTATAGCATTGGCTTCCAACTCAAGCTGCGATGCTGCAGAAGCTGCTGCCCCCAACTCTAGTAATTGAATCACACCTGAAATAATAATAATGATAACAACAATAACAAGAAACGCACTCCGTATTTCTGGTGCACACACAAATGTTTAAACTCAGTGACAATGAGATAGTAATGGATGCTATTTTATAAAGATGCAAGTTTCCTTATGAGATGTATCAGAAACCAAGCTTCTAATTTGTGTGCCTAACCTCTTCGTTGTTCATTCTTTAACACTCACAATCACACCCCCACTCCACTACATGAAAGCTTAAACGTATGATTGGAGGCATTGCCCCACGGCCTACGCCTACCCATATGTCATGGCACTGCATTGCACGACGTGGCGTCAATTTAGAAGAATTACATGCAATTTTCTTGGAAGTGTGTTAGGTTTTTCTCCATGGGTGGGTGTAGTTAAGACTAACATGGTCCATAAATGGGACTTGCAGAGAAATTGTCACATCTTGGATTTACCTTATGCGAGCGAGGAACATTCATATTCTTGTAAATGTATCTACTTTTTTTCTTCTGTTTTTTTTTTTTTTTTTTCTAATCCACGATAGAGCCATTGATATTCGAGCATTATTATTAGGAATTCGATTAATTCGGCCCAATCCGATTGAGATTCCTGAAGGCAAGGATCTCTGCTTAATCGTGTGCCAATATCTAATTAATTTAAGTAGTTCGACATTTATTTTCCTTAAGTAATGCTTAGAGTTCAAATACTGTAAATGAAAACAACTAGTGTAAGGGGAGTATTAAATTTATAATGAACTGACTAGATTTAAGCCAAATTAATTATGGTCTAGTATATTTTAAATATACTAGTGATTTAGAGGGGGAAAGGGGGGGAGTAAACCCTCAAATTAATCCCTGACAATATCGTTGATGGACAGATTAGACCCTAACAAAAATAAATTAGTTTCGAGGTCCCTAATAATTGCAAAAATTAGACATTTTAGTCTCTGATTCACTTGCAACTAGTAAAGAGTATGTGTAGGTTGCATGCTAACTAGGACATCCAGACATTTTTATTTGTTCTTGACTGAGACACTTGTTCTACATATAATGTCAGTCTTAGTGTAAATGCTTAAGCAGTATTAGTCTTAGTATAAAATACAAAAAGAGTAAGGAATATATATACTTAGCAGTAGCAGTACTGTTCTATTATATGTCAATTTATTAGGTACCACACCACTTAATAATCTCCTTTCTTGTCGCTATTTCAGACGAGGTATTAGAGAGGAGATGGAGTTAGGAATTTTGAGATATTAAGTTTAGGAGTAAAATAATGAGTTTTTTTTTTTGGTTGCATGTCTAGCGGTGTTTGTGCCACATGGGATGGAGTTAAGATATCCTAGTCAGCATGTAATATCACACTATTTACCGGTAGTAAATAAACTAGGGATTAAAATGTCTAATTTTTGCGATTATCAGGGATTTTGAAACCAATTTATTTTTGTCAAGAACTAATCTATCCACCAACCATATTGTCAAGGACTAATTTGGGGGATTTACTAAAAAAAGAGAAAGAAAACTTAATTGTGTTTTGTGGACGGCTTAGTATTGAAACTCTTGCTTGCATTTGAACCCATGTAATTGGATTTGGATTTCTCATGTCTCTGAATCTTTACTTGCATCACTCATGTATCTATTTATAATAATATAATAATTCTGAGATCAAGGTTGTAGCATAATGAGCTATTGCCACCTTAGATAGTCTAAAATTTTGCCGTATCAACTTCTTATTAGAGGTAGCATTCTCTAATTTAACTTACTATCTCATCAACCATTTGGTTTCATCTTTTCCTCCTCTCTAATTTGCTTATACTCTTTACTCCTTACGTTACCATAGACTATTTTATTTCTCCTCTTTTACGTTACCATACTCCTCTTTAAGTTACCATAATCCCCTTAAATGATACTAACAACGTGAATCAGTGGTCCAGGGTGGCCATAGAGGGCGCCACTAGCAACAGCAATGCAAAAATAGTGCCTAACCTTGGTTGGTGCGGCCATTGACGACCCACATTGAACAATGTTCAAGTTTCCCCCTCAGCAGATCAGTGGCAGTGCGACCAACAATCATCATCCTTCTTTGCCTTCCTCCATCACAACAGCAGATGCACAAGAGCTATCTCCGTGGTGCAAAATGAGAAGATAGACAGTACGTGAGAAGGCTTTTTATGCTTGCTCTTTCTTTCTTCTTTCATCTATCCTTGAATTCTTATTTTGTATTGGCATCCATTGCTCACAGGCTGCTTCTTATTGAGAGGGTTAAAAATAAAGGACACTTTCGAAGCTCACTTATGTCATAATCTACCTTGGCCTCCACACGCTATTGCTCAATCACATCAACTACTGCCATAGCCCAAGAAACTCACTACACCATCGGCAACGGGCTATCAATATGACCACAACACAAAACAAGGTAACTCTCACAAAATAAATCTTCAATGGTTGCATTTGATTGATGAAGGATGGGTTATTCATTCGAAGGGTTCAAAACAAGGTAACTTTATATGACAAATTTATATACTCTATACGACAAATTTATATACTCTATACTTGGGTTTGATGTTTATAGTATCCAATTACATAGCCAAAATTCTTTGGTGCACAAAAACTTGCCCAATTCCAAGAAGGCAAATTGAGAACAAAGTAATTGCTTAATTTGAAGAGGAATACCATGTTAACTGCAAATTCAGGTAATTACAAAGCCTTTTATGATGTGCTCATCATAAATGAATTCTTAATAGAAGTAGTATATATAGTTGCTAAAAGTGGATAATTGATTAGACAAACTTGGTATTACCTAGAAATGCATAGGTTAGAAGCAAGCTTCTATCCAAGCAATGCTAAGCATACAAGATAGATCTTCTCGATGTTAGTTTGTCATGTTTTGAATGAAAAGTAAGATCTTTTTTCCTTTTTGTATTCATGTGCTCCAAGTTTTAATTTTATTGCCGTTGGCAAGCATTGTGTACCATGTTGTGAGGAGGCTTATACAGCTTGCACTTTTAGCTTGCAAGGTACTTTTGATTTCTCTCTTTCTCTCTCTCTCTCTCTCTTTCTCTCTCACTAATTAATTATTTTGATGTGTAGTTTGTCCATCTAACCATGGTATTAACTTTTGAACATTACATAATATCAATGCATGTTTTGGACTCTGAGGTATTGCCTCAACTCTTAAGCTAGGCATTCGAGTTGATCTTTCTGTATAACATAGTTGTTAATGAACAATGACATACTGATTACTGATTAGAGTGTAATACTATAAAATTCAGCTAGATATCCTTACTTGTGCATCTCTTTAGGATACAAAATACATTTTTCTTGCTTCTTTGTTGGTTTGTGCTCATGTTTTCTGTGAGAGGATTTCTTTATCAACTATGGAGCAAAAATGGAGAGCTCTTTGGAATTGATTGTTATTTATTTATTTATTTTTATTTTGCTTCTTCCTTTGCTTAATTTACTTTAGGACTTAATTAAAAGGATCCCTTAGCCTCCTATTCTTTATTTATGTACTCTTTTAATGTAACACCGAGTCTCGAAACAAAGGAAAGGAAAAGAAAAAAAAAAGGGTTAAGGGCCTTTTGGTCTTTTTGCTATAAGTTAAAAAAAAAAAAAAGGGGGATAAAGGAACGGTGAGACTCACCGTATTTCACTTTCCCTTTTTTCCCTTTTTCCTTTCTTCTTCCTCCTCTGTTCCTCGTCTTCTTCCTCTTTCTTTTTTTCTTTTCTTTTTCTTATTTTTACCATCAAAGCTCCTTTTTCTTTTATTTTGTCGCAAAAGTTTGATATCCACTAGTCCTTAAAGCTTGAGGTGAGTTCCTAATCTCAAACCTGTTTTCTTACGGGTAAATTTTAGAGGTTATATCAAATTTAGGGAGTAGTAATAAAATAGTAGGCGAGTAATATTTTGGTATTTTGCTTAATAATAAGCATGGTAGTTATTAAACTATCTCCAAACAAATTATCTAAGCTTGTCAAAAAAAATATTTGTGTTGATCAGATCCTTCTGATACGGTGCCAGTTACTCCTTCTGGAGCTGTTGGGGAGCAGCTCGGTTGATTCTTCTTTGTTGTGAGTGGTTATTTACTTAGTGGCAATAATTTTAAATTATGTTTATAGGAGAAACTAACCTGTTAAAGCTAATAATTTGATTTTGTGCTCATAATTGATTTCTCTTTCTAAAATAATAATTGAGTTTCTTTGGATACTAATAGCTTATTTAATATTTTGGATATCCTCTTAGTTATTATTTCAATGCTATCTGTTGCTATTCTCTCTTATTTTATGGTTTATTTATAATGAATCTTAAAGGTTTATTTCTTGCAAGAATTGGATTTTATAGAAGTTGATTATTGAATTTAAGTATTTCATTTTAAAATAAATTTATGTTGAGAAAACCATGATGGGTTCTAAGTTAGAACAGATTCGTAGATTAGTGAAGAGATATAACGGCCTATGTGCACATAGTATATTTAAATGAGATAGTACCGGGCGAGGCAAGACCCCCGGCTTGAGATGAGCTCATATTTATGATCAGATGGGTTGAGACTACTCCCCATAGAAATTTAGTTCTTCTTGGGTAACCCTCGTGGAGTAATTAGTTTGATGAAATATTTGATTCTATGTTGACAAAATCTATTTAGGAAGTTGATTAAGATAATAGATAGAGAATTGTTAAGTTTCTGTAAATGAGTTTTAATTTAAATGAAGGAGGTTGACAAGATTCTATTTATGAAAATATAGAATTGACAAACTATTGCCTCAATCAATTTCTTTGGTGAATATAGGATTAGTCAGTTGTTTTCAGTTATTTTAAAAGCTCGTGCGTGATTTAGTTTCTCCTTCCTGTCCACTTTGTTTATATACCCTCACTGAGTCTGTATGACTCATCCTATTTCCTTTCCTTCTCTTCAGATTCACAGGGTGCAGAGTAGCAGGTTCCTGGGACTAACTGTTCTACCCAGGATATTCCTTTTGGTAGGCCTGTAATATGGAAGAGGCTTCTATTTTGTTGATTCCAGTACTTTGCAGCTATAGGGCATAGGATCAGTTGTTTTTGGGTTATGGATATAGTTATAATGTGTATATTACTCTTTAGTATAGCTGATCTTTTGATCCCTATAATTGTTATTCTGGAAATATTCTGGCTGTGATTTTTGGTTGTTATATCTGATATAAAACAGGTTTATGTAAATTTTTGGATTGTCTAGTTTTAGGGGAGACTCTGCCGAATTTTTGGCTGCCCCCGTACTTAAGTTGCTAAATTATATGAACAAACTATTGTCATTAGGCTTGCCAGGTTAAGTGAGTCAGATTAACCTGTGCACCGGTCACGGCTTATGTTTGGGGCGTGACATTTAATAAAGTCTTCCATTTATAAAATGAAAAAACACATAAGAAGAAATAGTACCAAAAAAATACTTTAAGAAGAGCTCAGTACAAAAGAGCTCCCCAAGCCCTTTTCATATCTACTAGAGAAATTTCTTGAAAGATCCCATGTACAAAGGCAGCTGAGCCCAAAAGAGAGGTGTTTAAAAATTAATTGAAAATTACATATTGTTTACTCATTTCTTATTGAGATTTATCTTACATATTATATGGCATAGGCAATTGAAGGAGAAATAAAAGTAAGACTAGAAAGTAAGATCTTTCCTTGATATATATATAAAAGTACCCTAGATACCTGTACATAATGATTCATCAAAGTACCCATGTATATACTATATTGTGCTTTGATAAGGAGCACCCTACGTACGAATAATGGATTACAAAGCACTTGGTAGTAAACTTTTTCATATCTGATAAACTATTAGGAAAAGGAAGTAAAATTGATATATACAGTCGAAAAACTAATTTTCAACCTATATATTCAATTACTGAGAACATTGTCTATTATCATGATGAGCATGATATCTTATGTTTTAAGCAAATGATTTCCCTATATAAAATAGCATGTTGTTTAGCCAAAAGAAGGAACAAAAATAACATGTTGGTCAAATCCTCCTATTTATTAGCAAGATGGCTTTATTGGCCATACTCTTCATATAACATCATTAATCATCATTAGACATCAAATTGAAGGAAACCAACCTTCAAATTTTTCATACATTACTTCATTCTATATACATGTGCAAGTAAGGCAACAATATCATAAGCATTCACATTCACACTCATTTACAGAAAAAACTTATTCAAGTTAATAAAATCCTTCTAATTTTATAAATTACTTCATATTGTGTACACGTGCAAGTAGGGCAAGGATAGTATAGCCTTTCACATTCATTTATAGATAAAAACTTTTCCATGTTACTAAACTCTTTCTAATTTTATAAATTATTCTTTTTAAGGTTTTCATCAACAAATTGTTCATGCTTCCACTCAACGGCCCGTGCCACTATAATAAATGACTATAGTGGTAAGCTGTGTAACAAATGTAAAATTTAGCAATTTCATGAATATTAACAAATACAATAAGTAAAGAAAAGCTATGATCAGTTTTGTTATGATTTATTGTTTAATACTTTTGTAATGAGAAATTTGAAGCCATTATGAATTCCATTGTCACATAAATGGTTTTTCATTGCAAGAACTCATTCATCACCAATTAATGGTTCAAGTCCTAGAGTTATTGCACCCTTTACTATGCATAATCATGCTAGTAGGTTTTGTGTTCAAATTGAAGCATAAGTTTTGTTAAAATTGATAATATATTTTCTTTTTCCTATTTTAATATTGTTCACTTTTTTTTGGGCTTTTTAAATATACAAAATTGTTCTATGGCATGTGTTGTTTGGCAGTTCATACTACTCATGCAATTCGTCTAACATGTAAGCTCTTAGATTCTTATTCCATTTTTGTTTACAACAATACATACTGCTTTATTTAGCTCAATATCCATTTAAATTCACGTGTACAAGATTTTATTCGTAAGCTCATCAATAATTTTATTTATTTCACTATTTGCACTTTAAAGATGTGTTTGCATTTTGGCAGATTTGATTGGTGAAGCTTGGAATTTTGGAAGATTAACATACGCATGTGAGTTTTGTGAAGCACTACACTAGTATGAAGAAAGATTACAAAATAATCAACATTCTAACGATCAAAAGTTCTTCATTTGTTGCATAGAAGGATGGGTATAACTCCCATCACCACCTCCTTTACTCCATGATTTGCTTAATTATTGTCGAAACAACGTAGCAAAAACGTTTAGGTGTAATATTCAAACTTATAATGCTATATATATATATATTACTAGACTTTTATTTTATTATAAATAAATAATATTTTAATTTTGTTACACAGTAATTCTACTCCTAATTATTCTTAATATATTTACAAAATAATTTCTATGCTTTATTTGCTCGCACAATGTGCTGGTCTTGATCTAGTTATCCATTGAGACTAAAACAAATATGGGGGCATTTCCTTGGCCACATGTGGAGGTTGGTCATTGTTTCTCAATTCCTATTCCTTCCTGTTCTTGATAACCATCTTCAAGTCAAATGGAATGCATAAATTTCATTATACTTTGAGACTAGCAAAGGTGTCTTTCCATGCGGGGGAACCCAAGATTTTTTTTTTTTATTGAAAAAAGAGCTTCGAGTCACTAGAAGTGAGGAGCAAAAACATGAGAACAGGAATCCAAGAAAAGGATTTACAAAAAGACCAACTCCAAACCTTAAAAAATAAGCAAAGCCAACAACAACCCCTAAGAACAAAACCAAAGAACCACCAACAGCTCCAAAAGGAAATACCCCCACCAGCTGACAAACTACAGGAACAAAACAAGACACATTGAAGCACCAAAGGAAGGCACACCAGACAGTCAAAGACCAACCACCACTTGATCCTAACAACAAAGCCGCCGTGAAAAAACAAACAGGAGGAACACAAGGGCTACAGACCACAAACCCAGCATAACCCCACCAAGGAACACCACCCCAACCAAGCAAACCAAAACCACCAACTCTCAATCTTAGGTACATCCTTTGTTCTTCTTTGGATGTCCCCTTCTCCTTGGAAGAGAGAAGTCTTGGCACTCTTTAACCTAAGATAAAGCTCCAATCATTATTTCTCATTCCTAACCTTAAATCCCAAGGCGTTCTTAACGGGGAAACCTAAGATTTTGATGTTGTTTCTTGTGTTTTTAAAATTGAAACTTCAGAGTCTAGTAATTAATCTTGATGATTATATTATATGTGCATTAGGTGTTGTTTGTCTAATAAGAATTCTATAGCTAGAGCATAGTTATGAAACTTGCTTCCACGGCTTGTGATACCGCCTCTATAGGAAATGAAAGAACGGTTGATAGAGGCAGAGGCCTAAGTAGGAAGAGGCAAGATGCATGCTTGAGCAGGTATGAAGCAAACCTAAAATTAAAATCTTCTTCCACTAAAACATACCGCATGCTTTTCTTTAAAAATAAAATGTAAAAAGAAGTCTTCTTAATATGGGCTAATAGGCTTATTTAAATTTTGAATAATAATTGTTCTGAAGTGGAGCACCGGTTTCTGGTACAATTGCTCTCCGAACTTGAATAGGGGTTTCTGAGGCCGCTGCAAATGGTGGTGACTGTAGAAAGGGTTGAATTTCAACGGTGAGTGGAGGGGTACTTGTATAGACTCCGAAGACTAAGTCAATTAGAGTAAGAGGTATAAGCTTCAAGATAGTATATGCGTACTTGTTTTTGGAATGAGACCTCTTATTTATAGAGGTTGAGATAATAACGGGTTTCTAAGATTCTCGAATAATGGTCTCGGATTCGTAATGATTTGCGTACGTTACGGAATCTGATTTCATGCATTACGGAATATGGAATTAATGCCCTTGTAATTGAAAATGGTTTCCGTGGTGTGCTTCCAACAATTTCTGAGTTGGGCCTTTGGGCCATTTTGAGATGGATCCTTGGTGGGCCACCCATGATTTTGGACCCTTGGTCCTAGTACGGAGCAATAACTTTTTTAAATCATTATTTTACGTTTTAAATCTACACATTTCCTCTTGAGAAAAGGATTAATTTAAAAAAAAAGAACTTACAAATGGTTAGTTGAAGTGTCAACTTTAACTCTCTTAGAGGAGGATGCAAGTACAAATTTTATGTAGATTACTTTTCTTATTTTATATTCTCTAAGTTGCATGAGAATCAATTTTATAGGTAATTCAAAAAGGTTAAATTTATAAAAATACCTTATAATCTTATAAAACAAATAGAAAATATGTTATAAAAAATGTTAATAAAATCACTTTCTAGTATATTCATCTAAATATAAAATTAATTTTATCATAATCAATTATAAAAAGATTAATTATACATATAATTTAATATCGAAATAAGATTTCAAACTAACAAAAAATACTATCATTAGATAAGTGCGATATAGGTAAGTGATGATGAGGTCGAGATGCAGAGGAATAAGGGCAGGGGGTATTAATATATTTCTTGCTTTTTTTGTTGATGTTTGTTTTGATGGAACTCGATAGTGTGCTATGGTAAAAGGGGTCCTTTTATTTGAATTTTGGAATTTAGCAAAAGAAATATGTTCTTTTGGCGATTGCTTGTAGCCTGGATTTTCGTATATGAAGGTGCGTACAAACCTTGTGAAGAGTTGCAAAAAAAAAAAAAAAAAATGTGATTCCAAGAAAAGGACACCAAATTGATCTCAAAATAATAATTCAAATAGGGTATCTATTTTATACACATTACTTTATATTCATACATATTTGAATCACCCAGGAATTGAAATATACAATAAAAATCTATCTTAAGTGCTGATAAGTCGATTTCATTTTGAAATTTTATTTTGAGGAGTTGAGAAGTGTAAATAACTCTTGACTCATAAGCTGTTGTAATGAAACTTCACGCATAGGAATATTCATTGGAGTTTGTTGAGATAGAAAACCTTGGGAGACACATTCCATTGTTGGCCGATAACATGGATTGGGGTTTAAGCATGCAAATATCACTATGGCAACATGAACTATGTCTAGTAAGACTCTTAAATTTGGTGGAGCTAGGCGTTGGTCTAGTACATCATATAATGTGATGTCTATAGCTGATGCTGATTGAAGTAATGATAGGATTTCCTTAGGATGTCTTCCCATTTCAAGTGCAATTACTCCAAAGCTATAGACGTCACACTTTTCACTTACTATCATAGTATAAGCAAGCTCTGCATTGATAGATCAAGATCAATATATACAAGGAAGTTATTGGTGAAAACAATAAACAAAAAATAGTTGAAATTTGAAAAAATTAAACAAATTCTATGATTAATATAAACTCGGCATTAAAAATTGGTCCACTTGTCTAGTTGTATATGTATTAGGCATGATCTGCATTGAATCGAATGAATATAAAAATGTAAATGAAAAATAAAGGAAAGGAAACAAAAAAGATGCGAGTTATTTACCTGGGGCAATATACCCATATGTTCCAGCAACTATAGTTCGGTTAGATGAATCAAAATCGAGGAGTCGGGCTGTGCCAAAATCAGAAACAGTTGGGTGCCACTTTGAGTTGAGTAAGACATTGCTGGTAGTTATGTCTCTATGCACAATTGGAGGGATGCAATCATGATGCAGATATGATAGAGCATGTGCAATGCCTTTAATGATGGTAACCCTCTTTTTCCAATCTAATTGCATAGCCTCTGCATCATCATGTAGGACAGAAAACAAGCTTCCTCTCTCCATATACTGATAGATTAAAAACACGCTCCTTTTGTGCAGGCAGAAACCATGGAGCTTTACAATGTTTCGGTGCTTTATTTCTGACAATACTCTCACTTCATTTTTGAAACTCTTATCAAAAGCTGACTTCTCTACTTCAAAGCCATGAAGTTTTTTCAAGGCGACAACCTTGCCACTGGGTAATTGCACCTTGTAGACACTCCCATGTGCACCTTTCCCAATGCAATACTTCATGTCAAAGTCTTCTGTTGCTCTAATGATGTCTTGATATGCTATGTGTCCATCATAATTCCACATGGAGAACAAATCCCCATTCTTAGTTGATGTTTGCTTTTTACTTGCACTGCTTTGCAGCTTCAGATACACAGATACCGTGATGGCCACGATTAGTAAAAAGAGGATAGGAAGAACTATGGCTAAATTGTGCATCACTTTGCTGCTTTTCTTGCTATGAGCTGAACAAGGGTGGTATCGAAAACCCGAGATTTTGCAAAATTCAGACTTGTTTGTAGCAGACCAACCATCTGAATTGAGATCTAACAACTTGTTGTCTGCAAGGTCGAAGTATACTGTTCTATCTGTGTAAAAATCTGCGAGAGAGTAGGGAATTGTTCCGGAGAGATTATTTTGGCGAAGTTCCAATGCTTTTAAGCATGGCAAACATCCAAGTAGTGGGGGTATTTCACCACTAATGTGGTTGTAACCAAGATAGATAGCGGTTAGTTGTGTAAGTCTTTGAATTGACAAGGGTATTTCCCCACTGATGTTGTTGTCGGTTAGCCTCAACTCAAGCAAGTTGGTTAACTTATGTAAATCAGAAGGAAGGGAACCAACGAGTTGATTGCGGGAAATGTTAAGCGTTTCTAATTGGGTGAGATTTGTAAGTGCAACAGGAAAGTTCCCACTAATTCTGTTTGTGGACAGATCCAAAGAGACAAGGCTTTTTAGGAACCCCAACTCATGAGGAATGGAGCCTTGGATGTTGTTGTTAGCCAACTCTAGGTATGTCAAGTGGCTAAGGCTTCCCAATGAAGGAGGTATCTCACCAGAAAGATTATTATAAGATAAATCAAGATGAGTGAGTTTGGCGAGATTACCAATTTCCGGTGGGATACTCCCCTGTAGGTCCATTCCACTAAGTTCAAGAGTCTCCAAATTCTGGAAAGCAGAGAGGCTGAGCGATGCTAGTACAAACCCTCCAGCAAGAAAACTATATTCGACTCGAGTGATGCTTCCATCACCGTTGCAAGTTATGCCACTCCAATAACAGCGAGCGGAGATATTGGTAAATTCCCTTCTGTTCCACCATCCACTACGGAGTATAGCATTGGCTTCTAATTCAAGCTGCGATGCTGCAGAAGCTGCTGCCCCCAACTCTACTAATTGAATCACACCCGAAATAATAATAATAATAATAACAAGAAATGCACTCCATATTTCTGGCCCATTGGAGTTAGAAGCAAAATACTTCATTCTGCACACAGAAATGTTCAAACTTCAAACTCGATCAGTGACGATGAGATAATAATGAATGCTATTTTATAAAGATGCAAGTTTGTTTCTGAGATGTTTCAGTTCAGAAACTAAGCTTTTAAGTTTTGTGCCTATCTTGTTCGTTGTTCATTCTTTAGTACTCACAGTTACATCCCCACTCCACTAATAAAAGCTTAAGCGTATGATTCGAGGTTTTGCCCCAATAACTACGCCAACCCATATGTCACGGCAATGCATTGCATTGCTTGACTTGGTGTCAACTTAGAAGAATTGCATGCAACTTTCTCGGAAGCGTGAGTTTTTCTCCGTGGTTGGGTCTACTTGACTAACATGTTCAATGTATGGGAATGCAAAGAAATTGTTATGAGAGAGAGGGAGAGAGAGAGAGTCCATTGGGTGTTGAGTTTAAAGTGGACCTAGATTAAAGTAATCGAGTTAGATTAATTTTTGTGTTCTTTTATTGTATTTTATTTATTTTCTTTTTGCATGTCTTTTATGGGTTCCTTCCATTACCCAACTAATTATATTCAACCAAGAAAATAAAAAAGAATAGTAACGTAGAATTGTTTAGGCCGATTGATTGTTAAGTCATAGACTTTCATTCATTGATTTAACCAACTAACTTTGAAATTTGTGTGCAGTTAACAACCCTCTTGACTTGATGATAGTGACCATTACCTATGAATTGCAGTAGTTTCAAATTTCATGTGGATTGGAATTAGGAGGTTCCCCCCCCCCACCCCCTTTTTTTTTTTTTGTATTAGAGAATCCTTTATTTTCACTTATGGAACGGTTCTACGCGCTATACTAACTAAATAAATAATTCTAATAATTTAATTTTTGTTACTAGTGGTACTTTTCAAGATAAAAAATTACAAAATAAAATTAGATGACAAAATATATGGAAATAAAACATTATCAATTCAGCAGAAAAATAATTTAGAATTTAATTTTAATGCATTCTTAGTGTAAAAATTTTTATATTATTATTCAATGTTATATTGACATTTTCAGAAGTTAAGACTTCTTATATAGTGCGATCAATAATCATTTTATAATAATTTTGTAAAAATAATTAGATGAAAATATAAAATAATTTACTCTAACTTAAAATTAAGTTTAAGAATTTATTTTCTATTATTCACAAAAGCTAATTGTGCCGTTGATGCTTTAGCAAATTTGAGTCATTCCTTAGAGTCGGGAGTTATTATTATTGTATTGTTCCTTGTTGCATTGTTAGTATTATTCTCGCGAAGACAGTTATGGGGTTGCTATTCCCCGTGTGGTGTAGCAATGTTGTTTGTTTCCTGGTGTGTGTGTGGTTTTTTTTTTTTTTTTTGAGGGGGAGATTAAGCTCGTTTATCCACGAAAAAAAAAAGTGATACTTACAATATATATATATATCAATTCTATTTTTCTTTTCAAAAATGGATACGGCTTATCAATAACATTACGGATTTAGTGATTCTTGAGCAAGAATTGGAGCCTCCTTAAGCATTATTTAATTGTTAATATTGTTTTCAATGGTTGAAAAATTTTCATATATAGTAAAAGTTTAAGCTTATGTGAAAACGCGTGTGTGGGAAGGGCAAACAAAAGAAAAAGCATTCTCTAAATTTGTATCTCTACATTTTATTATGTTTACGTGGTGGGATGTGGATGAAAATAAGATAAGATTGATTTGTTGGTTTTAAATTAGGAGCATTATAAAATGTATATAGAAAAATAAGGCATTCATGAAAGGCTTAATTGTATGCTTAACACTTGATTAGTTTAAGTTGTTCAACATTTATTTTCCTTAAGTAATATCTAGAGTTTGAGTATTGTAAATGAACACAAGTGACGCAGAAGAACTTAAACTTTACCAACTTACGATAGGTTAATTATGGTAGACTTTAAATATTGATCATTTAGAGAAGGGAAGAGGGGGGGGGGGGGAGAAACGCTTAGTTTGTTTGTGGAAGACTTGTTATTGAAAATCTTGCTTGTGTTTTGACGGATTTAAATTAAATACATCACCTACATTCAATAGCGGAGCCAGAAAATTAATTTGAGAGTGAGTCAAGACTAAGAATTAAGATGCGTTTGTTTCAGTTTTTTTTTTTAACCCAAAAGTTAATTTTTTTGATTAATTTACTTTTTATAACAGTTATTTATCTCATATTCTATTGAAAATTGCATATTAGTAGTAACTAGTAATGTTTGCCTTTTTATATTAGTATCCTGTGTTTTAATTCCAAGTTACGATCAAGATACGGTTGCATTAATTAGATCTAAATTATTGCATTAGCACATGGAAATAAAATACAAGATCAAGACACATGGAATTTGGGTGCATTTGTTTAAGCTTTTTCACAAGAAAAATGTGATTTCTTATTTAAAAAACTTACGTTTTATAGCAGTTTGTTATCTAATTTTCTACCGAAAATTGCATATTAGTAGTAACTAGTAATGATTGCCTTTCCATATTAGTATCCTGTGTTTTAATTTCAAGTTATGATCAAGACACAGTTGCATGATCTAGTTATTGCGTTACACGATCAAGACACGGTTTACACTTTTTTACACTTTAAGAAAGAGGCTGAGGGTTCTTGGAGCAATGGAAGTGACAACAACTCAGACATCAATTTAGATCTCTCGAGAACACGAGTTATAAACAGTCCTGTATCTTCTCAAATTGGTAAAAGCCTTCAATCCATTTCCCTATCGCACCAGCATAACTCATCAGCTCCTCCAATACTCATCAAGACTAGACCTTCAAAATGATGGGTTAATTTAGGGATGGAAACAAGTTTGACCACACTCTAAATAAGCTAGATCTGTATCATAATTATTATGCCTAAACTTGGCCTATTACCTGTTAAAGGCTTAATAGGCTATCAAGCCCAGGCCAACATATAGGCCTAAACAGGTCAGGCTTTTGAATATGCTATAAATAGACCTTAAATATACCCTTACAATAACCATCAAAACACTTGCTAAAAGAGATTTTAATAACAATTCTAAAGAATAAAGTGAGACTAAAGAATAAAAATAACAATTCTAATATAACTATTACAAACAGATTCAAAATGGTAGGAACTTAAAGAATATGCTAAAATGGTATCATATTCAGCTGAAAAAATCATCAACAATCTACTACCTTTCACATATTGTCATAATAGAAAGAACAGCTCTTCAAGCTGTTTGGTTGCATTGACAGATACAATTATAAATTACCTATTAATCTGAGATAAAACAAAAACGAAAAAAAAAACTCAAGAAATTTTTATGCTCAAGATATTCAAGTTCTGAGCTATAAAACAAACCCAAGCAAGATACTTTGCTAAATTCTAAGCTATAAACACCCTTAGCATTTGAGTATTTCTTAGGGCAAGTTCTGAGCTAAAAACTAACCATGAGCTCATAAATTATTCAAATGAAAAAAACTAAAGAAAACACTGATTCAAAATTTTTGTTTGCTTAGCACTAGTCAAAAGAGAAGAAGTAACTTGATCTTATTGGAGGAAAAATTAAAAGCATGAACACTCATTCAAAAGAACCTAGTCAAAAGAAAACACTCATACGAACAAAAGCAGGTGATCCACCACCACCACTAACCCTTAATCAAAATCAAACTTCATTCACTTAAAACATGAACCTGGACTTGCTTGAGGAAAATAAGAAACTACATTCATTGATCAGTAAGATCTGGTCAAGCACGAGGGACACAATCAATTAGATCATTCTGTAATGTCCTGAATTTACAATACGTTTAATTTATGTTGTTAATCAATTTATTTAGTTTTAATGGCTATGTAAGAATAATTAGAAGTTAATTGGAATTTAATTAAAGAGATTAGGATTATGAGAAATTGAAATGACCATGCAGAAAATTCTAGGAGATTACTACTAATGCTTTGCCGATTTGAAGGAAATCGGTTGAGATTCGGTATTTTATATTGCGAGAACCAAATCAGTAAAATTTTACAATGTGAAAGCCTATAATTTATGGCTGAGACTCAGCCATCTCTATCCCTTTTATATGGCACCATATTCAGCCATAAAAGGGGGGAAACTTGGCTAAACACTCACCACCCGTGCCACCCACCAATCACCTTCTTGATGTCCTTGTCACATGAGTTAATAAAACTTGAAAATTTCCTTCCAAGTCCCACAAAATTTCTGCCCCTTCAGTAGACCATCTTTCTTTCTCTCTTCTCCTATTTCACTTCGTCTACCTCTCATCTCCAAGCTACACCCACATCCTTCAACAAGAACTCAAATCTAGCTAGTTTTTGCATCAACTTGGTGGTAGGATTCAATATATGATTTAGTGGCTGATTAGATTTTGATCCTTACTCACTTGATTGATATTAAACTGAGTTTATATGAGTGTTTGTGGTTGGATTAACATGTATATGTTGAGTTTGGATGGGAAATTGAATGAAAAGTTAAAAGGGTAGCAAAATAGAATTTGTCTAGATTGAAAAACCCTAAATTTTCGTACTATGAATGTACAGCTTCACCTACAGCCATCACAATTTAATGAAACTAATTTTAGATAAAACTAAATATCTAAAACTTTCTAACCATATAAATTATAAGGCCATTGGATCTAAGATGAGTGAGATATAAATTTTTGAAATTAACCCTAGAATTTTGTTCACTATTTGACTAGTATAGATTGTAAAGGGCATAATTCATCCTATACAACTTCAAATTTAGTGAAACTAGCTTTTCTAGAAATCTAACACATAAATATTTATGCCATAAAAATTTCAGATTCAAACCCTTAGTATTTTGCTCCCAGTATTTCATCAAAGTTGCCTTATATCCTGACTGGACTGAAATAGGGTATGCCAATTGAAACAATTTCGAGAGTTTATAACTTAAGCTCTGTCCACTCAAATGAAATGAAATTAATTGAAAATTAAAGCTGGCTCTGTTAGCTTTAAAATGATATAAATTTCAAGCGAATGTAAGAAGATTTCTATTTTTTGCAATTTTTCATATTTTAGACCCCAATTTTGTCTAACACTAGGGCAGATTTAGGTTAAACTTCAATAACTCCATTTATACTTATCAAAACTTAATGAAATCAAAGAGATTAAAAACTAGACACATAATAATTCGATATATCAAAAATTCAAATTTAAATAAGTTAAGTAGGAATTTTGGCATAAATTACAAAACAGGGTAGAATTGAATGAGGTTAGCAAAATTACCAAATTGAAGACTTATTCACCTTAGTACATGTATGAAACTCCATTAAGGTGTGAATGTTCCAAATCTATGGTGATGCTAAAAGGTTTATATATTATGTTGGCTCTGCTACTGTGACTAATTGTCTGTTTAAGTTGGTACTATTCACAAGAAAACGAACCTGATGAGTTATGCTGCTGAAATTTTGGTAGAAATATGTGAAAGTTATGAATTTTTATATATTATGTATATGAAGATCATGCAACCATGAATATTTAAATACAAAATATGAGACATAATTTGTCCTTTCTTTCCTTTAGCTAATTTGGGCTGCTGTTATACTGGGTTTCTTTTTTAAAAGAAAGATAGACCAAAAAAGGAAAACTGATCTTCATTATTTTGTAGGTAGATTCGTGGCCTTGTTTTTGTGATCAGAAGGTTTGTTTTGCAGCAAACCAATGAGTTTAGCATGAACAAAATTAAGGGACTAAATAATAAGAGGCAATAATTATAGGATTTTGAAAATTTGAAAAATGAAAGAAGAAGTTTGATATTTTATCTAAATCTTTTAGTCTAGCTTTTTAGCTTTTGTCTCCTTACTCGTCTTTTTATTGAATTACATGTGCTTGTTTTTATCCAATTATCATTTTAATTGTTCAATTTTTGTCCATTTCAAAAATCAAATTATTCCATTTCTGAAAAAACAAGGAAGAAAAAATAAACTTTCAAAAATCTTTTTTTAATTTGCGCAATAATCAATGATTGTGACTGAGTAAATAATCAATAATTATGACTGAGTAATCCGTGCTTCTTTCACTATTTTTGAATCATAAAGATTTATTGAGTAGCCTAGTGTTAACTTAAACTCTGTGCAAGAGCGGTTTTTTTTTTTTACGTAAAAATGTTTTTAACTCAAAATTTCTTTCAAATGTTTTTTAAATATTTTCATGAATGTTTATTGCCAATGATTTTAAAAAATAATTAATATAAAAAATAATATTTCCAAAAACATTTTTAATCCATGCAATGATTAATAATAGTAATTGAATAGCCAGTGCTACCTTCACTATTTTTAAATCATAAGAGTTTACTGAGTAGTCTAGTGCTAATTTAAACTTTATGCAAGAGCAGATCTTGATATGAAACCTTTTAATTTTTTTAAAAAAATGTTAATCAAAAAACTTTTCTTTTTTTTTTCTTTTTTTCTTTTTTTTTTGTTTGTGCAATGATCAATAATGGTGACTGAGTAGCCAGTGCTTCCTTCACTATTTTTGAATCATAAGAGTTTACTGAGTAGCCTAATGTTAACTTAAACCCTGTGCAAGAGCAAATCTTTTCAAGTAAAAATGTTTTTATCCAAAATTTCTATCAAATGTTTTTTTTTAATATTTTCATGAATATTTATTGCCAATGGTTCAAAAAATAACATTTCTAAAATCTTTTGATTCGCACAATGGTCAATGATGGTAATTGAGAAGTTGGTATCTCCTTCATTGTCTTTGAATCATAAGGGTTCATTAAGTAGCCTAGTTCTAACTTGACCTTTGTGCAAAAGTGGCTTTTGCTTCAAAAAATGTTTTATCAAAATTACTTTCATGAATTTCTTAAAATTTTTTTTATGAGTAAAATCAACCAACCCACACCCATTTCTAAAGAACTACGTATTTTTGAGTTTCTCATTGTATCGAAAGATACGTAGGAGCAGGCAGCGCCTTTCAAGCCAAAATTAAGTGTTTCTAATTATTCTTTTGTGTTTTTCGCTAAATTCCAATCTTTCTTTAAGGCAAAAATAAACATTGTCAAGTTATAAATTAATTTGCACAACTTACTCAAGGTAAACCTCAAGTTATAAATTAATTCACAGCTACAAAAATTTGTCAAGAAGAAATTTTGTTATCAATCGTTTAAAAACTCGGCAATGAATTTATGCTTGGTGATGATGATTTCATACTTTCATTGCATAGATAGACTATGGCCATGGTGAGGAAAAATGGTTCATGGGTTAATAAGTGTTAATGAATAATACGCTGTAATTTATTACTGGAGTTCTATTAACAATTTTTTTTTCACTCAAATGAATGTAACTCATATGCCTTTTTAATAAAAGAGTAATTTACGTAAATGTACGCTATAAACACGAAAGTATAAGATGGTAAAATTAAGTGAGTATAAAAAAGAATCCGGCGCTATACTCCATTCTATAACTCTTACGTCCATGACATATTCATTTGGTGTCAATGTAAAATTGGTGACATAGTGCTAGTGGTGATATGACGAAGTTAAAGGCAACGAATTTTGGAGTAGGAAAAAAAAATGCAAGCAAACAAAGGTATTCATGATTTTTTTTTCCTACCAACATTAGATGAGAATTATGTTTTTTTTTTTTTTTTTTTTTGACGCGATGAGAATTTTCTTAGCTTTAGACAGCAATAATCGAATTTATAGGAACAAACTAATAAACTCAAAATTGTGGTTAATAAGGTTTCAAACAAACAAATAACACTATCGTTAAAAACGGTGGGAATTTAATGCTGTGGAGGTAAGTGGTGATGAGCTCGAGAAGCAAAATAATAAGGGAGGGGCATTGTTTTGTATTTTTAGTTGATCCTCGTTTTGATAGGATTCGATAGTGCTGTGGTGAAAAGGGCCTTTTTGTTTGAATTTTGGGACTTAGGGTTCGTTTGCATAAATAGCTTATTTAAATATATAGGTGAATTTTTTTTTAAAAATAATTTATAATTAAGTTATTTTATGTTTGTATACATAATAACAAAAGTACTTATCTTAAATATTTTATAAAATGTTTCTTGGTATGCTAAATATTTTAACTTCTCAAAAAATACTAAGAATAACCTTTTAAAAAGTGATAAATTATATACTTAAATGAGACAAAAAATTAAAAATATAACATTTAACTTTCAAAAGATAAAAAAAAAAAAATAATTAGTGCTATTCAAACATACCCTTCATTAAAGAAGTATATTCGTCCGAGTTTGCTTGCTGCATGGACTTCTCTATACGAAAGTGTGTACAAACTTTGTAAAGAGTTGAACCAAAAAATATTGTGATTCAAAGCAAAGAACACAAATTTGATCGATCTCACAACATTAATCCAAATAAGGTATTATTCTATAAACATGATTTTATGTTTATACATATGAAAAGCCTAGAAATTGAAACATACAATAAAAATCTATCCTAAGTGTTGATAGATCGATTTCATTTTGAAATTTTATTTTGAAGAGTTGACAAGCGTAAATAACTCTCACTCATGAGTTGTTGCGATGAAAATTCATGTAAAGGAATGTTCATTAGAGTTTGTTGAGCTAGAAAACCTTGGGAAATACATTTCATTGATGGCTGATAGGATGGATCGGAGTTTAAGCATGCAAATGTCACTATGGCAATATAAACTATGTCAAGTAAAACTCTTAGATTTGGTGGAGCTAGGCATTGGTCTAGGACATCACATACTCTGATGGTAGGAGTAAATGCTGATTGAAGTGATGATAGGATCTCCTTAGGATGCCTTCCCACCAAAATTTCAAATGTCATTATTCCAAAGCTATAAACATCACACTTTTCACTTACAGGCAAGCTCTCCGTTGAAAAGATCAAGATGAATATATATGAGGACGCTAATAATAAAAATAATAAACCAAAAAAAGTTGAAATTTAAATGTTCAAACAAAAATTCTACTATTAGAATAAACTTGACGTTACACATTAATCCACCTGTTCATTTATATATGTACTAGGCATACTTTGCATGGAGTGTACATGAGAATGTTAAGGGAAAAGGGAAAAGAACCAATTAAAAATTTTGAATGATTTACCTGGGGCAATATACCCATAAGTTCCAGCTACTATGGTTCGATTGGATGAATCCAAGTTGAGGAGTCGGGCTGTACCAAAGTCAGAAACAGTCGGGTGCCACTCTGAGTTGAGCAAGACATTGCTGGTAGTTATGTCTCTATGCACAATTGGAGGGGTGCAAGCATGATGCAGAGAGGATAAAGCATGCGCAACGCCTTTAACGATGTTAACCCTCTTTTTCCAATCCAATTCCACAGCTTCTACATCATCATATAGCATAGAAAACAAGCTTCCTTTTTCCATGTATTGATAGATTAAAAACATGCTCCTTTTATGCAGGCAGAACCCATAGAGCTTTACGATGTTCCGATGCTTTATATCTGATAGTACTCTCACTTCATTTCTAAAACTTTTATCATAAGCAGGCTCCTCTACTTCAAAGCCATGAAGTTTTTTCAAGGCAACAACCTTGCCACTAGGTAATTGTACCCTGTAGACACTCCCATATGCACCTGTTCCGATACAATATTTCAAGTCAAAGTCATCTGTTTCTCTGATGATGTCTTCAAATGCTATGTTTCCATCATAATTCCATATAGAGAACAAATCCCCGTTCTTAGTTTTTGTTTCCTTTGCTCGTTTGTTCTTACTCCCACTATGACGAAACTTTAGACACACAAGTAGTAAGAAGGCTAGGATTAGAGAAAAGAGGATCGGAAGAACTATATTTAGATGGTGTGTTACTTTGTTGCTTGCCTTGCCGCAAGTTGAACAAGGTGGGAATTGGTAACTTGAAGTTTTGGTACATCCATAATTGTTTATGGTAGGAGTAGGAGGCCAAGCATCTAAAGTGGGACCCTTGAAATTATTGTGTGAAATGTCTATTATTTTTGTTGGATTTGTGTAAAAATCTGCCAGAGAGCTAGGAATTGTTCCAGAAAGATTATTATGACTGAGATCCAATGTTTGTAAAAATGGCAAACATCCAAGTAGAGGTGGTATTCCGCCCCTAATAAGGTTGTGACAGAGGTAGATAGCGGCTAGTTGTATAAGGCTTTGAATTGACAAGGGTATCTTCCCACTGATAGAGTTGTTAGTTAGCATCAACTGTCGCAAGTTGGTCAATCGACCTAAATCTGAAGGGAGAGAACCAACGAGTAGATTGTGGGAAAGGTCAAGCACAGCTAATTGGGTGAGATTTGTGAGTGAAATAGGCAAGCTCCCACTGATTTGGTTTTGATACATATACAAATACTTAAGATTGGGTAATCTGCCAACAGTTGGAGGTATTGGTCCTGTGATTCTATTTTGAGATAGGTCCAAAGTCACAAGAATTCTGAGGAACCCCAAGTCATGTGGCATGGAGCCTGAAATGTTGTTGCCAGACAAGTGTAGGTTCACTAATTGGCTAAGGTTTCCAAGTGAAGAAGGTATCTGACCTTCAAGATCATTGTAAGACAAATCGAGATAGCTGAGTTTGGGTAATCCACCAAGAATTGGAGATATGGATCCCGTGATGCTGTTTTGAGATAGGTCCAAAGTGACAAGACTTTTGAGGAACCCCAACTCTTGAGGAATGGAGCCTTCAATGATGTTGGAAGACATATCTAGGAAGGTTAAGCGGCTAAGGTTTCCAAATGAAGAGGGTATCTCACCTGATAGAAAATTGTTAGATAAATTGAGATAAGTGAGTTTGGCGAGATTACCAATCTCTGGTGGGATACGCCCATTTAGTCGAGCTCCACTCAGATTAAGATGCTCTAAATTATAGAAAACAGAGAGGTTGAGGTTGAGCGTTGCTAATTGAGACTCTGCATAACCCCCATATCTGATTCTAGTGATGCTTCCAGCGCTGTTGCAAGTTATACCTTCCCAATAACAGCGATCAGAGATAGTGAGGTTACTGCTCCACATATACCCCTCCCACCATCCACTACGGAGTATAGCATTGGCTTCCAGTTCAAGCTGCGATGCTGCAGAAGCTGCATCCCCCAACTCTAGTAAATGAGTCTCCATACCTGAAATAATAATAATAACAAGGAACGCACTCCATATTTCTAACCAATTGGAGTTAGAAGCAAAATACTTCATTCTATGCACAAGCAAATGTTCAAACTCAGTGACGATGAGATAATAGTGAATGCTATTTTATGAAAATGCAAGTTTGTTTCTCAGATATATCGGAAACTAAAGCTTTTAAGCTGGGTGCCTAAAACCCGTTCGTTGTTCATTCTTTAATACCCACAGTCACACCCCTGTTCACAACATACAAGCTTAAACGTATGATTTGAGGCATTGTACCCCATTGACTACGCCAGCCCATGTGCCACGATCCACGACATTGCATTGCTTGACTTGGTGTCAACTTAGAAGAATTGCATGCAAATTTCTTGGAAGCGTGTTAGTTTTTCTCCATCGGCGGGTATACTCAGACTAACATGTCCCATGAACGGGAGCGCGCGCAGAGATATTGTTATATCTTACCAAGTCTCTAGGGGATAATATTGGCATTGTGGGATAATTCATAAATATCTTGGATTTACTTTCTGTGAGTGAACAACATTCATGTTCGTGGAAATGTATCTTATGGAACCTACTACGCACTATGTTGACTGAACAATTAATTGTAATAATTTTTTTAATTTTTGTTTACTAGTGGTAGTTTTCAAGATAAAATATTACACGAAATAAAATTAGATGGGGAAAAAAAATATAAAACCGATATATTTTCAAATCGATAGAAAAATAATTTAGAGTTTAGTTTTAATACGTTCTTAGTGCGAATTTTTTTATATTATTATTCAGTGCTGTATTAATCCCCACATAGAGGGATAAAACTAAGTTGTTATTATATTCAATGCTGTATTGACATTTAAAAAAAGTTAAGAATGCTTATATAGGGCAAGTAATAATATTTTGTTCTAATAACTTTATAAAAATAATTGGATGATAATATAAAATAATTTATACAAACTAAATAAAATTAAATTTAGGAATTTATTTTTTACCATTCACAAATGCATTGCCTTCGAAGTGATACCTACACTATTTTTTTTTTTATATTTAAACATTTTTTACATTCTTCTTATAGACAAATACACATATTTAATTATTTCAATTACTTTTTTTTCCCAAGAAAACATACTGTTTTGCCAATAACACTACATATTTAGTGATTCAAAAGTAAGGATTGGAACCTCCTTAAGCATTACTTAACTGTTAATAATGCTTGTCTTCAACTGTTGAAAAACTTTTGCGGTAAAAGTTTGTGCTTACGTGAAAAACACGTGTGAGAAGGTCAAAATAAAAAGAAAAAAAATCTGTAAAGTTGTATCTCTACATTTTATTATGTTTTGGTGCTAGGATGTGGATGAAAATTAAAGATAAAATTAAATTGTTTTTTGGGGGGTTAATTTGTTAGTTTTGACATAAGAGCATTATTATAAAATGTTTATGAAAAAAATAAGAGATAAGATACTCATAAAAGGCAGCCAACATTTGGTTAATTTAATTAATTTAACGATTATTCACTTTAAATAATGTCTAGAGTTTATTATTATTAGTATTTTTTTATTTTGGTTGGTAAAGAAGTTCTGCAATGAGTTAATAGGATCAAATTTAGCTGTTATGGGTGGTGAAAACTTATTGGTTGTATCACTTGACAACTCTGCGGTTGTAGTCTAACTCTACATAATCCTGATATTTGATTCCACGTGATGCTTCCGTCACCGTAGCAAGTTACACCAATCCAAGGACAGCGAGTGGAGATATTGTTGGTAAATTCTGCTCTGTTCCACTATCCACTACGGAGCATAGCATTTTGGCTTCTAATTCAAGCTGCAGCCCCCAACTCTAGTGAGTGAGTTCCCATAGTCACACCTGAAATAATAATAATAACAACAAAGTACACTGCATATTTCAGGCATGTTGAAGCTAGAAGCAAAAGACTTCATTTCATTCCATGCACACGCAAATGTTCAAACTCAGTGATGATGTGGTAATTAATGCTTTTATTTCTAAGAGCTGCACGTTTGTTTCCGAGATGTACCAGAAACTATAAACTTTTATGCTCTGCGCCTAAGTTGTTCGTTGTTCATTTCTTTATTCTCAGTCACAACCCACTCCGCTACATAACAGCTAAAGCGTATCATTCGAGGCTTTGCGCCATTGACTACGCGTATTCATATATGTAACAGATCCTAATGAGCTGGCTGACAAGGTGGAGGATGAAATGTCACGAGAGAAATTCCACATCAGCAAGAAAGACCACGATGATACCGTTAGGGAGGAAGGACACGTGTTGGAAGGTGCTGAAATCAAGGAAGGCTGCAGCATTGCCAGGGTGCGCAGGGCTCCTCCGAGATTCCAGGAATTCGTTATGGGCTGAAGGGAATATCGGGAGTGAAGGGATGAAGGGAAGGTAGGCTGTACGTTGTTGTAATTTCCTTCTTTCTTGGATTTCTCTTATTCCTTTTTAGTCCGTTTAGATAAATTTTAAAAAAAATAACTTTTTATTTTTTTATTTTTTTAGTAGAATTTTAATTTTTTAAAAAAATTATTTTACATTTAGATAGACATATAAAAAGTACTTTTAATTATTAAAAATAATTATAAATTTATTTGGATATAAAATAATAAAAGTACTTCTTTTATATTCAAATTACAAAAAAAAATTAAAAAAGAAATAAGATTTAATAAGGAATAAGAAAATAAGGATATATATTATAATTTTAATTAAAGATAAAAGATATTTTTGGAAGATAATTTTATTAAAAATTACTTTTATTTTTATATTTTTTAGAAGTTAGGTATTCCTAATTTTTAAAAAAGTGATAAATTAATTTTTTTTAGTTGAAGTATTTTTTTTAAAAATTATACGTAAATAACTATAAAAACTTATAAAAATACTTTTTTAAAAAAAATTATTTTTTCTTAAAAAAAATCAATCCAAACGTGCTGTAGCTATTCCTAGTACTTCTTAATTCCTTTGTACTGCTATTGACGCATATCAATAGCCTTCATTTCCTTGTATTAAACCCGCCGTGAAATAATACAAGTACAAGGAGTTTCCGTTTTTTCTGTATTTACTAATTACTATTTCATTAAGCTTGAATACTTCCTTACATTTGGTGCTTTCATTGAGCCACTATGGCTAAAAATACGCGTTTGCGGAAATGACATGAAGACCCTTCAGAGTGACATGAGAAGGTTATTGGAACTCATGGAAAACAGAGAAACAGACCATGTGAGAAAGGAAGCTGAGTTTGATGCACGTCTTGAAAAGCTTGAATCTATAGTTGATTCATTTAGGACTTCGCAGTCTCATGGTGGTTCGAGCTTATCTGGAGAGAACAACCAGTCCCAATCATTTCAGGTACGGAATGTCAAGCTGGATTTTCCCAGATTTGATGGAACTAATGTTTTGTACTGGATTTTTAAGGCAGAACAATTTTTTGACTACTATAATACTCCTGATGACCAAAGGCTAACTATTGCTGCTATTCATATGGATAAGGAAGTGATTCCTTGGTTCCAAATGATGATGAGGGATCACCCTTTTCAATCATGGTTAGCTTTTACTCGAGCCTTAGAGAGTCAATATGGGCCATCTCCATTAATTGATTGGCCATGTTCTGCTTTGTTTAAGTTGTCTCAATCTGGTTCTGTTACTGAGTATCATAATGAATTTACTACCTTGGCCAATAGAGTCCATGGGATTAGTGCTGATGCCTTACTAGATTGTTTCATTGGAGGTTTACAATCAGATATCAAAAGAGATGTAATAGCTCAGGGTCCCTTAACCTTGCTGCGAGCTGTGGCTTTGGCTAAACCTTATGAGGAAAAATACACAAACCCCACCACATTGAAGCATCCATAATCCATAAAGCCAAACCGATACTCCAAACCAAACTTCTATAACCCAAACACAAACCAAAACACAAACCAACCACCTCTATTACCTACACCAAACATTAAACCTTTATCTCAACCTTACAAAAACCCGAATGTTAAGAAGATGACAACAACTGAAATGCAGATCCGAAGAGAGAAAGGCTTATCTTATACTTGTGATGAGAGATTTTCCCCTACCCATAGATGTCCTAACAAACATCTTATGTTGGCCCAAATCACTGAAGATGATATCCAATCACAACCGGACAACCCTGAAACCTTAGAACCTGAAGCCCAAACCAATAGGATAACCGAGACAGATCACCATCTATCCCTTAATGCATTGAAAGGGGCTCAATGTAATGGAACTATGAGATTCACTGGTCAAGTGAATGGAGTGGATGTTCAGGTGTTATTAGATAGTGGCAGCAGTGGCAACTTTATCCAACCGAGATTGGCTCAGTTTTTAAATATGCCAATTGAAGTGACACCTCAGTTTCAGGTATTGGTGGGAAACGGCAGCACTTTGACCACAAAGGATGTATTAAGGATCTACCACTGATGATACAAGGGTGCAAAGTTCAATTTTCAGTTTACTTATTGCAAGTTGTAAGTGCAGATGTGATTTTGGGACATTCGTGGCTTGCAACTTTGGGACCAGTGGTGGCTGATTTTGGGGCATCAACTCTGAAATTCTTCCTTAATGGCAAATTCAATGTCATTCAAGGGAACACTCGCAATACTCCTTCTGTGGCTCAATTTCATCATTTCAGAAGATTGGTGCATACCAATGCCGTGGCAGAATGCTACACTCTCCTTTGTCTACATAAGGAGATGTCCAATGACCAGAATTTAGAATTACTAGCTGAGATGGCACCAGAATTGATTTCCTTGCTGCATAAATAAAGGGCTGTTTTCAACAAACCTCAGGGTCTTCCACTGGATAGAGCTCACACTCATGCTATTTCTTTAATACCAGGATTTGTACCTATTAAGGTCAGACCTTATAGATACCCTCACAGCCAAAAATCTCAGATTGAAAATATGGTCTCTGAGATGCTCGAGGAAGGCATAATTCAGCCCAACAATAGTCCATTCTTATCTCTAATCCTTTTAGTAAAAAAAAGGGATGGTACTTGGAGATTTTGCACAAACTATAGGGGGCCTTAAATGTCATTACAGTCAAGGACTCTTTCCCAATTCCAACAGTAGATGAGTTATTGGACGAGCTATATGAAGCCAATTACTTTTCAAAATTAGACCTCAGGTCTGGTTATCATCAAATTTTGGTTTCCGAAGACGATAGGGCCAAAACAGCATTTAGAACTCACCATGGGCATTATGAATGGCTAGTTATGCCATTTGGCCTTACAAACGCACCTGCAACGTTTCAAAGCTTAATGAACAAGGTGTTTCATGAATTTTTAAGAAAATCAGTTTTGGTTTTCTTTGATGATATTCTAATACACAGTCCAGATTGGCCAGCATACTTGATTCATTTAGACGAGGTTTTACAAATTCTGCAGCATGAGAAATTGTTTGCAAAGTTGTCTAATTGCATTTTTGGAATGACAGAAATTGACTATTTGGGACACACGGTTATTGGTGCAAGGATTACTATGAACAAAGACAAAGTGGAGGCAGTTTTGCAGTGGCCTGAACCAAAATCCCTCGAGCAGTTAAGGGGATTTTTGGGTCTTACAAGCTACTATAGGCAGTTTGTAAAAGGATATGCTTCCATTGCTAAACCTTTAACAAACCTATTGAAGAAAGATGCTTTTGGTTGGGATTCTGAGGCAGCAAAGGCATTTGAGAAATTGAAAATTGCCATTACTTCAGCTCCGATATTAGCTCTTCCAAATTTTGAGCAGCCATTTATCCTAGAAACTGATGCATCAGGGAATGGTATTGGGGCTGTTCTGAGCCAGAAAGGACACCCCATTGCGTTCTTTTCCAAGAAAATGCCTCCAAGAATGAAGACTCAATTGACTTATGTGAGGGAACTCTATGTAGTAACTGAGGCTTTAGCCAAGTTTCGCCACTATCTTCTTGGTCACCACTTTGTGATCCGTACAGATCAACAAAGTCTCAAGAACCTCATAGACCAAACCATTCAAACACTAGAGCAACAGAATTGGCCGCACAAGTTCTTGGGTTTTGACTTCCATATTGAGTACAAGCAAGGAAAGGACAATTTTGCAGCTGATGGTTTATCTAGATCCCTTTTCATGGCTTGGTCCGAACCTATTCACTCATTTATCAGCAAATTAAAGACTGCATTACAAGCAGACCCTTCCATACAACAGCATATGACAGAGTGTAGAAACAACACAAATTCCTCCTTACCATTTTCAATGAACGCTGATCTTTTGTATTGGAAAGGCAGACTAGTGGTCCCAAAGAAGCAAGAGTTGTTGGATGAAATACTACGTAAATATCATACTTCACCCATTGGAGGACATGCTGGTATCGCTAAAACAATAGCTAGAATTCAATCGGAGTTCTATTGGCCTGGTATGCAGAAAGACATCAAGCTCTTTGTTCAGCAGTGCAAGGTGTGTCAACAAGCAAAACACCTCACTTCTTCACCTACATGCTTGTTACAGCCATTGCCAGTTCCTCAACAAATTTGGGAGGACTTAGCTATGGATTTTATTACAGGGTTACCATTCTCACATGGTTATTCTATTATTTTGGTGGTGATTGATCGATTATCAAAATATGCTCACTTTACTGCCTTGAGGGCTAATTTTAATGGCAAACAAGTGGCAGAAATTTTTATGCAGAGCATTGTGAAATTACATGGCAAGCCGAAGTCTATTGTTTCTTATAGAGATCCAGTTTTCACTAGCAGATTTTGGCAACATCTCTTTTGTATTCAAGAAACAACTCTTGCCATGAGTTCGGCTTACCATCCACAAACTGATGGTCAATCTGAGGCTCTTAATAAATGTTTGGAAATGTTTTTAAGGTGTTTTACCTTCCAAAACCCAAGAGCTTGGTTCAAGGCTCTTCCTTGGGCAGAATTCTGGTACAATACAACATTTCATAAAAGTATTGGCATGACACCTTTCAAGGTGGTTTATGGAAGAGATCCTCCTAGATTTACACGCTATAGTTACAGCTCAGAAGATCCTTCAGAACTTCAAGAAATTTTACAATAGAGGGACAGAACACTAGAACAACTCAAGATGAACTTGATTAAAGCTCAACATTATATGAAGAAAACAAGCGGACAAGAAAAGATTGGCTGCAGAATTTCAAGTGGGAGATATGGTTTTGGTCAAACTTCAGCCTTATTGACAACACTCAATTGCCTTAAGGAAGAACCAGAAGCTTGCAATGAAGTATTTTGGCCCGTTCCCCATCACAGAGAGAATTGGCAAAGTTGCTTATAAATTAAAGTTGCCAAGTTCAGCTAAAATACATCCGGTATTCCACATTGCACAGTTGAAGCTGTTCAAGGGTGATGATTCTCAACCGTATATTCCCTTTCCTATGATTACTACATACCAAGGACCTTACAGCCTACAGAAATTCTTCAGTCTCGCATTATTCTGAGAAATAATCAGCAAATTCCACAAGTGCTGGTTCAATGGGAAGGGATGGACAAGGAGGCTGCTACATGGCAAGACTGGGATCACATTCACCACTATTACCCCAACCTTGAGGACAAGGTTGTTCTTGATGGGGAGGGAATTGTAACAGATCCTAATGAGCTGGCTGACAAGATGGAGGATGAAATGTCACGAAAGAAATTCCACATTAGCAAGAAAGACCATGATGATACCGTTAGGGAGGAAGGACATGTGTTGGAAGGTGCTGAAATCAAGGAAGGCCGCAGTAGTGCCAGGGTGCGCAGGGCTCCTCCGAGATTCCAGGAATTCGTTATGGGCTGAAGGGAATATAGGGAGTGAAGGGATGAAGGGAAGGGTAGGCTGTATGTTAATGGAATTTCCTTCTTTCTTGGATTTCTCTTATTCCTTCCTTTGTTATTCTGTTATTCTTCATACTTCTTAATTCCTTTTTATTGTTATTGACGCATATCAATGAGTTGTGTCGTTTGGACATACAAAAAGGACGCATCTAACGAATTACCAATTTTTTTTTTTTAGTTATCAAATTTTTTAAACTAAAATTACTAACTTATTCAAACTACCAATTACATCATAATATTATAGGATATTTTGCATGCAACTGATTGGTAATCCAGTCAAATAAGTTGATAATTTTAATTTAAAAAATTGACAATTGAGAAAAAGAGTTGATATTTATATATTACAACTGGTTGATAAATCAATCAAAAAAGTTGGTAATTTTAATTCAAAAAATTGATAACTGAAAAAAAAAGTTGATAATACATTGCAAATACATCCCAACTACGTATACAAATAAACTATCTCCGTTCCAATAGCCTTCATTTCCCTGTATTAAACCCGCCGTGAAATAGTACAAGTACAAGGAGTTTGCCTTTTTTCTGTATCTACTGATTACTGTTTCATTAAGCGTGAATACTTCCTTACAATATATGTCATTGTCACCGCGTTGCATAGCTTGACTTGGTGTCAGCCTAGGGGAATGGCATGCAAGTTAGTTTTCTCCGTGGGCGGGTCTACTTAGACTAACGCGTTCGAGTGTTCCACCTATGAGACTGCATGGAAGTTGTTGTTATATCTGACCAAGTTTTGTGGGAACGACCGACACTGTCATTGTGGAATAATTGGTATAAATCTAGAATTAACTATATGTGAGTGATGAACATTCTTATTCTTATATACACATCTAATTTGGGCCGGGGTTAGGAGATAAATGGACAAAATATTTTGTAAACAACCTCAACCAATAAAAGAAATTATTCAATATTTTATTAACTATCTTTTTTAAAAACTTAAGCTGTTAAGTATTTTTAACATGTTCCTTATTGCAAGAGAACTAAAGCATGGACTAGGCACAGACTTATCATATCTTATGTTGAAATTTTTCTATTTTATTAATTAATAGCACTTTTTCTCAAAAATGGTTGATAACAATATAAGCGAATTGCGCTTACAAAAAAAACATTTATTTATAACATCAAGATTTCAACTATTGAAATCACTATTTTTTTTTTTAAATGTTTTACTCTGATACCACCTCTTACCTGAAATTATATAATTATTAATATAAGAAAAAAGTGGTACTTTTCAAGTCAAAGTATTCTACAATAAACTATGTACGAAAAAAATATTACGCAAACCAGAAGTAGATGAAAACACAATAGAAAAATAATTTAGAGTTTAATTTTAGTATACCATTAATATAAATTTTTTTATACTACTTCTTAATGATGTGTTGACATTTCTTTAACTTACACATTGAATATAATGGTCAATTTTTTAAAAAAAATATGAGTAAACAATTTAGACTAACTTAAAATTAAATCCAACCAACAAGCTATTGGTCCGAGTGTTAATGACTTGGGTTCCTTAAACATATGGTTCTTAGTTCAATTCCGGGATTTATGTGTATGAAAGAGATCTATATATATGGACAAAAATATCATTAGAAAGAGACTACACTTAGGCAGCTAAATATACTCCAAGAGATTATCCCTCACTTGTCGGGTGACAGAACATTATGGGAAAACAAATAAAATTAAATCCAAGCATTTATTTTCCATTATTGACAAAATCATTGCCTCGAAAGTGAAACTGCGCTATTTTTCATATTAAAGCATTCTTAACATTCTTCTTCTGCACCTCGTGTTTTTACAAAGGTACGGCTGAGAGCTGATCAATATTTAATACTAGGATTTTATGATCGTCAAGTAAGTACCGGGGCTCTTTAAAATTAACTCAAGTGGTTGTAATAAAGCGTGTGTTGAACGGTTGAAAGTTTTCACAATATTAAGAGTTTGAGCTCAACGGAAAATACTTGTGAGAAAGGTAAAAAGAAAAAAAAATTCTCTACATTTGATCAAAAGCTAAAGTTATATTTAGAACTTTAGATGGTGAGATTCGGCTGAAAACTAAAGTAAAAGTAATTTTTTATTTTTCAATCGAGAGAATTCTAAAATGTTTATAAAGAAATAAGAGATGATTGAAAGGAATTTTCTATTCTATATCAACGTAAAATTGCGTAGCGGTGAATATAAGGAAGTTATAAATGCATCAAACATTGGAGTTGGAGAAAAAAGACCCAAAGAAAGCAAAAGTATTTATGATATTCTTTATCTATCAACATTAGATGAGAATTCGCTTAGCATTAGATAACAATAAGTATAAACGCAATAAACACAAAATGTACGGTTAATAAGATTTTTAAAAAATATAAATAACACTACCATAAAGGTTGAAATTTAATGTTGTGGAGGAAAGTGGTGATGACTAATGAGGTCGCACGAGAAGCGAAGGCCAGATTTATTTATTTATTTTTGCTTTTTTTTTTCGTTATCTTTGTCCTTCATGGGTTTGATAGTGCTGTGGTAGAAGGGGCCTTTTTGTTTGAATTTTGACATTTAGCAGAAGTATGCTCTTTCAATGATTGTTTCTTGCGTGAGTTTTCCTCCATGAAGGTGTGTACAAACCTTGTGAATAGTTGAACTTTGAACCAAAATATTGTAATTCCAAGAAAGGAACACCAACTTGATCTCACCACAATTAATAATCCAAATAGAGTATCTATTTTATAAACATTATGTTCCCACATTTGAATCACCCAAAAATTGAAACACACAATAAAAATCTATCCTTAAGTGCTTACAAGCAATTTCGTTTTAAAATTTTATTTTGAGGAATTGACAAGTGTAAATAACTCATGACTTATGAGTTGTTGCAATGAAATTTCATGTAGAGGAATGGTCACCGGAGTTTGCCGAGCTAGAAAACCTTGGGAGACACATTTCATTGATGGTCGATAGCATGGATTAGGATTTAAGCATGCAAATGTCACTATAGCAACGTGAACTATATCTAGTAAATCTCTTAAATTTGGTGGAGCTAGACGTTGGTCTAGTATATTACATAATATGATGTCAAGAGTAGATGCTGAATGAAGTGATGACAGGATTTCCTTCGGATGTCTTCCCACCAAAGTTTCAAGTGCCATTACTCCAAAACTATAAACATCACACTTTTCGCTTACAATCATGGTATAGGCAAGTTCTGTTTTGATAAGATCAAGATCAATATATATGAGAAGACTAATGATGAAAATAATAAGCAAAAAAGTTGAAATTTAAATCTTCAAACAAATTCTACAATTAGAGTAAACTTAACATTACAAATATTAATCCACCTGTTCATTAATATATGTACTATGCATGTCTGCATGGAATCAAATAAACATGAGAATGTTAAGGGAAAAGAACCAATTAAAAATTTTGAATGATTTACCTGGGGCAATATAACCATAAGTTCCAGCTACTATGGTTCGATTGGATGAATCCAAGTTGAGGAGTCGGGCTGTACCAAAGTCAGAAACAGTTGGGTGCCACTCTGAGTTGAGCAAGACATTGCTGGTAGTTATGTCTCTATGCACAATTGGAGGGGTGCAATCATGATGCAGATAGGATAAAGCATGTGCAACGCCTTTAATGATGTTAACCCTCTTTTTCCAATCCAATTCCACAGCTTCTACATCATCATATAGCACAGAAAACAAGCTTCCTTTTTCCATGTACTGATAGATTAAAAACATGCTCCTTTTATGTAGGCAAAACCCATAGAGCTTTACGATGTTTCGATGCTTTATTTCTGATAGTACTCTCACTTCATTTCTAAAACTCTTATCAAAAGCCGGCTCCTCAGCTTCAAAACCATGAAGCTTTTTCAAGGCAACAATCTTGCCGCTGGGTAATTGCACCCTGTAAACACTCCCACATGCACCAGTTCCAATGCAGTACTTCATGTCGAAGTCTTCAGTTTCTCTAATGATGTCTTCAAATGCTATGTTACCATCATAATTCCATATAGAGAACAAATCCCCATTCTTAGTTGCTATTTGCTTTGCTTGTTTGCTCTTACTTGCATTGTGACGCAACTTCAAATACACGAGTAATACGAGGGTCAGGATTAGAGAAAAAAGTATAGCAAGAGCTATGGCTATATGGCATATTACTTTGCTGCTTTGCTTCCTGTGAGAACAGGAAGAATAAAGACGCCTGGTCTTTAGAGTGGGATACTTCAAATTATTGTGTGAAAAATCTAAATATAGATCTTTAGCTATGATAGAGACAGGAAGTGTTCCAGACAGATTATTGTAGCTTAGATCCAAGAATGTTAACTTTGACAGACATCCAAGTAGTGGTGGTATTTCACCACTAATGTGGTTGTGATCGAGGTCGATAGTGGTTAGTTGTGCAAGTGTTTGAATTGACAAGGGTATTTCCCCACTGATGGAATTACTGGACAGCCTCAGCTCTTGCAAGTTGGCCAGTCGACCTAAGTCAGATGGGAGAGAACCAACGAGTAGATTGTCGGAAATGTCAAGCACAGCTAATCGGGTGAGATTTGTGAGTGAAATAGGCAAGTTCTCACTGATATGGTTTCCCTTCATATACAAATAAGTGAGATTGGGTAACCCATCAAGAATTAGAGGTATGGGTCCTGTGATTATGTTATGAGATAGATCCAAAGTGACAAGATTTTTGAGGAACCCCAGCTCTTGGGGAATAGAGCCTTGAATGTTGTTGTGAGACAAGTCTAGTTTCACTAATTGGTTGAGGTTTCCAAGTGAAGGAGGTATTTCACCAGATAGATAATTGTAGGATAAATCAAGATGAGTGAGTTTGGCGAGATTACCAATTTCTGGTGGGATACTCCCATTGCGTGTACCTCCACTGAGATCAAGATACTCTAAATTATGGAAAACAGAGAAGTTGAGTGTTGCTAATTCAGACCCTGTATTACCCCCATATCTGATTCTAGTGATGCTTCCAGCGCTGTTGCAAGTTATACCTTCCCAATAACAGCGATCAGAGATAGAGATAGTGAGGTTACCGCTCCACCTCCACATATACCACTCCCACCATCCACTACGGAGTATAGCATTGGCTTCCAATTCAAGCTGCGATGCCGCAGAAGCTGCTGCCCCCAACTCTAGGAATTGAATCAGACCTGAAATAATAATAATAATAACAAGAAAAGCACTCCGTATTTCTGGCCAATTGGAGTTAGAAGCAAAATAATTCATTCTACGCACATGCATATGTTCAAACTAAGCATTTATGATGAGACGACAATGAATGCTATTTTATAAAGATGCAAGTTGATTTCCGAGATGTATCAGAAACAAAGCATTTAAGTTGTGTGCCTAATCTGTTCGTTGTTCATTCATTTGTACTCACAGTCACGCTACATAAGATCTTAAACACATGATTCAAGGCTTTGGCCCAATGACTACGCCAACCCATATGTCATGACATTGCATTGCTTGACTTGGAGTCAACTCATAAGAATTGCATGCAAGTTTCTTCGAAGCGTGCTGGTTTTTCTCCGTTGGTGGGGTCTTCTTAAGACTAACATGCTCCATGAATGGGACCTCTAGGGGACCATGTTGGTATCGTGGCATAATCCGTATAGATCTTGCATTTACTTCATGTGAGCGAGGAGCATTCATATTCTTGTAAATGTATCTACTTTGGATTGGGGAAGGAGATAAATGGGCAAAATTTTTGTACCGAATTTCAACCAATAAAATTAAAAATATTAGAAATGTAGTATTTTTTTTTTTTTTTTTGGTCATGTAATGTAAAATTGTTTAGGCTGATTGATTGCGAAATAATGGGCCAAAGATTCTCATTCAAATGTTATTTTATGAAAATGCAAGTTTGTTTCTGAGATATATCAGAAACCAAGCTTTTAAGTTGTGTGCCTAACCTGTTCCTTGTTCATTCTTTAATACTCACAGTCACACACCGCTTTACTACATACAAGTTTAAACGTATGATTGAAGGCTTCGTGCCTCACTGACTACGCCAACCCATATGCCACGACGGTGCATTGCTTGACTTGGTACTGTCAACTTAGAAGAATTGCGTGCAACTTTCTTGGAAGTGTGTTAGATTTTCTCCGTCGGTGGGTCTGCTTAAGACTAACATGTGAATGAGACTGCAGAGAAATTGTTATATCTGACCGAGTCTCTTGGGGACCTTATCGGCATTGTGGAATAATTCGTATAAATCTTGGATTTACTTTAGGCTAGTCAGGAACATTCATATTCTTGCACATGCATCCAATTTGGGTGGGGGAAGGAGATAAATGGGCAAAATTTTCGTACCGAACTTCAACCAAAAATTTTTTCAAAAAATTTAGTAATGTAAAATTGTTTGGGCTGACTGATTTTGAAGTCAAAGATTTTTATTCATTGATTTAAATAAATTATGTGAAATTTGTGTGCAATTAACAACTCTCTTGACCGGATGATAGTGGCCATTACCTATGGATTACGTACAGTAGTTTCAAATTTGATGGTAACTGGAATCAGGAAGAAATTTTATTTATTATTATTATTATTTTTGGATATTAGAGAATCTTTTACTTTCACTGATGGAAAACTACTACACCCTATATTGACTGAATAATAAAACTTTTGTTAACTAGTGGTACTTTTGTACCTCCACATTTTATTGTGAATCAGTTATGAGATGTGGATGAAAATTAAAGATAAGTTTAATTTGTGAGTTTTTAATTAGAAGCACTATAAAATGTTTATAAAAAATAAGAGATCCATGAAAGACTTAATTGTGTGCCAATATTTGATTAATTTAAATAGTTTGGCCTTTATTTTCTTTAAGTAATTCCTAGAGTTCAAATATTGTAAATGAAAACAACTAGTGCAGGAGAACATTAAATTTTTATAATGAACTGACTAGACATGAGCCATAATAACTATGATCTATTAGATTTTAAATATACTAATGATTTGGGAAGGGGAAAAAGCAAAAAAGAAAAAAACTTAATTGTGTTTGTGGAGGGCTTAGTATTGAAACTCTTGCTTGCATTTGAACCCAATTAATTGGATTTGGATTTCTCATGCCTTTACTTGCGTCATATATTATCCACTGAGACTGAAAAAATTATGCGGGCTTTGCCACGCGTGGAGGTTGGTCATTATTTCTCAATTCCCATTCCTTTCTGTTCTTGATAACCATATTAAAGTCAATTGGAATATGCATAAATTTCGTTATATGTTTTAGACTAGCAAAGGCGTCTTTCCATGCGGGGAACCTAAGATTTTGACGCTGTTAATTTCTTCTGTTTTTAGAAATTGAAATTTCTAAGTCCAGTAATTAATCTTGTTTATTATATTATATGTGCATTAGGTGCTGTTTGTCTGGCAAGAACTCTATGCTAGAGCATAGTTACAAAACTTGCTTCCACGGCTAGTGATACCGCCACCATAGAAAATGAACGAACAGTTGGCTGCTTGGGCAGAGATCAACCACAAGATGCATGCTTGAGCAGGCGTGAAGCAAACCTAAAATTAAAATCTTCTTCCACTAAAACATACTGCATGATTTTCTTTAAAAATAAAATACAAAAAGAAGCCTTCTTAATGTGGACCAATAGGCTTATTTAAATTTTGGATAATAATTTTTTTGCATCAATATTCTTCGTTTTAAATCTACAGATTTCCTCTTGAGAAACAGGTTTGAAAAAGAGAAAAAAAATTACAAATGGTTAGTTAAAGTGATAACCTTAACTCTCTTAGGGGAGGATTTAAGTACAAATTTTATGTAGATAACTCTTTTTTGTGTTCTCGAAGTCGTATGAAAATTAATTTTATAGGCAATTCAAATAAATTAAACTTATAAAAATACCTTGCAATCTGACAAAAATGGAAAACAGAAAATATGTATTACAAAGTGTTAATATAATCACTTTTCAATTTATAACTCCAAACATGAAATTAATTTTATTATAATCAATTATAAAAAAATGAATTATAATTCTATTTATAATATATAAAGTTCGAAATCCAAGTTATAGGATGCTATTACATGTTACGTTCCATTAGACTACCATATCAGCTTATTATAAAACTTGCCATTATCTCATTTTCTTGCTTTTATCTTCATTCAAATTTTTCTCAAACAAATAAATATCACCTTTAAATACTTCACTTTTTAATTGTATATTTTTCAACTTTCATTTCCATTTATTGAATTGTTGCTCCACAACTTAATTATAATATGAAGCGTTCAGCTGCTAGCATTAACACATTATAAAATTCACAGTCTTTAGTTCAATTTAAGAATAAAATATAATTGTGAAATCATTAAAAAATCAAGTGATATTATATCCGATAAGCAGGTAATACTCTTTACAAATACTAAAGCCTTACCTATCATTATTTCACTCTTCTAATATCTTATTACAAATTACAACTCAATATTCAAATATAATATAATTAAACTTTTAAAAAAAGATAATATAAAGTAACTTTCTCTTATATTAAAAATTATGAAATTAATATAAATTTAAATTATATCATTTCATCATTTTTTAATATTCTATTCAACTATAAAAAAAATGCATTAGTTTATATTCCTTTTAATTTATTTAAAGCATTCACTCTATTATATATACATTAAATTGTTTGTTTATTTTACTTAAAATTATTAAAACATTTTCATTTTCCAAATACAAATTTCAAATTATTCTTCTCTATCAACAAAAAATAAAAATAAATAATATTTTAAATATTAAAAAATATTTTCAAACATACAACATATCATTTAGTGTAACACCAGTTTATAGTAAAACTAATGACACAACTTTATATAGAAAGTTCTAAATTAGACATTAATATTCATAGATATAGCATAAAGTTCAGGAGTAGGGATAAAGTCCTGCTTGCCATAAGCTAATAACAACTCTATTTGTTCCGACAGCTCGAAAAGTTCATCTTCTTTTAGGGCGTTACTTGACTAATCTGAAATTACTAAAAATAAAATGAGAATTGAAAATTCTCAGTAGATAATGAGAAGTTCTAAAACATTTGAACTATGATGGTTTCAGTTATATCTTAACACAGAAATTCTCACGGCTACTATATCATATTTACATTAATTACTTACAAGTAAATTATAATACTTTGTGATATTACGAACAATAAATGCTAAGGGAAATATACTATGCAACTTAAAATGCAACAAGCATTAATAAGATTATAATTTCTTTGCTTTAACTTTTATTTTCCTTTGCTGTTTGTCTTACATATATTCAAAGGCCTTCTCTTAGGGAATTCCCATTTACTAGTATTACTCTTAATATCGTGACGATAAAGTGAGACTTTTATGCCACATTAACTAAAGCAAATAACATAAAAGAATTTTACATCTTATTTATCTACCTTCTTGACAATTAGCAGAAAATCTTAAATGTCTTTTTTTCAAATTACTCACTTGCCATTATGCATAAATTCACAATAAATATAAAGAGGCATAAACTTAATCAGTAAATATAACTTAACTAATAGGCTTAAGTAGCATAAAATAAATAATAACTTGCATAATATAAATAAATTTATCCCATAATAAGAAAACATGAAATTAATCAATAAATGTAATAAAGTATAAAAGTTATAAATTAATTCATAAACTTGAAATAAATGAAGTGCATAAGAACTAAAATGATATAAACTTGAGTAAAATAAATAACATAATATCTTAGTAAAATTTTTCAAAACATAGAGTTGTCAATTCTAAATGTTAATTTTTAAAGGGACCGAATCTAAAATCACTTTTATTTAATTCCTTTTAAAACTTCTTATAATAGTCCGTGAGTTTGTCCTTATCATCATGGTACATTTAGCACACAAAGGTCATCTCCTTGCATGGGTCACAGTACTATTCATAAATCAAAAGTTATCATATTATTTGTAAGTCAAGGTATAAAATTCCAAATAAAGGTGTAAATGATTTAATAGTTTAGGTCCATATGTAATCAAATTTACTCATTTTAAATGTTAGATGAAATAATTTGCGTTTAATATTGGTCCCCTAATGAAATTACCATAAAAAGTGACAACTCAAAATAATAATAATAATAATAATAATAATAATAATGAGCAACTGCAAGATAAAAGAATAATTAATAACTTGCTAAGTAATGGGCGATAAATAAATTTTAACACTAAATAAAGGAGTGGCTTTAATGTATAGGAGCAAGAAAATAAAATAATTGGAAATAAATAATAGGTAACATAAATATTAATAAATAATAAATGAGATAAATTGCAATAGAACTAACATTGAACAATTTTAATAACAATAATTAAAATAGATTGGAACAATAAATAAACTGCAATAATAATTAATAATATGCAACTTTAATATAAAAGAACAATAAAATAATTTGGAACAGTAAAATAGATTATAATAATAACAAGTAATGATATAAAGGTACATTAAATAAAATAACTTGGAAGGATAAATATAATAATTTGCAACAAGAATAATATGGAGCAATTTTAATAAATAAAAATAACTTAGAACATAAAATAAATGGTAACAATAGATAATAATAAGTAATAATATAATCTTATAATGAATAAATATAATCATAATTTTGCTTTATAAATAATTTAATTATCTATCTCTAATTATTATAGATAATAAAAATAGTATGTGCATACTAAGGTTCTTTTTCCTCATCTCTCTCACTTTCTTTCTTTTTCCTTCTTTCTTTCTCTCTATTGCTTCTAACTATACTCACAATTCGTCTTTGGTTTTTGTTCTTAACCGTGAGCCAACACCCCTTATTTATAGAATTCGAAGCTTACCAAAACATCATATGTGATGTTTGGTAATTTATTACCATATGCATAAAGTACTTGCCCATATTTTTTGCTGCTGACTTGAGTTCTCTCTTTTTTTTTTCAATTATTTTATAATTATAATTATATTATCATTTGTAATTATTATTATTTAACCTCTTCTAATATTAATTTTTGATATTATTTTATTTATTTATTTATTTATTATTATTATTATTTATTTAATAAATAGAGTAATTCATTTTGAAATCATTGTTACTAATCAAATCTTACTTTAAAAATTAGTATCTCTATTTTAATTATTTGATCAATCAATAGTTGTCAAAATTAACTCAAACACATCAATTAAATTATTTCAACTAAGTAGATTAATCAGATTGCTTGACATTAAATATTTTATGAAAATGGGATGTCACACCTAGAATTAATTAATTGATTCCCCTATATTGGTTTTTCTGTTATTATATCAAATAATATTACAATTCTCTTCTACTAATCAATAATTTTCTCAAAAATACCTATTTTAACTAAAAATTAATAATAATATGATTAAATAAATTGTCTCAATAACATTAATATAAACTTTCTCACCTTACCCATCGTCTTCATTCTCTTACATAATTACACATGTAATTACATGCAACATAGTTGAAAAATTCGATTATATATTTCAATTATATGTTATAAGATGGAAAAATTACACCATAAGGAATTTGAAATAGTAACTACAAATAACAAGTATAAACCAGGGAAAGGAATAATAAAAGGATTTTTTTTCTCACTCACAACTTCTTTAGAAAGAAAACTGCAAAAAAGGATAAGTACAAAGATAAAATAAAAAAAAATGAAGCACATTTGGATATCAAATATCCATATAGTTTCAATACATTCAAAATAAATATAAAGAGCATATGCTTCTTTATATTGCTACACTTTTATTTTATTATAAATAAATAATATTTACATTTTGTCACATCAACATTTCATTTCTAATTATTTGTATAATATTTAATAAAATATTCCTTATATTTTAGTCGTCCGCACACCACACGAGTCTTATTCTAGCATAATTTTTTTTTCTTTTTTGGTGTTGAAGTTCTAGCATAATTTATTATTGAAATAAAATTTCGAACAAACAAATAATACTATCATAAAGAAATATGGAAATTTAATGCTGTGAAGGGGAGTGGTGATGAGCTCAAGAAGCAGATGAATAAGCGCAAGGTGTTTATTATTATTTTTTTCTTATTTCATTGATGTTTGTTTTGAACGGATTTGATAGAGCTATGGTGAAAGAGGCCTTTTTGTTTGATTTCTGGGAATTAGCAGAAGTTACTTCTCCTTTCGATGATTGCTCATTGCGTGGGTTTTCCTATATAAAGATGCGTACAAACTTTGTGAATAGTTGAACAAAATATTGTGATTCCAAGAAAAGAAGACCAAATTGGTCTCACAATAAAAATCCAAATAGGGTATCTATTTTATAGACATATTTTATGTTCATACATATGAATCATACAGAAATTGAGACATACTAAAAAAAATATCTTAAGAGCTAATAGGTCAATTTCATTTTGAAATTTTTGCAAGTGTAAATAACTCTTGACTCATGAGTTGTCGTAGTGAAACTTCATGCAAAGGAATGCTCATTGGAGTTTGTTGAGTTAGAAAACCTTGGGAGACATATTTCATTGATGGCCGATGGCATGGATTAGGGTTTAAACATGCAAATGTCACCATGGCAATACGAACTATGTCCAATAAAACTCTAAAATTTGGTAGAGTTAGGCGTTGATCCAGTAAATCACATAGTGTGATGTCAGGAGCAGGTGCTGATTGAAGTGATGATAGGATTTCCTGAGGATGCCTTCCCATCAAAGTTTCAAGTGCCACTACTCCAAAACTATAAACATCACACTTTTCACTTACAACCATAGTATAAGCAAGCTCTGTATTGATAAGATCAAGATCAATATATATAAGGAGGCTAATGATGAAAATAATAAACAAAAAAAGTTAAAATTTAAATGGTCAAACAAATTCTGCAATTAGAATAAACTTGACATTACAAATTAATCCACTTGTTCACATATATATATATATATATATATATATATATATGTACTAGTCATGCGTTGCATGGAATAAACATGAGAATGATAAGGGAAAAGGGAAAAGAACCAATTTAAAATTTGAATAATTTACCTGGGGCAATATACCCATAAGTTCCAGCTACTATAGTTTGATTGGATGAATCCAAGTTGAGAAGTCGAGCTGTGCCAAAGTCAGAAACAGTCGGGTGCCACTCTGAGTTGAGTAAGACATTGCTGGTAGTTATGTCTCTATGCACAATTGGAGGGGTGCAATCATGATGTAGATAGGATAGAGCATGTGCAACGCCTTTAATGATGTTAACCCTCTTTTTCCAATCCAATTCCACTGCTTCTACATCATCATATAGCACAGAAAGCAAGCTTCCTTTTTTCATGTACTGATAGATTAAAAACATGCTCCTTTTATGTAGGCAGAACCCATAGAGCTTTACAATGTTCCGATGCTTTATTTCTGATAGTACTCTCACTTCATTTCTAAAACTATTATCAAAAGCTGGCTCCTCAGCTTCAAAACCATGAAGTTTTTTCAAGGCAACAACCTTGCCACTGGGTAATTGCACCCTGTAAACACTCCCATATGCACCAGTTCCAATGCAGTACTTCATGTCGAAGTCTTCAGTTTCTTTAATGATGTCTTCAAATGCTATGTTTCCATCATAATTCCATATAGAGAACAAATCCCCATTCTTTGTTGTTGTTTGCTTCGCTTGTTTGCTCTTAATTGCACTGTGACGCAATTTCAAATACACGAGTAAAACAATGGTCAAGAGTAGAGAAACGGGAATAACAAGAACTATGGCTAGATGGCGTATTACTCTGTTGCTTTTCTTCTTGTAAGAACAAGATTGGAATCGGATAGTTGAAGTTTTGCAGCATCCATACGTGTTTATAGTAGAATTTGGAGGCCAGGTCTTTAGAGTGGGATACTTCAAATTATTGTGTGAAATACCTAAGTATAGATCTTTAGCTACGATAGAGAAGGGAACTATTCCAGACAGATTATTGTAGCTTAGATCCAAGAAAGTTAACTTTGACAGACATCCAAGTAATGGTGGTATTTCACCGCTAATATGGTTGTGATTGAGGTCAATGGTGGTTAGTTGTGCAAGTCTTTGAATTGACAAGGGTATTTCCCCACTGATGGAATTACTGGACAGCCTCAGCTCTTGCAAGTTGGTTAGTTGACCTAAGTCAGATGGGAGAGAACTAACAAGTAGATTTTGGGAAATGTCAAGCACAACTAATCGGGTGAGTTTTGTGAGTGAAATAGGCAAGTTCCCACTGATTTGGTTTCTATTCATATACAAATGAGTGAGATTGGGAAACCCAAAAAGAGTTGGAGGTATTGATCCTTTTATTCTATTTTGAGATAGATCCAAAGTGACAAGATTTTTTAGGAGCCCTAAGTCATGTGGGATGGAGCCTGAAATGTTGTTGTCAGACAAGTCTAGCTTCACCAGTTGGCTAAGGTTTCCAAGTGAAGGAGGTATCTCACCTTCAAGGTCATTGTGGAATAAACTGAGATAGCTGAGTTTGGGTAATCCACCAAGAGTTGGAGTTATTGGTCCTGCGATTCTATTTTCAGATAGATTCAAAGTGACCAGATTTTTGAGGAACCCTAGCTCTCGGGGAATGGAGCCTTGAATGTTGTTGCAAGACATGTCAAGGGAGGTTAAGTGGCTAAGGTTTCCCAATGAAGAAGGTATCTTACCTGAAAAATCATTGTAAGATAAATCGAGATAAATGAGTTTGGCGAGATTGCCAATTTCTGGTGGGACACGCCCATCTAGTCCAGCTCCACTGAGATCAAGATACTCTAAATTATGGAAAACAGAGAGGTTGAGTGTTGCTGATCGAGACTTTGCATAACCCCACTTGATTCCAGTGATGCTTCCAGCGCCGTTGCAAATTATACCATCCCAATCACAGCGACCGGAGATAGTGAGGTTATCGTGCGACATGTCCTGCTTCCACCATCCACTATGGAGTATAGCATTGGCTTCCATTTCAAGCTGCGATGCTCCAGAAGCTGCAGCCCCTAACTCTTGTAAATGAGTCTCCATACCTAAAATAACAATAATTACAAGAAATGCACTCCATATTTCTCGCCAATTGAAGTTAGAAGCAAAATAATTCATTCTATGAACAAGCGAATGTTCAAACTCAGTGACGATGAGATAATAGTGAATGCTATTTCATGAAAATGCAAGTTTGTCTCTGAGATATATCAGAAAGTAAGCTTTTAAGCTGTGTGCCTAACCTGTTCGTTGTTCGTTCTTTAATACTCACCGTCAGACCCCACTTTGCCGCATACAAGCTTAAACGTATGATTCGAGGCTCCCATTGACTACGCCAACCCATACGCCACGACATTGCATTGCTTGACTTGTTGTCAACTTAGAAGAATTGCACTTAACTTTCTTGGAAGCCTGTTATTTAGTTCTTCTCAGTGGGTTGGACCGCAAAGAAATTGTTATATCGGACCAAGTCTCTTGGGGCGATTTTTGTATTGTGGGATAATTCGTATAAATCCTAGGATTTACTATATCTATATGTGAGTGATGAACATTCTTATTCTTATATGTATCTAATTTGGGTGGGGGAAGGGATAAATGGACAAAATTTTTGTACGGAACCTCTATTAAACGGAAAGGACCAGTGTGTAAAATCGTATGGGCTCATTGTGAAGTAATGGTTGAAAGATTGTCATTCTTTGATTTAAACAACTTGAAATTTATGTGCGATTGAAACCCCTCTTGGCTGGGTGAAAGTGGGAATAATTCCATATGAATTAGTAGTATCAAAGCACCGTTTTTTTGGTCAGTAGAGGATCCTTTATTCTCATTGATGAAGACTCTCATGCGCTATTGACTAAACAACTACTGGTAAAAGTTTTTTATTTAATTAATTAATAGTACTTTCGCTAAAAAAATAGTTGATTATGATAGAAGTGAATTGCACTCACTATTTTTGATTAATTATCTTTAAGAAGATACGGTTGATCAATAATATTAGGATTTTGGTGATAAAGTAAGTATTAGGGCTCTTTAAAATTGAGTCAAGAGTTTGAGGTATAGACCCTGTAATTCTGTTATGAGAAGAATTTTCAGAAACCCAACTCATGTGAAATGGAGCCTTAAATGTTGTTGGAAGACATGTCTAGAAACGTTAAGTGGTTAAGCCATTAAGGTTTCCCAGTGATGGAGGCATGTTGCCTACAAAATAAGTGTGGGATTATTGTAAAACTAGATTTAGACCTGCACTATGTGCGAGACTGACATGGATACATACATGCATTATTCATCATTATGAGAATCTCACAACTGCAAGATGTAATCACCATAAATTTCGGTGAAATGAAAAATAACTGGATTTAGACCCATGCTATGTGTAGAAATAATTTAGTAGATAATGTCTAAATAATGTAAAGTCAAATAATTATGTAATGGAACAAAAATATTAAACTGCACAATTGCCTTGACCGTTTTTGTCACTGGCCTCATTTTTTGTACTTGTATTTTGGATTGCTTGTTGAGGACTATTTTTTCTAAGATTTTTAATTAAGATTGGCTCTTCACATGATATATAATATGTGTGTGCACACTTTTTTCCCCCATTGATGCCTTTCTTTGTAATTATCCATTTATAGCTATCTTTTTTTTTTTTTTATAATTGTCACTTTTTAAAGATTGACTCTTCTTTTATAATTGTACTCTAGAGAGTCTTATTGCTGTATGTGATTTCTTTTCCTTGAACTTTATATAAATATGAACTCGTTATCTATGATATTGTTGTTGAAGAATGTGATTTCTGCATTATGTTTGAGTTAAATGTTAGTAATAAATTTTGTTTACTTTATACAAAGTCAATAATATGATTGACATTTGTTTCCCTTTGATTTTGTAATTTTGGAAAATAAAGATATGAATTCTATTTGAAGGGTGGTTATCTATTTGATTTTTTTTTTGAAGAAAGGTTTGGGTTCAAACATGTTTGTAACAAAAGTGTTTGTGACAGTATAGTTTTTTGAAAATAACTTCATTAGTCGGTTATTCTTTTAGATAGGAACTGTTAATGCGCATGATAAACCAAAATTAGCATTTTTTGAATAAATTTTAAAATTGTTAGAAGTAGTTATGATATTTGGTGATGTAGACCATTGGCTAGGGCAAATAGAAATGTTAGTTGTGAATGTAACATTTGTATTTCATTAATACACTATTTTCTTGATGCTATATTAAAAATGTTATTTTCATTTTCTCTTCGAGCATGAACTTCATTCTATGTATTATTGTTGGCTTCTTGTTGACATAAACTTGTTTTTCATCTTCTAGTGCATCTCTGCAAGTACTCTTTCAATGGTGTCTGAAATAATTGTAAAAATTTGTTCGCCCTACTTATTTTTATGAGAACAATATATTTCTATAAAATACTTTTTAATAATATTAGTGATGTAATATATTAATATTTTTCTTCCACCCACTCTTTTTGAAATTGAGAGGGCCTATAATGAACCAAACTCTCCAAATATGGTGTGGAATGTTGATAGAGGAATTGTTAATTTTTTAACAAAAAGTTTTGAGGAAGAAAAAGAAAATCCTTTCATTGCATTATTTATTAACCTATAGTTGTCATTTGTAGTTGTTGTTTTTAAATTCTTTATGATATAAACTTTTCCCTCTTGTAACCTAGGACTAAAGTTTGAAATCAAATTTTTACGCACTATTGCATTTAAACCAATTGCTTGTATAAACATGAAAGAGAAAAGAAAATTATTAGTAAGGTGAGAATTGACAGAGTTAAATTGTTCTCTATACTATTTTGTATTAATTTGATTGGTCTTTAATGTTTTGTAAAATTTCTTTTGTCATGTTGAGTTGTGACATGTGAGTTGCTTAGAAAGCTAATGGAGAAAAAAAAGAAAATATGTGAAACAATTGATTGAATGTAACTAATATGTTGATATTTTTTAACGTCTTTAATAAATATTAAACTTTAGTTTTTTTCATCTTTTGCTATTGGACAATTCTTAGAAATTAGATTTTAGAAAATGTAACATTTTGAATAATTTTGTGCAAGACATTATAGTATATAATTATGTAATTTAAAGTATGTATAACAAATTGACGGATCACAATAAAATAAAAGAAATATAAATTTAGGTATTGTTTACAATTGAATAGAAAATTAAGAAATGAAATCAAATCAGATAATTTTAATTAATTTTAATTTTTAACTATTAATATAATAGAAAATTTCTTTTATTAAAATATAATTAAGCTTATATTAATTTTTAATTTTGAATTGTAATTCGTTGTAGTAACATATTGCAAATGAAAAATTATATGATATGAGAAATGAGTAAGCGTATAGATTTGTAAAGAATAGTCGCTTATTTAGTGTAGCGTAGGTAATTTAATTTAGTTTTTACTGAATTTACAGTTATATTTTACTATTAAATTGGATTTAAGACATTAAATTGTTTTAATTTTGTGTTAACGTTAGTGGCTACGTGTATTTATAACTGTATGGATTATTTGCCCATTTTAAATTTTTTGTTTCATAACCTTCAATCAGTTACTGAATTATAATTGGGCAATTATGAATATTAATAATAATTATTTCACATTAGGCACCTAGTTTAGATAAACTTTAAGTGAAAGAAGTGCTTCTTCGAAAATAAAGAGGAAAAAGTTGTCACATACAAGCATCGCTATCTGAATAGAAATACTATCCAATTTATCTAACTCTATATGTCATGAGAACATATTTAGTTTAAAAAATAGTTATAAGACCATCAACCAGTATTACTACTATAACAATGAAATGATAAGGATACATGCCAATAAATTATTGAAAAAAGAAAAATACAAAGGAAAAACAAAGCAAGATATAGTTAACAATATACATTGAATTCTTTAAACTAATGGGAACAAAGGGATGAAAAGGAAAAAAGAACCAACCGATATTATAGGCCACTATATGTGTTGTGGTGCTCTCTCACATAACTCCATCACCCAATAGTCTATGCCTCAAAGAGTACCAGGTGCAAGGTGCGACCATTAAAACTTTAGAATTGCACCCTTGTGTCTGGCGCCTGACTTCAAAAGCTTTGGAACTGCAAGGAGAAAGGAAAACATTCATTCTTGAATCAAGTTAAACACATTATCTTTGGTGATAGAGACCTACAATGGTTTTTCCTGTATTTGATGTTGGTTAAAGAATGTGGAACACTTGTATCCGAGAATGGCTAATAGTTTTATGCTTCAATGAATACCAACTGCATAATTGCATTCATGAATGACCTAGAACCCAATTTTGACCTTCTCATCAATCAAATGCAACCACTGAAAATAGATTGGGCTATGTTCACATTGACAGCATGGTGTTATCAAGGAGATGAAATACAGGGCAAGAAGAAATAGGTAGCCAACTATTTGACAAAAGGAAAACGGAGTGCATGGCATGAAGGCCATGGCCTATTACATAGCGAGCGAGCTTCTCCGATTTTAGCAGATGTCAACGAAATGAGAAAAGGGAAAGGGTGTGGGGTGTGGGGTGTGTTTTTTGGAAAGAAAGAAGAAGAGAGGAAAAGAACGGGGGACTACGAGAGAAAAGGAAAAGGGAAATGGGGCGTGGCTTTATAAAGCAATCATGAGTAAATGAGAGAATGACAGCTTCACCAATAAGCTGATGTGGCAGCATTATAAAGCATATAAGGTGTCAATCTCTCAATATGTTATAGCACGGGTCTCAGATTTGATTTAATATATTATAAATAGATAGATAGATAGATAGATAAATAAATAGATGTGGAGATGGCCTTAAATAAGACAGAGTAAAGTAATACAAAATAAATATACAGAAGCGTAACAGAAGAAGACATGATGAGGATTTAATATGCTTTGACTACTAATCTACATCCATAAGCAAAAGCAACAAACAAATATTTCACTAAAAAAATATGATGAAGATACAAAAATATTAACATTTCACTCAAATTCAAGTCCCAAATACATTTAAACTATCTCTCAATATTTTCTTATTGGTGTATACATTCAACACACAAAGAGAAGTATTCAAAAGAGGAACAAAACACTTCTCTAATACCCAAAGATTAGAAGAGTGAAGTTGGGAATGAATGAATCAAGATTCACAAGCACGCCTTTATAGAGGCATTAGGCTATCAAATAAAGCCAAAAAATTCATTGCAACTTGAATGTTCGCGTAACATTGCATGCATGTGGTCTATTATGGTCTTGCAACTTGTGAGTCCACTTGATAAGTGTCCAAGAAAAATGACCAAATTCAAAGCACAGCTGCACATTTCACCCCACCGCCTTTTACCAAGTAAATGTTGAATTCAATTAACCAAATCTTCACGCAAGCATCCAGCAATTTGATGGCCAATAAATTGAGCTTCAAGTGGCAAAATATCAAACAAAATATGTATTGCTTTTGGAACCTGTGCACTGCAAAGTTGCCACCGCGTTTATCATGCAGTAAAATTTTACCAACTTACTTATCAAGTTGCAACGAAATTGGACAAGATTTTTGTCCACTCGCAAAATGTTTGAAAATTCAAACCATATCTAAAAGCTGGTTATTCAAATCATCAATGGATCTGATAGGAATCCTACTTATCAGCAACCCCTGATCAACAGAATTGCTGGACTTAGGGCCTGTTTGGTATGCCTGTTAGTATAAGATCTGATAGGATAAGGGCTGATAGTATAAGGCCTGATAAAAATTTAATACTGTACAGTATTTGGTATGTCACTGTATAAGAGATTGTATTATATAAAATATAACCAAAAAAAAATATTATAATAAATATAATTTTTAAATAGTTATTATAATTATTTAAGCTATTTTTTATTATATATAAAAATAATTTTATATTAAAAATTATTTATTTATTCATTTTTAATATTTTTTTATAAATATAAAAAATATAAGAGAGAGAGAAAGAAAGTGTGTGAGTGAAATAGATATGGAGTTTTTATACATCAAAATCTAAATAAGCTTAATATTACATTCCTATATTTGATTGTGTTTTTTATTATATACAATTAAATTTATATTAAATATTATTATTTATATATTTTAATAATAAATTTTTATTTCTATATTTTTATTTCAATTTGAATAATTATTTTACAATTATTTTTAAAAAATATTTATTTATTATTAAATAATATTATTTTTTATTTATATATTTTTATTTTTTATTTTTTATTTAATAATTAATTTTCTTTTAATAAAATATATTAAAAAAAATGAAAGAACCTTTATACATTAAAAGCTAATCAGAACTTAATACTACTTCCTTAGTAGTATTAAGTTATCCATCATTATAACGTATAAAGGAGGTTTGATGGATAAACTTATATAATATATTGACTGTACCAAACAATGAATAAGATCATAATATATTGTATTATCTTATCCTATCATATCTAATACAGCATGCCAAACACTCCCTTTTATAGACGGGGAGTGGCGAGTTGAATGCCATCATACGTATAGAGAGGGGAATTTTGGAGCGGACACCATGGCCAACCTCAGCATCGGGGACTCTTGATTCTTACAGCCTCACTGCCTGTAACCAACCCTCGGATAGCTTATGGGGGATTTTGTTTGGTGATGATTCGGGTTTCTCTTTGCCCTGTTTTGTTCCGTTGTAGTTGTTGTTTCTTTGGGCTTTGGCCCTCTTTATTCGCCTAAAAAAAAATTTGAGATAAGTGCGTCTGAGGACGTTGCCAATTTGTGGTGGAAGCGGAATACTCCCTTGTATTTCTGTTTCACGGAGATCAAGACTCTCTAATTGTCATTTTCCATAATTAAGAAAGTGAAGTATTCATCTTATTTGTGGGCTGAAGAAAGAAACAGCTAAATCTAGCTGGTAGTCTATACCTTATAAAGCAATAACATTACCAGCCAGGGAAGAGAGGGTTGGGTCAGGGGGTAGATTGTGAGCACACAAGAGAGAAGCTACATAGATATGGAAAAGAAAATTGAATAAAAAATAGATAAATATTATTTTATATAGTGCTTATTCATCAAAATGAGAGAGTATCACGTGACTATACTTCCAACCAATCATATAAATACATTTTACATAAAATTATATGTTAATAGTGGATCCTATATAAAATACATTTATATGATTGGTTCGGGAGCACATCTGCATAATGTTCTCAGACAACACAAATATTTCTCCTAAAATTATGACTGATAATTGTAATTTAAGTAAATATATATATAGTTATATAAGTATTAAATAGAATTTAATTTAAATGTATTGACAGTATAAAATAATTTTATACTGTCAACCAATAGAAATAGTGAGAAGTGTCAACTCACATAAATAACTACCTATTATAATGAGGGATCCACTATAATTTCTCACTTACCACTATTTCTATTAGTTGACTGTCAGTGCATACTAACTAAACTCTATTAAATATAATATTAATTATGAATAAATTTATATTATTAATAAAGATAATATTTCAATTTAACACTCACTTTATATAATTAAAATTTATATTTATTTGAACTATAACCATTATACATCAATTTAGTTGTTTTAATCTTTATCTACATATAATGAAACTTAAAAATATAAGAGAGAGAAGTGTTACGAATTAGTCGGTGGCTTTTACGGTAGGGTTCGATTGTTTTGACCCACTGTGAACCCCTAACTTTTGATCGGTTAGAAATGGTTATTTTACCTTTTGGCACCCAATATAAATATTGCTCCGCTTTTTTTGGGGGGTCTGAATTGCTTTGGCTTTATTTATCACTAGCCACTACCTTGGGCCTACGTTGCCCCACTCTTCTTGTGTTAACTCCTAACTCGACCTGTTGTGGTGTGCTGGGCTTAGTGCCACTTCCACCTAATTATTTTCACCAGTTTACAATTACTATCCCATTAACCCACGCGCTGAGATTTACTCCCCCAATTTATTCTAATATAACGTAAACAACATCAAAAATATAATTTATGCATACCACAAAACCGTTTCAACCAATACATCAATTCAAGTTCATTATTCTCATTACAACTATAACTTACATCTAATTCTGAATTACCAAATGAAAAACTACAATCAAATAGCTAAAAATCCCCGCATCCACAGCACAAGCAACAGTACTAAATGAACTGTTACAGCCAACAGATGCCATCATCAAATATTACCATCACCAAAAATGCTGCAACAACAATACATCTTGCTTACAAAACTTCAAAAATCTACACCCCCCGCTTCCTCTACATCGGTGCAACAACAGCTGAATGCCATCAAAATGACAGAGTCACAGTAGGCCCTTATATAGAAAGATTAACTGTAATGAATTTCGAGCTCGCTCTATCACCAATTATGCAACTATGGTTGCTCCGTCTCCTTTTTATTTGATATACATAAAGAAATAAAAAATCCTGCTCCTAATACCACAGCAGAAGGGAAGAGTAGTAATTTGGCATGATTAAGATGAGACCACTGTTATTCAAATTGAGCACACAGTACATTGGAGACATTGCACAGGTTGAAGATGGAGTTCTCAAGCAACCAGGAGTCGTATCACATTGTGGTCTTAATAGACTTATCATTACCTTGTCTTTATTTTCTTGATCTATTTTTGTTGCTTGGCTCGTTCTAACCTGGGGAGTTTATAACACGGACCATCATGCTCCTTACATCCTATCCATTAAAAATTGTAACGCACGGTTAAGATTGAAGCCTTCTATTATTTTGTTAAAAATAAAATAAAACCTTTTATTATATAAAAAAATTTTTACAATAATTCAAATTTATCTTTTAATATTTATAAAAAAAATGATTTTACCATTTTACTCATTCTCTTTTTTTCGCACGCTATTCCTTCCTGTCCCAACACCAGCCCCCCTCCCCCTTCCCCCGCCCATGGTGTCAGTGCTGGCGACTCTCTCCTTCACCAAAAACCAAACCGCTCTCTGCGTGCTAATTCTTTCCTGTGTCAGTGTTTGCTTTGCGTGCTGTCTCATTCCATGTTTGCTAAATGCACTACCCCAGACTGATAAGATGAAGGATTCCTCTTCAAGGCGCTATTTCCATCCAAGACTTTTTCCTCTACAATCTCAGTGTGCGAAAAGTCCTTATTCTTAGCTATTTTTTCTTTTCTTTAATATTTGGAATTTTTTCACTATTGACTTGAGACCAGAGGAACAATGTCAAGGCAATTGCAAGGCGAATCCAATATTGGGGAGCATTGTTTGTATTTGAAATGGATCAGTAGCTAATAGGAATAACCAAGAAGAAGAAGAAGGCGTTTGATGTACTTGGCCATTGATATTTGACAATTGAAATTGGTTTAATATGACCTAAAAACAAAAAGAAAATGAAGAATTCCAAATTTTTCTTTCTTCTTCAAAAGAAAAAAGGAAAAAAAAAAAAAAGAAACAACTTGTGCTTAGTTTGTGTGTGCCCAGAATTGGAGGATCCCATCCTAAGGTTAATGTTCTTCAATCTTAAAGATTTCTTTCCAGCAACAAACTAGACACATGTTGCTCAACAATCCTGGTTGGCTTCTTTAAATGATAAACTTGTCTTACTGAATGTGGTGCTAGAAACCAATCTAATGTAGTAGCAGAGGTGTGCAGTGGGGAGCTGAGCGAGAGGAAGAGAATTAAGGGGCAAAAAAAATAGACTAAGGATAAAAATGTAATTCAAAATTTTTTGAAAAAATTTAAATGACAAGAAACATCATGATCCATAACTTAACACTCCCCAAGTTAGAAGGCTCGTGTTACGTTGCTCTGCTTCTAGTTTGGGAGTTAGTTACTCTCATGTATAAAATTATAAAAAATCAAGAATTTATATCGTAAAATGGGTGTCTTATTTTTTTATTTGTAAATAGAGGCCTTACAAATAGTTGCTCTTCTATCACTTGCTCTTCCACCAACTCCTCATCCACCATCTTCTCTGCCAGTACCACCGCCTCTTGCCACCATCTTCTATCCCTGAATTTCATATGCACTGCACACTCCATCATGCCCCTCTTTCAAACCCATTGCTTCCTCCAACCTCAACTTAGATTAATCAAAACCACTGTCCACCAATCTATCGTTGGCCACCATCGATTGCTGCTAGTCATTGCTGCACCTCCAACCTTGCAACCTATGCGTGAGAGACTAACCGCTAGTCATCAATCCTGCAACCATCGTCACTTATAGATTGCATGACGTCACGACCTTGCCTCTGCCATCTGACACAGATCGTGTGACTTACGCTTTTGCCATTGCAGCTCCTCGTGACCACACCTAACCCTCGCAGCCATGGGTCACTTACCACCATCGCACATCCCCGGCTTCCCCTGCAACCGCTAGTGCCACTCCATCTCTGGTTCCTTCAACAGCAACCCTTTGCATAGCACATAGGCAACAGCAAGACATTGAGGGCTTAAAACCCCCAATTAAAGCATCCAACCCATTGGAGCAGTCCAAGAGGTGAAGAAGAAGAGGGCAATGATGAGGTTCAGGAGGCGCCATTAGCATGGGTTGATGAGGGTGGTGATGAAGGTGAAGGTTGGGGTGGTGAAAATCGGTAAGGTTTGTGGGTTGCTGAATTGGAACTGGGAAGAGGGGTTAATCAAGAACTTGGATGACAAATCTTGGGGATGGAAAGGGGGAAGGCTGTGTTTTGCAAATAATAAACAAAGACATTTTTTTAGCAATTTTATTTTATATTTTAAAGGTTGAGACTAAGTTACTCCCAAACTTAATTGGGAGTAATGTAACACTTACCAAGTTAAAATGAGCCTGCTTGCTTTCTGTTACTGAGATTTTATATTTGGTAGGTCCTTATTGAAAAAAAAAAAAAAAATCCTACATAAACATATTCCGTACAATAACTAAGGTGAGGCTTCTTTACAATTTTTCAGAAGACCTAATCAGCAGTTACCCAGTAGACAACTCTGACACAATACCGAAACTCACGCCAATCCAACAGCAAAGGGCAGAGGGTCTGCAGTGGTCCCCTACATGCGAGGCCCAGGTTAAATGTGGCCCGAATTAGTCATGGACCCATGGTATTCATTTTTGAAGGTAATGTGTGCTAATTTTGATTTGACAACCGAAGCTCCTTAACTCTATATCCTGAAAAAAATCCATGTGTGACCTACTGCCAAATTAGAAACCGCTCTCTCTAGACTTATAATAGAATGACCGAATAACACTACGAGGATCAGTGCTACTGCAAACTAATAAACCACCAATTATTGCTGTTTGAAGTGCCTGTTTCATCGAATTATCTTAATTAACATATCTATGGTCAGTTTTGAAGTCATAAGAATTAAGAAAACCTTTTATGGATCACTAATTTAAATGGAAGAGTTAAAGGCTGCGAAGAGAGATGACTTCGGGGATTTAGTTAGACACTTCAAGGATCATTCCTTCATCACTTATAAAGGTAGAAACCTTGAGACATGATCTTCTAAAACTTATATTTTGATGTAAGACTAAGTTAATTTTTAATTTCTTGATGAAAGTTGCATGCTTAATTATATGACCCAACCATCAATATTAGAGTCAGCTTTGATAATAAAATGAAAAATTCAAATACATGAACTTGATGTCCTTTAAGCACTTCACGTATTTGTGATAATTCCTGTGTAGACGTGGATGTTTCAGAGAGACGACGGAAAGGGGTTTAGTTATTTCAAAAAAAAAAAAAAATTATACCCTTGCGACATGTTAAAAAAAAAAAAAAATTTGGCTGCTGTCTTCATCCTTCAATAAGCAAGCAAATTCAACGGTCATATGGGTTAGATTAAAAACACGGTGCCAAATTTTATTATTATTATATATCTTGTAAGGCCAAGAACTTAGTAGGCCTACTGGAGGGGCTCCTAAGATCTAGGTTGAAGAGAACCAAATAAAACTCTCTTCGGCTAACTAAACCAATTATGAACCACTTTCTTCGGAACCTGGGATCATTCCTTATGAAACCATAAAGTCCCAGCTTATAGCCGCAATACACCTGTGACTTTGGCATGTTGGCTTGCTTGTTAGTTTTTTATAATGAGGAATTTTGTTATCAATTGTTTAGAAACTTGGCAATGAATTTAGGGGTGGCGATGATGTTTTCTTATTTTCATTGCATAGATGGAATATGGCAATGGTGTTGAAAAAATGGTTCAATGATTAATAAGTGTTACTGAATAAGGGAGGGGTATTTTCTTTTTCTTGCATTTTTAGTTGACATTTGTTTTGATGCGATTTGATAGTGCTCTGGTGAAAAGGGCCTTTTTATTTTGAGTTTTGGTATGCTCTTTCAAGATTGCTTGCTGCGTGGATTCTTACATGAAGGAGGGTGCTAACTTTGTGAAGAGTTGAACCCAAAAGAAAAACATTGTGATTCTAAGAGAGAACACCAAATTGATCTCACAACAATAATTCAAATAGGGTATCTATTTTATAAACATTATTTTATATTGATACATTTGAATCACCTAGAAATTGAAACATACAATAAAAATTTATCCTAAGTGTTGTTGGCTTGATTTCATTTTGAAAGTTTATTTTGAAGAGTTGAGAAGTGCAAATAACTCTTGACTTATGAGCTGTTGCAATAAAACTTCACGTAGAGGAATGTTCAATGGAGTCTGCTTTCTTAGAAAACCTTGGGAGACACATTTCATTGATGGCCGATAGCATGGATTGGAGTTTAAGCATGCAAATGTCACTATGGCAATATGAACTATATCCAATAAAACTCTTAAATTTGGTGAAGCTAGACGTTGATCCAATACATCACATAGTGTGATATCAAGAGCAGATGCTGATTGAAGTGATGATAGGATTTCCTTAGGATGCCTTCCCATCAAAATTTCAAGTGCCACTACTCCAAAACTATAAACATCACACTTTTCACTTGCAATCATAGTATAGGCAAGTTCTGCATTGATAAGATAAAGATCAATACATATGAGGAGGCTAATGATTAAAACAATAAACTAAAATCGATTGAAATTTAAATGTTTAAACAAATTCTACAATTAGAATATGTTTGACCTTGCAAATTTGTCCACCTATCATTTATATGTATACTTGTGGCATGTGTTACATGGAATCAAATAAACATGAGAATTTTACGGGAAAAGGAAATGAACCAAATAAAAATATGGGTAATTTACCTGGGGCGATATACCCATAAGTTCCAGCAATTATAGTTTGATTGGATGAATCAAAGCTAATGAGTCTGGCTGTGCCAAAATCAGAAACAATTGGGTGCCAGTCTGAGTTGAGTAAAACATTGCTTGTAGTTATGTCTCTATGCACAATTGGAGGGGTGCAATCATGATGCAAATAGGATAAAGCATGTGCAATGCCTTCAACAATGTTAACCCTCTTTTTCCAATCCAATTCCACAGCCTCTATATCATCATATAGCACAGAAAACAAGCTTCCTTTCGCCATGTACTGGTAAATCAAAAACATGCTCCTTTTGTGCAGGCAGAACCCATAGAGCTTTATAATGTTCCGGTGCTTTATTTCTGATAGCACTCTCACTTCATTTCTAAAACTCTTATCATAAGCTGGCTCCTCTGCTTCAAAACCATGAAGCTTTTTCAAGGCAACAATCTTGCCACTCGGTAATTGCACCCTATAAACACTCCCATATGCGCCAGTTCCAATGCAATACTTCATTTCAAAATCTTCAGTTGCATTAATGATGTCTTTAAATGCTATGTGTCCATCAAAATTCCATACCGAAAACAAATCCCCATTCCTGATTGTTGTTTGCTTTGCTTGTTTGCTCTTGCTTAGCTTCAAATACACAAGTAGAAGGAAGGCTACAATTAGAGAAAAGAGGATAGGAAGAATTATGGCTAGATTGTGTATTACTTTGCTGTGAGCTGAACAAGGTTGGGATTGGTAACCTGAGTCACAACATTCATGCTTGTTTATAACTCGAGGCCAAACATTTAGAGTAGGACCCTTCAAATTATTGTGTGAAATGTCCAAATAAGGCAACTTACGATTCAAGTAAGAAACTAGGAGAGAGTTGGGCATTGTTCCAGAGAGATTATTGTAGCTGAGATCCAATGTTGTTAAGTTTGGCAAACATCCAAGTAAGGGTGGTATTTCACCGCTAATGCGGTTGTGATCGAGGAAGATACCAGTTAGGTTTGTAAGTTTTTGAATTGACATGGGTATTTGCCCACTGATGGAATTGTCGGTTAGCTTCAGCTCTCGCAAGTAGGTTAACTGACTTAAATTAGAAGGGAGAGAACCAATGAGTAGATTGTGAGAAACGTCAAGCTCAGATAATTGGGTGAGATTTGTAAGTGAAACAGGGAAGCTCCCACTGATTTGGTTTTCATGCATATCCAAATAAGTGAGATTGGGTAATCCACCGAGAGCTGTAGGTATGGGCTCTGTGATTGTGTTTTGAGATAGATCCAAAGTGACAAGATTTTTGAGGAATCCCAACTCATGAGGAATGGAGCCTTGAATGATATTGCCAGACATGTTTAGGAAGGTCAGGCGGCTAACGTTTCCCAGTGAAGAAGGTATCCCACCTGAAAGATAATTATCAGACAAATCGAGATGAGTGAGTTTGGCAAGATTACCAATTTCTGATGGGATATTCCCATTTAGTCCAGCTTCCGAGACATAAAGATACTCTAAATTATGGAAAACAAAGAGGTTGAGTGTTGCTAATTCAGACAATGCTGTCCATTCATAAACCCCCCAGAGTTCGATTCGAATGATGCTTCTAGCGCCGTTGCATTTTATAGCATCCCAATGACAGCGATCAGAGATAGTGAGGTTATTGATCGACATATGCCGCTGCCACCATCTACTACGGAGCATAGCATTGGCTTCCAGTTCAAGCTGCGCTGCTGCAGAAGCTGCATCCCCCAACTCTAGTAAATGAGTCTCCAAACCTGAAATAACAATAACAACAAGAAACGCACTCCATATTTTTGGCCCATTGGAGTTAGAAGCAAAATAATTCATTCTATGCACGTGCATATGTTCAAACTCAGTGATGATAAGATGACAATGAATGCTACTTTATAAAGATGCAAGTTGATTTCTGAGATGTATCAGAAACAAAGCATTCAAATGGTGTGCCTAACCTGTTCCTTGTTCATTCTTTAATACTCGCAGACAGTCACACCCCACTTTACTGCATACAAGCTTAAACGTATGATTCAAGGCTTTGTGCCCCCATTGACTACGCCAATCCATATGTCACGGCATTGCATTGCATGACATGGAGTCAACTTATAAGAATTGCATGCAAGTTTCTTGGAAGCGTGCTGGTTTTTCTCCGTGGGTGGCTCTTCTTAAGACTAACATGCTCCATGAATGGGACCTCTAGGGGACCATATTGGTAGCGTGGCATAATCCGTATAGATCTTGCATTTACTTTGTGTGAGTGAGGAACATTCATATTCTTGTAAATTTATCTACTTTGGGTTGGGAAAGGAGATAAATGGGCAAAATTTTTGTACCCAATTTCAACCAATAAAATTAAAAATATTAGTAATGTAGTAATTTTTTTTTTTGGTCATGTAATGTAAAATTGTTTAGGCTGATCAAAGATTCTCATTCGTTAATTTAAACAAGATATGGTGAAATTTATATGCAACTAACAGCTCTCTTAACTGAGTGATAATGGAACATATTATATATGAATTATTAATTTCAAATTTTATGATAAGATAGGAATTGGGAGGACTTCTTTTTCTTTTAATTTTTGGCATTATAGGATCCTTTATTCTCAATGATGGAACACTTATGCGAGCTATTGACTAAAAAATTAGTGCTAATATTTTTTATTTTTGTTAATTAATAGCTCTTTTAATCAAATATTGTTGCATTAAAGTGAATTAAAACCCTAAGTAAAATTTATCTGCAATATTAGAAGTTTGATGATTGAAATTATGATTTTAATTAGTGTTTTATTTGACTACCACTTTTGACCTAAATTTTGCTAAGCAACTATTAAAAAATAAAAAAACTCGTGGTATTTTTTATCCAGTTCAAGTATTACACAAACTAAAATTAGGAAAAAAAAAAAAAAACACCATAGAACAGAAAAGAAAGGAATGCATAAATTTCGTTACACTTTTGAGACTAGCAAAGGCGTCTTTCCATGTGGGGGAACCTAAGATTTTGATGCTGCTTCTTGTGTTTTTAAAATTAAAATTTCAAAGTCCAGTAATAATTGTTCTTGTTAATTATATTATATGTGCATTAGGTGATGTTTCTCTGATGAGAATTCTATTGCTAGAGCATAGTTACAAAACTTGCTTCCGCGGCTTGTGATGCCGCCACTCTAGGAAATGAAAGAACAGTTGGCAGAGGCAGAGGTAGGAGTAGGCAGAGCAAGATGCATACTTGGGCACCATCTACAGTGTCTTTGTTGATCAAGGAGCATGGTGCACCTTGCAATCTGGTGGTGAGATTGTGAGGTGCATCGATGCACTAATCACCTATAATGCACTGTAGTAATATCTAATTTTAAGAAAAATAAAAAATATGATTAAATATATTTTAAAAATTAATTATCATATACTGATAGTATAAAATTATATTAGTAATATAAAATAATTTTATATTATCAGTATAATAAAAAAATTTATCAGTGTAATTTTACTCTGTCAATGTAATTTTACGCTGACAGTGTACAATTATTTTATATTGTCGATATAACTTCATACTATTAGTGTATAAAAATTAATTTCTAAAATTCATAAAAATTTTATCAGTATAATTTTACTCTGTCAATATAATTTTACACTATCTATCAGTATAATATTATATTGATAGTGTAAAATTATTTTATATTATCAATATAATTTTATATTATTAGTGTATAAAAATTAATTTCTAAAATATATTTAATCATATTTTTAATTTTTTTTAAAATTAATATATTACTACAGTATATCATAGGTGATTAATATATCAATATACCTCATAAATTTCTACTATCCGATACGCCATAGTCACAAGGTGCACTAAGCACCTTGGACTGCGAAGCGCATCACAGACGGTGCCACTTGAGCAGGTGCAAAGCAAACCTAAAATTAAAATCTTCCACTAAAACATACCGCATGATTTTCATTAAAAATAAAAGGTGAAAAGAAGTCTTCTTAATATTAACTAATAGGTTTATTTAAATTTTGGATAATAATTTTTTCACATCATTATTTTTCGTTTTAAATCTACACATTTCCTCTTGAGAAACAGGATTAAAAAAAAAATACTTTACAAATGGTTAATTAAAGTGTCAACTTTAACTCTCTTTAGAGGAGGATGTAAGTACAAATTTTATGTAGATAAATATTCTTAATTTATATTCTCCAAGGCGCATGAGAATCAATTTTATAGGTAATGCAAATGGGTTAAACTTAATAAAAAGATAAAAATTTTGTTGATGTTTGTTTTGATCGAATTCGGTAAACGGGCCCTTTAATTTGAGAAATATGTCCATTTGACGATTTCTTGCAGCGTGCCTTTTCCTATATGAAGGCGTACAAACTTTGTAAAGAGCTGAAAAAAAGTTATTTTGATTTCAAGAAAAGAACACCAAATTGATCGACCTCACAACAATAATCCAAATACGGCATTGACTTACAAGCATGATTTTATGTTTATACATATGAATCACTCAAAAATTGAAACATACAATAAAAATATATCCTAACTGCTGACAGCTTGATTTCATTTTGAAATTTTATTTCAAGAGTTGACAAGTGTAAATAACTCTTGACTTATGAATTGTTGTAATGAAACTTCACATAGAGGAATATTCATTGGAGTTTGTTGAGTTAGAAAACCTTGGGAGACGCATTTCATTGATGGCCGACGGCGTGGATTGGGGTTTAAACATGCAAATGTCACTATGGCAACATGAACTACATCCGATAAAACTCTTAAATTTGGTGGAGCTAGGCGTTGGTCTAATACATCATATATTTTGATGTCAGAAGCTGATACTGATTGAAGTGATGATAGGATTTCTTTAGGATGTCTTCCCACCAAAGTTTCAAGTGCTACTACTCCAAAGCTATAAGCATCACACTTTTCACTTATAACCATAGTATAGGCAAGCTCTGCGTTAATAGATCAAGGTCAATACATACATATATATATATATATATATATATATATATATTTAACGATGAAAACAATAAACAAAAAATAGTTGGCAATTTAAATGAATTAAAAATGCAATAGGCATGCTTTGCATGGAATCAAATAAACATAAGAATATAAAGGGAAAAGAGAAAGCAACCAAAATAATATGAATGATTTACCTGGGGCAATATACCCACAAGTTCCAGCTACTATAGTTCGGTTGGACGAATCAAAGTTGATTAGTCGAGCTGTGCCAAAGTCAGAAACAGTTGGGTGCCACTCTGAGTTAAGTAAGACATTGCTGGTAGTTATGTCTCTATGCACAATTGGAGGGGTGCAATCATGATGCAAATAGGATAGAGCATGTGCAACACCTTTAATGACGTTAACCCTCTTTTTCCAATCCAGTTCCACAGCCTCTACATCATCATATAGCACAGAAAAAAGGCTTCCTTTCTCCATGTACTCATAGATCAAAAACATGCTCCTTTTGTGCAAGCAAAACCCATAGAGCTTTACAATGTTCCGGTGCTTTATTTCCGACAGCACTCTCACTTCATTTCTAAAACTCTTGTCTAAAGCAGGCTCCTCTGCTTCAAAACCATGAAGCTTTTTCAAGGCAACAACCTTGCCACTAGGTAATTGCACCTTGTAAACACTCCCGTAAGCACCTGTTCCAATGCAATACTTCATGTCGAAGTCTTCTGTTGCTCTAATGATGTCTTGATGTGCTATGTGCCCATCATAATTCCATATGGAGAACAAATCACCATTCTTAGTTGTTATTGTTGTTGTGGTCATCTTACTTGCACTATGACGTAGCTTCAGATACACAAGTAGTAAGAAGCCCATAATTAGAAAAAAGAAGATAGAAAGAACCATAGCTAGCAGGTGTATTGCTTTGCTGGCTTTGTTGCTATGAGCTGAACAAATTTGGAATTGGAAACCTGAAACTTCACAACATTCATTTATAGTAGAATGAGTCCAATAATATAGAGTGGGTTCCTCGACATTATTGTGCGAAATGTCTAAAGCTTTATTTGTATAATAAACTGCAAGAGAGTTGGGAACTTTTCCGGAGAGATTATTATAGCTGAGATCCAATACTGTTATGTTTGGCAAACATCCAAGTAGTGGTGGTATTTCGCCAGTGAAGAGGTTGTGATTAAGGTCGATAATGGTTAGTTGTGCAAGTCTTTGAATTGACAAGGGTATTTGTCCACCGATGGAGTTGTTGTATACGATCAACTTTCGCAAATTGGTCAACCGACCTAAATCAGAAGGCAGAGAACCAATGAGTAGATTGTCAGAAATGTCTAGGTATTTTAATTGGGTGAGATTTGTAAATAAAATAGGCAAGTTCCTATTGATCTAATTTCCATGCATATATAAATAAGTGAGATTGTGTAACCCACCAAAAGTTGGAGGTATTGGTCCTGCGATTCTATTTTGAGATATATCCCAACTGACAAGATCTTTCAGGAACCCCAGCTCATGGGGAATGGAGCCTGAAATGTTGTTGCCAAACAGGTCTAGCTTCACTAATTTGCTAAGGTTTCCAAGTGAAGTAGGCATCTCACCTTCAAGACCAGTGTTGGATAAATCGAGAAGAGTGAGTTTAGAAAGGTTACCGATGTTAGGTGGGATGCCCCCTGCTAGTCCAACTCCATTTACAACAAGAGTCTCTAAATTATGAAAAACAGAGAAGTCGAGTGTTGCAAGCTGAATCGTTGGTGTTTCATAATTATTGTAGTCCTGGCCGTAATAAATTCCAGTGATGCTTCCAGCGTTGTTGCAAGTTATACCATCCCAATCACAGCGACTGGAGATATTGTTGTAATCATAATCTGACGTGTTCCACCATCCACTACGGAGTATAGCATTGGCTTCCAGTTCTAGCTGTGATGGTGCATAAGTTGCAGCCCCCAACTCTTGAAATTGAGTCACACCTGAAATAATAATAATAACAAGAAACACACTCCATATTTCTAGCCAATTGGAGTTAGAAGCAAAATTCTTCATTCTATGCATAATTGCACACCAAATGTTTAAACTCAGTGACGATGAGATGATAATGAATGCTATTTTATAAAGATGCAAGTTGATTTCTGAGATGTATCAGAAACTTAGCATTTAAGTTGTGTGCCTAATCTGTTCGTTGTTCATTCATTTATACTCACAGTCACACTACATAAAAGCTTAAACGTATGATTCAAGGCTTTGGCCCAATGATTACGCCAACCCATATGTCACGACATTGCATTGCTTGAACTTGGAGTCAAGAATTGCATGCAAGTTTCTTGGAAACGTGCTGGTTTTTCTCCGTCGGTGGCTCATTTAAGACTAACATGCTCCATGAATGGGACCTCTAGGGGACCATATTGGTATCGTGGCATAATCCGTATAGATCTTGCATTGACTTTATGTGAGTGAGGAACATTCATATCTTGTAAATTTATCAACTTTGGGCTGGGAAAGGAGATAAATGGGCAAAATTTTTGTACCGAATTTCAACCAATAAAATTAAAAATATTAGTAATGTAGTTTTCCTTTTTTTGGGGTCATGTAACGTAAACTTTTAGGCTGATTGATCGTAAAATAATGGGTCGAAGATTCTCATTTATTGATTTAAAGAAGGGACGGTGAAATTTATGTGCAGCTAACAAGTCTCTTGACTGGGTGATACAATGAAACATATTCTATATGAATTACTACATTCAAATTGTATGATAAGATAGAAATCGGGAAGACTTCTTTTTCTTTTAATTTTTGGCATTATAGGATCCTTTATTCTCAATGATAGAACACTTCTACGAGCTATTGACTGAAAAATTAGTGCTAATATTTTTTATTTTTATTAATTAATAGTTCTTTTAATCAAATATTGTTGCATTAAAGTGAATTAAAACCTTAAGTATAATTTATCTGCAATATTAGAAGTTTGATGATTGAAATTACGATTTTAATTAGTGTTTTATTTGACTACCACTTTTGTCCTAAAATTTTGTAAGCAATTATTAAAAAAAAATTAGTGGTATTTTTCATCCAGTTCAAATATTACACAAACTAAAATTAGAAAAAAAAAAAACCACCACAGAAGAGAAAAGAAGACTCTCAAATTTTTGCTCACTTGTAAATAGTAACTACTAATTATTAAAACTTTTAATAGAACCCTTAAATTATAATAATTCTTACAATCAAGCCAATAGAGAAAAATACATATTATATAAAAAAATCATCCATCTAATATTATTAAAAATTCATATTTAATTTTCTTTTTATTAATATATTTTTCTATTTAGATGGGATATTCTCTATGAATTTAATTGATATACACTGTCAACCATAAAAATAGAAAAAAATAAAAAATTATGGTGGATCCCTTATTATAATGAGTGGTTATTTATATAAATTGACACTTTTTAACATTTTTCTTGATTAATAATATAAAATTATTTTATATTTTTAATATATTTAAATTAAATTCTATACTCTAGATCGGTGGGAGTCTTTAATTCCATAAGAATTTCCACGCGCACACTGAAACGCGCTTTTGACTGAATATTATGAACTGCCACGATGGCTAAGCTAGCTCTTTACAAAATTGTTTTCATAAATTATTATCCAAACACTTAATAACAACTGAAATGACTGAAAAGTACATCGAAAGGAGCACTTTTAATTTTATTTTTTGTTTTTTTTAAGAAAAAAAACTGCGATGCTTTCACCCAGCAAATTTATATAATTACAGCTCTAGGATAACCAAGTCCAATGGCATCATCCAGGAACTCAACATATATGCATGCAGGCATCCTGACAAAAAAAAACAAAGTAATCCCCAAGGAAAATCTATGGCCAAATTTAACAAAATTATATGGACATCTATTGGCCTCCCTATATATATATGCCCAATTTCTACATTCCAGTCTTCATCCATCAACTCCCTAATAGAGTTTGCAGATGAGGCTTTGAGGCAAGTGGTGGATTGGTGAGCCTGATTATATCTGCACCACCGTTCAATCGCAAATCCCACACAGATGAGGTTGTAGCATAGTGGTTATTTGCTATCTCTGAAATTGCTGCTGCATACTTGAGGGTGTGACTTCAAGTCACAGGGCAGAGCCCCAATGCCCCCTCCCCTAACTCCCCCCTTCCCGGCCAAAAAAAATAAAATCGCAAATCCCCTTCCTCATATCCCTAATATATTCCCCCTTCTTTGGAAAAAAAAAAGTTAAATTTTTTTTTATCTATCTATCACTTCTGGCCTAATATTGTGTAAGCAAATTATAAAATCAAAAAATGCCTCTCTAAACATATATGCTGTTACTATTATTATATGATTAATATTTTTCCGGTTAATATTTATATTTTTTTTTCAATTTTAAAATCTTATTATTTCATTTTCTTTTTAAGAGAAATAGAAGTTATTAATTGTCTCTTAAGACAATTTTATTATATAATAATATAATATAGGTATAGATATAGTTGAAGAAAAATATCTAGTCATTAGTAAATAAGTCCGAAAGTCTTAGGTCAAGTGATTGGAGACGGTGCTTAGGGCCAGTTTAAGAAAACAATCGTCCATGGGGTTGGCTCCAGCGTCTGAAGACTTAATCGGATAACACGCTGATTTAAAAGTTTATTGGTCCACTTAATTTAATTGAAATGTAATAAAATATATATTTATATATAAATATGATTAATTATATGCTATAATAAAACAATACATATAAAGAGTTGAAATATAAAATACTCAACTCCTATATTATTTAGACTATAAATTTTTTACTCTTAAGATTATTATAAAAAAATAATAATCTCTGCAATACTTAAAGTAATATACATTCATATATCCTTTATTTTTAAAGTTGAAAAAGTGTGATGTAATAATAATAAAATTATATAAACTCATTTTTTTGTATGTGGATATCTATAAATACCTCTAAAATTGTATGTTCAGATAACACAATTCTATTAAAGAATTCAAGTTTCACATTAATTAGACTATGAATATTTAACTTTTAAAATAATTATAAATACTTGTATGTCATATTATTTTATATTTAACTCTAGACTCTTTTTAAAAGAGTAGGAGATTTATTAGTCCTTGACTTGGCCAATGTGTATTTGATCGGTGTTTGAAAATCCGATTTTTGTACGACCAGTTGGTCCAAGTCTAGCTTCCAAAACATTGGTTGGCTCTAATACAATAAGGAAGGATGGTGCTATTAAAGATATTTTCGATGCATTTTGTGAGCAATACACCAAAGGCTTCGTGTGGACTTGGGAATTAAAATTTTAAAATTGAATTTTAATGTTAATTGTAATTTAAATTTTAATTTCAATTTTTTAAAATTAAAATTGAGCTATAATTTCAAATTTTATGTTTAAATTTGTTAAAGAATTAAAACTAAATTATAATTATAATTGTAATTATAATTTTATTATTTGAATGTTTGGTTTTTTTTAAATTAATAAAAATTTAATACAATAACTATTTTTGTATTATTGTAATTCTTATATAAAAAATGGTAAATTAGAATCTAGAATTTCGATATTATAATTTTTTTATAAAAATACTAAATTTTAATAAATATGATTGTTAGCAAATAAATGATAAAAAGAGAGAGAATCATACAATTTTAAATGAGGAGAGAGATATTTAATAAGTTTTGGAATTAATAATTTTTTGGGTATAGAGTAGGAATTAAGTAGAACTCCATCTTAATTATTTTTCAAGTCAATGTAATGAGTTTATAGATTTGTAATTTCAATTTTATATGTTAAACTAAACATGAAAATTAGAATTGAGAAATTGAATTCTAATTCTATATCCCATTTCGGACACCAAATGATACGCTAATGTAATTTCTATACTTAGCTTATAAATTGGCTATATTGCACATGATTTTTTTTTTCTAAATTAAGAAAAAGTTATAAATGACCCGTAATAAGAGATTAATGTATTTCTTGGAGAGGCACCCTATCATGTCATCTCTTTGGCTACAATCGAAATTATTAGTGCCCAAGGATTATTCCAAATTGTTAAGGTATATTATATTAAAAAAAATTCCTTAACTGCAATTTAATAACAAGAAAAAAGTTGCACTCAAAAATCAAAACAATTTAATGCTTAACATTTTAGTAATTACATTAAATATGTTGATGAGGTTGAAGATAATGACAATTAAATGACAAAATTAAGGTGTTGAACATTAAATAAAACAGAACACTTATTATTATTATTATTATTATTATTATTATTCACTTTGAAAGCGCCTAAGAATATCTCCTCTATTACATATCTATAGCCAACAAGTACTGGAGCAAACTTTACCATAGCTATCTAAGCAACTATGACGATGGGAAACTCTTCACTATTGATAATTGCCCTCTTCATCTTACAAGCTCTGCTTGCATCACATTCATATTCTTTTCCTCTCTCAACTAACAATAGATGGATCGTTGATAAAGCCTCAGGACAACGTGTGACTCTAAGATGTGCAAATTGGCCAGCCCACATGAGTGTAATGTTGGCAGAGGGATTGCACAAGCAACCTATAGTGAACATCGTGTCTCAAATTACAAAGTTGGGGCTTAATTGTGTTCGTCTCACGTGGGCAACATACATGTTCACTCGTTACTCCAATCAAACCATTCAAAAAAGTCTTGACGATTTGAATTTGGGAGGGATCAAAACGGGGATCATGAACAATAACCCTAATGTCTTAAGCATGACTCACCCTCAAGCCTATGCTTTTGTGGTTGACCAGCTTGGTGCTCACAACATAATGGTAGTGTCTGACAATCACATCAGCGAGCCGAAATGGTGTTGCGGAAACGATGATGGCAATACTTTCTTTGGAGACACAAGTTTTGATCCTGAAGAATGGGTCCATGGACACACTTTGGCAGCTCAATTTTTGAAGGGTAAACCTAATGTGAGTGGTGTTGTCTATAATTTTGAACAAGAGTTGTGTTATTTGTATATAAGTGTATAACACCACTTTCAATACCTTGTCATATCAACGCTAAAATCACTTGGGTTTTTTATTTTAAATTTTTATTCTATCTTTTTCAACAAATCCAAAGACTGTTGCGATACCATCACTTGGTTTTTTATTTTAAATTTTTTTATTGCATCTTTTTTCAACAAATCTAAAGACCAGTACAAAAATCATTTTTCCTTGAATAATTAAAAAAATTCCTTTTCTCTTGTATCCAAAAAAATTATTTGTCATTGTTCCGACCAACGTTCTGGACAGACGAAAAAGGTCCAGCTGACATGTTTTTAAAGTCTAGGTGTATTAAGGGAGCATAGCCTCGTTGTGAATATGTCTTGATCATTGAGAGATTAAGGATTTACGAAAGACCGATTCGTGGACCTGTAGCGTTCTAACCAATCAATGGTCAATCATGAAGGAGATGAATGCGATCATTAATAATGCGTGGTTATGAGATACTTAATATTTGAGGAGCCCCTTCAGTCTTTACTCTTTTGTAAAGGCTGGTCGGATGGGCCTGAGAGCTCAATCCAGTCCATGTTCATTTACATTGGATTTTGCATATCCCGATGTCTAGGACCAAGTATATTGGTCCAATCCATTCATAATAATATTTAGATTATATGTATTAATAATATAAAAAATTTTTATATAAATATCTAATCATGTATTTTTATATCAATAAAAATATTTAACTCAATCATCCACTATCATAAAAATCTTACAAATATAATCATATAATTATATGATAATATCTTTTATACTCTCAGTACATACCAATTAAACTCGTAATATTACTCTTATATCTTTTGGTTCTATCTAATTGGAGAGCATTAGCCTTTAGATATTAAAGTTGTATAAAGTAACATTGTTCTTGAATTTCACCAAATCAATCAGCTTGCTTTCGTCTAATGTCCTGTAACTAATTTTGAGTTTGACATTCAATTCTCCCCCACAGGTGGTTGGAATTAGTTTGCGGAATGAACTACGTGGTCCACTTCAAAATCGTGATGCTTGGTATGAAAATATAAAGCGAGGAGCATTGGCTGTTCACCAAGCAAACCCATATGTGTTGGTGATCATCTCAGGTTTCAACTATGCAGCTGATCTCAGCTTCTTAAAGGAAAATCCTCTGAACCTAGCCTTGGATAATAAGGTGGTCTATGAAGCACACAATTACCCATACTGGGGTGGCAATTGGAATAAGCAACCAGCAAACTCTCTTTGTGATTCGTTAAAGCGTGGGTTAGATGACAAAGTTGGGTTTCTCATCAATGGGCCTAATCCCTCTCCTTTGTTCATAAGTGAATTTGGAATTGATTTGATTGCCAGAACCGATCCTGATGAGAGATGGTTGACTTGCATGTTATCTTACTTTGCTGGGAGAGACATTGATTGGTCCTGGTGGGGACTACAAGGTAGCTATTATTTAAGAGAAGGCAAAGTTGACGCTGGGGAAGCATATGGTCTATTGAACTTCCAATGGAGTCAGCCAAGTTATCCACAATTCCCTCAGAGATTTCAGCTAGTACTAAAGAAGCTTCAAGGTATGGCATACATGCTAGAGATTAATTTTGCTATGCTGATATATATTTTAACATTGCCATTTAATCATATGTTACTGTAATAAAGATAAATCGTACGAAAGTATTGGTAGCAAACTTCTTGTGAAACACTTGGCACGTTTGTTAATAAAAGCAACCGTTATTTCCGTCCAAGGCCATATATGGTTGATTTCCAGAAAACATGTTTCTTTCTACCAATCAGAGTAGTTTGTCATATATTCGTACCTATAGATTTCATACCACGTAGCATTTCTCATGTTACTATATATATAACTTTCAAGGTAGTGAAGATGAGAATCAAATAACTTTTATATTGACAATATATTAAAATTAATTGTTCAAGCTAACGTTGATTTTCAATTAATGTTATGCTACTGTACAAACTTATAGGACATGGGTTTTACTACATGGTTTGCTTTGTACAGGTCCAAAATCAACGGTGCCTAATTCAAACATCTTGTATCACCCACAAAGTGGCCTATGTGTGAAAGCAGATAAAAATTACAATCAAGTTGAATTGAGTGATTGTGTGAAGGCAAGGGGGTGGAGTCAAGAGGGAGACAAGATCAAATTGAATGGAGACCACTGTTTGAAGGCACTTGGTGATGAAGGTGTTCCTGTTGTTGTCTCAACTGATTGCTCCAGTGAACTAACTTCTTGGAAGTTCATATCGGCATCTAGGTTGCATTTGGCTGTTGGACAAGGCAATGGCTTGTGCTTGGAGAAAGATAGCACCTCATCAATATTAGTGACAAATAGATGCATTTGTGTGGAAGATGATGATGGGTGTATCGACAATCCCCAGAGCCAATGGTTTCAATTTGTTCCAACAAATGTCGGTTAGTTGGAATTATTGTTAAATAGAGGGCATCATAATGAAAATCATTTGAACATGCAGTAATAAACTTTTACTTATGATGATCATGCGTAATGAACATTACTGTCTTGTTTGTGTTTTATGCATGCTCAATCCGGCGATGGAGTAAGCTTTTAATTTTAATTTTAATTTTATTTTGATATTAAAGTGGCAGTGAATTTAATTCATCTAAAGTGAGCATTTACTTATAAAGAAAAAATAAAAAAAATTAACTATTAATAAAAAATTATTAATTATATTAGAAGTTCATGTATAATGAATTAACTGGGAATTTGTTGCTTTAATAAAATATAAAAAATAACAAATAACAAATACATAATACTCTATCTTTTATATATTTTGATATTTTTCATTTTTTACTATAAAATGTAAAAAAAATTAAATTATAATAAAATATCATTTTTATTAATTATCTAATCAGAAATTTTAAATTGACATAATTGTTTAAATATTTATTGTTTTAATTATAAGTATTTTAATTATTTTATAGTTTGTATTACATATAAATATAATTTTTTTGGAAAATTATTTATTATTTATTTAAATATTTTTAATAATTATTTTTTTTCTATAAACACACAAAGAGAGAGAGAGAGAGAGAGAATTTATATATCAAAGAACAATCACGCTTAATCTTAGGTTTCAATACTTGATTAAATTATATATCATATATAATTATTTTGTTATAGATAATTAAATTTATTATTAAATAATTTTATTTAAAAATATTTTTTATTTATAAAGTTTTTATTTTTTTCTTATTATTTATTTAATAATTATTTTTATTTTAATAAAATATATTAAGAAAAACAAAGAGTGAAAGAATTTTTATGCATTAAAAATTAATCAAGCATAATCCAACCTCCCTAAAATTGATTAAGTTATTCATCATTTTGATATATAAAGGGATTATAATGAATAAGTTTATATAATATATTATCTACACCAAATAATAAATGAAGTTATAATATATAGTATTAACTTTTCTTATCATATCTAATGTGGCATATAAACACACCCTAAGGATATGATACATATATTCAAATTATGCAAACTGTTAATAAGGACATATATATATATATATATATTATAAAATTCAAATTTAGTGAAGAAATTATTATAAAACTCACTTAATAAAGAGTTATGATAATTAATTAGAAGTATAAATGGTTAAAAATATAAAAAAGAAAAGTAGTATATAATTTTTTCAAGTAGCATATATAACCTTTAAGTGACTACGCTATTAATTAGGCTTTATTTTGATCCCGTATGTGCGTGGATCTGAGAAACATCAGAAATAGAAAAGTACAACAAAAAATTAAAGCTTTTTTTTATGAAGAAAAAAAATCATTCTTAAACGGAAAGTTTGTTTAATATCTAGCTGGAAATGATTCAGGTACGCAACAAAAAATGACCATTCACGTCTTGACTACATATATTTCATTGGATTAAAGATTTTGAAGAAAAAAAATCTATTTTTATTTTTAAATATTAGAAAGCTAGTTTTTTCATAAAGCTAAAATGATAGAAAAGTTTAATAATAATTTATGATTTTAAATTGGAATGTATTCTTTTTAACAGAAAAATTAATCATCCCTTCCATTTTCCTCCAAAATTATATTCACCTACCCAGACATGCCCATAAAAAGTGGACGTCAAGCTATTGGATTCAGATGTCGATCGACAGTGAGATTTTCACTGTATGAGTAAAAACTAACAAAATTCTAATTATAAATAAGAGTAAATTATACTCCCTTTTTTGGTAGATACTTTTATTATGCAACTCTTATCTTTGTTTTTAGAACATATATTTTATTCTAAAATACTTTATTAACAAATAAGTATATAAATTTACTAAACTATTCATTATGTAAAGTACTTCATTAATTATTTTTAATATTTTTTAAAATATTATTATTATTATTTTAATTATTCATTATTTAACATTATATTATTTTATCTTTATAAAATCTAGACAATATGCTAATATTAATGATACTATATTTATTAAGATTATTTAATCCCTATAAAAATATAAAATTTAATACAACATTGAAATTTATTTTCATTTTAATAAATTTAATTTGTTTTCTTAATATAATAATAGCTAACAATTTAAAAAATAAAATATACATACATGTGCATCAATGTTATTACATTATTATCAATCACATATCTTTCACTGTTGAAAAATGATTTCAATATATAAACCATTAATAAAGGATATATATTTTGGACTAAAAAATAAGGTAATAAACATATAAAATAATGGATATTTAACCCAAAAAAAAGCTTAAAAATGGATTAAAATGTAACACGTTTTTATCCTTTAGAGGAGAGGAGTGTATCTTTTAAACACATTGGAGATAACTGGTTAATAAAAGCATCTCTGAAAGAAGGAGGAAGAGTTCTCCCAAGAATCGCAATTCATATTGTACAATGCAAACTATTTGGAGCAAGCTTTACCATCACAACCAAATTAAATTCGATGATGGGAAACTCTTCACAATCGATCATTGCCCTTTCATTCTTTCTACTTTCTCTATTAGCATCGCATTCATATTCCTTTCGTCTCTCAGCCAATAATAGATGGATCGCTGATGAAGCCACAGGACAACGTGTGAAGCTAAGATATGCAAATTGGCCAGCCCACATGAGTGCAATGTTGGCAGAGGGCCTGAACAAGCAACCTATATAGCGAACATTTTGTCTCAAATTACAAATTTGGGGCTTAATTGTGTTCGGTCTCAAATGGGCAACACACATGTTCGCTCGTTACTCCAATCAAACCATTCAACAAAGTCTTGACGATTTGAATTTGGGAGGGATCAAAACAGGGATCATGAACAATAACCCTAATGTCTTAAACATGACTCACCCTCAAGCCTATGCTTTTGTGGTTGACCAGCTTGGTGCTCATAACATAATGGTTGTGTCTGACAATCACATCAGCGAGCCTAAATGGTGTTGTGGTTATCATGATGGCAATACTTTCTTTGGAGACACAAGTTTTGATCCTGAAGAATGGGTTCAAGGACTCACTTTGGCAGCTCATATTGAAGGGCAAACCACAGATGAGTGATATTTTCTCTTTTTCAAAATATTATTCATTTGAAACTTGGAGGCTGTTACGTACGAAATTATTGTGTACAAATGTTAGGAAGAGAAATAATAACCGATTGCATTTGGTTAGAGCATAAAGTAGGAGAAATGTCAAATACAGTCTTTAAATAACAAATTGTTACGTATATTCGTGCATGCTTCTTTTCATACCATTTAAAATTTCTGATCAAATTTTGTAGAAAAATTATGAAAGCAGACAAACAATATCAACCTTTGCGAAATTAATGTAATTGTATTTGACTAAATTAACATTCTTCTTAATAAAATATCAAGATATAATTAAGAATAAAATTTAAAAAAAATGCTGCATTATTGATTTATAAATAAAATATTTCATAAAGGGACTAATATTTTGAAACCCCCCCAAAAAAAAAAAAGGAGTTATAACCAAAACTGTTAGAATTTTCAATCTCATAAAAATGCTACTTAATTAATGATAAGTCAGTACATATTTGAACAATTGATATTATGAAACGGAAAAAGAAATATATTTATTTATAAGTTATAACCGAAAGAGTTGAAATTTTCAATTTGGTAAAAGTGCCATTTTATAGATACCAATTATCTAACTTTTTTTGTGTCCTGTATTTATATTTTGACAATTGTAATATCATACAATACCACTTATGATTCTTTGCTAAATTAACTTTTTAAAAATTATCCATAATAATATAATGTTGCATATGACAAATTGTAATTGAGGAGACATGGAAGGAAACACCAAATTGGAGCAGAATAATTGTTTTCGCTATTTTACATCCCTTCTGCTTCTGTATAGGTTACAAGTGTAGAGTCACATGTACAGCTTTGCATAGTTATGAGAGTTGTATAAGAGTTGTCAACCAGCTTCCTATAATGTTTTTAAGTTGATTTTCATGTGACCCTATAGGTTGTAGGAATCAGTTTGCGGAATGAACTACGTGGTCCACTCCAAAATCTTGATGGTTGGCATCGAAATGTAACTAAAGAGGCATTGGCCGTTCACCAAGCAAACCCAGATGCGTTGGTAATCATCTCAGGTTTCTACATTGATAATGATCTGAGCTTCTTAAGGGCAAAACCTCTAAATATAAATTTGGATAACAAGCTGATCTATGAAGGACACACATACTCAAACTCGGGTGAAATCTATACACTTTGGTTAGGAAGTTACATAGTTAGTTACATTATCTCTAGTATATAAGTCATATTGTACTCAAAATTGTACTCAAGTTTTTCATTTTACATCAATACACAATTTTATTTTCTTTCAATTCTCTCTTTTTCTTTGCTCTACCATGTTTCTCAACATGGTATTAGAGCCTTACCATCCACCCTGAACCCTTTTTTTCTTCGGCTGCTCTTGAGTTCTCAGAACTCGTTTTCTTACATTTTCCTTTCACTTTCTCACACTTTCCTTCTCTCCAAACACTGTTCAATTTTCTTTATCTGCCATGGAAACCTCTTCCATGCGATTCGCACTGTTCTCTGCCACGTGATTCACGTTTCAACACCTTTAGATCTGGTTGTTCACCATCAGATCTTCACGTTTTCGGTGTGGTTCAAGCTCGTGTTTCTGGCCACTGCCACCGCCTCATTTCTCATCAACGCCGCTTGTCTTCCTCATTTTTTTAGATCGGTTGAATTTTGTTCTTCAAGGATCCAATCTCGTTTCAGATCTAGTCCGGTGTGGTTTCGATCTGGTTTTTCAGCGTGGTTCTAATCTGGTTCGTCTTCTTCAGCATGGTTCTTCTTTGTTGATTCGGTTCATCTTCGGCTCCATTCTCGTTTCCGGTGTCGTTGCTCCGACCTTGTGGTGGTGCTTCACCGGATCTTTGCATTGGTTGTTCTGCTATTTTGCTGTTCTATCTTGAAGCTCTTTCTCAACGGCTACATGTTGTTCTTCACCGTGATAGATCGGGTTCTTTTTCTTCCAAGCTTAGATCGGTTATTGTGATTTCAGATTTTACTAATTGTGTTTCTAATAAGCTATTAGATCATATTTCCTTTTTGTTCAATTAGTAATTTTAGTTCAAGATTTGTGTTCAGGGATTGTGGTTGAAGATCTGGTAGTTTCTGCTACCTTTTTGGCTAGGAAATCAGGCTTCGATCGTTGTTCAAATGTCTAAGTGAGTTCAGATTTCTTCTATCCGTTTTTTTTGCAAGTGTGCTTTAGTGTTGGCAATTTGTTTGATTTTTGCTGTTGAATTTTCTAGTTCAAGACTCAAACATTTCTATGTCAGATTTGGTTCTTCTTGATTTGTGTTTGTTATGGTTATTGGATTGGTGTTCTGTAATGGATTGATGCTCTACTGCATTGGATTTGGTGTTAGTAATTTCCGTTTTTAATGGCTCAGCCATCCTTTGGCTTGTTCAATTCTCATATTGGAGAAGAGTTGTTGATTTGGACTGATGTGGCTTTGTCTTTGCTTTTGTCTTGATGGTTAAGCTTTGGTTTCAGCTTCTGCCATGGGTGATTAAGTATGCATTAACTTCTGCCTACTTTCTTGTTGTTTGCTTTTGCTTTGAGTGGTTAAGCATGGTTGTAAGCTTATGCTTTTAGTGGTTAAGCTGTTTGTTGAGTTTGTTGATTGGTGTTCTCTAAATTGGGATTCCTTTATAGCCCTATGGCTTTGACCTCTTTTGCAATGAGCACTGTGGAAACGTCAATAAAAGATTGAGGGGGCCCAAGTGAAGGTCGAAGACCTCTCGACACTAGGCACCACTATCATTGCTGACTCAGTTTTCATTCACTTTACAGCTTTGTTATCATTGCTGGATTGCCTACATTATATTGTTGATCCCAAGCTATAGATGCTAAAGTATGCATCCTGTAGCTTGTAGGGGATATTAGAGATAATTAGAGTTTGTACAAATTGGTTAGACAGTTACATAGTTAATTACATTATCTCTAGTATATAAGTCATATTGTACTCAAGTTTTTCATTTTACATCTTAGAGTCAATACACATTGTTTAGGAAGTTACATAGTTAGTTGCATTACCTCTTGTATATAAGTCATATTGTACTCAAAATTGTACTCAAGTTTTTCATTTTACATCAATACACAATTTTATTTTCTTTCAATTCTCTCTTTTTCTCTGCTCTGCCATGTTTCTTATAAAAAAGATTGGGGTAAGCAATCTGCAAACTATCTTTGTGGTAAGCTCAAGCATGAGTTAGATAACAAAGCTGGGTTTCTAACCACTGGTCCTAATACCTCTCCATTGTTCCTAAGTGAATTTTGAACGAATTTGATGACAAGATCTGATTCTGAAGAGAGATGGTTGACTTGCATTGTCTTACCTTGCTGGGAAAAACATTGATGGGCCTAGTGGGGACTACATGGTAGCTATTATTTAAGAGAAGGCAAATTTGACACTGGAGAAGCATATGGTCCATTGAACTTCCAATGGAATCAACCAAGTTATGAACAATTCTCTCAGCATTATCAGCTAGCATTAAAGACGCTTCAAGGTATGGTCTTCAAGCTAATGCTGATTTTCAATTAGCACTACAGCATAATTGAAATTGAGTTTAATTTGAATATATTATTACTTTAAAAGATTTTTACACAATTAACTAATTATATCTTTCTACTTGTATGATTATTTAAGTAATAGGTATGAAACTTAACTATATTTGCTAATGTGGCAAGTATGATGATTAAATGACAGTGTAAAAAAAATTTATATTATCAATACATTCAAATTAAATTCACTGAAATTTAATATCATTTAAAAAATATTATTAAATTATAAAAAATATTGTTAAAACTTTTAGTAATATAACATTAATAAAAATATTGTTAAAGAGTGTTTTAACAACACTATTTTATATTTTAGTAATACTTTTTAAGTAAAATTTTAAGAAAGATTGACAAAAACTAAACATGTAATAGTGCAATGTTATATACTACTACAAATTGACTTAGAACATGGGTTTTATGAGATGGTTTACTTTTTTTTTTTTTTTTTTTTGATAGGAAAAAGAGCTCCAACTCACCAGAAACAATAATGGAACCAAAGAAACTAGGAAAAAATGATAAGACAAACACCAAACCCGTTAGCAAAACACGACCAGACACCACCCCTACAAACAAGCCAAAAAAAGACAACAACAAACGAGCAAAAACCACAAAATCAAGGGCCAGACGGCCACCAAGAGAATGGGCACAAAACTAGGGCACTAAGCAGCAATAGACCAAAGAACCAAAACACACCAACCCACAACCCCCAACACACCAGCAAAGACAAAAGCAAACTACCAAAGCCCCGAAGACCAAACACAAGGACACAGCCCACAAGCCCACCACACCAACAACTACCCAAACACGCAGCACCAAACCACAACAAGCAACAACCTTAGGAACCTCCTTTATTTTTCCTATGATGACCCTTTTTTTGCAGAAGGGTAAAGTCTTGACACTCTTTAATTTTAGATAGATAATCAACCACAGCTAGTTCATCACTAACCTTGAACCCCAAGGTCTTTCCAATATTCCACATATTTTGTGCTTCCACACGTTCCTCTTTGAATGGAAGCAAAATCTTAATTTCACCACCCTAGAAGACTTGTTCAGTCCCAAACAACGACGATTGCAAACCCATCCTTGCTAACTCTGAGGAGGAACCATAGGAGAAATTGGAACTTTGTTCAACTTCGACGCCAATCTCCATGGGATTAACAAACCCAAAATTTTCCATTGCCTCAAGCTGAACATGAGTTGTGATTGGAAGTCCATTCACACTTGCACGATGTTTAAAAGCCCAAGGGGGCAAGACAGCCCACTACTCATAGAACTCGAGCGGCCCATCTCCTTAGGGCCCGACATAGAAGCTAGAGCCTGTTGGCCCACTAAGTCCGGCCCTGGATTGAGAAACTGACCAAGAGAAGCTTCCTTCACACTCCTCTTAGATAGAGCCACATTTGTGCTACTCTGTAAGACTAACCAATAGTATTCAAACCCACCAATGAGGGAGCATAGGTCACGTCTCCCACTGTGCATCATCAAAGCAACCAAATTCTCCTCCAGAAATACCCTTCCCTGCTCAGCTTCTCCTTCCTTTCACCTATTTTCGTCTCCCTTTCTGCAGCATGGAGACTTGGCCTCTATATCGCTTATCACTCCCTCCATCAAGGTTCAAAGATGGCGCTTAAACTCTTCTAGGTAGCTTGTGTTGAAAATCCCTTCAAACACTCTCTACGCCAGCTCTTTGATCTTTATCTTATCAAGCTGCCTGCTAAACTCACCGGCGTTAGCAGTTTCCACCTCACTTGAGTTTCTCCTATTTCGATCAACAAGCTTTGGTTGTTGATGCAAGCCCTCCACCACCCTTTTGAAACTCCTCCCATCCCTTGCACCTGAGGTGCTTATCACACCGCCCCCTATAGGCTTCTCCTTCTTATCAGTCTCCAAGATGGCCGAGCCATTTTGGAACACTCTCTTCCTACCATATTTAGGAATTGACACCATTATCCTTTTTGCTCTAATCTATAATCCATTCAGTTTGTAGCCTTCTCTAGCTTCTTAAATCTAATAAAACCAAACTTACTGTTGTTGAAACGTCTTCTTTTATGAGTGACATAAACATCGCTTACCTCCCCTTCCTTTCTAAAAATTTGCACTAGCTAGCTCCAGTTCATCTCCCATGGTAGCCCATCGATGAAAAGAGAGACATCCTCATTGCAATCCATTATATAGACTCTGTCCACGGAATACAACAACATGAGATAGTTTACTTTGTGCAAATCCAAATTCAACGGCACCTAATTCTAACATCTTGTATCACCCACAAAGTGGCCAGTGCGTGAAAGCAAATAAAAATTATAATCAAGTTGAGGTGAGTGATTGTGTGGAGGCAAGTGGGTAGAGTCTCGAGGGAGACAAGATCAAACTGAATGGCGACCACCGTTTGATGGCATTTGGTGAAGAAGGTGTTCCTGTTGATGTCACAACTGATTGCTCAACTGAGCAAACTTCTTGGAAGTTCATATCAGCATCTGTTTTGCATTTGGCTGTTGGACAAGGCAACAACTTGTGCTTGGAGAAAGATAGCAACTCATCAATGTTAGTGACAAATAGATGCATTTGCATGGAACTGGAATATGATCAGGGCTGTACCCCAGAGCCAATAGTTTCAATTTGTTCCAATAAATGTCGATTAATTAAAAGAGAAATGTTTTTCTGGGACAATATTAAGAGGTGGATATCAAGCCGACACCAAAGTTGCTTGTTCTCTCTGGTGTGTGTGTATATATATATATATATATATATATATATATATGCATTTGCATGGAACTGGAATATGATCAGGGCTGTACCCCAGAGCCAATAGTTTCAATTTGTTCCAATAAATGTCGATTAATTAAAAGAGAAATGTTTTTCTGGGACAATATTAAGAGGTGGATATCAAGCCGACACCAAAGTTGCTTGTTCTCTTTGGTGTGTGTGTATATATATATATATATATAATATAAAATAAATCTCGCCGATTGCGTTTTTCGCAAACTCTAGTGTAAGTGACGTCTTGAATAAAATATTACCTAAGATATTACCTTTTTTTTTCATTTTTATTTCTAAGATATTTGAATAAAATATATTAATATTATTATAAATAAAATTATTTTTAAAATACCTAATTAAATAACCCTTGATAACAAGTATGACTAATATTAAAAGATAAGAATCATGTGATAATTTAAAAGATAGCTAATCAAATTTACATACTCAATTTTTAAGATAACTCAAACATTTTTATTTTTGTATTTAAATTTTATTTTTATTTTTTATGTATTTGAGTAGACTATATTAATAATATTATAAAAAATATATATAAATATTATTTTTAAAATATTTGAATAATTATTGATACCAGTATTAAATTATAAATAAAAAATTAAATGCACGACAAAATGTAGAAAGTGTTTGCTTAAGAAGGTGATTGGCTTAAAATTTTAATTAATTAAATTGTAAAACATGTCTTAATAAAAGGTTAAAATAGGCAATTGAAAGATTAACGTTCTCCAACGTGAATCTTGGAACGTAAAAGCAAGAAATTCTTACTTTGGCTTCAACCAGGGTTTGCACCAAAAACCCATCCAAGTTGATTCAACTGAAATTTATCCAAACAATAAATCTCTTCGTTCGAGGCTGGAAAACCCACTTTTGGCACCTCAAACGCGTAGTTAATTAGAATCATGGTATTAGAGGGCTTCATGTTGCAAACTTGAACACAATAAATTAGTGTCTTGTTTGTATTTTACACATGCTTAGTCTGGCACTGTAGTAAGATTTTTACTTTTATTTTTTCTTTTTTATTAACGTGGCAATGAATTCGATTCATCTAAAGTGAGCTTTTGCTTATAAAGTAAAAGTAAAAATGTTTAACTATTACTATTGATTTATATTAGAAGTGCATGAATACTAAATTAACTAGGAATTTGATAGAATCTATCTATATATCTATCTATAGTATAATATAAAAGCTATTTCACTACAATTATCATGTGCCAGTTTTTTGAATTTTGAATTTTGTAATTATTTTTAAAATAATTTTTTTTTGGCTTTTCATTCCTTGTATTTATGTTCTTCAACTCTATTATGAAACAATTTTTTCTACTTTTCATTTTTTTTTCATTTGTATTTTTCTTAACTTCTTATCTTTCATAATCAAATAAAACTTTTATTTTGAATTTATTAAAAATAGCAACTATGTGTACTTAATTTTAATATTAGCATATATAAGACACATAAAAATCTTTATATCTTACTCAGTACATGATTCTTTGCGAGAAATGTTTTGAAAATATAATTAAGATTGAATTAGACTGAGTAAAAGTTATAAAAAGTTTTAAATTGTTAAAAAGTCACTTAATATGCCCAAAAAAATAATATTTTAATTTAAGGAGTGTATATAGTTAAAAGAACATGTAAATATTATTTTTAAAAATAATTTAGATAATTATTTAAATTTTAAATATAAGTATTTTATTACTTTACAAGATTATAATTATGCTTAGGTTAAATAACTTTCATCCCAAATTAAAATTTAAGTAAATATTTTCATTGAAATATTTAAGTTTTAATCTTTTTTGAAGTAAAATAAATAAGTTTATATATATATATATATAATGAATACTAATTTATTAAAAAGTGATGATTATAGATAATTAATTTTTTTTATAACACGTGAATTACACAGGATATCTAGTATAATATTAAAGTTATTCCAATATTAATGCCACATAGCATTTTTTTCTTAATTTTGAATTCTTAAATTCTTTTAAACTATAATTTTTCTTTAATTTCTAATATTTTCCATTAATAATTTCATATTACAATTGCCAAATGATAGTTCTCTTATAAATTCATTTTAATTACTTTTAACTAAATTTGATTAAATTTATTTTTTTTACCTTTCATTTCTGTCAATAAAACTTTCTTTACTTTCATCTTCTGTAATCGTTTAATTAGCTAGCATAAAATGTATATCTTTTTCAAAAACGTAAATGATAAAATGATAAACTGCAATCTTACGTTGCCGTTGATGTCAAAAGAAAAATCAAAATACAATTGAAATTAAGTTTTGTAAAATAAAAAAAATAAGAGCACAATTCTAAATGTTTTTCACATTCTCAAAAAAACTTAACTAAAATTTTAATTAACTATTATAAATTTTTCATTTAATTTATCTATACAAAATTGAACGATGCATATAAATATTATTTTAGAAAAGTAGTAAAATAATTTTTAAATTTTAGAGATAACCCATTTTATTATACTTCAAAATATCATAATAATATTAACATTAATATATTTTGTTTTAAATAAAATTTTAATCAAATATATTTATTTAAATATTTTATAATTATTTTTTAATTTCCCTCTTTTTTCAATTAATGCTTTCTATTACAATTACCGTGTGGGATTTTTTTTTGCCCATATTTTAATTACTATTAATTATATTCAATAATAATTTAATTTTAATATATCGTTAGTGCAATGTATTTTACACAATTATATATCACCGTGCCAGCAACTAAAATGTTCACATATAATAATATATAATTGAATAATAATATAATACTTTTTTACTTTATCAAAAGCAATCACTTTTATTTTAACCTTTCATTTCTCTCGTTAGATTTTTCTTAACTTTCATATTATGTAATTATTTAATCATTGAGCATAAGACGTTAATTTAATTTTTCTCTTGTTAATATATATACAATGAGATTGTAAACTAAGATTTAACATAATAGCTGATGTCTGCAAGAAAAATTAAAATACAATCAAGGTTGAGTTTTAAAAATTTTTTAAAAAAATAATTAAGGAGAACAGTTATAAAGGTTTTTTACATCCTTAAAAAAAACTCATTAAAATGTTGAAATCAACAATAATTTTATAAATTAATTTATATAGAAAAATACGAAAAACACATATTATCATTCTTTTTTTTGTTCATTTTTCCGTGTCCATTTATGTATTCCTCAAATTGCTTCAAGTCCTTAATGAGTCATACGGATAATTGATGCTTTTTTTAATTTTCAAAAGCTTTCATACAACCATAAGAGAGAAATGGAAAGTGTCCTAATTTTGGGTGGATCCCACTAAATGGAACAACCCAATTTTTGGGTGCTTACTAGAGCATTTTAATAAATTGGGACAAGTCCTATTAAGTTGAGACCAAGTCTAGCGCTTGTCTTTCGTGTAATCATATCGTGTCGCTGTGCCACTTGCACTTTGGCAGAAAAAAGCACAAACAAGGGAACTTCATGGAAAAAGAGTAGATTTACTTCACATTGTGTGTCCATTATTGATTCTTCTTAAAAAAATTGAGAGGGAAAGGGAGAGAGAAAAAAAAATAAAAAGTTGAGATAATATTATAGAGAAAAAATTCATTTCCTCTAAGAGTATAGTAAAAATTATTGACAAAGAACCTCAATTTTAAAAGAGTTCCAATTTTTGTGTCTTATATTTGATTAGAAGACGGTACTATAACATAAAATGGGGCAAAAATTAGGATGCAAAATATAATTAGCATTGGAAATGTTCAAAGAAACAAACTCTAAGTCATGAGCAGCGCTTGCGCAGTTTCTAGCATTGTCGACAAAGTGTTCCTACTATATCTTGGTAATATCTTTTCTCAACCAGAAGAGTGAAAGCTTGGCATACATGGACAAAACGAGAAGAGAAATACATCACTTTCTTCGGATGAAAATTATTAACTTTTTTCTTTGGCACATGCAATTCCCCATTTCATACAAAGCTTGCAGCACAAAGTGTGTTTCCTTTTCTTGCAGCTCACACGTAAACCAGTTTCCTTGCTTGTAGGTAACATATAAATGCAATGAAGACATGAATTCCCTTGTCCACCCAAGTTATAAAAGAAGTCTGTCCATTCTCTATTTTCTCCCAGTGCTTGCTTTAACACTTTTTCATTTCGTAACCAAACGTGTTTTCATCTTTTAATTTACATATCATGCCAACCATGTACCCAACAACACTTTCTTTTGACTTGTACCCAACCAATACGATCATTTTGGCCACTTTAGCAATTTAAATTTTGTTTATTCTTCAACTTGATCCTCTTCCCTAGATTTTACTTTATGAAGCACATGAATAATATATTACAGGACACTCGTAAATGACACAATATGATATATAATGTCTAGTCGACTTATTTTATTGGGCTTCAAGAAGAGGAAGCCTAGTCTTTTAAGCAACATATCGGTAGTAATCGTCACAATTATAAGCTAATATAATATTCTCCACCAACACACTTATCATAATACTACTATTATTTGTACTTATATAATTACGGTAGATAAGATATCATTTTTGATATATGTAAAATCTTATATAAATAAGTGAGAATTTTAATTGTATAAGTAGTAAAGCTATTCGTAAATATAATATGAAAAATTATGTGTCATAAATTTTAATTATGTAAATAGTAAATCTGATGAAAATATTTTTTATATATTATTAATTATCTCACTAAATTAGTATATTTACCAAAAATATAGTTAAAAATTTTATTTATTTATATATCAATTTTTAGATATTAAAAAGGTGTCTAAAATCTATATATTAATAATATTTTCCTCATCATAAGCCTTAAATCTCTTTTTGTAAATGTATAAGAATATAAAGTCTAATTTTCATGAGAATTCTTTAATGAGTTATATATATATCCTCTTAAAATATTTTTTGTAATAATCCTTATAAGTACTGCTAAATATAAAATGGTTGAATTTACTATCACTTTACCCGTCGTATCCCTGCATGGCCGGGTGAAGACAAACGTATTGGACATTGGACAATACGTACATACGGTCAAAGTTCGTTACTTAATTTTGGTGATTTATAGTTAGCTAACAATTAATAGAGCCTACCGCCATCGAAGGGTGGTGATTGGTGAAGCTAGTTCCAAGTATATAATTGTTTCGAACATAGCGTGTTTCAACTCTGAATTTGTCAACTACTTGTGAAAAACTAGTATCTTTGTCGCTGGATAACTCCATCAGCGTGTAAAGAATGTACAAAAGCAATTAACCCAAAAGTAGAGTGCGCGTCAAGTAAATTTTTTTTATCTAGCTCGTCTGAACCGAAACTATTTGAATAATTCGCAATACAAGAAAAAGAATGTATGCAAGCATAAAGAATATTATTTTGACTTTTATCAAAACTGCTACATGATTTGCAAGATTGGTGGTATAAATAATGATATTAATTATTGTGCACTAGGAATATAAAATAACTTTATATTATCAATTAATAAAATTAAAAAAAAAAACAAATTATGGCAAACAGTTATTATGATATGAGTTACTTATTATGATTTAATATTTTTCTCAAATTTTATTGACTAGTAATATAAAGTTATTTTACGATATCAGTACATAAAATAATTATTTTGAAACATGTATTACTCATTAGAAATTCCAACAATTGTCCTCATAATACCGAATAACAAGTATTTGACTAAATTTGTACGTATTTAAATTATCTATTTAAATGTTCTAATTAATTAAAACAAGTTAAGGATGATCTTTGTTGTAATATGGTGGGGTTAAAGACACAAACAAAGGAAAATAAATTTTCTCATGTGAAAATATATACATAATTAGGTTGTATGTAAATTTTTACTATTAATTAAAAAGGTAGGGCTAAACATGGGATTTACAAGAGAATTGATGAAAATTTACACATGATTATAATATGTGAAATTTCGACATGAGAAGATCCATTTCCCAAATAAAATAGTAAATAATTGTGGAAGTGTAAGAATAAATGATTGAAGGAATTAATGTAGTTTGACTTATTGCCTACGTTTATGGGTAAAGGCAACAACTAAATATCTTACTAAGAAAATATGATGGAGAATACAAAAGTAGGGTTGTTCGCGAGTATGGGTTTACCCGCAAACCGAAACGACCCGACCTGACCCATGCATAAAAATCTTGTTTGGGTCTGGCAATCAAGTCTGTATGGGTCGAATCCGATTAATCCACCCAATGTTCGGTTCGAGTAATGAGTTTAAAAATTAAACCCATTACTTGACTCGACTATTGGAACCCCCTATTCTTTTTTTTTTTTAATGGTTAATGACTTCGTCACTTAACACTTTACACTAAAGGAACCCTAATTTCTTTTCATCCCTAATCCCTCATACACAACGCCATCTATCCCCTTCATCCACCCCTCCCCTTTTCGGCTCTTCCCACTCACTCTGCTAGCTCCCGTATTCCCGCCGGCCAGTAGCATGTCGTTGAAGGAAGCTGTAGTCTACGTGAGTGCACGAAGGAAGCCGTCATTAGTCCTCCAATCGTAGCCTCTGTCAGCCCAATTCACGTCCTCCACCGTACGATAGCGAGAGCTGAGATGGAAGCCACCACCGATCCCCAGCAACAGTAAAGAAGCCCTCCACGAAGACAAAGAAGCCCTCACTTAGCTATGAAGAAGCTCTCCCACAAAGCCTCCATCGCTAAGAAGCCCTCATCGGTTAGTATATGTGAGATTCTGACATGAGATTTAGTGTGTGATTTTCACCTTTATAAATGTTGATTTTTACTTCTATTAGTGTTGATATTGACTTGAGATTCAATGGGTAATATTGACCATGGTTGATATTGTTTAGTATGCTTGTGTTGAATCTGATGATACGGTTTATGAGCCACTTGGTATTTTGTTTAGTATGCTTGTGTTGATATGGTTTGTGAGTAGCTTACATTATGCTTGTGTACGTACTTGAGTGCTCAACCCAATCCAAGTCGAAAGTGTTGAGGTTGGGGTTGGTTTGTGTTGAGGGGTGAAAAAGCCAAAATTCGACCCAACCTAACCCAAGCCTTTTTACTTGGTTTTGGTATTTTTCTCCTTAAACCTGATCCGTGCACAATCCTATACAAAAGTGATCACATCTTACTTAAAATCCAAATTTTAAATATATCCAAATACTTTAGAGTATTTTTTCACTAGTATATATACTGAACATTGAGAATAATACAAAGAGAAGATTAAATAGACTAATCTAAATTGGTTCTCCTCAATGTATTATGTGAGTGCTCTTTGCTTATGCCTATGTACTGCTAGACCAACATGTCTTATATAACAATTATGTATTTGAACGTATTTATTTAGACACTCTAATCAATATTTGATTATTACAATTCAAATAAGTATAAATTTCAGTTATATAAATGTTGAATCGACATATATATTACCTTCAATAATAAATATGTGGTGATCGCAGTTCAAATTAATATGGATTTCAGTTATATAAATATCAAATCGACATATTAGTTTTATAAACAATATATATCCTTCCCCCATTAATATCACATTCCATATTTACTTTACTAAAATCTATATTTATTTGAACTTTGATCCAAGTATGTCAATAATACATTTAAAAGGTATGAACTTTTGTATGCCTACATAATGTAGCTTGGCAACATATGAACTTCTGTCCGAATAACAAAAAGGAAAAAAAAAAAAAGTCATCACATCTCAATCATTTATCAAAATGTTAAAAAACATATAAATGAATGAGTGCCGGCTATTATTAATATTAATTTTGAAATACATATATAGTACTTTTAGGAATCATTCCCATTCTTTAAGGGTGCGTCTATGAAACGCTCCCGCACCTTAAAAAACAAATCAAGTAAATAAGAAGGAGAATTTAAAAGTATATCTCCCAAAAAAATAAAAGGATCAGAGGCCGAAAACCTCAAGATTCTACACGCTTGAGTGTTTAACAGTAAAATACTTCTTGTAATTAACTTGCTTCTATCATAAAAATTATTTAATTGGCAGAATGGCACCGAAATTCCTGATTACTTTAGTGAATCTGTCACGCTTGCACTGCCTTGTTCTTATCAAAGTAAAACCAGTCATTCAATTTAAAAATTAAGTATTGCCGCATGGTTGTCACAAGCTAACTCTAACACGGCTCTACAGTACCAATAATCTACTAATATATATATGTAGTTCCATTCCCTATCAATTCTCAGGTCCTAAAACATCACCGCTTAAGTACGTACCTCTCTAATAGCATTATGGAGTACGAAAGAGAGGAGCAAGCAGAGCCAGTTAGTCCTATGGGACAATACTTTAACAGCTCTGTGATATGCCTATACATTATTGGAGTCATAGAATTCGAAGTTCCGATAGATGACTTGCTAATGCAAGCCATGTCTCTTCTTAAAGATGTTTTCCTTCCCATCAATCCTCGTTTCTCCTCTATCATGGTTCTCCCTCTTTAATTTGCTACCATTTTTATGTTTAATTTCTTTTATAATTATGTCTGATATACATATATGTATGTATGTGAACGTGAGAGTTATATAACAAGATGACAATTTAAGGTAAAGCACGAGTGTAAATTCAAAAATAATCTTGATAGCTAGAATTTTTAACATAATGATGTGGCATATTTACTAAGTTTTAGATGAATAAATAAGTTGTGATATTTTATTTTATCTAATAATCATCCTTATTTTTTTGTCGAAAGTTCTAGAAATTTTTGCTGAATTCATAGAACTGTATATAATTTCCTACACGCAGTGGTATATACGTAGCATTAATTGTTTTATTATATCATCTGTTGCATCTTTGTTTGCTCTTGGTTCATCATGTCATCGTTAAGAATCTACCTAGCTTGATGACTTACGCATTAATCAATTCCATGTATGGTTCAGGTCCAAGACAAAAACGGAGAGAAAAGATGGAAGCAAGTTGATATAAACCTGAAAGACCATGTTAGAACCCCCATGTTCCCTGAAGCCAAAACACTGGAATCAAATGACAAGTGTTTTCACGATTATTTGACAACAATGGCAATGGAGCAGCTACCACAAAGTAGGCCATTGTGGGAAGTTCACATAATCACTCACCCCACAAGTGATGCAGCTGGAACTGTAGTGTTTAAGCTTCACCATGCACTTGGAGATGGTTATTCTCTCATGGGTGCACTTCTTTCATGTCTACAAAGAGCTGATGACCCCTCTCTTCCCTTATCTTTTCCTTCTCTCAAGTCGTCAAAGCCAGAACCTTCCACCAAAGGCTTTTGCAATAGATTTTCCTTGATGGTGTCTTCAGCCTTCAACACTGTTGCAGATTTTGGATGGAGTGTGCTGAAGAGTAGCATCATTCCTGATGAAAAAACACCAATAAGGTCTGGGAATGAAGGACTCGAGTTTCACCCATTTTCCATATCAAACATGGAATTCTCCATCAATCACATCAAGGACATCAAGTCCAGGCTTGGAGTGGTATGATAAAAAAATTTAGTTTGTTGAAATTTTGTTTAGAGATTTTTTTTTTCTAAATATAATATATAGGTGAATCACAATTTAAATAAGTATAAATTTTAATTATATAAATATTGATAACAGTATTAACTAAGAATGCATTTACATAATGAAAACAAAATATTAATTTTAGACTTTTATAATTGAAATGAATACTTATCTAAATTATGATCCACGTATATTAATTAGTATATCTAATAAATATGTACAAAAAGTATAGTATTGTTTTACTTATGGCTTTCACTTTTCCGCCACATATAAGAATAGCTAGTGTCTATTTGACAGAATTGCTTATTATCTGAGAGTTTTATTTTTTTCTTAATTTATTAAAGCTCTTTTGAAATAAGTTGTTGTATTTGCATTTAAAGAAGCAAATGGGTCATAAGTAATAATTGTAATTTTAAATTGAAAATGATTTATAATTATAAATAATTTTTTGAAATTTTTAATTATAAGTAGAAGTTGATTAATTGTGATACTTTTATCAAATTAACCCTTAATATCAAATATTATATAATATAAATAAATCATTTCATATTTTTTTTGATAATTTATCATATAAAACTAATTTTTTCATATAATTCAAATAATACACTGTACTTATATATTTTATAAGAGCTGCCCAAGCATTATCTAAAAGTATGAGTAGTATTTAAAAATATTTTCTCTGCTTAAAAAGAAAACAAAACAAAACAACCTCGACAATTTTACTATAAGTCATTAGATAATATTCTGAAAACTATATTGTGAACATGGTTCTATCTAACTGCAGACAATAAACGATATGAACATGATTCTATCTAACTGCAGACAATAAACGATGTGATAACTGGAATAGTCTTCTATGGGACTCGGTTGTATATGCAACACATGAACTCCAAATCAAAGACTGCACACTCCACTGCATTGGTGTTACTCAATACGAGAAACATTGAAGGTTACCAGTTAGCCAATGATATGCTCAATACTAAAGCCAAGGGTCCTTGGGGGAACAAAATTTCCTTCTTGCATGTGCCTATACCGAAATTAAATGGAAGCAGAATTTCGAACCCTTTAGAATTTATTTGGGAAACACATAATATAATCAAGAGAGAGAAACAATCTTTAGCTGTTGCCCTTACTGGCACACTTTTGAACATGGAGAAGAAACTCAGAGGGCAAGAGGTTGGTACATTAATTTGGCTAAATTAAAAACTCATACTATTTTTTATATGCTGCGTTAACAGTTATCAGTACTTTTGTTCATATTATATAATGTGCTTTTATCTCGCCATTATCTAATGTGCTTGGCTGAAATAGCAAATATAAGCACTTTAGTATGAATGCTTCAATGGTTTGGCTGGTTCATGTTGTTGCAGGCAGTAGCTAAACACATTCGCGGGACAGTAATGAAATCAAGTGCAGTGATTTCAAACTTAGTTGGACCAGTACAACAAATGGCTCTAGCTAATCATCCCGTGAAAGGACTGTATTTTACACTAACTGGTGGATCTGAGGTATCTTCCCTTCCAACTTCACCTAGTCATCATGCGAAAAAATTGAAGCGGTAATGGATAGAAGAAATAAAATTAAGGGAAATCCTTAATAGTACGAAAGTTATATTGCACGAATTATACAAACGGGTAATTTGGTCTTGAAAAAACTTCTCTCTCCTAATTTTTGCCTTTTACCTTTATATATGGTAACTCTCCCGTGAATTCCGTATTACCATAACTGGATGTTCATACTTTTCGTTTCTTGCCATTTAGCAAATCTCTGAATGTAATTCCTTTGTTTTTATTTTGGGAAAAAATGTCAATAAAAAAAATTGGAAATGACATGTCAAGGGTTGCAGCAAACATGTATTATCAGGCCAAAAATTATAGATAATTATAATTAATGGTATAACTTTATTTTCTTAAAATTTTAAAATTGCATCTAATATAAAAAACTATACTCATTTTAAGTGTTATGCTTCGGGATCTTAAGCTAATCAAATTTTAAGGTGAGCCAACATTAAAAATATTTTTTTATTTATCTACATCAATTTTATTATCTATATATAGAGATTTAGATACTAAAATCGATACGTTATGATTATAATTTAAATAAATGTGTATTTTAAATATGCAAATATTGAATCAATATATTACTTTTACTAATAGTATAGATTTTTTTTTATTTAATATTGCATCTTACATATCTAAAAGCTATATTTATGTAAACGCAATCACCACATATTGATTTAGTGTCTATATAGTACTATCTTAAAAATAATAATAATAATCCTCTATTTGCATTAAGGAGCCTTTTGCTTTTATTCAAAATATCTCCTTGCTTCCTCACTTGGTTGAAGCCATGAAACTACACGTGATACTATTGAGGATCATTTAATCTTATGGGTTGCAGAGTCTTGCCATTTCAATTATGAGCTATATGGAAGTGCTAAGAGTTACCTTCAAAACAGAAAAAGATTTCATAGACGAACAGAAATTGAAGTCATGCATGCAAAGTGCATTCGAGATGATACTCAAAGCAGCAAAGGAAATTCCTGAAGAAACCAAATATTAATATGTTCCTCACCAAAGAAGATCAAAATTCTTGCATTTGGTTTGGTTTATTGTAATTCTTGATTATTGTGAAAAAGGTTAAAAAAAATCAAAATTATCGTGTTATTATTTCTGAGGATTTTCCACCGCCTTAATTATGTAATTTGTTGTGTGTGTGCTTGAAAATTAATAAACTAGGCCCATCATCTCTTTGTCGATTTCAGATTTATAGTTACATAATTTTCTTTTCTAATTTTTTGTTAATCTTTCCCATGTAAATATATGCCAAAAAAATATTGTATAAATACAAAATTACGAGTGTATCTTATATACGTGAGGTGAGCTCACTCTATAATAGGATCTAACTAATGTAAGTATATCCTGTTGGATTATATGTTTTGTTGACTAACATAAATTAATATTAAGTTTAATTTTGGATCCAAATTTATTGGATGTCAAAATAACTAAAGCCTATTATTTTAAGCTCAAAACTTGTTACCACTATTGCTGTTGGTGATATTGTTGTTTAGCATTGCATATTGCTAGATATTATTATAGCTTCTTGTATATGGGCTTGCTATGATAGAAAAAGCTTGACTCATCAAATTATTTTACATAGGGAGAGGATTGCTCCTAGCCATAAATATGTGCCTAGTTATCTCATTGAAACTATGATACAAACTCTAACTATTTGTGGCATAGAAGTATTTATCTCTCCCGATTTCTTTATTTGTATTTCTTCGTCTCATCACTTGGATCAAGTTATCAGCTAAGTAATTCTTCACTAGTTGATTATGCATTTCTCATCTTCAACCTCTTCAGATAATTCTAATTTCCCAATTATCTCTTATATTCATCATAAAATTTGGTCAAGAACACCTACCTAGGGGCGAAATCACGACCCTTCCCCATCCTTGTTCCTCCTCGTTTTCGACTTCTTTTGCTTCCCATTCTGCTTTGATTTCTTTCTCACCTTAACCAAAGCCGCTAATTCCTCTTCCTCAATGTTAGCCGAGAACCCCACACTCTTGCCCATCTCCCACTTGTGCTGAACATGGCTGCAAATCCTGCGGGTTCTAACTGCATTGATTGTTGGAGTGTTGTGTTTCTGGCACATGTTCAGGCGAGGGCTGAGTTGGATTCATGACCAGCAACGTTGGTTGACGAAATTGGGTCTCAAAACCGGGTAGAGCACAATAGAAAAAAGATCCACCATCCAAGACGCGGTTTGTTTAGTCCATCATCATCTGGGCTTTTCACTCCATCCGCGACTCCGACTATGGGCTTGCGAGGCCCAAAATCTCCACTAGGCCTCAATCAAGTCTACACTTGTTAACACACCCAAAATAATATATAATATATATATATATACAAGAAATTTTGCCTTAGGCCCCTATAACGATACTCCATTAAGGAGTTAATCCTTGCCATTAGAAAATTATTAAATGTTGTTAATTTTTGCTAACGTAGCTAATATAATCTAACATGGATATGATATGTTATTAATATAGTTCAGAAATGACCCTTTTAGGCATTTTTTAGGCTTACAATGATCTTTTTTAAAAAATAAAAAAGTAATTAAAATAATATTGAAACGATTTTTTTTTTTAAATCTTAAATAATCTCAACCAAGTTTCATCATATTCCATGTTTACTTCTGTTAACCACATTTGCAAAAACTAGTACTATCTAATTAATTTTTAATAATAGGAACTAACTTGATATCACTATCGAAAGCTAAACCAAATTTTTTTTAATATAGAAACTAAAACTAAAATCCAAAATATATATAAACTCAAAACTAGTTTTAACACCCCCCCCAAAAAAAGTCTTAACTTGTTGACTAAAACTTGCCATTGATGTAATTGCATTTTGCTCATAAATCTTTGCTTCAATAATTGATTTATTATTAAAAGAGAATTGTTAAATTCTCCTAATTGGTGAACTTAAAAATTCTCCTAATTTAAAATCTCACTTACATGTGTTAAATAGTCTTTGAATGTTATATAAATTACAACTTATGCCATTTTATGTGAAAATTTGAATTAGGAGCATTTTTAAATTAAACGTTAGGACGATATATCAACACTCTTATTAAAATTATCTCGTAAGTCGTAGTTGATTCACCAATAAATGGCCCATGACTAGTTCCACTTCTTGTCATCTTCAATATCTCGCTTTGTCTTCTAACCTTCATTTTCATTCACATCATCAAATGACATATTCCCAGAACTAAGGACATCATTCAAATGATCAGCATTAGCGTCACGAGATTCATCTCCATTTCTGTATATGAGACTAACTTCTTATCACCATTGTAATTCTTCCAAAGAGAAATATTATCCCAACCTATCTCTTTGACATGAACATCATAAATATGACTTTCTATTGAGAAGCATATCCAATTATTAATTAACAGAAACCATGACGTATCAATTAAAATTTTGGCTAGAGTAAAATCATCTTCATTCCTTGTAGGATCATCCTGACAAATCACTTTTCCCCAATATTCTACAATCTCCAATAGATTTGATAACACCAACCATTTCCAGCCAAACCCTCCTAGTTTGGCAAACCTCCCCAGGTGACCACTTCTAAGATCATCAAAAATTTCTTTAAAGAGGTCCAAACCAAAGCTAAAAGCATCATCAAAATCCACTTTTTCAACAAATGTAACTAAGAATTTATACTTGTCTGGAGCTCTTATATTCTCAATAGTAGGCCAATCCTTTATCATCTTAGAATGGATCATACCAACTTCTATTGCATGAAGAATTTCACCAATCATACCTCTATTCAACCAGTTCACTTGCCTCCCCTTGATCACCACAGCTTTGTTCACGACACTTTTGAACAAGATTTTGCCTCTCCTTTGCTAATACAAATATTTCACACCACATTCCTCATGATTGGGCTTATGTTTATCATTATTGGTTCGTTTGGATAATATCACTTATAACTTTTTTTTTCAACTTTTTAAAAGTCAAAAGTTATATATTTTTTTACTTTTTATCTCATTTGAATATATAGCTTATTACTTTTCAAAACATCATTTTTAGTACTTTGGAATGTTAAAATATCTAACTTATTAAAAATATTTTTTAAAATTCTCTAAATAAGTACTTTTGTTACAAAATATTCAAACACAAAATAATTTATTGGCTTAAATATATTTTTAGTCCCTTTAAATATTTAATTTTTCGGATTTGGCCCCTCAAAAATTTTTTGCTTGGTTTTGTACCTTATTTTTTAGATGTTATCAATATTAGTCCCTACCGTCAACTAAGTGCTGTTAAGTGCTGACGTGGCAACATGAGATCTAATCAATATTAATACGTGTCAAAATCTTACATTGCCATGTCAACACTTAACAGCACTCAGTTGACGGCAAGCCCTAATATTGATAACGTCTGAAAAGTAATGGATCAAAATCAAACAAAATTTTTTTAAGAAACCAAATTCAAAAAATCAAATATTTAAAGGAATAAAAAATATATTTAAACCTAATTTATTTATAAATTACTTTTCGAAAGTTATTTTCACATAAGAGTTTAATAAGCTATACATGACACATCTAGCCTATTTTGGTAATAGTGGGAGTGGAAAGAATGGAGGGAGAGGAGAGAAAATACATAATGTGAAGAGAAATGCGGTGGCGAAAAGTCACACATGCAAGGTTTCTCATGAGATTACAGAACACCCGAGAAAATACATAGTATTCTACTATTCTTCACCCACTTTTTACCTTTGCTTGCAGCTAGCACACCGTTTGTTTCCTCACAACAAGCATAGTTCACACGTAAACCAAATCTTTTATACATTTTCTTGCATGCTACAAATTAATGAATTGCCATAAAATCTTATAGGTTACCACAAGTCAAATCATCCTCTGCATTTTAGTTGTTGTTTTGAGAGAGATTCATATGAATTCCGGAAGCAAGAAAAAATTTTGTATTTCGATTTATTTGATGTTTAATACTCTAATTTTGTGAGTCATCGTCATTTTCAATTATAACTATATTTTTAATATAATTACTAAAATATCAAACATTGTTTAATATGTCACAATATCAATTATACTCTGGTCTTTTGACCTTTTTCTAGATCCTTCATTTCCTAAGTCACCTCTTTCGTGTGTCGATAGCTTCTCAATAAAAGTAGCAATATTATGAACTCAAGTATGATAAAGAACCCAAATCTAAAAGTCTAATCTATTGGATGAAAGAGTCCCTGGACTTAATTAAGTACCACATTTGAATAGTACATCTTTTTGATATAAGACATGTAACACCTGTATAGCCAGTAAATGTTCAAAAGCTTCAAGGACAACACACAGCTGATTTCATTAGGTTCTAACTTCTAACCATATTAGTCTCCTCACATGCACGCATTAGCCTTTCATCTCTAATTCTGCAGACACAATTAGCATTAAATAATAAAAAGCATGATGTGCTTCCTTGTAGCGGTCGGGATCCAGAAAGTGATAGTACTACGTAATTAGATAATACATCTTTTTCGCCATCTCGCAGACTATATTTTCTATCATGTATAATATTGTTGTATTACTCTTTCTGTTTGAAGAGGGTGATGGCGGTCCTTTGATTTCACGAAAGTTAATTTTATTTTTAAATAAAAAATAAAAACTTTACAACTGATAATTTTAAGTGCCTTTTTTTAAAAATCGATGGTAAAGAAATACGAGCATTTGAATAAGTGTTTTATAACATGCTTAATTTCAAAATGTTTTTCTTTTTAGACAATTATACAAGGATCAAAAATACTTAATTGCATTTGACCAATTTATTCTCTATTGAAATAATTAATATATTCTTACTCCATTAATTAATATACTCTCTTTGTTTATGAATAATATGTATATATATATATTCTCTATCAACTCATGTAACACAATAATATTGAATGTACGTAAAGTATTAAAAAAATCTCATATACTAGGAAAAATTACGAAACAAACTTTGAAAAATATTTTACTATATTATAAATAATTTCAAATATTACTATTTACACTCTTTTGCATAAAAAATTATGAATATAGTGTTTTATAGTAATCAATCTCCTATTTAAATTATATAATTTCTGTAATTGCACTATCAAATAATAATAGAAATAATATTTAAAATTTTTCGATATACTTTTTCCTATTTTATATATAATCCATAAGATTTACTTTCATTTTTCCCCCACTCTCGTAGTCTCGTAAGTTTGCTTTCCCCGTGTTGCCTTGCCTTTTCGTTTCTGACGCTACGTGCCCTGCTTTCGCGTTGACAAAGTCTCTATTTATATACTTCTTCCAATTTATCTGTCAATTTAAATAATTTAATATATTTTTAAATTAATATAAATAAATGAATTAAAATAGAGGAAGTGTTATTTATAACAATATAAAAACTACACCATAAAGTTTCGGCTACTGATTAAAATTCACGGACTCCTCTTCGATTGGCCGATTTCTCTTTAATTGTGAGGATCGCTTCTTTCATTCGCCTATTTGCAATAAGTGCTTTGCCTTTTGTCTTTTTATTTTTTAAATGAAAAATAGCTAGACACAACAACTCTATCATTTACTATCTCAAACAAAAATACAGTATGAAATGGTTGAATGTATTGGCACTCGATAGGTGTCGTATTCTTGCATGTCCGGGTGGAGATAAACGTATATATCGGATATTGGATCAGCTTTCGTTATTTAATTTTGGTGTTTTATAGTTGGCTTACAATTAATAGGGCTGACCGCCATCGGAGGTGGTGATTGGTGAGGTGGTGATTGGTGAACCTAACTCCAAGTGTTTCGATCATAACGCCTCTTTCACTCTGAATTGAAGTACTTGTGAAAAACTAGCAACTCCACCACTGAAATAACTCAATCAGCAAAGAACGTCCGAAAGCAATTCATCCAAAAGTGGTCAGTAGTAAAACAAGTATACTGCACCTCAAGCAAACTTTATTTATAATTAGACACTTGAATGTTGGAGTTGCCAATTATAAAAAGAATTTTTTTAACTTTCATCACTGGGGGCTGAAACTATTTGAATGAATTGTGGTACAAGAAAAAGAATGTATGAAAGCAAAAGGAGTATCTTAACTTCTATAAAAACTGTTGCAAGCATGTTTTGGATGTTAGATTATTCAATTCTCAGATGGTATCAGAACCTATCCTGTGGTTGTTATTGGACCACCCGAAGATGTTTAGTCCTACAAATTTCTTCACGCTCCAGATGTCCAGTCCTAGGCGTGAGGAAGGTGTGTTAGAGTCTCACATCACTTAAGAATATGGTATAGATAATCTTCATAAATACTTGAGCAACCCTGCCACCACGAACTAACTTTTGGGGTTGAGTTAGACCCATTTAATTTTAAGAAAATTGGCAGAACTACAAGTATTTGATGACCAAATTTACACGTACTTGGACTATTTAACGATTCTATGGAAGAAAAAAAGGGCTCAAGAATGACCATTGTTGTAATATAGTGGGGCCGAAGTATTAGCCAATTTAGAAAATCAATTTTGGCAAGTATATTGAGTTACAGTTAATACAAAATGAGTACAGGATTGTCATTCTCACAAAAACTAAAACCAGCTACCAATTTACTTCGACACATCACTATTTAGGAAAATGTAATGAAGAGAAATTTGGAAATTAAATTAATGCAAAAATTGTAAACAAATGAGCAATAAAAAATAGGAATAAGCAATAAATAAAAGGCATGTATTAGGGGTTGATTTCATGAAAATTTTTTGATTTTGTATTACCCAATTATTAAATTAATACCTTGACAATATCATTGCTGGTCAAATTACTCATAATTTATGGTCAACAAATTGACTAGTTTAATCCTTAAACTATTCTAAACCTATTTTAAAGATGAAAAACAAGAATTCAATTAGTTGCACAAATGAATACTTTTATTCCTAACTACCTGAACCTATGTTAAGTTTGACTTATTTTATAAAGTGAAATCTCTTTCAATATCATAAAACTATACATCAATTAATTGGTGATCAGGACAAGAACAATATTAAGAATACTAGAAATTAAGTAATGTACTAAAAAAATAATTAAAATAACAAAATAGAATGCAAAACTAATTTTCTAAGACTACATATCCCTAAAATCTAGAAGGAATTTAGTAAACCATGAAAAAAGAAAAAAAAATAATAAATCTCAAAGTTATGTCAACTGAAAGAGAGAGATGTGATAACTCTCTAAAGTCTCCAAACCCTAACCTCTATTTTTCCCTTCTAACTATGGATAACCACCCTCTAAAAGATAAACTTTCAAAACAAAAAGAAGCTCGTGACCCAACAATGTTAGCATCGTAGCATTCCTAACAGTGATATAGCATTGGCAAAAAAAACCTGACTTCCTTAATTTTCTCTTTCATTCAAATTTGGGGAATCTTCTTCTATCTTTTCCTCTTTTTAATTAATTTTCTCGACTCAAATCTTTCAAATCTCCTATTTTTACTCTTTTAACTCTTCAAATCTTCATTCAATTATTTTCTTTTGATCTTCAGATTATTGATGCCAAAATTTATTTTGCAATCAAATAAATTTAGTGAGAATATTTTTAATTAAACCTAAAATAAATAACTTCTCACTAAAAGTATCAACAATTAAGATTTACTAAAATAATTCAAAAAAATCATTTCAATGAGAACAAATTTAAATAAAAATCAGTGCATAAATATGTGGAAAAAAAAATTCTATTTTTACAAGTTATCACAAAGATGAAATAAATAAATAAATTCTTTCTTATGTACCCCAAAAAAAATAAAATTCTTTTATATAAAACTTTTATATGATTGGATCATATATAAGTTTTTATCATTGATTAAGGAAATAGAGCCAAACTTAAGATTCATAAGAGAGTTTAATTAATTCATGTGATTGGGTGATATAAAATTTTGTATGAGAAAATTCATTCCCAAATAAAGTATCACGAAATATATATGTGGAAGTATAAGAATAAGCAACACAAATTGCAAGAAATTAACGTGTTTTGTATTATAGCCTATATTTATAGGTAAAAACAACAATAAAATATTTTATTAAGTAAATATAATGAAAAATACAAAAGGTGGTCACACTTTATTTAAAGCCAAAATGTTAAATACATCTAAAATACCTTACACTAGTATTTTCTCAATAGTATATCCACTCAAATACTCAAAGAATATTACAAAAAGAAGATTAAATAGACTAATCTAAATTGGTTCTTCTCATTGTATTGTGCGAGTGCTTTTCGCTTATGTCTATGCACAGCTAGCACCGACGGGTTTTATACAAAGATGAAGCACCTGATATGCCTCAAAAAAAGTTGCAGTTTGTCAAAAAAAACAGCTCGTAGACATGCTGAAACTCGCCGACACTTAAATTGCATTTTCTGTACTGTGATATATACAAAGCGCATCACCAAAAATTGCATTGAATGCAATTTGCACGCTACCTCATGTAGCTTGGTAACATATATGAACCTTTTTGACAAAAAAACAAAAAAAGCAAGCCATCACATCTCATCAAAACGTAATAGGACATTTAAATGAATAAATGCTCATTATTTTTTTGTTTTTGATTCGAGCTTACTATTATTATATTACTTTTGAAATACATATAAAGTACAGTAGTTATAATTAGAAATCATTCCCATTCTTTTTAAGGGTGTGTCTATGAAATGCTTCCTAATTAAAGAGTTATATTTAATTTTGGGATTTATTGTAAGAAATGTATTAAAATATCTCTTAGTCATTGGTTGGAATTATATTTCACTTTTTTCTTAATCAATGATTAAGAAATATCTTAATATGTATTTTAAAATAAATGTCAAAATCAAGTACAAATAATATTTTTGAACTAAAAAAAACCAAATGAAAAAGAAATTAAAAGGCATTCATGCCTATTAGAACCTTCTTCGAGCCAAGTTCTAGACTCTACAAGAAAAAGAGAGGCGGTACTCTCGATTTAGTTTTATTGAACAAAAAAGAATATGAATTACAATTGGTAATGGAGGTCTTTATATACTAGTATGTTTGCAACTAATTACAATGTTCCTAATCCTGCCTAACTAACTACCTAACAACCAGTTAGTATTAAAGGGCATCCTTATTTGGCAACTTAACTACCTAACTAATGATATTCCTAGCTATACTAGTGTTACAATGTTGTTTATTTATACTATATCTTGCTTACAAATTCGGTGGCCCAGCCTGGTGCACCTTTTACCCTTTGACTCCTGGCTTAAGGAGCTTGGATCTAATCATTAACCCCCTGTTGGAAAAGGACCTTGTTCTCAAGGGCCGGAGCTGTGTAGATCTGCACCAGGTTATGCCAATCCTCCCATGCAGCATGCTCCCTGGTAGTGTTTGCCCACTCCAATAATACTTGATTTTTGAGGCCCTCTGGTGTTTCTGCATGTCGTTCTGCCACAATGGCTTGAGGCATTGGAAAGGGCTGAAGTTTTGTGTCATCATAAACCATAGATGGAGGTGGCGATGGCCCTTTGTATGGTTTTAGTAGTGAAACATGCAGTACAGGGTGAATTTTATAATCTGGGGGTAGTTCTAGGCGATAAGCAACCTTGCCAATTCTAGCAGTAATTAAAAATGGTCCAAAACATCTTTTGGCCAATTTGAAATTCAATCTTTTTGCTGTAGATTACTGTTTATAGTGATGGAATTTTGCCCAAACCCACTGACCGATCTCAAACTCTTCTTCTTTTCTCTTAGAGTCAGCATATTTCTTCATTCGAGTTTGAGCTTTTAAAATCTGTTGTTGGAGTTGCTTTTGTAGTTGCTGTCTATTGACCAAGGTGGCATCCACTTCCTCAGCCGAAGTAGAACCAGGTAGGTAAGTAGGAAGCAGCTTAGGAATGTAACCATAAAGAGCTTGATGAAGAGTCATACCTATAATGCTATGATGAGTGGTGTTATAGCACAATTCAGCCCAAGGTAAATATTTATGCCAAAGAGATGGATGATCAGATGTGAAAGCTCTGAGGTATTGTTCCAAGCATCTGTTTACTACCTCAGTTTGGCCATCGCTCTGTGGATGATAGGCAGAGGAATAATGAAGTTTAATGACTCCATAAGACCAGTTGTTTACAAACATTGCTCAAAAGAATTGGGTCCCAGCCAGAGACAATTCCTAATGGAAAGCCGTGTAATCTAATGATAGAATTCATGAAAATTTCTGCTACAAATTTTGCTGTAAATCCTATTTTAAGAGGACTAAAATGTGCTACCTTAGTAAGTCTATCAACCACCACCAAGACTACACTGTAGCCAGCTGAATTAGGTAGACCAATGATAAAATCCATTGATAGTTCTGTCCACGGAGCTGATGGTATAGGAAGAGGTTGTAAAGACCCTGGTGGCTTAGTAGTCATGTACTTAGTTTGTTGGCAAACCAAGCAAGAAGAGATAAAGTGTGCCACAATATTTTTCATATTGTGCCAATAAAATTGCTCAGCAACTCATTTATAAGTTTTGAGAATACCAGAATGTCCACCTTGAGGGGAGCTGTGGAACTGTAACAAGATCTTATCAATTAAGGGAGAATTACTAGGTAGAAAAAATTTCTTGTTGAACAAAATGAACCCATGTTGAACAGAATAGCCTGTAGGGAGTAAATTCTGACTTTGCTGTTCGTGCATTTTCTGTAATTCAGGATCAGTAGATTGGATGGCTCGTAATTCTTCCAATAAACCTCCTTCTAGTGTAGAGTAAGTATGCAAATGTTCGGAAAGGATTCTGGACAAGGCGTCAGCCACAGCATTACTAAGACCAGATCTGTATTCAATATCAAACTCATAACCAAGTAGCTTTGTAAGATAGTATTGCTGTTCTGGTGTCTGAATGACTTGAGACATCAGTTCTTTAAGGATTTTCTGATCGGTCTTGATTATGAATCTCTTCCCCAAGCGGTAATGTCTCCATCTAGCAATAGCCTGAGTTATAGCATATAGTTCTCTCACATAGGCTGAAGCTAGTGACATCTTTTTGGTCAATTTCTTGCTAAAATAAGCCAATGGATGGCCTTTCTGAGATAAAACTGCACCTATCCCAATGTTGCTTGCATCAGTTTCCACAACACTTGTGAAAAATTAGGTAGTGCTAATATAGGAGTGGATGTTAAAGCGGTTTGCAGGTTCCTGAAGGCTTTATCAGCAGCTGGAGTCCATGTAAATGAATTGAGTTTCAATAATTCAGTCAGGGGCCAAGCTAACGCTGCATAACCCTTAACAAATCTGTGATAATAGCCGGTAAGTCCAAGAAACCCTCTAAGTTGCTTCACATTTTGAGGAATAGGCCATTTAAGGATTGCCTGAATCTTTTGTTCATCAGTCTGCAACCTGTGTGCTGAGACAATATGACCCAAGTAATGTATTGAAGTTTTACAGAATTCACATTTGGAGAGTTTTGCAAAAAACTTGTGTTGAGACAAGGTTTCCAAAACCGTTTGTAAATGTTGAAGATGTGCATCCAATGACTTACTATAGACCAATATGCCATAAAAAAGAACTGCTACAAGCCAGGTTCCAGACTCCATAAGAAAAAGAGAGGTGGTACTCTCGTTTTAATTTTATTGAACAGAAAAGAATATGAATTACAATTGGTAATGGAGGTCCTTATATACCAGTATGGTTGCAACTAATTACAATGTTCCTAATCCTGCCTAACTAACTACCTAACAACCGGTCAGTATTAACGGGTCTCCTTATTTGGCAACTTGACTACCTACCTAACGATATTCCTAACTATACTAGTGTTACAATATTGTTTATTTATACTATATCTTGGTTACAAATTCGGTGACCCAGCTTGGTGCACCTTTTACCCTTTGACTCCCGGCTTGAGGAGCTTGGATCGTATCAATATCCCACAAAAAAAAAAAAAAACAGAATCAAAGGCTGAAAACCTCATGCTTCGACATATGCTTGAGTGTTTAACAGCAAAACACCTCTTGTAATTAACTTGTTTATATCATAAAAATTATTTAATTGGCAGAAGGGCACCTAAATTTCTGGTTGCTTTAGTTGACCTGTCACGCTTGTACTGCCTTGTTCATATCAAAGTAAAACGAGTCATTCAATTTTGAACATAAATTACCGCATGGCTGTCACGAGGTGATGCTGACACGGCTCTTTAGTTTTTGTCTTGCCCTCACCCTTGTTTCCTCAAATTTCCAATAATTCTACGTTTCCATTCCCTATCAATTCTCAGGTCCTAAAACTTCGCAGGTTTTGCAGCTTAATTAAGTACCTCTCTAATAGCATTATGGAGTACGAAAGTGAGGAGCAAGCAGAGCTAGTTAGTCCTATGGGACAATACTTTAACAGCTCTGTGATATGCCTATACATCGTTGGAGTTATAGAATTCGAAGTTCCGATAGATGACTTGCTTATGCAAGCCATGTCTCTTCTTAAAGATGTTTTCCTTCCCATCAATCCTCGCTTCTCCTCAATCATGGTTCTCCCTCTTAAATTTGCTACCATTTTTATGTTTAATTTCTTTTATAATTATGTCTACTGTGCATATATGTATGTATGTGAACGTAAGAGTTATATAACACAAGATGACGATTTAAGATAAAGCACGAGTGTTAATTGAAAAATAATCTTGATAGCCAGAGTTTTTAACATAATGACGTGGCATATTTATTAAGTTTTAGATGAATAAATAAGTAACGATATTTTATTTTATCTAATAATTATCCTTATTTTTTGTCGAAAGTTCTAGAAATTTTTGCTGAATTCGTAGAACTTTATATAATTTCCTATACGCAGTGGTATATACGTAGCTTTAATTGTTTTATATCATCTGTTGCATCTTTGTTTGCTCATGTCTCCTCATTAAGAATCTACTTAGTTTGATCATTGACGCATTAATCGATTTCATGTATGGTTCAGGTCCAAGACAAAAATGGAGAGAAAAGATGGAAGCAAGTTGATATAAGCCTGAAAGACCAAGTCAGAATCCCAATGTTCCCTGAAGTCAAAAAACTGGAATCAAATGACAAGTGTTTTCACGATTATTTGACAAGAATAGCAATGGAGAAGCTACCACAAAGTAGGCCATTATGGGAAGTTCACATAATCAGTCACCCACAAGTGAAGCTCTTGGCACTGTAATATTTAAGCTTCACCATGCACTTGGAGATGGTTATTCTCTCACGGATGCACTCATGGTTTAAAATTGTGGCTGCGGTTGCAGTTGTGATTACGCTACGATGCGAAAAATTATGAAAAAATGTATTTGACACATTTGCAATTGCCACTATGATGTGGTTGTGGAGAGCACCGCAACAACTGTATTGCAACTGCAATTGCGGTTGCAAACTGCAGTTTAAAACTATGGGTGCATTTCTTTCATGTCTACAAAGAGGTGATGACCCCTCTCTTCCCTTGTCTTTTCCTTCTCTCAAGCCATCAAAGCCAGAACCTTCCACCAAAGGCTTTTGCACAAGATTATCCTTGATGGTGTCTTTTGCCTTCAACACTGTAGCAGATTTTGGATGGAGTTCGTTGAAGAGTAGCATCATTCCTGTTGAAAAAACACCAATAAGCTCTGGAACCCATTTTCCATATCAAACATGGAATTCTCCATCAATCACGTCTGGGACATCAAGTGCAGGCTTGGAGTGGTATGATAAAAATTTTTAGTTGAGAAATGTTTTGTAAATTCATTATACATAGATGCCGTAGCGACTCACATTCTATCTATCATTGGATTGGGTGTGGATCTCATTTTAACTGAATCCACACCCGATCCAATAGTATATAAGATGTGAGTCGATACAATATTCCATGCATAATGAATTCGCTTAACATAACCTTTTTTAGTTTGTTGAAATTTTGTTTAGAGATTTTTTTTTTTTCAAGCATAGAATATATACATACTAAATGGTATATGTGATCATAATTTAAATAAGTATGTATTTTAATTATATAAATATTGATAATGATACTAACTAAGAATGCATCTATATAATGAAAACAAAATATCGATTTTAGACTTATATAACTAAAATAAACAATTATCTAAATTACAATTCACCTATATTAATTAGTATATCTAATAAATATGTACAAAAAAAGATAGTATTCTTTTGCTTATGGCTTTCACTTTCCCGCCACACATAGGAGTAGCTAGTGTCTGTTTGGGAGAATTGCATATTATCGAAGGTTTTTTTTTCTGGTTTATTAAAGCTATTTTAAAACAAGTTGTTATATTTGCACTAAAAAAAGCAAATGGATTATAAGCAATAATTATAATTTTAAGCTGAAAAATAGCTTATAATTATAAGTAATTTTTTAAAATTTTTAATTATAAGTAGAAGTTGATTAATTGAGATATTTTTATCAAATTAACCCTTAATATCAAATATTATATAATACAAACAAATCACTTCATAATCTTTTTTAATAATTTACCATATAAAAGTAATTTTTTCACTCAATTCAAACAAAACACAATACTTATATATTTTATAAGAGTTGCCCAAGCATTGTCTAAAAATATGAATAGTATTTAAAATATATTTTCTCTTCCCAAAAAGAAAGCAAAACAAAACAACCTTGACAATTTCACTATAAGTCATTAGATAATATTCTGTAAACTATCTTTTTTTTTTTGGCCTAATTTTGTTAACATGATTCCATCTAATTTTGACAATGAACAATGTGATCACTGGAATATTCTTCTATATGGAACTCGGTTATATACGCAATACATAAACATCAAATCAAAGACTGCACACTCCACTGCATTGGGGTGTTACTCAATACGAGAAATATTGAAGGTGGTCAATCAATGAAATGCTCAATAGTAAAGCCAAGGGTCCTTGGGGGAACAAAATTTCCTTCTTGCATGTGTCTATACCGAAATCAAATGGAAGCAGAATTTCAAACTCTCTAGAATTTATTTGGGATGCACATAACATAATCAAGAGAAAGAAAAAAATCTTTAGCTGTTGCGCTTACCAGCACACTTTTGAACATGGAGAAGGAACTTATAGGGCAAGAGGTTGTGCATTAATTTGGTTAAATTAACTTTTATCGTACTATTTTTTATATGTTGTGTTAACAATTTTATCAGTACTTTTGTTCATATAACAAAAACATGGTTGAAGTGTTAGACGGCACTGCTAAGGCTAACAACTATGGCTGAAAACGCAAAGTGTATGAAGGACTTCCATGATGATGCAAGGGCTTTTGCATATGAACTAATGAAGAGAGAGGAGAAAACTCCTAGAGAACGTAACAAGGTTGTGCTGTGTACTTATGCAAAATCCCAACCAAATTTACTTATTTTGGGGGTTTAAGGGAGAACACAAGATCTAATTGGTCAAGGATTTGGTTTATGATATGTACTAAGCACGATATGCATTTTAGTTTTAAGGGTGGTGCTCAAGATTAAGAAAGTATGAATTATTATTAATTATATTTTCGTAGTACTTTGACTTGGAATTTTTTGATTATATTGACGAGACTCATACATTTAGTTGTGAGCTTGGATAAGTTATATTTGTTTATTGGTACCTTCTATAAGTAATGAATGAATCGATACAATTTTTTTTTTATTTTCAGAAAACTTGCATCTTTTCTTTTTCTTATTTAGCATACTATGGATATGATATGAAATTGCCATGTCTTATGCATTGAAAATGCGTACAAGTTAAAGAATAGATAATTTTTTTAATAACAATATATTACGGGAACTTATCATTTTTAATAACTATATTTTTTCGCCATAGCCATCATCACTTATTTCTAATTAATTTTAATAAATTTTTGTTGCAAAAATTAATTTTTAATATGTTCATATACATGGGTATTTTTGTCCATAAAATTAATTTTATCATATACAATCTTATATAATAACATAACAAACATTGGATAAGATAAAATTATACAGCGACATGTGGTGTGCCAAACATCAAATAGTATAGAAACTTATACGATGTATTTTTTATACAATCCTATCAGGCCTTATACTCTCAGGTCTAATACTATCACATCTTATCCTACATAATACACTAAATAGGGCCTTAGCACTACATGTTGCAAGGTATTATTATGGGCTTTTGTGCATGAGCTTGCTATAATAGGAAAGCTTAGAAAAGCTTGACTTATCAGTTATTTTGCATAAGGAGAGCCCTGCTTCTTGCCATAAATAGGTGTTTAGTTGCCTCATTGAAACTATGATACAAACTCTAACTATTTGTGGCATACAAGTATCTATCTCTCCCGAATTTCTTATTTGTATTTCTTTATCTCATCACCTAGATCAAGTTATCAGGTAATTCTTTTCTAGTTGATTACGCGTTTCTCATCTTCAAACTTTATAGATAACCCGAATATCTCAATCTCTTATATTCTTCATAAAATTTGGTCAAGAACACTTACCTAGGGACGAAATCACGACCTTTTCCCATCCTTGTTCCTCCACATTTTTGACTTCTTTTGCTTCCCATTCTGCTTTGATTTCTTTCTCACTTGAACCAAAGCCGCGAATACCTTTTCCTCAATGTCAGAACTCCACACTCTTACGCATCTCCCATATATCACCCTCTTCAAGCCTCTCAACCTTACTTTTTTTTGGTCAATGGTGAGGGCTGAGTTGGATTCAGGACCAGCAACATTTTTTTTTCTTAGGTTAGGGGGTACAGGTAGGGAAAGGGGAGGGGGTGCGGGAGCCCGGGATCGAACTTATGACCTTTCTCCACGAGGCTCCACATTTAACTACTTGAGCCAAGGCCTCGTCTGCCACGGCCGGCAACGTTGGTTGATGAAATTGGGTCTCAAAACTGGGTAGACCAGAACATGAAAAAAACACCCACCATCGCTTAAGTCACTTGGGCCAAGACACGGTTTGTTCAGTCCACTATCTTCTTGGTTTTTCATTCTATTCGTGACCCTAACTATGGGCTTGCGAAGCCCAAAATCTCCACTAGGTTGAATCCCAATCAAGTCCTCAATCTGCACTTGTTGACATGACCTAAAAATAGAAAGTCTGCCAGACCCAAAAAAAACAAAAAATGCAAAGTCTGCACTTGTTGACCAAAACTTGCCATTAGTGTAATTGCATTTTCCCCATAAATCTCTCCTTCAAGAATTCATTATTCTACACCCAAGATTTGCAAACTCCAAGGAACAGTTGAATACATAGTAATCTCTCCATGGAGTCGAACACTTCTTTGCTCCCCGGTGCAGTATCACGAGGCTGCGAATACCACTGTGCTATTACAAAACACCCAAGAAAATACATAGTATTCTATTATTCTTCGTCGAATTTTTACTTTGCTTGCAGCACACCGTTTGTTTCCTCACAACAAGCATATTTCACACCTAAACCAAATCTTATATACATTTTCTTGTATGCTGCAAATTAATGGATTGCCATAAAAGCTTATAGGTTACCCGCAAGTTAAATCATCCTGTGTTGGCTGTTGTTTTGAGAGAGATTCTTACGTATCCTGAAGCAAGAAAAAAAATTATATTTTGATTTAGTTAATGTTTAATGCTTTAATTTTGTGAGTCATTATTACTTTTAATTATAACTATATATTTAATACATTTACTACAATATCAAGCATTATTTAATATTACATTCATCCTAAAATAATTGTTCACTTTTAAAATTTTATTTATCTATAAATAATTGTCTATTTGAAAAAATTAGGCAATATTAATTATTTTTTTCTCAATTATACCCCGATTAAGTAGAGGAAAGAGAGTAAGTGAAAAAAAAAATTAAGGAAGAAAAAGAATTAAGTAAGGATAATTTTGTATTAAGACTTTTCTAATTATTTCCTTAGTTTATATGCATATTTAAAATTGAATAGTTATTTCAGGATTGAGGTAGTATATCATAACACCAACTTTATTCTGGCCTTGCAACCCTCTTCTGGATCTCTTCTTTCTTAAATCTCCCCCTTCGCGTGTCGACAACTTCTCAATAAAAACATCAATGTTATGGACTTAAGTCTAAGAGAGAGTCCAAATTCAAAAGACTAATCTATTAGATGGAAGATGTAATACTCTATCAGATTTAATATTATGCTTAAATCATAATATTTTACCTAGTAGTTTGCTACGTGCGAATATCTCTTAATTTGTTTATCCTTAATTCACTGAGTAGGTCGAGTAAGTTTTTATCGTAAAATACGATGAATAATTTGGCATTAATTTATGTAGGTGATATATATATGTTTTGTCGTGCAATAAAGGAAATATTAATAAATCGGGTAAAAATAACCTCATAACATTACTGAACTATCTCTATACACACACACACATATATATAGTCAAAGTTTTCAAAAGTACAGGTACATATAAAATAATGGATACAAAATGACTGGACCATCAAACAAAAATAACTCGGCTCGCGATCGTGAAGTACTATCCTCTATGATCCTCAAAGGACATTTCATCTACCATCTTTCTGAGAAACACAAAAAGAAGCTAAACGTTTGGCCCAAGGTCATGAAAGTGCCAAAAGAATGCCACCCTGTACACTACAGTCAACTAGATGTATGATGCCTCTAGTCGAATGTTGAAAACAAGAAACTGTTAGCCATACTAGGCTCCGCTAGGGCATAGCCGTCACTGGGTTCAGAGGATGAGCTAAAGGATGACTTTGAAGCCTGTGAAGGATCATCATCATCATTAAGGAGAGCGAGAGGACTACTTGAGGTGGTGAGGCGGGTGGCGTAGCTACTGGAGGTGGTGCGAGATGCGCCTTGTGCAATGGATGACTATAAAGGGTGCAGTGAGGTTAAACAAAGGGTGAGAAAAGACACTACTAGAATTAATCGGAATAGCGACCGATTTAGATACCAAAATTTTTCGTTCGCTAAAACAAGGAATTAGTGACCGATATAAGAATCCAGAGGGTTGTTGATCGAAGGAAAAAATCGGTCGCTAAATTGGTCACTAAATTTTTTAATGATCGATTTAGAGACCAATAAACAAACAAAATTTGTGGTGGAAAAATCAGTTGCTAATAAAAAGTTAGTGACCGATTTGTTGAAGACAATCACAGACATATGGAAACCACCAATTTAGTGACCGATTTTGAGTTAAAAAATTTTCCCTTTATAGAAATAAATTGGTCACTAAATCGGTCTCTAATTTGTCAATTAGAGACCGATTTAGTGACTGATTTTGAATTAAAGAATTTTCCACTTCCAACAACAAATCGATCATTAAATCGGTCTCTACTTGAAAAATTAAAGAATGATTTAGTGACCGATTTGCATATATAAATGAAAGTTTTGACTAATGAAATCAGTCACTAAATCGGTCTCTAATTGAAAAATTAGAGACCAATTTAGTGACCGATTTTGAGTTAATAATTATTCCTTTCTAAAAGGTAAATTGGTCACTAAATCGGTCTCTAATATTTCAATTAGAGACCGATTTAGTAACCGATTTTCAGTTGAAAGAAATTCCTCCTTCATAAATAATTCGGTTACTAAATCAGTCTCTAATTGAAAAATTAGAGACCGATTTTGGGTTAAAATATTTTCCCTCTACAGAAATAAATCGATCTCTAATTTTCTATAGAAATAAATCGGTCTCTACTTGAAAAGTTAGAGACTGATTTAGTGACCGATTTTGAACTAAAGGATTTTCAACTTCCAACAACAAATCAGTCACTAAATCAGTCTCTAATTGAAAAATTAAATACTGATTTAGTGATCGATTTTGAGTTAAAAGATATTCCTTTATCATGAATAGATCCGTCACTACGTTTTAAAATTCCCCAAAAATTTATCTCATCTGATGCCCCCTCTCCCTCAAATCACTTCTTCTCTTTTCTTCCCTATCCACCTTTCCCCCTTTCCTCTTGCTGCCATAATTGTCCCTTCACCGCACGCTCCCCTCTACTGTACGCCGCCTTTCACTAGAAGCAGTTGAGCCACCACCGCAGCACTGTGTCATCTCTAAGTCATGTTGCAGCGTTGCATTTTTCGCCGTTTTCAGTAGTAGATCCAAAAGTTGCTGCCTCGTCCAAGCTCCACTATCCAAGCTGCGCCAACACATCCCTTTGTTGCTCTAGATCTCCACCATCCACTGCTCCAAATCTGTATCGCCACCGCGTGTGAAGGGGAGGCAAGCTGCTACCCCTTCTCCCTCCTTTTAAGGTGAGTTTTCTTCTTTTTTTGTTAAGTTTTATTTGATAATTTGTTGTCTAAAGTTGATGTTTTCAAAATTTTTCATTAGCTCCACTTGATTTTTGTGTTTGTTGTGGTAATTTGGTTGTTAATCACAATTTTATTTATCATGAAGTGTTTGCAAAACATTATTATGGTGAGAATTGCTTAAATTTTGTTGGCAGTGGTGTGACTTTGTGGGGATAGTGACCAAGTTAGAGATAGTTACTTTGCAGGGATAGTGACATAAAACCAATTTGGGAGAGATAGGTGACGATAGCTACTTTGAAAATGAGATTAGCTTTAGCCAAAATCCTTTTATTATCAGGTGCCCGTGGTCTTCCATTATCCATTTACTTGGCCCTTTCGCAATAGCAAAAAGAAAAATTTCAATTCCTAGAGACTGTGAACTTTGACTTAAAGGAACCTAAGTTAAGGAAAGAGATATATAGGTGGAAGAAATAAAAGGGAACAGATTCTTCGAGAAAGTAACAAAATTATCAAAGAGAATTTCTGGGTTATCTAATCTTATAAGTTCTACACTTTTTTGAAAGATATGTTTAGTTTTTGCAATATAAAAATAATTAAAAGTTCAAATATTTTGAGTTTGCTCCACCAATCATGGATATAAAGTCAAGTTTGTGCTGGCAAGTGGAGATAAGTTGTGCTATATTGATTATCGACAAAACCTAGAATAAAATGCATATTTGGCACACTCAACTACTCCACACTACAAATTTTTTTATTTTCGCAAGATTGAAGTAAAAGTAAAATAAAAATGCCATATACTCCAAAGAGCAAAAGAGACAAAGGTTTAATTTAAATAATACATTATTAAAGTAAATGTATATGCGTAGCAATAAAGGAATACAGTGGCTTTAGACAAAACCTTATTTCAAAAGAAACTATTATTATAACCAAAGGGAATTTCTTGATTGCTTATGATTATCGCATGCAACATTTTCTTTTGGTGGATTTTTAGTGTGTAACATCAAACTTTGTTTGGTCGTGTTAGTTACAAAATTTTCCCAGAGTTTTTTTTATTTTTTTAGGTTTTCTTGAAGATAAATTGCTATGAAAAACCAAAATTTTCTTTGGGCCTTTTAAAACATGTATGTGATATATTCACTATGAATATGGTTTACTAATATAGTTTTTAGATTTCTTGTGTTGATTTGGTGTATTATTATTATTGATTTGATTTTTTTCTCTTATTTATTTTTAGTGATTAGAGAATACGAAACAAGTTATTTAATTGAAGATATTGTCAAAATTGTGAGGAGTTTCTTATGTAAGTTTCTTTATTTTCAATTGAATAGATCTCCTATTTTGGTTTGGTGTGTTGTTGTTCGTAGTTTGATTTTTTTTTTCTCTTTTGTGATTCTAGTGATTAGAGAAAGGGAAGAAAGTGATTTAATCTACATAAGGATATTATTAAATTTGTCAGAAGTTTATCATGTAAGTTCATTCCTTTGAATTCTTAAAAGTTATGAGTTTTGATTTACCCATCTTAAATCTTTTAAAAATGTGAAAATCTAGTTTATTTTATATTTCCTATTTCTTTTTATAGCTAGATTCACGTTTGAAATTACTTAAAAAGTTGGTGATGAAGCAGATGAATTTTCAGCTTCCTGAGTTTCAATTACCGGCAGGAGACACAAATTAAAGGGAAGAGGAGCATGATGAACAGGAAGAAGGAGATGACGAGAATGACTAAAGTAGGACTTTGAGCTATTGACTTGTAGAAGGGAACAAAGAGTATGACTAGTATTAAGACTACAGTAGGACTAATTATTTTTACACTGGAGTAGCACTAGTTTGGATTATTTGTTGAGACTTGAGTAATATTAGATATTATCTAGCTTTCCATTTTTGTAATTTGATGAATACTACTTGTTTTTGCACGATATTTAATACTTCTTTAGTCTTAGGAGTTTATTTGACTAAATTGACATATAAAATTTGTCTCCTTGTTGGTTAAATTGTCTAAATTTCAGGTGTTTAAAATTGGCATTTCAAAAAATAGAAAATCACTCACAAACATCATCAGGCATTAGCGACTGATTTAGTGACCGATTTTATAATTAGTGACCGATTTCACAATCAGCGACCGATTTAGCAACTGAAATATCATATAGTCACAAATTAGAGATTGATTTAGTGACCGAAATTTCTTCAGTCATAAATTAGAGGCTGATTTAGTGACCGCTTTAGAGACTGATTTGGTGACTGCATTATTAGTTGCAAAATTAGAAACTGAATTTGTGACTAAAACTTATCAGTTGCAATTTTGCGACCACTTTAGAAACCGATTTAGAGATTGAAAAATCGGTCTCTAATTTAGCAACCGATTTATTGGTCGCTAACGCCTAATCAAAATTGGTTACCCTTCTGTTAAATCGGTCTGTAAATTTGTGACTGATTTTTCGGTCTCTAAATTTTTTAGCAACCAATGCTTTAGAGACCGAAATTTCAGTCACTAAATCAATCGCTATTAGGTTTAGCGATTGATTTTATTGCTTTAGCGATCAAAAAATTGGTCGCTATTTACTGATTTTCTTATAGTGAGAAGAACGGCAAAGTCTTTGTGGAAAAAGAAATATAAATAGAAATGGTAGGTATCAGTAATATACACTGAGTCTATCACGTGGTTAATATGGAGCTACAAATCAGGGAACTCGATAAAGAGGATGACCATCGCCACCTGAATAGGATACATACAATAGAAAATTTTCCATGGTCTGAGAATGACGCGGATATATACAATAGGATGAGAATTTGTAAAATTCTTAGTAAGATTCTTACAAATATGCTACTCTGACATCATGTTCATTCTCAATTACTTTGATTTTTGTTTGATTTTATGGAAAGGTGAATGCTATCTAAATAGTTCCATTTCTCATTATTTGAAAAATATAACATGAAGCAAGGTCCAATTTTACTTAAGATAGGAAAAGACAGAATAATCATCACATAAAATATCATACAGAACAAAACACAGTGCAAGTGAATAAGAATAAGCATGAAGAAGGGCATATGATAATAGTCATACAAAACTACATGTATACACAGCACAATTTAAATCACAAGTGATCATCACATCTTCACAATACATTAATGCATGGAAATGGAATGTACTTCATCATCATGAGCCCTTAGAATTGTATTTCATAAGCTTTCTATATTTGATCCCTTGGGAGTTTTAGAACATATAGCTTCTGGGTAATAATTTGTTTTTCAGGATCAAACTCATTCCTATATAGGATTATCAGGTTTATTTGCCCTGATTCTTCCACCGATCTATTCCCCTTGGTGCTTGTCCAAGTAAATGAAATGCATATAGTCTTTATAGATCATAGGTTTATAACCAATTCAACTTAAATGACATGAGAAATATATGCAAAATAAATAAATTCTACCAAAATTCCGGCAGCATAATGGATCAGATCCGCTTCCCCGTAAATAGTACTAGCTTAACCAGAAAATCGGTCACAACATTAGAGCAAACATCACACGTTAATGCCTCAGTATTATAATATGTTTACAATATCTAACACCAATTACAACTTAAGATATTGGGAGTTTATCTAGATCTGCCTTGTGTTAGGCAGAACAGGGGTCCAAAATATAAAAATTTGCTAAAAATAGAAATCTTATTAGATTTGAGTGAATCTTATATATTGTAAAGCTAACAGAACCATCATTTCCAATAAGCTTCATTTCATTTAAGTGACCAGAGCTCAAGTTATAAGCTCACAAAGTTGGTTGAATTGGTCTGTCTTATCTTTATCCAGTCAGGATATAGGGCAATTTTGATAAATTACTAGGAGTAATGTCACAACGTGCTTGGAAGGTGCAATGACGAGAGGCAACAAAAAATATTGAAAAAAAATTTCAATGGAGTCACCACCAATTTTTATTATGGAAAAAATCGAAAAAACCTTTTAATTTTGCAAAACTGGTCTTTTTAAAGAGATTGGGTTCGAGAGTCTATTTATGCATAGGGAAGGGTGAAAACTTAATCCCACTGCATCCCTAATACATCCATTTTACAACGGTTACCCTAGAGCTTATCATGCAAATTAATTAATAATTTTAATTATATTAATTTTTCCCCTTAAGAACATAATAATTATTTATAAATAAAATAAAACAAGATTAGTACCACAATTATTTACAAAAGAGAAGAAAAAAATAAAATTAATATGATAATTATTTATAAAAGGAAAGAAAAGCAAAATTGATATAACACTTATTTACAAAAGAATAATATAAAAATTATTTGCAAAAGAAAAACAAAATTAATATGGTATATATTTACAAAAGAAAAGCAAAGCAAAACTAATATAGCGATTATTTACAAAAGATCATAGAAGCAATATATAACAATTATTTACAAAAAAGAATATACAAAATTAAGATGATAATTATTTACAAAATAATATGAATGCAAAATTAATATAATGATTATTTGTAAAAGAAAAAATTAATATGATAATTATTTACAACAGGCAAGAAATGCAAGATTTATGTGATAATTATTTCAAAAAAAGAAAAAGAAAAAGGTAGATATGTAATTATTTACAAAAGAAAAAAGAAAAATTAATATGGTAATTATTTACAAAATGAGAGAAAAGAAAAACTGATATGATAACTATTCCAAAAAAAACAAGATTAATATACAATTATTCACAAAAGAAAAGGAAAGTACAATTAATGTTATGATCATTTACAAAAAAAAAAAATAGAAATTGATTTAACAATTATTTACAAACGAAAAAGGAAGTGAAATTAATGTTATAATTATTTAAGGAACTAAAATTGAACCAAATTTAAGAAAATTTAATTTTGATTTGACGGAGGTTATCCGCTCCTACGTATCATTCGGTGCAATGAGGAATTCAAAATCACATAGTTCTTGTAGAAAATGATTGTGGGTTGGATTGATTTAATTTATAAAAAAATTTTATTTGAAAAAAAGAAAGAAAACAAATCCATTCTTACACAGGATTTAGGATAGTATAAGCTATATAATAAACCCTTACAATTCTCATAACTCTTGAGAATGGTCTAACCATATATCAATATTAAAGATTGTTGCATGAATTTTAAAGACTTAAAAACGAATTGTTTTTAATTATTTGAGTAAAAGAAAAAGCTCATTTTGTGTATATTTAAAAAAAAACAAAACAAAACAAAAAAATAAAAAAAAATGAAAAGGAATAAAAATAAAAAAGGTAACGCTAAAGAACAATAAAAAAAAACCATCATTTTGAAAAGAAATGACAAAACATAAAAAAGAGATAAAGGAAATAAATAAAAAAGAAATAAAAAAAGGGCACACCAATACTCTCATATGATGGCAGTCTACCATAGGCAATGGCTTTATCAACCCAAAATGAGTTGTGTACTGGACTAAGACAAGAAGTGTGATTTGATGAGAAAGCTAAGGTAAACGTACATTGTGAGAGAGAAGGAAACGGTTCGGTCACAAGGCAAAAGAATAAAGCATTGTGTTGTAAAGAAGAAAAAAATGCTTGGCAGTGTCTATGACATTACATAAATTGATGCACAAGGAAGGATGAAGATTAGAAAAGGTATCAGGTGCAATAGGTAAGAGCTAAAAGAATGGCGTTGATACCGATATGACTGCACTCAGGTAAATCTTCTTGCCTAGACCTTATTGCTGCAATATTTTTGCCTCGTTCTTCTATCTCTATCTTTTTGTTCCCCTTTGCACATAATCACAGTTCTTCCCTCTTAATCTCTGCTGCTATTGCTCCAATCCCCCTTTGCCAACAAATCACAAATTTTTGCTCTTATTCTCTTCTCCTGTTGCCAAAAGACCTCTTACCCCTCTCAATATTTGATCTATTTATAAGTGTTAAAGGGATCTGTTGTCATTAAATTTGATTGATTCTAATTAGAAATTTGGCCTTAATGATGATTAGCGGATTTGATTTGATTTAGATACAAATGCCAAAATTAAGAGATTTGCCCCAAATTTGTTTTCATTTATTTTGATTTGATTTTGATTTGATTATTTTTTTTCTTGTTTCTTTTTCTTTTTTTTTTTTAGTTAAAACATTTCACAATTGGGCTATTCTCTTATTCCAAAAAGTAAATGGGCCAGCTTTCTTTCCTTTCCCTCTCTCTTTGTTTTTTTTTTTTTGTGTCTCGGACAAAATATGGTGTTCACAAGTAACAAGGATCCAATTTGACTCTGAAATTTTTATAGCATATTTTCTATGTATAAACTTTCTAACAAAATTGCTTGCACCTTTAGTTGAAGTTGTATAGGACAAGTTATGCCTTGCACAACTCACTCTAGTCAGATCCAAAGGCAGAAATCTATGATAAAATTCAAAAAATTATATCTCACTCAATACTAATCCAATGACTTATAATTTATATGTTTGGAAAACTCTAAATGTCTAGTTTCATTTAAAATTAATTTCATCAAATTCTGATAGCCATGTATGAAGCTGCACACTTTGCAAATACGGATGTCGTAGGGATTTCAATTCAATCAAATTATGTTTTGCTACTTCCTTTATTTTCCATTCAAGTTTCAATCCAAACCCAATAATTTCATGCTAAACCAGCCATAAAAACATCACATAAATGCAATATATTATATAATAAAAGATTGGAATTGAAGTCTTCATTAGCCACATATAAGAGAGAATCATGAGATATAATGAATTCTACCTCCAATTTGATGCAAAACTAGCTAGATTTGGATTTCTTTTGATGGAGAAAGAGATTTAGGCCTAAAGGTGGGATGAATGGAGATGAAATGGAAGAAGAGAAGATGGAGAAGGTGCCACTGGTGTAGATCGACCAAAATGGGGGACATGGAGGGTAAAATAAAATTTTTATAAAGTTAGGTAGTTAGAAACTTGACATTTGATTGGTTGTTGTCTCTGTAGTAGTCATTTGGACAAATTCCCCCCATTTTTGTGACTGTTGTGGCACCATTTAGAAGGGGAGGTGGTTGAGTTATTGGCCACCAATTGTAGGATTTTCAATGTGTATTTCTATTGATTTGGTTTTGGCAGTATGAAAGACCAAATCTTTACCAATTTCCTCTAAGTCAGCAAAATGTTACTAACTTTGTAAGATTTTCTATATGTCTGTTCTAATTTTTAACTAATATCTAACTAACTCCAAATAAATCTCTAATTAATCTCTAATTAACCTTGCTTATTTAATAGAATCAAATAAATCAATTAATAATACAAATTGGATGTTTTAAAATTTTTGGACTTTAAGAATAGTCTCTGAACTTAATTATATAGTACATTTTGATGGTATAACTTCTCGATATGGGACTTGTAACAACTGTATAACCAGTAAATGTTCAAAAGCTTCAAGGACCACACGTCTGATTTCGTTAGGTTCTAACTTCTAACCATATTAGTCTCCTCACATGCATGAATTAGCTTTTCATCTTTAATTCTGCAGAGACAATTAGCATCAAATAATTAAAAGCACGATGTGTGTTGAAATTCATGGTAGAGCAGAGAAAAAGAGAATAAAAATGGATAGAAATTTAAAAAATTCTAATTAAATGGAAGAAAATGAGAAAGGTCGCTACATCCAACCAATAGTGTTGCTTATACACAAAATAGTAGAGTAAGTAACTATACCTAATTACGTGTATTATAACTAATTGTGCCTAATCACTAACTAATACAATTATATCTCTAACACCCCCAGCAACCTGGAGGATGTCTACTTTAACATCTCCAGCTTGGGATCAATAATACAATTTAATCAATCCGGCAATGATAACAAATCAGCAAAGTAAATGAAGATTATGTCAGCAATGGCAGTGGTGCCTAGTATCAAGAAGTCTTCGACTTTCACTTGGGCCCCTGCAATCTTCTATCGACGTCTCCACAGTGCTCATTGCAAAAGAGATTAAAGACATAAAGCTATCAAGAAGAGGTTAAAGCCATAGAGTTGTAGCAAAAAAAGGTTAAAACCATAAAGCTATCAAGAAATCCCAATTTAGGGAATACCAATCAATAAACTCAGCAAATAGTTTAACCACTAAGAGTAGAAGCAAATTATCCACGCTTAACCATCCAGAGCAGAAGCTTAATCCATGCTTAACCATCCAGACAAAAGTCATATCTGAAGCTTAACCATCAAGACAGAAGCGAGAACAAAGAAATAGAGGCAACAAGAGCCAATGGATGTCCATTGAAGGAAAACATATGCCTCCCATCATTCAAACAAATTATCAAACATCTTTAAGTGCTCTTCATAAGAACACAAAAGAACTAGGCAACAATGGTAGTAGGAACAATCCAATCAAAATTTAGAATAAAACTAAAAATTAACAAAAACCACCGCAACACATATAACATCTTCAAGAACCAATCCGATCTAAAGTGAAAGGACTAACAAACGGAACTAGGAGCACAAACTAACCAAATCGGAAAATGAAGATGGAGCAGATCCGAAACCAAGCCATGGCGAAGAGATGCAGTAGAGATGAGGATCTTGAAGACAAGCAGCGGCGGCGAACCAGTGGACCAAATCTAAAACGAGATCGGATCTTTGAAAAACAAGAGTTGATTGATTTGAAAACAAGGAAGAAGAGCAGCGGCAGTAACGGCGTCGACTTGCAGAGGATGTGACGGAGATGAGAAATAAGGCAGCAACAATGGCCGGAAATGCGAGCTTGAAGAGGACAAGCCAGATCCAACGAGACATGCAGATCTGGTGAAGGTGCGCAAACCATGTTGGAAACCTTGAGCCATGCCGGAGAGGCTACGATGATGTTGGAGAAACCGCCATTGATGGAGGTTGCGGCCACGCAATACAATGCAATGAATCAAATAGGAGGCTAGTGAACAAAATAAGAAGCAGGATGAATAATAGATCAAGGATTTTCCTTCAGAAAATAAAAGAAAATGGAAATGTGAAAGAGTAGAGAAAGTGTCTCAAAGAGAAAATGAGTTCTAAGAACTCAGAGTAGCAGAAGAAAATAGGGTTCAAGGTAAATGTGATGACTCTGATACCATGTTAAAATTCATGTTAGAGCAGAGAAAAGAGAGAACAAAAATAGATAGAAATTAAAAAAATTTTGATTAAATGAAAGAAAATAAAAAAGGTCGCTATATCAAGTCAATAGTATTGCTTATATACAAAATAGTAGAATAGCTAACTAATATCTTATTACGTGTATTATAACTAATTGTAACTGATTACTGACTAACACACAGTTGTATCCTCGCAGCGGTCGCAAACATCCAGAAAGTGATATTACTACGTAATTAGACAATGCATCTTTTTCGTCATCTCGCAGACTATATTTTACACCATGTATAATATTGTTTTATTACTCTTTCTGTTTGAAAAGGGTGATGGCGGTCCTTTGATTTCCTGAAAGTTAATTTTATTTTCTTATAAAAAATAAAACTTTGCAACTTATAATTTTGAGTGCTTCTTTTTTAAAATCAATGGTCGAGAGACACGAGCATTTGAATAAGTGTTTTATAACATTTTTTAATTTCAAAATGTTTGTCTTTTTAGATAATTATACAAGGATTGAAAATACTTAATTGCATTTGATCAATTTATTCTCCAATAAAATAATTAACATATTCTTACTCCATTAATTAATATATTTTCTCTATCCACTCACGTAACACAATAATATTGAATGTACGTAAAGCATGGAAAAAGAATTAATGAAAAGAATTCTCATATACTAAAAAAAATTTCGAAACAAACTTTGAAAAATATTTTACTATATTATAAATATAGTTTCAAATATTGATTTTTACACTTTTTTGCATAAAAAATATAAATATAGTGTTTTATAGCAATCGCTCTCTTATTTAAATTATATAATTTCTGTAATTGCACAAGCAAATAGTAATAAAAATAATATTTAAAATTTTTCGATTTATTTTTTCATATTTTATATCCCATAATATTTACTTTCATTTTTTCTCCATTTTCATAAGTTTGGTCTCTCTATGTTGCCCTACCTATTCGTTATTGATGCCGCTTGCCCTACTTTCATGCAGATAAAGGGTGTATTTATTTTAATTTTTAAAAAAAGTAATTATAAAGTTTAAATTTTATATATAATTTAAAAAATTAAAATAAATTTTTTTAGAATCAAATTATTTTTTATTAAAAAATCACAAACAAACATATTCAAAATCTTTATATATGTATTATCTATAACAAAATACACCATAAAGTTTCAGCGACTGATTAAAATTCAGAGACTCCTCTTCCATTGGCCGATTGTGAGGGCCTATTTGCAATCAATGCTTTGTCTTTTTTCTTTTTCTTTTTTAAATAAAAATAGCTGGAACTCTATACGCGTCGTACTCTTGCATGTCCGGCCGGGGACAAACGTATATATTGGTCGTTGGACAATAAAACTCGTAAGTATATACCGTCAGCTTTCGTTATTTAATTTGGGTGGTTTATAGTTGCTTAACAATTAATAGTGCTGGCCCCCATCGGAGGGTGGTGATTGGTGAACCTAACGCCAAGTGTTTCGATCGTCTCTTTGAAATCTGAATTAAAGTACTTGTGAAAAACTAGTACCTCCACCGCTGAAATAAATCAGCGCGTAAAGAACGTCCGAAAGCAATTCATCCAAAAGTGGGTAGTACTAAAACAAGTATACCGCTCCTCAAGCAAACTTTCTTTATAATTAGACATTTGAATTTCGGAGTTGCCAATTATAAAAAGAATTTTATTTAACTTCCATCATCGGGGGCTGAAACTATTTGAATGATTTGTATGCAGTACAAGAAAAAGAACGTATGAAAGCAATAGGAGTATTAACTGCTGCATGCATGTTTTGCAAGATTGGCGGTATACATAATTGATTAAAAATATATATCACTCTTTAGAAATTCCGACAATTGTCCTCGTAATACTGAACTACAAGTATTTGACCAAATTTACACGTACTTAAACTATTTAACGATTCCATGAAAAGAAAAAACCAAAGGGGCTCAAGGATGACCATTGTTGTAATATAGTGGGACTAAAGTGTTAGCCAATTTAAAATATCAGTTTCAGCAATTATACTGAATCACAAGTAATAAAAGATGAGTACAAAATTATTGTCCTCATGAGAATTAAAATTAACTACCCATTCATTTGGGCATATCACTGTTCAAGTAAATACAATTAAGAGAAATTTGGAAATTAAATTAACACATAAATTGTAAATAAATGAGTAATGAAAAATAAGAATAGATGAAAGTCAAGTGTTAGGAGTTGATTTCATGAAAGTTTCCTTATTTTATATTACATTAATTATTAAATTAATGCTTTGGCAATATCATTATCAATCAAATTACTCATAATTTATAGTCAAATCTAAGACTCTCTTAGGATAAGTTAAATAGTTTAATTCCTTAGATTATTTTAAACATATCCTAAGAATGAAGAATAAAAATTTAATTGATTGCACAAATGAGTATTTCTATTCCTAACCACTTTAATATTAATTTTTAATTTGACTTATTTTATGAAGTGAAATATCTTTCAATATCACAAAACCATAATTAGTTAATGGGCGATCGGACCAAGAACAATATTAAGAATACTAGAAATTAAGTAATATACTAAAAAGATAGTTAAAATAACAAAATGAAATACAAAATTAGTTTCCTAAAACTATATTTCCCTAAAACCTAGAAGAAATTTAGTAAGCTATGCAAAAAGAAAAAAAAATAATAAACCTCAGAATTATGTCAACTGAAAGAGGCATCTGATAGCTCTCCAAAATCTTTAAACTTTAATCTCTATTATCCCCTTCTAACCATAGATAACCACCCTCTGAAAGATAAAATAATTTATATCAAAACACAAAGAAGCCCATGATCCAACAACACTAATGCTATAACTTCTTCTATCTTTTCCTCATTTTGCTTAACTCAAATCTTTCAAATCTCCTATTTGTGCTCTTTCAATTCTTCAAATTTTCATCCTATTACTCCCTTTTGATCTTCAAATTATTGAAATCAAAATTTATTCTGCAATCAAACAATTCAATGAGAACATTTGCCAATTAAACCAAAATAAATGATTTCTCACTAAAAGTATCAATAATTAAGATATATTAAAATAACCTAGAAAAAATCATTTCAATGAGAGCAAACTTAATAAAAACTAGTGCATAAATATGGGAAAAATATTCTACTTTCACAGTTATCACAAAAATGCAATAAATAAATAAATTCTTTCATATGCAGCAAAAAAAAATTCTTTTATATGAAAATTTCCTATAATTAGATCATATATAAATTTTCACTATTTATTAAGAAAATAGAGCCAAATTTAAAATTTATAAAAGAATTTAATTAATTCATATGATTAGGTCATATAAAATTTTGTATAAGAAGATTCATTTCTAAACAAAGTATCACAAAATATATATGTGGAAGTATGAGAATAAGCTGACACAAGTCACAAGGAATTAACATGTTTTGTTTTGTAGCCTATATGTAAAAGGCAACAATCAAATATTTTATTAAATAAATATAATAAAAAATATAAAAAATGGTCATATTTTATTTAAAGCCAAAATGTTTAATACATCTAAAATACATTAAACTAATATTTTTTTCACCTGTATATTCACTCAACACTCAAAGAATATTATAAAAAGAAGATTAAATAGACTAATATAATTTGGTTCTTCTCATTGTATTGTGCGAGTGCTCTTCGCTTATGTCCATGCACAGCTAGCACCGACCGGTTTTATACAAAGATGAAGCACCTGCTATGCCTCAAATGAAGTTGCAGTTTGTCAGAAAAACAGCTTGTACACAGGCTGAAATTCGCCGACACTTAAATTGCATTTTTTGTATTGTGATACATATACAAATTAAAGAGCATCACCAAAAATTGCATTGAATGCAATTTGCAGGCAATCTCATGTAGCTTGGCAACAAATGAATTTTTTTCTCAAAAATAAAAAGATAAAAAATAAAAGAGCAAGCCATCACATCGCATCAAAATGTAATAGAACATTTAAATGAATAAATGGTTACTTTTTTTTTTTTTCCTTTTTGATTCCAGCTTACTATTATTAATAGAGAGATGTTATACGAAGCTAAAAACAGGTGTTACATCGACATTATGCATCATTCACTGTTAAAATCTAACTTCATTTATTTTTAATATTTTTTTAAAATATTTTTATATCAAATCACATGGTTGTTACTGACTAGGCCGCGACAACCCATAAACATCCACTATTTCTCTTATTAATATTACTTTTGAAATACATATAAAGTACAGTAGCTATAAGAAGTCATTCCCATTCTTTTTAAGGGTGTGTCTATGGAATATTTTCTACCTAAAAAAAATAGTAGTACTTGAATTTAATTTTGGGATTTATTTTAAAAAACACATTTAGATATCTCTTAACCATTGACTGGGACCAAGTCTCGGTCACTTTTTTCTTAACTAATAATTAATAAATATCTTAGTGTATATTTTAAAATAAATATCAAAATTAAGTATAAATAATATTTGACTTAAAAGAAAATCAAATAAAGGGGAAACTAAAAGTCATTCATGTCCCAAAAAAAATAACAGAATCAAAGGCTGAAAACCTCAAGCTTCTACATACGCTTGAGTGTTCAACAGTAAGAAACTCCTTGCAATTAATTAACTTGGTTATATCACTAAAATTATTTAATTGGCAGAATGGCACCTAAATTCCTGGTTACTTTGGTGGATCTGTCACGCTTGCACTGCCTTGTTCTTATCAAAGTAAAACCAGTCATTCAATTTTAAAACTTAAATATTACCGCATGGCTGTCACAAGGTATCGCTGACACGGCTCTATAGTACCAATAATCTACTAATATATATATATATATTCTCAGGTCCTAAAGCTACACTGGTTTTGCAGCTTAAGTACGTGCCTCTCTAATACCATTATGGAGTGCAAAAGAGAGGAGCAAGCAGAGCCAGTTAGTCCTATGGGACAATACTTTAACAGCTCTGTGATATGCCTATACATCGTTGGAGTTATAGAATTCGAAGTTCCGATAGATGACTTGCTTATGCAAGCCATGTCTCTTCTTAAAGATGTTTTCCTTCCCATCAATCCTCGCTTCTCCTCAATCATGGTTCTCCCTCTTAAATTTGCTACCATTTTAATGTTTAATTTCTTTTATAATTATGTCTAATATACATATATGTATGTATGTGAACGTAAGAGTTGTATCACAAGATGACAATTTAAGGTAAAGCACGAGTGTAAATTCAAAAATAATCTTGATAGCTAGAATTTTTAACATAATGACGTGGCATATTTACTAAGTTTTAGATGAATAAATAAGTTGTGATATTTTATTTTATCTAACAATCATCCTTATTTTTTTGTCAAAAGTTCTAGAAATTTTTGCTGAATTCATAGAACTGTATATAATTTCCTATACGCAGTGGTATATACGTAGCATTAATTGTTTTATTATATCATCTGTTGCATCTTTCTTTGCTCTTGGTTCATCATGTCATCGTTAAGAATCTACCTAGCTTGATGACTGACGCATTAATCAATTTCAAGTATGGTTCAGGTCCAAGACAAAAACGGAGAGAAAAGATGGAAGCAAGTTGATATAAACCTGAAAGACCATGTTAGAACCCCCATGTTCCCTGAAGCCAAAACACTGGAATCAAATGACAAGTGTTTTCACGATTATTTGACAACAATGGCAATGGAGCAGCTACCACAAAGTAGGCCATTGTGGGAAGTTCACATAATCACTCACCCCACAAGTGATGCAGCTGGAACTGTAGTGTTTAAGCTTCACCATGCACTTGGAGATGGTTATTCTCTCATGGGTGCACTTCTTTCATGTCTACAAAGAGCTGATGACCCCTCTCTTCCCTTATCTTTTCCTTCTCTCAAGTCGTCAAAGCCAGAGCCTTCCACCAAAGGCTTTTGCAATAGATTTTCCTTGATGGTGTCTTCAGCCTTCAACACTGTAGCAGATTTTGGATGGAGTGTGTTGAAGAGTAGCATCATTCCTGATGAAAAAACACCAATAAGGTCTGGGAATGAAGGACTCGAGTTTCACCCATTTTCCATATCAAACATGGAATTCTCCATCAATCACATCAAGGACATCAAGTCCAGGCTTGGAGTGGTATGATAAAAAAATTTAGTTTGTTGAAATTTTGCTTAGAGATTTTTTTTCTCTAAATATAGTATATAGGTGAATCATAATTCAAATAAGTATGAATTTTAATTATATAAATATTGATAACAGTATTAACTAAGAATACATTTACATAATGAAAACAAAATATTAATTTTAGACTTTTATAATTGAAATGAATACTTATCTAAATTATGATCCAAGTATATTAATTAGTATATCTAATAAATATTTACAAAAAATATAGTATTGTTTTACTTATGGCTTTCACTTTTCCGCCACATATAAGAATAGCTAGTGTCTATTTGACAGAATTGCTTATTATCTTAGAGTTTTATTTTTTTCTTAATTTATTAAAGCTGTATTGAAATAAGTTGTTGTATTTACACTTAAAGAAGCAAATGGGTCATAAGTAATAATTGTAATTTTAATTGAAAAATGATTTATAATTATAAGTAATTTTTTGAAATTTTTAATTATAAGTAGAAGTTGATTAACTGTGATACTTTTATCAAATTAATCCTTAATATCGAATATTATATAATATAAATAAATTATTTCATATTTTTTTTGATAATTTATTATATAAAAGTAATTTTTTTATATAATTCAAATAATACACGATACTTATATATTTTATAAGAGCTGCCCAAGCATTATCTAAAAGTATGAATAGTATTTAAAAATATTTTCTCTGCTTAAAAAGAAAACAAAACAAAACAACCTCGACAATTTTACTATAAGTCATTAGATAATATTCTGAAAACTATATTGTGAACATGGTTCTATCTAACTGCAGACGATAAACGATGTGAACATGATTCTATCTAACTGCAGACAATAAACGATGTGATAACTGGAATAGTCTTTTATGGGACTCGGTTGTATATGCAACACATGAACTCCAAATCAAAGACTGCACACTCCACTGCATTGGTGTTACTCAATACGAGAAACATTGAAGGTTACCAGTCAATCAATGATATGCTCAATACTAAAGCCAAGGGTCCTTGGCGGAACAAAATTTCCTTCTTGCATGTGCCTATACCGAAATTAAATGGAAGCAGAATTTCGAACCCTCTAGAATTTATTTGGGAAACACATAATATAATCAAGAGAAAGAAACAATCTTTAGCTGTTGCCCTTATCGGCACACTTTTGAACATGGAGAAGAAACTCAGAGGGCAAGAGGTTGGTACATTAATTTGGCTAAATTAAATACTCATACTATTTTTTATATGTTGTGTTAACAGTTTTATCAGTACTTTTGTTCATATTATATAATGTGCTTTTATCTCGCCATTATCTAATGTGCTTGGCTGAAATAGCAAACATAAGCACTTTAGTATGAATGCTTCAATGGTTTGGCTGGTTCATGTTGTTGCAGGCAGTAGCTAAACACATTCGCGGGACAGTAATGAAATCAAGTGCAGTGATTTCAAACTTAGTTGGACCAGTACAACAAATGGCTCTAGCTAATCATCCCGTGAAAGGACTGTATTTTACACTAACTGGTGGATCTGAGGTATCTTCCCTTCCAACTTCACCTAGTCATCATGCGAAAAAATTGAAGTGGTAATGGATTGAAGAAATAAAATTAAGGGAAATCCTTAGTAGTACGAAAGTTATATTGCACGAATTATACAAATGGGTAATTTGGTCTTGAAAAAACTTGTCTCTCCTAATTTTTGCCTTTTACCTTTATATATGGTAACTCTCCCGTGAATTCCATATTACCATAACTGTATGTTCATACTTTTCGTTTCTTGCCATTTAGCAAATCTCTGAATGTAATTCCTTCGTTTTTATTTTGGGAAAAAATGTCAATAAAAAAAATTGGAAATGACATGTCAAGGGTTGCAGCAAACATGTATTATCAGGCCAAATATTATAGATAATTATAATTAATGGTATAACTTTATTTCCTTAAAATTTTAAAATTGTATCTAATATAAGAAACTATACTCATTTTAAGTGTTATACTTCGGGATCTTAATCTAATCAAATTCTAAGGTGAGCCAACATTAAAAATGTTTTATTTTTTATTTATCTACATCAATTTTACTATCTATATATAGAGATTTAGACACTAAAATCGATACATGATGATTATAATTTAAATAAATATGTATTTTAATTATGTAAATGTTGAATCGATATATTACTTTTATTAATAGTATAGATATTTTTTTTATTTAATGTTGCATCTTACATATCTGAAAGCTATATTTATTTAAATGCAATCACCACATATTGATTTAGTGTCTATATAGTACTATCTTAAAAATAATAATAATAATCCTCTATTTGCATTAAGGAGCCTTTTGCTTTTATTCAAAATATCTCCTTGCTTCCTCACTTGGTTGAAGCCATGAAACTACACATGATACTATTGAGGATCATTTAATTTTATGGGTTGCAGAGTCTTGCCATTTCAATTATGAGCTATATGAAAGTACTAAGAGTTACCTTCAAAACCGAAAAAGACTTCATAGACGAACAGAAATTGAAGTCATGCATGCAAAGTGCATTCGAAATGATACTCAAAGCAGCAAAGGAAATTCCTGAAGAAACCAAATATTAATATGTTCCTCACCAAAGAAGAAGATCAAAATTCTTGCATTTGGTTTGGTTTATTGTAATTCTTGATTATTGTGAAAAAGGTTAAAAAAAATCAAAATTATCGTGTTATTATTTCTGAGGATTTTCCACCGCCTTAATTATGTATTTGTTGTGTGTATGCTTGAAAATTAATAAACTAGGCCCATCATCTCTTTGTCGATTTCAGATTTATAGTTACATAATTTTCTTCTCTAATTTTTTGTTAATCTTTCCAATGCAAATATATACCAAAAAAATATTGTATAAATACAAAATTACGAATGTATATTATATACGTGAGGTGAGCTCACTCTATAATAGGATCTAACTAATGTAAGTATATCCTGTTGGATTATATGTTTTGTTGACTAACATAAATTAATATTAAGTTTAATTTTGGATCCAAATTTATTGGATGTCAAAATAACTAAAGCCTATTATTTTAAGCTCAAAACTTGTTACCACTATTGCTATTGGTGATATTGTTGTTTAGCACTGCATATTGCTAGATATTATTATAGGTTCTTGTATATGGGCTTGCTATGATAGAAAAAACTCGACTCATCAAATTATTTAACATAGGGAGAGCATTGCTCCTAGCCATAAATGTGTCTGGTTATCTCATTGAAACTATGATACAAACTCTAACTATTTGTGGCATAGAAGTATTTATCTCTCCCGATTTCCTTATTTGTATTTCTTCGTCTCATCACTTGGATCAAGTTACCAGCTAAGTAATTCTTCACTAGTTGATTATGCATTTCTCATCTTCAACCTCTTCAGATAATTCTAATTTCCCAATTATCTCTTATATTCATCATAAAATTTGGTCAAGAACACCTACCTAGGGGCGAAATCACGACCCTTCCCCATCCTTGTTCCTCCTCGTTTTCGACTTCTTTTGCTTCCCATTCTGCTTTGATTTCTTTCTCACCTTAACCAAAGCCGCTAATTCCTCTTCCTCAATGTTAGCCGAGAACCCCACACTCTTGCCTATCTCCCACTTGTGCTGAACATGGCTGCAAATCCTGCGAGTTCTAACTGCATTGATCGTTGGAGTGTTGTGTTTCTGGCACATGTTCAGGTGAGGGCCAGTAATGTTGGTCGACGAAATTGGGTCTCAAAACCGGGTAGAGCACAATAGAAAAAGGACCCACCATCGCTTAATCCATTTGGGCCAAGACACGGTTTATTTAGTCCACCATCATTTGGTTTTTCACTCCATCCGCGACCCCAACTACGGGCTTGCTAGGCCCAAAATCTCCACTAGGCCTCAATCAAGTCCCCAGTCTGCACATGTTGACACAACCCAAACGTGTGTATATATATATATATATATATATATATATATATATATATATATATATATATATATATATATATACACACGTTAAAATTAGTTTTTGGTCCTTGCATGTGTCTTGAATTTTGATTTTAATCTCTACATTAAAAATTTTTTGCCTTAGGCCCCTACAATTAGAGATAGCAAAAAAACTCATTTAAGCGGGTACCTGCGAGGATTACCCGCAATGGGGACTGAGACGGGGATGTGTTTGGTCCTTGCGGGAATGAAGGGATGTCCCATTTAGCTAATGGGGGCAGGGATGGAAGATGAGGTCCCTGCCCCATGGAAACCCGTGAATTCCTCGCATAAATATAAATTATTCAAATATCCTTCTATATATATAACCATATGAAAATATTCTAGACTCATTTCATTTTCTCAATTGCCATTCTACTTCTCTATAAGAGTATGACTGTGGCTTCTTTTTTTCTAACCCAAATGTGAAATAGCTTGTTAAAGTTTTCATTTGGAATTTAGTTATTTGAGTTTTTGTAATATGAATATTTTTATTTTGTGATTTGGATATTTCTATTATCTTGTAACGAATTTGTAATTATATATTTTCTTTGTAAGTTAAATTGTGTTGGATAATGGCATAAAATATGCATAATTATGGATGTTTTATTTAGACTTAAGAGTTTTTTTTTTAAATTTTTATCTTTTTTTAAGATCTTTTTGAGTTTTTCTTATAGAAACCTGTGGGGATCCAAGTCTCCATGGGGAACGGGGGCGAGGAGCGAGAACCAGTGACGAGGATGGGGAAGAGGGGCAAAATCCTAAACTAGGATAAGGGGCGAGGGTGCCATCCCTACCTACAATAGTATTCCATTGAGGAGTTAATATCTGCCATTAGAAAATTATTTAACAGTGTTAATTTTTGCGAACATAGCTAATAGAATCTAACATGGATATGATATATTATTAATATATTTTAGAAATGACTTCTTTAGGCATTTTTTAAGCCTAAAATGATCTTTTTTCAAAAATGGAAAAGTAACTGAAATAATATTGAAACGACTTTTTTTAAAGCTAAAATGATCTCAACCAAGTTTCATCATGTTTCATGTTAACTTCTTAACTTCTGATAACCAAGTTTGAAAAAAGTAGCACTATCTAATTAATTTTTAATGGTAGATACTAACTCGATATCACTATAAGAACCTAAACCAAATTTTTTTTAGTATGGGATCTAAAACTAAAATCCATAACATATATAAACTAAAAACTAGTTTTAACCCCCCCCCCAAAGTCAACTTGTTGACTAAAACTCGCCGTTGATGTAATTGCGTTTTCCTCATAAATCTCTCCTTCAATAATTGATTTATTATTAAAAAAGAAATGTTAAATCATCCTAATTGCTGAACCTAAAAATTCTCCTAATTCAAAATCTCACCTACATGTGTTAAATAGTCTTTAAATATTATATAAATTACAACTTATGCCATTTTATATGAAATTTTTAAACATTTTCAAATTAAATGTTAGAAGGATATATTAACACTCTTATTAAAATTATCTCGTAAGTCGTAGTTGACTCACCAATAAATGGCCTATGACTGGTTCCACTTCTTGTCATCTTCAACATCTCGCTTTGTCTTCTAACCTTCATTTTCATTCACATCATCAAATGACATATTCCCAGAACTAAGGACATCATTCAAATGATCAATATTAGCGTCACAAGATTCATCTCCATTTCGGTATACGAGACTAACTTCTTATCACCATCGTAATTCTTCCAAAGAGAAATATTATCCCAACCTATCTCTTTAACACATGAACATCATAAATATGACCCTCTAATGAGAAGCATATCCAATTGTTAATTAACGGAAACCATGACGTATCAATTAAAATTTTGGCTAGAGTACAAGCATCTTCATTCCTTGTAGCTAGAATCATCCTGACAAATCACTTTTCCCCAATGTTCTCCAATCTCCAATAGATTTGAATAACACCAACCATGTAATGGAAAACCATAACATTCCAGCCAAACCCTCCTAGTTTGGCAAACTTCCCCAGATGGCCACTTCTAACATCATAAAAAATTTCTTTAAGGAGGTCCAAACCAAAACTAAAAGCATCATCAAAATCCACTTTTTCAACAAATGTAACTAAGAATTTATATTTGTCTAGAGCTCTTATATTCTCAATAGTAGGCCAATCCTTTATCATCTTAGAACGGATCATAACAACTCCCATTGGATGAAGAACTTCGCCAATCATGCTTCTATTCAACCAGTTCACTTGCCTCCCCATTGATCACCACAGCCCGTTCACGACACTTTTGAACAAGATTTTGCCTCTCCTTTGCTAACACAAATGTTTCACGCCACATTCCTCATGATTGGGCTTCATGTTCATCATTATGATTTGTTTGGATAACACTACTTATAACTTTTTTTTTCAACATTCTAAAAGTCAAAAATTATATATTTTTTTTATTTTTTATCTCGTTTGAATATATAGCTTATTACTTTTCAAAACATCATTTTTAGTATTTTTTAGGGAGTTAAAATATCTAATTTCTTAAAAAATATTTTTTAAAATTTTCTAAATAAGTACTTCTGCTACAAAATATTCAAACACAAAATAATTTATTTATAAATTACATTTCAAAAATTATTTTTATATAAGGGTTTAATAAGCTATTTATGACACATATTGTCTGTTTTGGTAACAGTGGGAGTGGAAAGAATGAAGGGAGAGGAAAGAAAATACATAATGTAAAGAGAGATGCGGTGGCGAAAAGTCACACATGCAAGGTTTGTCATGAGATTACAGAACACCCAAGAAAATACATAGTATTCTATTATTCTTCGCCCACTTTTTTCCTTTGCTTGCTGCTAGCACACCGTTTGTTTCCTCACAACAAGCATACTTCACACGTAAACATATACATTTTCTTGCATGCTACAAATTAATGAATTGCCATAAAAGCTTATAGGTTACCCACAAGTCAAATCATCCTCTTTTAGTTGTTGTTTTGAGAGAGATTCTTATGTACGCCGGAAGCAAGAAAAAATATTGTATTTTGATTTATTTAATGTTTAATACTCTAATTTTGTGAGTCATCGTTATTTTTAATTATAACTATATTTTTAATATAATTACTAAAATATCAAGCATTGTTTAAATGTCACAATATCAACTATACTCTGGTTTTTTGATCTTTTCCTGGGTCTCTCTCTTCTAAGTCCCTCCTTCTACGTGTCAATAGCTTCTCAATAAAAGTAGTAATATTATGAACTTAAGATGAGAAAAAATCCAAATCTAAAAGTCTAATCTATTGGATGAAAGAGCCTCTAAACTTAACTAAGTACCACATTTGAACGGTATATCTTCTCAATATGAGACGTGTAATGCCTGTATAGCCAGTAAATGTTCAAAAGCTTCAAGGACCACACACGGCTGATTTCATTAGGTTCTAACTTGTAACCATATTAGTCTCCTCACATGCACGCATTAGCTTTTCATCTCTAATTCTGCAGACACAATTAGCATTAAAAATAAAAAGCATCATGTGCTTCCGCGGTCGGAAACGTCCAGAAAGTGATAGTACTACGTAATTAGATAATACATCTTTTTCGCCATCTCGCGGACTATATTTTCCATCATGTATAATATTGTTGTATTACTCGTTCTGTTTGAAGAGGGTGATGGCGGTCCTTCGATTTCATGAAAGTTAATTTTATTTTTTAATAAAAAATAAAAACTTTACAACTTATAATTTTGAGTGCCTCTTTTTTTAAAATCGATGGTAAAGAAATACAAGCATTTGAATAAATGTTTTATAACATTTTTAATTTCAAAATGTTTGTCTTTTTAGATAATTATACAAGGATTAAAAATACTTAATTGCATTTGATCAATTTATTCTCTATTGAAATAATTAATATATTCTTACTCCATTAATTAATATACTCTCTTTGTTTATGAATAATATTTACATATATTCTCTATCAACTCACGCAACACAATAATATTGAATGTACGTAAAGTATGAAAAAATCTCATATACTATTTGAAAAATATTTTACTATATTATAAATAATTTCAAATATTATTTTTTACACTCTTTTGCATAAAAAATTATAAATATAGTGTTTTATAGTAATCAATCTCCTATTTAAATTATATAATTTCTGTAATTGCACTATCCAATAATAATAGAAATAATATTTAAAATTTTTCGATATATTTTTCCATATTTTATATATAATCCATAAGATTTACTTTCATTTTTTCCCCCACTCTCGTAGTCTCGTAAGTTTGCTTTCCCTGTGTTGCCTTGCCCTTTCGTTACTGATTCTGCTTGTCCTGCTTTCGCGTAGACAAAGTCTCTATCTATATATGGTTCAATTTATTTGTCAATTTAAATAATTTAATATATGTTTAAATTAATATATCTTAATATAATTATTTTTAAATATATTAATTTAAAAAAATTTCAAATTATTTAAATTAATAAATAAATTAAAATGATATTATTTATAACAATATGAAAACTACACTATAAAGTTTCGGCTACTGATTAAATTAAAATTCACAGACTCCTCTTCCATTGGCCGATTCTCTTTAATTGTGAGGATCGCTTCTTTCATTCGCCTATTTGCAATCAATGCTTTGCCTTTTTTCTTTTTATTTTTTAAATGAAAAATAGCTAGACACGACAACTCTATCATTTACCATCTCAGACAAAAATACGGTATGAAGTGGTTGAACTTATTGGCACTCTATAGGTGTCGTATTCTTGCATGTCCGGGTGGAGACAAACGTATATATCGGATATTGGATCAGCTTTCGTTATATAATTTGGTGGTTTATAGTTGGCTCATAATTAATAGTGGTGACCGCCATCGGAGGGTGGTGATTGGTGAACCTAACTCCAAGTGTTTCGATCATAGCGCCTCTTTCAACTCTGAATTGAAGTCTCGTGAAAAACTAGCAACTCCACCACTGAAATAACACAATGAGCATGTAAAGAACGTCCGAAAGCAATTCATCCAAAAGTGGTTAGTAGTAAAACAGGTATACTGCGCCTCAAGCAAACTTTATTTATAATTAGACACTTGAATTTCGGAGTTGCCAATTATAAAAAGAATTTTATTTAACTTTCATCCTTGGGGGCTGAAACTATTTGAATGATTTGTAGTACAAGAAAAAGAATGTATGAAAGCAAAAGGAGTATTTTAACTTCTATAAAAACTGCTGCAAGCATGTTTTGCAAGATTGGCGGTATACATAATTGATTAAAAATATATATCACTCTTTAGAAATTCCGACAATTGTTCTCATAATACTGAACTACAAATATTTGACCAAATTTACACGCACTTTAACTATTTAACGATTCCATGAAAAAAAACAAAAAGGGCCCAAGGATGACCATTGTTGTAATATAGTGGGGCTGAAGTATTAGTCAATTTAGAAAATCAGTTTTGGTAAATATATCGAGTTATAGTTAATAGAAATTGAGTACGGGATTGTCATTCTCACAAAAACTAAAATCAGCTATCAGCTCACTTGAACACATCACTATTCAGACAAATGTAATGAAGAGAAATTCGGAAATTAAATTAATGCAAAATTTGTAAACAAACGAGCAATGAAAAATAGGAATAAGCAATAGATGAAAGGCAAGTGTTAGAGATTGATTTCATGAAAGTTTCCTGATTTTGTATTACCCAATTATTAAACTAATGCTTTGACAACATCATTGTTGGTCGAATTACTCAAAATGTATGGTCAAAGCTCAATTCATTGATAGTAGGACCCTCTTAGGATAAATTGACTAGTTTAATCCTTAGACTATTCTAAACTTATTCTAAAGATAAAGAATAAGAATTCAATTGGCTACATAGATGAATATTTTTATTCCTAACTACTTGAACCTATGTTAAGTTTGATTTATTTTATAAAGTGAAATCCCTTTCGAGATCACAAAACCATATATCAGTTAATCGATGATCATGGCAAGAACAACATTAAGAACACTAGAAATTAAGTAATATACTGAAAAGATAATTAAAATAACAAAATAGAATACAAAATCAATTCTCTAAGACTACATATTCCTAAAACGTAAAAGAAATTTAGTAAACCATAGAAAAAGAAAAGAAAATAATAAATCTTAAAGTTATGTTAACTGAAAGAGGGATGTGGTAGCTGTCTAAAGTCTCCAAACCTTAGCCTTTGTTTTTTCCTTCTAACCATGGATAACCACCTTCTAAAAGATAAAATATCAAAATAGAAAGAAGCTCGTGACCCAACAATGCTAGCACTATAGCACTGGCAAAAAAAACGAACTCCCTTGATTATCTCTTCCATTCAAATTTGGGGAATCTTCTTCTATCTTTTTCCTCTTTTTAATTTGCTCAACTCTTTTGCTCGTTCAACTCTTCAAATCTTCATTCAATTATTTCCTTTTGATCTTCAGATTATTGATGCCAAAATTTATTCTGTAATCAAATAAATTTAATGAGAATATTTTTAATTAAACCTAAAATAAATAATCTCTCACTAAAAGCGTCAACAATTAAGATTTATTTAAATAATTCAAAAAAATATTTCAATAAGAACAAACTTAATAAAACTCTGTGCATATATATAGGGAAAAATATTCTATTTTTACAAGTTATCACGAAGATGCAATAAATAAATAAATTCTTTCATATGTTTCGAAAAAAAATACTTTTATATAAAAATTTTATATGATTAGATCATATATAAATTTTTATCATTGATTAAGAAGATAGAGTCAAACTTGAGATTCATAAGAGAGTTTAATTAATTCCCATGATTAGGTCATATAAAAGTTTGTATGAAAAAATTCATTCTCAAACAAAGTATCAAGAAATATATATGTGGAAGCATAAGAATAAGCGACACAAGTCGCAAGGAATTAACATGTTTTGCATTATAGTCTATATTTATAGATAAAGACAACAATCAAATATTTTAATAAATAAATATAATAGAAAATATGAAAGGTGAACATTATTTAATTAAAGCCAAAATGTTAAATACATCTAAAACACCTTACACTAGTATTTTCTCAATAGTATATCCACTCAATACTCAAAGAATATTACAAAAAGAAGATTAAATAGACTAATCTAAAGGAGAAGGCTACGATGCCCTAGATTTCCAAGGGGTGCCATACACATTGTTAAGATGCAACATGATGTATGGGTGTGATTTGCTAAAACTAATGGATGTATGTGTACACCAACAATTTCTAGTGCAATATAGTAAAGTCTCACAAACTCTTTCCCCACCGCTGGCACCCCTTCCTTGTGCTGACTGCTGTCCCTCATCTCTCCATCGCCACTTCCTCCGGCCACCACCCACGGCACCGACCTTTCCGCCCGGTACCGGCTATGCTTCCCGGTGTTCATCTCCCTTGAGAGCCGGTGACAGCACCACCACCCACTTTTCCATTTTTGATTTTTCACCCTGCATTTTCACCCACTTCCTAGTGTTGTTGACGGTGCCGTTGAGATTCTTGACAATCTTGTCGAGGGTGGCGGGGTTGACGACAGAGAGGACGACGTCGACGGTGAGAGGGGTGAGCAGTGTGGAGTACCGGCTGTCGACCTTGCCGTCAAAGGAGTCCTTGTCGGAGAGCTCAATGTGTGGTGACAAAGGTGGGGGCCGTGGGAGATGGCACTGGGAAGTTTGGGCGGTGACAAAGGTGGAGGAGCGGCAATGGTGAAGGGCGGATGTGAAGGAGATGATGTGCATCAATAGATCTCTAAGAGGAAAGACTATAGTGAACTCAATGTATCATACAACACTAAAATACAATGTACCATAGCCTTCTCCAAGAATTGGTTCTTCTCATTGTAGTGTGCGAGTGCTTTTCGCTTATGTCTATGCACAGTTAGCACCAACGGGTTTTATACAAAGATGAAGCACCTGATATGCCTCAAACGAAGTTGCAGTTTGTCAAAAAACAGCTCGTAGACAGGCTGACACTCGCGGACACTTAAATTGCATTTTTTGTACTGTGATATATACAAAGCGCATCACCAAAAATTGCATCGAATGCAATTTGCACGCTACCTCATGTAGCTTGGCAACATATGAACCTTTTGCACCGACCAAAAAAAAAAAACCTTTTTCACAAAAAAAAAAAAGAGGCAAGCCATCACATCTCATCAAAATGTAATAGGACATTTAAATGAATAAATGCTTATTATTTTTTTCTTTTTGATTCGAGCTTACTATAATTAATATTACTTTTGAAATACATATAAAGTACAGTAGTTATAATTAGAAATCATTCCCATTCTTGTTAAGGGTGTGTCTATGAAATGCTTCCTACTTAAAGAGTTATATTTAATTTTGGCATTTATTTTAAGAAATGTATTAAAACATCTCTTAATCATTGGTTGGAATTATGTTTCACTTTTTTCTTAATTAATGATTAAGAAATATCTTAATATGTACTTTAAAATAAATCTCAAAATTAAGTACAAATAGTATTTTTGACCTAAAAAAATCAAATGAAGGAGAAATTAAAAGTCATTCATGTCTCACGAAAAAAGAAAAAAAAAAAAACAGAATCAAAGGCTGAAAACCTCATGCTTCTACATACGCTTGAGTGTTTAACAGTAAAACACTTCTTGTAATTAACTTGCTTATACCATAAAGTAGGCCATTATGGGAAGTTCACATAATCAGTCACCCGCCAAGTGATGCTCTTGGCACTGTAATATTTAAGCTTCACCATGCACTTGGAGATGGTTATCCTCTCATGGGTGCACTCATGGTTTAAAATTGCAGTTGCGGTCGCGATTACGCTTGCATTACGATGCGAAAAATTGCAGAAAAATGTATCTAACATGTCCATAATTGCCACTATAATATAGTTGTGGAGAGCACCGCAACAGCCATATTGCGGCTGCAATTGTAGTTGCAAACCGCAACTTAAAACCATGGGTGCACTTCTTTCATGTCTACAAAGAGCTGATGACCCCTCTCTTCCCTTGTCTTTTCCTTCTCTCAAGTCGTCAAAGCCAAAACCTTCCACCAAAGGCTTTTGCAAAAGATTATCCTTGATGGTGTCTTCCGCCTTCAACACTGTAGCAGATTTTGGATGGAGTGCGTTGAAGAGTAGCATCATTCCTGATGAAAAAACACCAATGAGCTCTGGAACCCAATTTCCATATCAAACATGGAATTCTCCATCAATTCAATCACATCAAGTGCAGGCTTGGAGTGGTATGATAAAAAATTTTAGTTGTGAAATGTTTGGTAAATTTATTATACATGAGATATGATATTGACTCACACGCCATTCACCATTGGATTGAATGACGTGTGAGTTGGTACGATATCCCATGCATAATGAATTCACCTAATATAACTCTTTTTAATTTGTTGAAATTTTGTTTAGAGATTATTTTTTTTTTCAAGCATAGAATATATACATACTAAATGATATATGTGATCACAATTCAAATAGGTATGAATTTTAATTATATAAATATTGATAATAGTATTAACTAAGAATGCATCTATATAATGAAAACAAAATATTGATTTTAGACTTATATAACTGAAATCAACAATTATCTAAATTACAATTCACCTATATTAATTAGTATGTCAAACAAATACATACAAAAACAAAAAAATAGTATTCTTTTACTTATGGCTTTCACTTTCTCGCCACACATAAGAGTAACTAGTGTCTGTTTGGGAGTATTACAAATTATCTAAGGTTTTTTTTTTTTTTTCTGGCTTACTAAAGTTATTTTAAAATAAGTTGTTATATTTGCACTAAAAGAGGCAAATGGATTATAAGCAATAATTATAATTTTAAATTGAAAAATAACTTATAATTATAAGTAATTTCTTAAAATTTTCAATTATAAGTAGGAATTAATTAATTGTGATATTTTTATCAAATTAACCCTTAATATCAAATATTATATAATACTATTTTGCACAAAAATATTGGCTAGCCAAATGGGTTGAGAGTTAAGATGTGTCAGGAAACTATTTCAAGATGACCAAGAGAATCGGCTAGTACAAAACACAACCAATTCCCACGATTAGGTGATTAGTACCAAGAGAGAGACCCTGTCTCTCAGCAAACGGGTTCCCAAACTACTTTAAAAAGCATTTGGCAAGCAGATCAGCAAATTCGGTCACCAAAAGGATATTGGTGAATAATTGAAGGCTAATGAAATAAACTGAAACTTAAACAAGCTAAAAATAAATGAAATATTGTAAATGAAACATGGTAAAGAAATGCTGGAAATTGTTGAAAAGTAAAGGTAAGGAATGTAAAGTATATAAAACATAAGGATAGATGTAAAAGAAACTTGTATTTGATTCATTTGTTTGGGGGATCCTTTTACAGATTATGCTCAAGGCTATTTATATATGTACAAAACTTAACAATTCTCCTAAGACATTTATTAACCACATTCTCACACAAACATGGTCAGCAAACTTCATCCTGGTAACCACCTCGTAACCGTCTTCCATGTCTTCCTTGAATACACTCCTCTTAGTGTAGTGGTAACTGCTTAAATCACTCTTTGCCTGTCATCTATCTCCCCACCTTCTAAACTAGAAACTGCCTCCCTTAGCTGCTACTACTTTCTAGGGAGTGGTTACAGACTTGGTCAAACTTCGACTCTCAGCCGCTGAAGCACATTCTTTCTCCAACCAAAGCCCAAAGCTGATATGGATTACCAGCTGTCAAAAAAACCCAAAGCCTAATAAGAAATTCATGTCCTCGGCTAACGGCTACTGTCAACTCTCAGCCGATGACTATCGACTAATGGCTAAATCAGCCGTCGACTATCGACTGGAACCCATGGCAGCTGTCAAGCCTCAAAATATGTGAACAAGAGTTCCTATACGCGACTACACTCGGTTAGAATCCTAATCACAAAAGACAAGGCAAACTAATTGAGGCAAAATAGAAAAATGGTCGAAACAATATTGAAATGACCTTTTTTAGGCCCAAAATAGCCTCAATTGGGCTAGCCTTAGTTGCCACGTCGATGCTCTTGTCTTAGGCTTTCCATAGATATGCAATAATGGTTATTCTGACATCCGGATCTCAGCCGGCAGCCAATTGAAGTTTGGCCGAGGGTTTTGGTATTTAGATTAATTTAAGCTGAGCAAAATGTTCCTTGTCGGTCGTCGGGCATCGCCTATTCTTCAGCTAACTACTCTTCAACTATCGGCTAAACTTAACCAAATATTGTCTTATTCGACTATTTCTCCTCGGCTGATGTCCATCCTTGGCTAGCTGCAATTTTTTTGTGCCAACAAATACAAACAAATCATTTCATATCCTTTTTGATAATTTATTATATAAAAGCAATTTTTTCACACAATTCAAACAAAACACAATACTTATATATTTTATAAGAGTTGCCCAAGCATTATCTTAAAATATGAATAGTATTTAAAATATTTTCTCTTCCCAAAAAGAAAACAAAACAAAACAACCTCGACAATTTCACTGTAAGTCATTAGATAATATTCTGTAAACTATCTTTTTTTTTTTTTTGCCTAATTTTGTTAACATGATTCCATCTAACTGCAGACAGTGAATGATGTGATCACCGGAATAGTCTTCTATATGGGACTTGGTTATATATGCAACACATGAATTTCAAATCAAAAACTGCACTCCACTGCATTGGGGTGTTACGCAATATGAGAAACATTGAAGGTTACCAGTCAATCAATGATATGCTCAATAGTAAAGCCAAGGGTCCTTGGGGGAACAAAATTTCCTTCTTGCGTGTGCCTATACTGAAATCAAATGGTAGCAGAATTTCAAACCCTCTAGAATTTATTTGGGAAGCACACAATATAATCAAGAGAAAGAAACAATCTTTAGCTGTTGCCCTTATTGGCACACTTTTGAACATGGAGAAGAAACTCAGAGGGCAAGAGGTTGGTACATTAATTGGCTAAATTAAATTTTATCATACTATTTTTTATATGTTGTGTTAACAATTTTATCAGTGCTTTTGTTCATATAACAAAAACATGGTTGAAGCAGTAGAAGGCACTAATAAAAGGCTGGCTACTATGACTAAGAACACAAAGTGTATAAAGGACTTCCATAATGATGCAAGGGCTATTGCAAATAAACTAATGAAGAGAGAGGAGCAAACTCCTAGAGAATGTAACAAGGCTGGCTATGTACTTATGCAAAATCCCAACCAAGTTTACTTATTTTGGGGGTTTAAGGGAGAACACAAGATCTAATTGGTCAAGGATTTGATTGATGATATGTAGTAAGTATGATATGCCATTTTAATTTTAAGAATGGTAGTGTTCAAGATTAAGAAAGTATGAATTATTACTAATTATGTTTTGGTAGTACTTTAACTTGGAACTTTTTTATTATATTGATGAGACTCATATATTTAGTTGTGAGTTTGGATAAGTTATATTTGTTTACTGGTACCTTCTATAAGTAATATATGAATGGATACAATGTTTTTTGGTTTCTAGAAAACTTGTATCTTTTCTTTTTCTTATTTAGCATACTATGGATATGATATGAAATTGCCATGTCTTATGCATTGAAAATGTGTACAAGTTGAAGAATAGGTAATTTTTTTAATAACAATATATTATGGGAACTTATCATTTTTAATAACTATATTTTTTCGCCATAGCCATCATCACTTATTTCTAATTAATTTTAATAAATTTTTGTTGCAAAAATTAATTTTTAACATGTTCATGTACATGGGTATTTTTGTCCATAAATTTTATCATATACAATCTTATATAATGACATAACAAAATTGGATAGGATAAAATTATACAGTGACATGTGGTGCGCCAAACATTGGATAGTATAGCAACTTATATGATGTATTTCTTATACTATATTGTTAGATTTTATACTATCAGGTCTTATCCTACACGACACATTAAACAGGCCTTTAGCACTGTATGTTGCAAGGTATTATTACAGGTTCTTGTGTATGAGCTTGCTATAATAGGAAAGCTTGACTCATCAGTTATTTTACATAGGGAGAGCCCTACTTCTTGCTATAAATAAGTGTTTGGTTGCCTCATTGAGACTATAATACAAACTCTAACTATTTGTGGCATAAAAGTATTTATCTCTCCCGAATTTCTTATTTGTATTTCTTTACGTTATCACTTAGATCAAATTATCAGGTAATTCTTCTCTAGTTGATTGTGCATTTCTCATCTTCCACCTTTTTAGATCACCCTAATATCTCAATCTCTTATGTTCGTCATAAAATTTGGTCAAGAACGCCTACCTAGGGGCGAAATCATGACGTTTCCCCATCCTTGTTCCTCCTCATTTTTTGACTTCTTGTGCTTCCCGTTCTGCTTTGTTTTCTTCCTCACTTTAACCAAAGCCGCGAATACCTCTTCCTCAATGTCAGCTAAGAACCCCACACTCTTACGCATCTCCCATATATCATCCTCTTCAAGTCTCCCAACCTTACATTGTTTTGGTCAGGGGGTACGGGCAGGGGAAGGGGAGGGGGTGCGGGAGCCCGGGATCGAAGGCTCCACATTTAACCGCTTGAGCCAAGGCCTCGTCCACCAGGACCAACAACGATGGTTGATGAAATTGGGTCTCAAAACCATGTAGAGGAGAGCAGAAAACAAAAAAGACGCACCATCGCTTAATCATTTGGGCCAAGACATGGTTTGTTTAGTCCACCATCATCTTGGTTTTTCACTCCATTCGTGACCCCAACTAGGGGCTCACAAGGCCCAAAATCTCCACTAGGTCGAATCCCAATCAAGTCCTCAGTCAGCACTTGTTGACATGACCTAAAAATAGAAAGTCTGCACTTGTTGGCTAAAACTTACCGTTAGCGTAATTGCATTTTCCACATAAATCTCTCCTTCAAGTGTTCGTTATTCTACACCCAAGATTTGTAAACCCCAAGGAACGGTTGAATACGACTCCTTTGCTCCCTGGTGCAGTATCAAGAGGCTGCAAGTACCACTGTGTTATTACAAAACACCCAAGAAAATACATTGTATTCTATATTATTCTTCGCCCATTTTTCACCTTTGCTTGCAGCTAGCACACCGTTTGTTTCCTCACAACAAGCATATTTCACGCCTAAACCAAATCTTATATACATTTTCTTGCATGCTGCAAATTAATGAATTGCCATAAAAGCTTATAGGTTACCCGCAAGTTAAATCATCCTTTGCCAGCTGTTGTTTTGAGAGAGATTCTTATGTACTCCCGAAGCAAGAAAAAAAATATTGTATTTCAATTTATTTAATATTTAATTTAATGCTTTAATTTTGTGAGTCATCATTATTTTTAATTATGAATATATTTTTAATATAATTACTAAAATATCAAGCATTACTTAACATTATCTCTGTCTTGAAATAATTATCTATTTTTAAAATTTTATTTGCCTATAAATAATTGTCCATTTGAAAAATTTAAGCAACATTAATAATTATTTTTTTTCAATTATACCGCTATTAAATAGAGGAGAGTGAGTAAATGGAAAGAAATAATTAAGGAAGAGAGAGAATTAAGTAAAGATAATTTTAAAAAATATATCTAAATTTCTCTAATATTAAGACTTTTTCAATCATTTTTTTAATTCATGTACAAATTTAAAATTAGACAATCATTTCAAAATAAAGATAGTATATTATAATACCAACTTTACTCTGACCTTTCAACCTTTTTCTGGGTCACTTCTTTCTTAAATTGCTCCTTTCGTGTGTCGACAGCTTTTCAATAAAAACACTAATATTATAGACTTAAAGTTAAATAAGAGCCCAAATACAAAAAACTAACCTATTGAATGGAATAATCTTTAAACTTAATTATATTATATAACATATTTAAATGGTATAACTCCTCAATGTAAGACTGATAACACCTATATAACTAGTAAATGTTCAAAGCTTCAAGGACCACATACAGCTGATTTCATTAATTGGGCTCTAACTTCTAACCATATTAGTCTCCTCACATGCACGCACGATGTGCTACCTCGTAGCGGTCGAAAACCTCCAGAAAGTGATAGCACTACGTAATTATACAATCAATCTTTTTCGCCATCTTGCAGACTATATTTTCCATCATGTATAATATTGTTTTATTACTCTTTCTGTTTGAAGAGGGTGATGGCGGTCCTTTGATTTCCTGAAAGTTAATTTTATTTTTTCATAAAAATAAAAACTTTTCAACTTATAATTTTGAGTGCTTATTTTTTAAAATCAATGGTCGATCACAAGCATTTGAAGAAGTGTTTTATAACATTTTTTAATTTCCAAATGTTTGTCTTTTTAGATAATTATACAAGGATTAAAAATACTTAATTGCATTTGATCAATTTATTCTCTATTGAAATAATTAATATATTCTTACTCCATTAATTAAACACAATAATATTGAATGTATGTCAAGTATGAAAAAAAAATGAAAAAAATATCATATACTAGAAAAAAAAATTACAAAACAATCTTTGAAAAATATTTACTCTATTATAAATAGTTTCAGATATTAATTTTTACACTTTTTTGCATAAAAAATTATAAATATAGTGTTTTATAGTAATCACTCACCTATTTTAATTATATAATTTCTGTACTTGCACTATTAAATAATAATAGAAATAATATTTAAAATTTTTTGATGTATTGGTTCATATTTTACACTCCATAAGATTTATTTTCATTTTTTCCTCACTCTCATAATTGCTTTCTATATATTGACATGCCCTTTCAATATGGGTAGACAAATTGTCTCTATCTATATATATTTTTTATTTTAATTTATCTATCAATTTAAATAATTTAATTTATTTTTTAATTAATATATTTAAATATTAATTTAAAAATATATTAAATTATCTAAATTAGCACATATATTAAACCAAAGGAAGTATTAACATTACCCATAACAATATGAAAACTACACATAACCTATGACAATACGAAAACTACACCATAAAGTTTCAGCAACTGATTACAATTCACAGACTCCACTTGCATCGGGCGATTGTCTTTAATTGTGAGGATCGCTGCTTTCATGCGCCTCTTTGCAATCAATGCTTTGTCCCTTTTCTTTTTATTTTCTAAATAAAAAATAGCTAGACACGACAACTCTATCAGTTTATCGAACAAAAATACAGTATGAAATGGTTGAATTTGTTGGCACGCTATAGGTGTCGTACTCTTGCATGTCCGGGTGAAGATAGGAACGGATCTTTTTAATTAAAAATTTTATATAATTTTATTATATGATAAATTTTATTATTAATTAGATATTTTTATAAATTTTATATTTAGTTTTATCTTTTTAATTAATAATAAAAATTAATATATAATAAAATTATATGAGATTTTTAATTAAAAAAATAAATTTTAAAGCGGAGACAAACGTATATATCGGATATTACCGTCAGCTTTCGTTATTTAATTTGGGTGGTTTATAGTTGGCTAACAATTAATGGTGCTGACCGCCATCGGAGGGTGGTGATTGGTGCACCTAACTCCAAGTGTTTCGATCATAGCCTCTCTTTCAACTCTGAATTAAAGTACTTGTGAAAAACTAGTATCTCTACAGCTGAAATAAGTCAATCAGCGTGCAAAGAACGTCCGAAAGCAATTCATCCAAAAGTGGTTAGCAGTAAAACAAGTATAGTGCGCCTCAAGCAAACTTTATTTTTAATTAGACATTCGAATTTCGGAGTTGCCAATTATAAAAAGAATTTTATTTAACTTTCATCATCGGGGGCTGAAACTATTTGGATGATTTGTGGTACAAGAAAAAAAATGCATGAAAGCAAAAGAAGTATTTTGACTCCTATAAAAACTGCTGCATGTATGTTTTGCAAGATCGGCGGGATACATAATTGATTAAAATATATGTCACTCCTTAGAAATTCCCACAATTGTCCTCATAATACTGAACTACAAGTATTTGACCAAATTTTCACGTACTTAAAATATTTTAACGATTCCATGAAAAGGAAGGAAACAATAAAAAAAAAGGCTTGAGGATGACCATTGTTGTAATATAGTTGGGTGAAATGTTAGCCAATTTAAAAAATCAGCTTCGGTATATATATCGAATCACAAATAATAAAAGATAAATACGGAATTGTCATGCTTACAAGGACTAAAACTAACTATCAATTTGCTCGGACATATCACTATTATGCAATTAAGAGAAATTTAGAAATTAAATTAATGAAAAAATGGTCAACAAATGAGCAATGAAGAATAAGAATAAGCAATAGATAAGTTAAGAGTTGATTTTATAAAAGTTTTTTGATTTTGTATTACCTAATTATTAAATTAATACCTTGGCAATATCATCACTGGTTGACTTACTCATAATTTATAGTCAAAGTTAGAACTCTCTTAGGATAAGTTGAACAATTTAATCTCTTAGACTATTCTAAACCTATTCTAAGGATAAAAAATAAGAATTCAATTGGTTGTACAAATGAATACTTCTATTCTTTGTCACTTTTACCTATGTTAATTTTTAGTTTGACTTATTTTATGAAGTGAAATGTCTTTCAATATCATAAAATCATACATCAATTAATGGTGATCAGGCCTAGAACAATATTAAGAATACTAAAAATTAAGTAATGTACTAAAAAGATAATTAAAATAATAAAATAAAATATAAAATCAATTTCCTGAGACTATATCTCCCTAAAACCTAAAAGAAATTTAGTAAACTATGAAAAAGGAAAAGAAATTAATAAACTTCATAATCATGCCAACTGAAAGAAGCATGTAATAGCTCTCCAAAGTCTTCAAACCTTAGCCTCTGTTTTCCCTTCTAACCATAGATAACCACCCTCTAAAAGATAAAATAATTTGTATCAAAACATAAAGAATCCTTTGACCTAACAACACTTATGCTATAGCCCTACTGATAGCGCTATAGCACTAGCCAAAAAAATTGGTTCCCTCAATTTTCTCTTGTATTCAAATCTTTGGGCAATCTTCTTCTATCTTCTTCTCATTTTGCTCGACTCAAATATTTCAAATCTCCTATTTTTGTTGTTCCAACTCTTCAAATTTTTATCCAATTATTCCCTTTTGATCTTCAAATTATTGATGCCAAAATTTATTCTGCAATTAAAAAATTTAGTGAGAATATTTATCAATTAAACCTAAAATAAATAATTTTTCACTAAATGTATCGGCAATTAAGATTATTAAAATAATAAAGAAAAATCATTTCAATGAACACAATAAAAATCAGTGCATAAGTATGGGGAAAAAATTCTACTTTCACAGTTATCACAAAAATACAATAAATAAATAAATTCTTTCATATGTAGCCAAAAATAAATTTTTTTTATATGATTAGATTATATATAAACTTTTATCATTAATTAAGAAAGTAGAGCAAAATTTAAGATTTATAAGAGAATTTAATTAATTTATATGATTAGGTTATATAAAATTTTGTATGAGAAGATTCATTCCTAAACAAGTATCACGAAATATATATGTGAAAGCATAAGAACAAACAGCACAAGTCACAAGGAATTAACATATTTTGCATTATAGCCTATATCTAAAAAGTGACAACCAAATATTTTAGTAAACAAATGTAATAGAGGCGATTGTTTTGGCGCAGATTGTTCAAAATCAGGACCGTGCAAATGGAATTTTTTTTATATATAATTTAAATGACAGACATTGCTAGAGCATGCCTTGCAGCTCATTTGGTTGACACAACTCTCACTATTGCCCTCTTTATTCATTTTATTTATTTTTAATGGCACATATTGTGGTGCATTAGCCTAAATACAGTACACCCATGCACTGTCTCCTTTTTTCTCTTGCCTCTCCATTTCTATGCCTCCACAGGCTTCCAGTCATGCACCCCTTCCAATCAACAACACCTTGGCGCTCCCTCGTCACCGCCATAGCTTTGCCTTGTAAACACTCCCTCGTCGCCGCAATATGGCAGGAAAGCAATTTCTCCAGTCATCACGAGCAACGCCAAACACTACCATCGATACATCGTGGTGCTCCCTAGTCGCTGCCATAGCTTAGCCTTGCACTGTAGCCATGGCTCGCACTCTATCTGCTAGCATGTTTCACCATTTTAAAGATGGCACAGCCGGTGGTGTGAGGATGTAGGGGCAAGGCAAGGCAGTGCATAGGTCTTCATTGCAGGTAGCGAAGGCAAGGCAGTAAGCCGGTGGTGTGAGGATGCGGCGATGGCTCGAGTGAGGGTGGAGTCCAGGCGAGCGATGGTTTCGTAGAGGTTGCGATGGAGTCTGGGCACGGCAAGCGAAGGAGGGAAGGAGATTGGAGAGCGGTGCATGGGTGCATCATACTTAGGCTAGTGCACCACAATATGTGCCATTGAAAATGAAAAAATGAAAAGAAAGGAAAAAAGTGAGTGTCCACCTCTCAGCATCAAGTTGCAATGCAAGCACAATCAACCAAGCGAGCTTCGCGTTGGTACTATTTGTCATTCAAAATATATATGAAAAAAGGTCATCTACAAAGTGTTGATATTTTATAATCTGCACCAGAGAATTCGCCTGTAATAGAAAATATAAAAGGTGGTCATGCTTTATTTAAACCCAAAGTGTTAAATACATCTAAAATGCCTTACACTAATATTTTTTCACTGCTATATTCACTCAACACTCAAAGAATATTGCAAAAAGAAGATTAAATAGACTAATCTAATGTGGTTCTTCTCATTGTATTGTGCGAGTGCTCTTCGCTTATGTCTATGCACAGCTAGCTCCAACCGGCTTTATACTCTGAAGCACCTGATATGCCTCAAATGAAGTTGCAGTTTGTCAAAAAAACAGCTTGTACACAGGCTGAAATTCGCCGACACTTAAATTGCAATTTTTGTACTGTGATATATATACAAAGCGCATCACCAAAAATTGCATTGAATGCAATTTGCACGCTACCTCATGTAGCTTGGCAACATTTGAACTTTCTTCACAAAAAAAATAAAAAATAAAAAAAAATAAAAGAGCAAGCCATCACATCGCATCAAAATGTAATAGAACATTTAAATGAATAAATGCTTACTTTTTTTAATTTCTGATTCGAGCTTACTATTATTAATACTACATTTGAAACACATATAAAGTACAGTAGTTATAAGAAATCATTCCCATTCTTTTCAAGGGTGTGTCTATCAAAAGCTTCCTTCCTAAAAAGAGTAGTGTTATTTATATTTAATTTTGGGATTTATTTTAAGAAATATATTAAAATATTTCTTAATTATTCATTGCAATTAAGTCTCATTTTTTTCTTAATCAATAATTAATAAATACTTTAGTATGTCCTTTAAAATAAATCTTAAAATTGAGTAGAAATAATATTTTAACTTAAAAGAAAATCAAATAAAAGAGAAACTAAAAGTCATTGATGTCCCAAAAAAAAAAATACAGAATCAAAGGCTGAAAACCCCAAGCTTCTACATACGCTTGAGTGTTCAACAGTAAAACCTTCCTTGCAATTAACTTGCTTATATCATAAAAATTATTTAATTGGCAGAACGGCACCTAAACTTCTGGTTACTTTAGTTGATCTGTCACGCTTGCACTTCCTTGTTCTTATCAAAGTAAAATCAGTCATTCAATTTTAACACTTAAACTACCGCATGGAACTACCGCATGGCTGTCACAAGGTAACGCTGACACGTCTCTACTGTTCTTGTTTTGTACTCACCCTTGTTTCCTCAAATTTCCCATAATCTACTACTATATATATGTGTTCCGTTCCTTCTCAATTCTCAGGTCCTAAATAGTGTTTTGCAGCTTTAGTGCCTCTGTTACAGCGGAACCAAAAATATATAGCATTATGGAATACCAAGGAGGGGAGCAAGCAGAGCCAGTTAGTCCCGTGGGACAATACTTTAACAGCTCTGCGCTATGCATATACATTATTGGAGTTATAGAATTCGAAGTTCCGATAGATGACTTGCTAATGCAAGCCATATCTCTTCTTAAAAATGTTTTCCTTCCCATCAATCCACGCTTCTCCTCCATCATGGTTCTCTTTCTTTAATTTTTCTTCCCCTTTAATTGTTTAATTTCTTCTATAATTATGTCTAATAAACATATATGAATGTGTGTGTGAACATAAGAATTATATAACAAGATGACAGTTAAAGGTAAAACACAAGTTTTAACTGAAAAAAATACTTGATAGCTAGAATTTTTGATAGAACGATGTATCATATTTATTGATTTTCAGATAAATAAATGAGTTATGTTACTCTATTTTATTTAATAATCATTCTTAGTTTTTGTCAAAAATTTTGATAATTTTTGCTGACTGCGTAGTAGTATACTTTTTAATTCATAGACCTGTTGATTATCATAGACCTGTGTATAATTTCCTATACACAGTGGTATATATGTAGCATTTTATCACCTGTTGCATCTTTGTTTGCTCATGGTTATTATCTCATCATTTTGATCATTGACACATTGATTATCAATTTCATGTATGGTTTTATATTTACTAACATTGTTCAAATATATATATATATATATATATATGAGAACAGGTACAAGACAAAAATGGAGAGAAAAGATGGAAGCAAGTTGATGTAAACTTGAAAGACCATGTGAGAATCCCCATATTCCCCGAAGGCCAAACACTGGAATCAAATGACAAGTGTTTTCATGATTATTTGTCAAGAATGGCAGTGGAGCAAATGCCACAAAGTAGGCCATTATGGGAAGTTCACATAGTCAATCACCCCACAAGTGATGCTGTTAGCAATGTGATATTTAAGCTTCACCATGCACTTGGAGATGGTTATTCTCTCATGGGTGCACTTCTTTCTTGTCTACAAAGAGCTGATGACCCCTCTCTTCCCTTGTCTTTCCCTACTCTCAAGCCATCAAAGCCAGAATCTTCCACCAAAGGCTTTTACACTAGATTTTCCTGGATGGTGTCTTCAGCTTTCGACACTGTTGCAGATTTCGGATGGAGTGTGTTGAAGAGTAGTATCATTCATGATGAAATAACACCAATAAGGTCTGGGAATGAAGGAGTCGAGTTTAACCCAATTTCTATATCAAACATGGCATTCTCCATCAATCACATCAAGGACATCAAGTCCAGGCTTGGAGTGGTATGATAACAATTTTTTGTTAGTTTGTTGAAATTTTTGTTTATGGCTTTCACTTTTCCAACCGTAAGAGTGTCTAGTCTTAATTAGATCGACCTACTTGTTAGAATACACATGTAGCTATCATATATTTAATAAGCTATTTTTCAACTTAATCGTGGCGGTGGAACTGGTAGTACCTTTATTTGTATCTGTCGTCATGGTCAATATATAACTTGATTCTACAACTCTAAAATATTTTTACATTATGGAATAGTGAGTAGATTTTTTGGAAGTCCCGGGGAGTTTTTTTTTTTTTTTGGTCTTTAAGTCCTAGGGAGTTAGGTTAAAGTTATAAACAAAAAATTTTATACAACTAAATTTAATTACTTCTCTATTTGTTAAGTTGATTTCAGTAACTTTTGTGCATAAATCAACATAAAATATATTTTATAAGAGTTGTCTAAGCATTATCTAAAAATATATGAATAGTTTTTAAAATATATTTTCTCTTCCTAAAAACAAAACAAAACAAAACAACTCTCAACAGTTTTATTTTAAGTCATTAGATAATATTATGAAAATTATCTCCTTTTTTTTTTTTTGTTTTAACATGGTTCTATCTAACTGCAGACAATAAATGATGCGGTCACTGGAATAGTCTTCTATGGGACTCGGTTATATATGCAACACATGAACTCCAAATCAAAGACTGCACACTCCACCGCATTGGTATTACTCAATACGAGAAACATTGAAGGTTACCAGTCAATCAGTGATATGCTCAATACTAAAGCCAAGGGTCCTTGGGGCAACAAAATATCCTTCTTGCATGTGCCGATACCGAAATTAAATGGAAGCAGAATTTCAAACCCTCTAGAGTTTATTTGGGAAGCACATAATATAATCAAGAGAAAGAAACAATCTTTAGCTGTTGTCCTTATCGGCACACTTTTGGACATGGAGGGCAAATTCAGAGGACAAGAGGTTGGTTTATTAATTTGGCTAAATTAAATTTTATATGATAGTTGTTATATGTTATTGTAACAATTTTGTCAGTGCTTTCGTTCATATTTTAGCTTTAATCTCTAATGTGCTTTCCTGAAATAACAAATATAAGCACTTTACTTCAATATGAATGCTTTAATGGTTTGGTTGGTTCATGTTGTTGCAGGCAGTAGCTAAACACATTCGTGGGACACTGACGAAGTCAAGTGCAGTGATTTCAAACTTAGTTGGACCAGTACAACAAATGGCTTTAGCTAATCATCCTGTGAAAGGCTTGTATTATACGTTGGCAGGTGGACCTGAGGTATCTTTAATCCCTCTTCACCTAATCATTGTCCTAGGAGAAAATTGAAGCTGCAATAGGTAGAAGAAACAAATTGATTTTTTTTGTTTTGAAAGTAAGTTATAAAGTAATTAAATAGCAAATTAACATTTGAATTGACATTTTAAGAAGGCTTTTTCATTTATATGAATTAAGAAGCCTTTCATTTTTTTCAAGTGTATTATTTGAACACTTAAATTGGATATCAATGTAAGACATAGTAGGACTTATATCTTAAGAAATACTGACAATTTTTCTCTTTTAAATTTTTTATTTAATTTGTTTCTCATCCACTCACATGATGTCCAAAAACCGTATCCAATTAAGATGTGAGAAAAACATTTCTATTTTTTTAACCCAAAATATGTCCTTGCTCCCTCATTTGATTGAAGCCATGAAACAATACATGAGGCTATATAATGGGATCATTTTATTTTGTGGTTTGCAGAGTCTTGTCATTTCAATTATGAGCTATATGGAAGTGCTAAGAGTTACCTTCAAAACCGAAAAAGACTTCATAGACGAACAGAAATTGAAGTCATGCATGCAGAGTGCATTTGAGAAGATACTCAAAGCAGCAAAGGAAATTCCTGACGAAACCAAACAATAGTGTGCTCCTCAAAAAAGGAGGAGGTCAAAATTCTTGTATTTGGCTTGGGTTATTGGAATTATTGGTTATTACGAAAAGGCTAAAGATAAAAAGAAAATTATCATGTTATTATTTTTCAGGATTTTCTATCGGCCTAATTATTTAATTTGTTGTGTGTATGCGTTGAAAATTAGTGAACATAGTCCACTTATCTTTTTCTGTTAGTATTAGATTCGAACTCTTATCCGGAAGAATCAATAGAAAAGATAAATCCCATGACACATCAAATCCAGCACCGATATTGACTGAAAGAATGGATCTGCAGTTTCCGTTTTTCCCTTTTGCTAATTTCTTTTTCAATCTTTTCAATGCAAAAATATATACAAAAAAATTGCAAAAATATAATATATTTTATATACACTCACATCACGTGAGCCCACTCTATAGTAGGATCAACCTCATGTATATAAGAATCAGATTCAATGGAAAAAAAAAATCCAAATATATAAACTTGCTTCTTATCATTCACACAACTCTACCAGCAGGCAGCATGGGTAGGATAATGATACGGAAGAAACGAAAAAATTTAAATGAGTTAGGATAATAGCTTAAATATGTTTTTAATTCATATAAATATGATTATTTTAATTTTAGTCTTTGTAAAAAAAAAATTATTTTTTATTTTTTATTTTTTTAATATTATATTTTTAATCCTTATCATTTTAAATTTAAGTCCAAAAAATTATTTTAAAATAAATATTTAAATTTTATAAATATTAAAAGTTTTATTTTATCCTTATATATATTTTAATAATCCTCTTTTGATCCTTATAAATATCATTATTTAACAGAGCTAACTAACGATAAGGACCAAAAACATAACATTGAAAAAAAGAAGAGCTGAAAATAAAAAAAAAAAATTAGAGAGATTAAGATCAAAATAATTTATATTTAAAAGGACTAAAAATATATTTAAGTCAATGGATAATTCTTTAAAGATGTGAAACAGTATTGGAACTTCACATATACAAGAATGTGTGGTTGCTGATGTTTATATGTGTGTGTGTGCGTGCGCATGGGTGACTGTGTCCTTTATATTAAAAACAATTACCTACTTATCATAATTATTTTAAGTTATAAGAAAGAATAAAATTAAAATTTTTAGTGTTTTTCACGTGTTATTAGAAAATTTAGAAAAAATATGAATACAACAATGGACATGAATATAAAGAAAACAATAAATTTAAATATAAACACAATATGGTTGAAATAGGTATAATATAAAATAATTATTATAATATTAACATAAAATGCATGTTTTGATATTAATATTTTAAAAATAAATATGAGTCATTATATAAATAATAAAACAAAATTATTTATATAGTTATTATGATATCTCATCCTATTGGTATAATATATTAAAGAAAAAAAAGGGTGAAAATTTATAAGATGCAAGACTATTTAGTATCCATTGTAAATCACAATGAGGTTGGTGATTTGTCATGGTTTTAAAATAAGATAATAACCCACACAAAAATCTCGAAGAAATAAGTCTTAAACAGAAACTGCATAACCCTTATATTAGACATAGAAACATAATTATCTCTTTTTCTTTTTTTCTTTTTCTTTTTTTAATTTGTTTGTATATGTAGTGTAAAAAACTGTAATGTAAACAAACATCATGAATGAAGGAACGACAAAGTAAAAACTATGGCATGATATCCTAGAATTTAGTCAACCTTCCTGATTTATCATCTGCTGTACTGAAATTTCTTCAAAAGGCTTGGTTAATGGGGCCCTTCCTGTGGCAAGTTTGTCACACTGTTTGCATTGTTGGTCTAGACCTTGGCTGAGAATTAAGACATGCAAAGGCTAGTGTTGCTATAAGAGCTATATTCTTAGCAGATTGTCCATTGATGGTAGCTACTAGTCGAGGGTCCAATATATCTTTAAGGAGCATGCTTTGAGTGGATGTGGACCATAATGAGGAAAGAAAATCTCCAGGGTGCCTTCCCATGATTATTTCTAGAGCAACCACTCCAAAGCTGTAAACATCACATTTTTCAGTCACAACATCAGTGTAGGCAAGTTCTGTAACAGAAGTTGAAGCCAAGTTAGGAAAATATGTGCATCATATAGAGCATAATCGAAATGAGCAACATCATTTGTATCACTATTTTGGACGATTTGGAAAGGACATCTTGAGATGTCCCTTACACATTAATTGAGAGAAAAGTTGGAACCCATTTGCAGCCAATATTTAAGGGACATTTTAGGATATCTTTTTAAAAATATCCCAAAAAGTGATACAAATAATATTTGTCTAACGGAAATTGAAGTAGTTGGCATAACAAAATCTGACCTGGTGCAATATATCCGTAAGTGCCTGCAGCTACTGTTCGATTGGAGGAACTAGAATTTTGAAGCCTGGCTATGCCAAAGTCAGAGAGACAAGCCTCCATTTCTAGATTCAAGAGAACATTTTTGGTTGTTACATCTCTGTGAATGATTTCAGGCTTGCAATCATGATGAAGGTATGATAAGCTATATGCTATGCCTTTCACAATGCAAACCCTCTTGGTCCAATCCAATTCCACAGCTTCAACATCACTATGTAGAACATAATATAAGCTCCCCCTTTCCATGTATTCCAAAACCAGGAACATGCATCTGTTGTGCAAACAGAATCCATAAAGCTTCACAATGTTTCGATGCCTTATCTTCGTTAACATTCTTACCTCATTCTTGAAAATCCTGCGGAAAGCTGGTTCATTGGCTTCTAAGTCGTGAAGTTTCTTCAAGGCTACTACTCTACCACTAGGTAGCTGTGCTTTGTAAACACTACCATAACCACCAGTTCCTATGCAATATTTGAGGTCAAAATCCTCTGTTGCTTCAACTATGTCTTTGTTTGCAATTTTACCATCATAGTTCCACACTGAAAATAGGTCCCCATTCTTTATTGCTTTTGCCTCAGGCTTGGAACTCCTTGCCTTATGCCAGCTGAGGAACATATACACAGAACATAGAAGAGCAAGAAAAGCTGTGGGAGGAAGGAAAATCTTCCTAAGGGTCTTAAGTCTATTATTTCTTCTTGGAGGAAAGGAGGTACAAGTACGGAAGGGAGTGACGTGGCCACATAAATACTTGTTGCCAATGAATGCATCAGGTGGAAAAGAATCCTGGAGACCAATTGGGATTTCACCCTCTAGAGAATTGTAGGACAAGTTTATGTTGCGCAACAATACTAGGGAGCTAGGAATGGTTCCAGTGAGTTCATTATAACTGAGATCCAAGATCCTAGTCATGTTACCAAGTTGATAAGGTATGTCTCCCCTGATTAAGTTATGACTCAAGTCAATTGAAGCAAGTGCAACAAGATCACCAATATAAGAGGGAATGCTTCCTGTGATATTGTTATGGCTCAAGGTCAACACCTGCAGGTTAGAGCAAGATGAAAGACTAGCTGGGATTTCTCCAATCAGCATGTTTCTAGACAGGTCTAGGACCAAGAGTTTGGACAATTCTCCGACTGGAAGTATTTCACCAGTGAGGTAGTTAGTACTAAGAGCCAGATATTGAAGGTTGTTCAAATTTCCTATTCCTAAAGGTATGGAACCACTAAACTTGTTCATACTAAGAGACAGAAACTTCAAATTGTTCAATAGACCAATCTCAACAGGTATTGGACCTCTAAGACTGTTAATACTCAGACCTAACTGAATCAGACTCTTCAGCTTTCCTATCTCAACAGGTATAGACCCACTAATCAGATTGGTATCAAGAAATAGAGAGTTCAGCTTAGTCAACTGACCCACATAAGGTGGTAAGCTCATTCCTAGCCAAATTTAGGGTCACAAGATTCCTTAAATTCCAAATATTTGATGGTATACGCCCCTGAATATGATTAGAAGATAGGTCAAGATAAGTAAGATTGGAAAGAGTACCTAATTCATATGGGATACTCCCAGTGATTCCATGTGCTGCAAGGTTGAGGTGGACAAGGTTGGGAAAGGAAGAGAAGTTGAATTTCATGAATTTGCCCCCCAATTGGAATTGTGCGGGCAAAGAAATGTTTGTGATGCTTCCAGCATTGTTGCATGTAATGCCTGGCCACTGGCAATGACTTGGAACATGGTTAGTGTAGCCACTCCACCACTCACTTTCAATCAAGGCTTGTGCTTCTAAGTCTAGTGGTGATGATTCAAATGCTACAACTAGCACAATTGCATTGCTGAAACAAGTCCAGGACAGAACAAGTATACTGCACCAAGCTCCTAACACCATGTAACTGGGAATTGGCAAAGCCATGACAAACATATGATGAAAAAAAATTTTGTTTTTGTTTTCTCTGTCGAAGAAGGTTGATACTTAACTTTAACATTTTTAACATCAAAGGTTGCTTTAACAAAAATTAGAAGCCAGAACTTGCGGGTCAACACGAAGTTTAATTATTGAGACATTGACCACAGACAATATAGGCTGAAAAACTATGATCAATATCACAGAGTCAGAATTTTTGACAAAAAACAATGTATGTGATTAGATAGAATAAAATAATATGACCCACTTACTCATTTAAAGATCACGTTATTCTCACAAAGAAACTCTGGCAAAAATTTTAACTCCCTAGTATTTTTCATAAATGATTTTAACATGTTAACCACAACAATAATCAAGAAAGGGGAAAAAAATCAACGCCTCATCCAAGAATCCTCTCTTGTACATTGACTAAACTTCCATGACCATTTCACATGGTGTCTTTCCAATGTTGCACGCAATAAATTGACTAACGATATTCTAGTTGTCTTAACTAAAGATATTTATTAGGATAGTTTTTGTGAGACTAAGTTCATCCTTGATGCATTTAGGATAATTAATTTAGTTAAATACTAACTAATGCTTGAAACTAAATTGTCTAGATAGGAAGCAAGCCTAATTAACTTCTAGCTCAGCCCCCCTCCCCCTTTTTTTCCTCTTCTTCTCTTGAATTCCAAAAGGTAATTTTACATGTTTTCCAAAGATTTGACAAATTGGGGAAAAAAGAAAAACCCCCATAAAGCTAGTGGTCACGCCACATGAAACTCTACCTATTGCTGAGAATTGAGCAAACAATTCATAGTGCATTTGCGGACATTTGAATCCATGAACTTTTCTTGCATGCCTGAGGCTCTCTTAAGGGGAAGTCATGTAATTATTTAATTAAAGCAATCAAGGTTAACAGTTAAAAACAATGAAATATAAATATTCTTAATTGGTTTGTTCAATGATAAAAAGTGACCCTTGAATGCGAATTTGGATTAGTTACATTTCTGCAATACACAAAAGAAAGGTTCTCAAGCAAGATATAGGGAAACAGGTTGAAAGGTTCTGAAGTGCCGCCAACTATGATAATAACAATGGGTCTCTTATTATTCATTGTAATGAAACCAACTATGGATGAAATACAGAGTTATGTTACACTGATTTATTAAAAGTGGGGCAAAGCACACTCTTCACTTCTAGGTCTCTTAAAAAGCATAGGGAGCTTTGGTGGAAAACTTAAAATGCATATAATGCATGTAAGGCTTTTCTGGGGTCACAATTGTTGAAGGGAAATTAGGGTGATTCACTGAATCAGGAAAGGCTTGACTCTCCAAACATAGTCCCGCATGAGATTGGTACACATATCCACCTTTACCCTTCAAATCCTTAATGTTGTTACCAGTATAAAACTGCAAACCAGGAGCATTTGTGTAGAGCTCCAACACTCTTCCAGATTTCTTATCCTGCACTATTGCTGCTAGCTTGATCTTCTTGCCTTTCTCACCATCAAGCACATAGTTGATGTCATAGCCTTTGGTTGCAGCTAGCTGGTTGATCCTGCTTCCAACAGTGTGTGGCTTGCGGAAATCATAGGCAGTTCCTTTCACAGAAGCAAATTTTCCTGTGGGAATGAGTTTGCTGTCAACAACTGTGATTTTGGAACCAAAGATTTGTACCACCTCATTCACAATGCTGCCACTGTTTTGGCCTCCTAGGTTCCAGTAAGCATGGTTAGCCAAATTCACTGGAGTAGGCTTGTTTAGAGCTTTTGCTTTCATCACTATAGCCAAATGATTTTTCCCAGTTAGAATGTAGCTCACAGTTACTAGGAGTTCACCAGGGAATCCTGCACAATCACATATATATAAGTATTCCAGTTCTTTGGAAGAAATTAATCAAAGTTCAATTACATGGAAGCAATGAAGATAATGGCATTATTGTTTACCTTCTTCACCATCAAAACTGTGGTAACTGAAGGTAATACTGGGATTTTGACCTTCTCTTTGATACCTTTCCACTTTCCAAAGAACATCACTAAATCCTCTGGATCCACCTAATTAGTAGGGGCAGAAAGAGGAGAATGAGTTCATTCTATATGAGATATGGTACTATATGGACTATACAATTATGGTATAAATTATTTGTTTAGCGTTTACTTGTATGGTAAAACATACCATGAAGTGTATTATTTCCTTCATTAGCAACTAATTTGTAATGGATTCCGTTCAGGGTAAACTGAGCTCCTCCAATTCTGTTAGCAACCCGGCCAACAGTAGCTCCAAAGTAAGTTGTATCATTCTGCACATAGTTTGGCATTGCAATTAGTATAAGTTCGCATTTTATCTCTTCCTTATTACATGTGAGAAGACATAGAGAAACAAAATGAGGAAGTTTGAATAGACCAAAGATATAAACTATAAAGTTTGCATTATGGACAGTCGGTGTGAACTGTATGAAAAGTTTTGGAAGATTTTAATGATGTTTTGTAATTGAGCCAAAAGTAATATTGTCTATTTATGTTGTTAGTCTTAGATATACACTTTTTGAACACTTCTACAGCACTATACCCTTCTTATAATAGTCAAAGAATACTCTTTTAATTTTTTATTTTTTTGGCATATGGAGAAGAACTCTATGACTGTCTAGCTGTGCCCCAAATGATGCCATACGTAAAATGTTTTAAGGCCACACATACATCAAGTGACTTGTGGGCTTTTAGCCATCAATGACTTTCGATTGCTTTTTAGTCATGATCCCTTGAGGCACAACTTTTGTTTATTGGCAGACAAGTGCTTCCCTAAACCAAATACGCCTCATCATGGATTTCGTACCAAATATAATCTTATTTAGACCCAAAAAAAAAAATTACAAAATTAGATTTAGATTAAGATGGGAAAAAACACTTTATCTCCTGAATTTTAAAGAGATGTACATCAACCTTTGGATTTTGTTAAATGTATATATTGCTATTAAATTTTTTATTTATTGTTAATAAAAATAGTACACATTCAAAAAAATTTAATATATCAGATTGCATGTTCTTTTAATTTAGGGATTAAAATACACATGATCCAAAATTTAGGGGATATAGTAAACTTATTTTCTATTAACAATAGATAAAAATTTAACAAAAGGTATAAAGTGTATACTTAAAAAAAGTTCAGAGATAAATTTGCATGTTTTTAAAATATAGAGATTAAAGTGTACATAATCTATAATTTAGGGAGGTAAACAGCTCTTTTTCCTAATGATAATTTAGACATAAAGATATTTAACTTGTGCACCACAATTTTAGAAAAACTAAATCCGAAAAATGCCATGCTCATGCAAACAATAATGGACATGGGAGATATTATATCAATGTAGAAATTAGAAGGATAACAGGACTATTAAAAAAAAATCGAAAATCTAGAAAATCTAAGAACACTACAACTCTACATTTTTAACTAAAGTCATTTATTTTAAATATTACGACAACAGCCATAAACATAATCTAACATTTTTGGCGGTTTGAAGGAAACCTCCTCAAGCCTTTTTCATTGGACAAACTTACTAAACTCTTGGAAAACATGAAGTTTAGAAATCATAATTTCTTTTCATTCATATTTATATATTAATATTAATTTTTTTCCTGTTAAAAAAAACTAAACTAAATTTAATGATTTTATTTTTTCATTTTTCATCCATATTATTATGTGAAACATACAATCGTTATTGCATCCAATTACTGTGCCAAGAATATGATTGCAACCCGTTATTGCCGGGGATCGCAGAAGTCCTTGTTCTTTTTCCGGATGTTACTTCCCCAGTTCCAACCCATATATATATGCTAACTCACCTGGACTGAATATATCTATGTTAAATAAGTTGCCATCAATTATATGCTTTTTTGTCTAGTTAATCGAGTGAAACAGCTAATAACAGATAAGGGAAAAGAGAGTTGATCATAGACATGACAAAGTGGAAACATCTAGGAAACGGGCATTGACAATTATCAAAGACATAGGGTGCCATTTTTTCCATTCAAAGCTAAGTTTAAATGTGGGCCCGTTTTCTATAGATTGAGATGAAACGTCAAAGCTATCCTTATCACATTCACGAAGAAAATGTACATATATAGCTTTGAAAAGTAAAACAACACGAAATTAATCATTTGAAAATATTTATGATTTTCCTATAAAAAAATATTTGTGATATTAAATTGACTTCTCAATATAGTATTTTTCATTAAATTATTCGTTAAATTCATTTGAAAACTATTTTTTAAATTGACATCGAATTAGTTTAAGAATAATAAAATTGATGGCAATATTGTTATTGAAAAATAATTTGATGTTGCTTCTTAATAGAAGATAGTACAATATATCTTAAACATTAAAATAAATGTTTACTATAAATAATAATGAGCATATGCACCGAAAAATAAATAATAATAATAATAATAATAATAATAATAATATCCGAAAAATATTGGTTGGATAGGACGCAATTGCTGACTATGAGTCACTTCTTTGAAGGTAACGTCACTAGGTGACAAACTATAATACGAAACTTTATCATATTTGTCTTAAAATCTTAAATCTTATTAGCTATCACATATTTGACTCAACCCAATTTGTTTGAACAATGAGGAGATTTCCTTATCAACTCAATCTTTATGCAGGTAGAAGGTACGAAAATCTGGAAACTACAAACAATAAACATATCGCAACAGAATGTTTTGGAAGAAGTACAAAGTAGACTCACTGTGTAATCCTTAATTGAATCATATCCAAGAACAACATCACCCAGCTTTCCTGAAGACAAATCACGGTGAAAGAAACAAAATTTTGATAGGTAGTGTAGATAAAGCGGGGAGAAGAAGATATTGCTTATCACAAAAGAAGCAACATTTGAAGTTTTGAACATTAAAACAAAGCATACCATGTTTATCAGGAAGGATCAGGGACAAAATTGATGCACCCCAGTTGGTGACCTTCAAAGAAAGATCACCTTTCTTGAGCTCAAATATCCCAATCTTTTCATTCTTGACAGAACCATTGACAAACCCTGAAGCAGCTAAGAGCAGACATAGGAGTGGCACAAAGATCTTTGTCATATTCTTGCACTGGAATATGATATCAAATAAGGGTCTTAAGAAGTAGTAGTTGTACTAGTAGGTATGTCCGAAAGCTGGCTAGTAAATTACATAAAGGGATAGCAAGAAGATGCTGGGGATGCACGAAAGGGGTAGTTGGGATTAGACAGTGGCAAAGTGTGTATGCAGGACACTGCAGTTTGTGGCTTGAAGCCACTGTTTATATGATACTCTGACCAGGCTTAGTTGTGCCAAACGGACCCGGCACATAATGTGGTGCTTCTTACTTCTTCATTGCCCTCGTGACATGTGGTCCCCAACTCAAAAGTCAATGAATTTACATTTTCGAGATTTTGTTTAGGAAAATGGGCATGGAGGAAGGGAGGGATCCTAGTAAAGCTCTTGGCTCCTTAATCATGGCGAGGGAGAGAGAGAGAGAGAGAGAGAGAGAGATGGGAAATAAGAAAATAGAAATTAAAAAGAATATTTGTAAAATTTGAATCATATTGTTTTTTATATATCGTCATCATCTCTTATTAATTGATTTTTTTTATCTTAAAAAATTATTCACACAATGTCGAGGTAAAAAATAGCAATCAAGTAAAATTGTTTTCACATTATCAATTTCATAATTTAAATTCCTGATAAGATTTAGTTGACGTCACAATTTACTTTAAGTTTAGAGTGAAATCCAATCCCCAAAAAAAAAAAGAAAGAAAAGTTTAGAGCGAAATCGACTTTAACATAACTTCATTAACTAAAACTGCTCATCAAGACATCAGGACGATATCCTTTCACCCCTAAGCGATGCTGTTTCACCTTTGAAACTCAGCATTTTCTGTTAAACATAGTTGTAACAAAGTGGATTTAGGGATGAGATCCATGGATATACAAAGTTTTAGGAATTAAATTAATCCTCAAAAAACAAATAATAAAAATATAAAACTATGCAGCTTCGTTAAATATATAATTATAAAACCTTTAAGAACATTATTTTATTATGCAAGATAAAACGACTCAATTTTAGCCATCGGGCTCCGGGAGAGCTTTTGCTTCAACGGAGACAAATTGTAAATAGATCCATTATATACCCTCAAAGATTGTCTCAGTATGCTTCAACGTGAGCATCGTCTATTACTTTCTAATTTTTTCACATTGTTTTGAGTTGTTTGAACTTTTTACCATTTCACATTGACTTGTCCATCACTAAAAGATCTATTTTCTTAATGTTTACTCAATATAGCATCATATATACTTTACAATTATTCCGTGTTTTTATTTTATTTTATTTTTTGGTAAGGATTCCCGTGCCTTTATATTACTAATTAAATTAAACTCGTGTAACAAATGTCGCATTTCTCACGCTATTTGCTGTCGTTTGTGGGCCTTAATCAGTTGGTCATCCGGCCCTATATTTTTTGGGTCTTTGTCGTTCCGGTATGGTTCACAAATTGGGTTTCTGTTCCTGTAACATTAACTGTAGGTTTTGTACCCGAAAAAAGGATGTATACCTGTTGTCGTAGGGAGTGCGTAAAACTTGCTCTTAAAATTTTTTTGTCATGAAACTTCGTTTTTTGTTTTTTTGGGTTTGGGTCTGCCCTCATGGGGTGGGGGGACAGGGCCAGAATTGACCACACCATCCCAGGTCCCGAGCATAGTTACAAAAATCGGCTCGGCCTGACTAGCTGATCGGTAAACCGGTGAACCGGCTAATTAGCCAGTCTGAACTACTCTAAAGGTCGGACATACAATAGAATCAAAATGAACCGGTCTGACTTGGCGAGTTTGGGGTAAAAATCGGTGGATCGACCGATTTGGTTAAACTGGATCGGGTCTTTAAAAATGAAGAAGCATAATAGAAGAAGATAGAAGCACATAAGGAGGAAGTAGTTCTCGTTGTCGCCGTCGTTCGTCCATTCCGCTGCTCGTCGTCACGCAGGTCATTGCTCATCTCTGCGACCACCATTAAGCCGCCGGCTGTTACCTCGCACCGCCATAGGCCACCAACACAACCATCTCGTACAGTCGCGGCATCTCCATGCTTGATGCCTGCGATGATGAGGCGTCGTGAGAAAGAGAGAGAGTGAGAGAAAGAGGGAGGGAGCTCATGCTCAATCATAGGGTGTGCTGCGGCGCCCCTAGAGAGGAGAGTTGAGAGAGTTGAGAGAGTTAGAGAGATATGATTTAGGGTTAATTTTGCTTTTTCACTTGGTTATTATTTTTTAACAGGTAAAGTTAAAAAAAACAAAAAGAAGATGGAAATGGCCCAAACCCAACGAGCCTTATGGAGTATGGACAGTTTTGAGCCTCAATTCATATTACAGAGGTACTTTTTTTTACCTTTTTTTTGTGTTGGGCCCAACTTGTTAGTAAGGTTTAAAAATTAAAGCAAATTTTTATTTTAGATGTTGTTTTTTAAAAAATTTAAATGTACTAATTAGTATATAATAATTATATACATTTTTTTATATGTATTTATATAAGCATACAATTTTTAAATTATATTAAATTATTAATTATTTGTATCATTTTATTATATTTATATGAACTTTAATATATTTTTATATATTTATTTAATTACATCTGATTCAACCAAATGAATTCAAGCAATAACTAAGAACCCAACGACTCAAATACTTTAACCGAGTCGATCACCAATCCGAGTTTTATAACTATAGTCTTGAGTGCACTTATAAAGTGAGGCCATAGATATGACCATTCAAGTTATGCCTTCGAGTGCATTAGGAAACTTGCTACGAACATAGGATAATGCAAGTATATTTAAAATGTGATTAAAAGGTTATGGTCTTTTTGAGAGTTGCTTGGCCCATTGTTTAAGAAATGCATCCCAATGGTGTTGACCAAAAATATAATATATAAGAAAATTCTATGGATGCTAGCACCATTCTTGATAGCTGGGTTAAACCTTATGTCAGGACCCTTTTTTTCCCTCTCAAAATGTGGGTACAGGAATTTTAATTTACCACTTCATGCCATTTATTTAAATTAAATTTCTCACTATTATTTTATAATTTACAATTATATTGATTTTAATGCAAAGTAATTGAAAAAAAAATTTATATTATCATCCATATATATATATATAAGTGTGAGAGTCAAATATTCTTACTAGTATAATAATGTATGATTAAATATTTATGTATAATTTTTTCATATAGATAGTATATCAAAATTAAATTTATCTTAAATATAATGCATATTTATGTATAAGTAACATTCAAATTTTGTACTCACTTCTTTTCAATATGTGGATTTTGTAATTAAAAAAACAAAAAATCATCTACACTGATGAAGCAACCAAATCCTTTGTCTCATTACCCTATCTCCAATTTTATCTCCGCAATTGAATACACAATGGATTAGTCACAGAGCAATTTGCTCGACAGTAAAATTCACATCTAAGTCTCTAACTAGCAAGGAAATAACAAATTAAAGCTGAATACTAAGAATAGACAAGGGTGAATTTGGTATAGGAGTAGAAATGGAAGAGAAATTTTTATGAATTAGATTTATATATAAAATTATACATCATGGATCTCATCCATTAAAATTTGACTCTCATTTTTATCTTGATAGAACCACCGATATCTGGATCCTATTACCGGGAGTCCAATTAATCCGATTCGACTCAATGGAGATCCTTGAAGGAAGTAGGAATCTCCAAGTGAAACTTTTTTTCCATTCGCAAAACTCGAATTTGAGATCTCTAATTAAGAGATCAAGACACTAACCACTTGACCAATCCCCCCCTCATTTTAATCTGTATACCAAACTCACGCTCAATGGAAAGTCTTGATTCTTTAACATGCTTCTAATTTCTCTATAAGCTATGCCTTCCAAGTTCCAATGGAAATTGTAATATTCTGTAGATAATTAGAAAGATGCACCTTTTTCTTACTTTGAGAACCACTAAGAATTTATCATTAAAGAAAAGCGATATAAGTAATGGTACCACAAGCCTTAATTAGTATCCAAACATATAATTATATGCATTTCAATATGATCGAGTCCCAGGATTCGAAGAATGTTGGTCCAACTTCTAGCTATAGCACCCTACATTGAGTCCATCTTATTCGCAAATACAAACCATAGAAGACATGACATGTTTCTTGATTTCTGTCACAAACCACTGAAGGTTTTAATTAGAAGAAATTTTTGCATAATTATTGAGCATTTAGGTTAATTGTACTTCATCTAATAAAATGGCATTTCAAATAAAACAATCTGTTTAAATGCTCGATGACTATACAATAATTTCTTTTTGCTTAGATGCAAAAGGCATAAAGTGAGGTTCCAGCGGTGAAGTTTCCAAGGAACAATCCAATACCTATCTTATACCCATTTCCAATATATATGCACCCATCACTGATGGACATTCCGCCATACACTGTGGCACCAGTCTCATAGGACCAAACAATTTCACCAGTCTTTCCATTTATTGCATAAATAGGACCCTTCACATTTGTGGATCCTGCAAAGACGATGCCATTAGCAACACTAACGGGGCCATTAGCGCTGGCATTACTAGGGTTGGCTAATGACCACAATATTGCACCACTACTAGCATCCATTGCCACCCAACCCCCAACAGTTGTAGTCTTGTTGGATGGTCTAAGAGTGAAGTTTTTGCCATCAGAGTTAGCAATGTTAGTGTAGACCCTTTTTGAATCAGTGGCTGCCCCCCATTGTCCACCTCCTGCAAGCCCACCAGGCCCAGCTTCCTGCACAAAATATTGATACAAAATTACAAATCAAAGTTTTCAACAGTGAGTTTTGCTATATCAAAGCATCTTCCTAATTCCTACTAATACTTCATTAAAAAAAAGGTATTAAATGAAAAAATTAATCAATACCTTAGAAAACTTAAAAAATATATCAATATTTTTATTTAAGTAATTGAAATGATTAATCTTCTTGATTAGTTAAGAGGATTTAGAATTATTCTTTCAACATACATCAGATTATGCAAAGAGTCCAAAGCTCATAAAGACGATCATAAGCATGAAGCCTGCTCCAAAAGTTATAGGGAAATAATCATCAGAGATTCTTGCACATATATAAATCAAATTAACATCTTATGTTATCATAATAAAATTCAACTCTACTAGCTTTGTTTAAGAAACAATCACATCACATATTTTAGGGTTAAATCAATTTTATTGTAAGTATATTTAAACATGAAGTGTTGTCGTATTACATTTGTATTTAAGCAAAATTTTTCAATGATATTCTTAAAATTGTTACCGTAGACCAAATCATCTTGCCGTCGTCTCGGTGCAAAGCCCAAGCAAAACCACTCTTTTGCACAGCAACAACAACATCTTGCTTTCTTCCATTTACATCAACTGTAAGCATCATTGGTGCCTCCCCAAAATCAGCATCTGGGTTGGGACCTGGTGGACAATTAGGTGATGATGACAAGTTGTTGCATGAAGGGAACACATCATATCCTCCTAATTGGTGGTACCACTTGATTTTACCACTGTCCAAGTCAATGGCCATGATTGAATCCGAGTGATTCTCCGGTTCAACACACTCATCAGGATGAGTGGGCCGTGTTAAGTTGTTCTCTTTCTCTTGACATTGCCGTATCTGCAAAGGGGCAGAGTACAAGTTCCCAGTGGCAATGTAGACATGGTTCCTTGAGGCATCAATGGAAGGGCTACTTCCCCATATGGGTGCTCCAGCATATTCTCCTAGTTTTCCATGGTTATCGGGCAACATGTAGATTTGCCACAAGATGGCACCAGTGTGATTATCTAGCTTTGAGAAACTTCCACGGAAAGTGCAACATTGTTCAAGGCTGAGGCCTTCTTCTAGTGAAGATGTACCGACATAAAAAGCCCTATATGGATAGGTGGAACATTAGTCCAAACAAGGGAAACTTTGTTTATCCTATATATAATGCATAGGCAACACATAAACACCGTATTTTAATGTCAATGTAAGTAAACATTGAGTTGAGATAAAAAAAAAAGTGTTATGTATATTTTATACAAGAGAGATGTTGTGTCAGAGAGAGGGAGGGGGAGAGAGAATAATTCCTATGCACCAAATATCAACTAATAAAATCTTACCATAATAGATAGTTACTCATTATAATTTAGCAATTTCTTGAGTTTTTATTAATTAATAATATAAAATTAATTTATATTATCAGTATATGAAATTATATATATATGTATATGTGTGTGTGTGTGTGTGTGTGTGTGTATTATTTAATTTTGATACATTGTGTACGTGCATCATGTGTGTGTGAGAGAGATAAAAATTAATGAGAATGGATTATCTCATATAAAAATTTTATACAATTTGATTATGTATAATATTTTATTATTATTATTATTATTGTAGGACTTAGACTAAGTCCACTTTTCTAATGAACGATAAACATTTACATATAATCAGATTATGCAAAAAAAAAAAAAAAAAAAAATCATGAGAGAATATATTTTTAGTAACACTACTCTCCTACGGACCTCACACGGATAAATTAAATGTAAACCCACAAAAAAGATGTTGAACAATACACGAGAATTTGTGAAAGCACCTCTCAAAATGTGATATATAAAATAATAATAATAATAATAAGTCAACACAGTATGTTTTATTTGTTTTTTAGAAAACCTGTAAAATATTAGATCTCTTACATGATAAGTAACGTGCGAATTAATCAATCCTTTATAGATATATCACAACTACATCATGTAGGTATTTATCATAGACATAAAAAAGTCTAAGGTTGTAGGAGCCTTTATGAAAAGAAATTCTTAGGTGAGAACTTCGTACTTTAAGTATACAAATCAATTTTTGAATTTTTACTATGTGTAAGGTTAATTTAATAAAATAAGATAAAATTTTAATATGATTTATATATAAGTTAATACATATCAGAGATTGATTTATATGCTTAAAATAAGTACACTACGTACTTCCTATTCAAGACCTTTATGAATGTCATTTTAACATCTTGAGCATATATGAGGTTGTCATACCATATATGAAATTAGCCCTCCTAATTCACAAGTCATGTAAGCAAAATTACAGTGCTGTTAGCTTCTCCTTAGGTGTCTTTTAAACTCTTTCAATTCCTATCAATGTCACTTCACCACCCATAATATTTAAGAGTAAAAACTTCTTTATTGAAAAACTTTAACAATAATTCACATTAATAATTAATTAATATCTCATTTATGATTTAGACAGTATACTTCTTCTCCTTCCTTCCCAACCATTCATTCACCTTAATTGTTGTTTCTTTTTCTCACATTTGGGGTGCAAACCATTCACCTCGTTTGGGACTACCCAGTACAAGGATGAAGAAATTAAAGTAAGACACTATTATAAGGCATTTTTGTGATAATAATGTAAACAATTGGTTAATTACTCCTACCACTTAAAATTTACCCTCCATTCACTCTCACTAACATTATCATCTCTTAGAGAAAAGTGTAGATAGGCACTATCTATCACGTTAGTATTTAAGCATGTCATTAATATCTTGACACATAAAAATAGTAACCCACATATCTCAATTTTTATTAATACTATAAACTTATTAGTTACTATCCATTTATTATATATATCTTTATTAATTACTAGTATCAAAGTATAGTATTTCCATTTTTTGTAACAAAAGTACAGTATTTCCTAATCCAAATCAATTACTTCAAACATTAAATAATAATAATAATAACTTGGAATTGGAAGCTCACGGCACTAATCTAATTTCTAAACTCCTCATAATCTTGGCACCTCTTTTAAATTATCATTTTTAAGTTACTTTATCACATTTTATTTTTTTAAAATTTCCATTATTAAATAATTTTTAAATATTTAATATAATAACAATAATCATTTTTGTGTTAACAATATTCAGGAAAATATGTTGAATTAATTAGTAATATCCATATATTATATCCATTTATTACTAAAAATAATATTTAAATAAAACAAAAATTATTATATTGAATTTACCTTTTTATTAATTTTTTAAATTATTATTATTAATTAAATTTTAAAAACTTAAAGATACTAAAAAAAAATATAAAGTTAAATTAGAGATATATCTTATTTGATTAGTGTAATAGATAGAAAAAGAACAATATCTTTTTTATTTGGACTTTTGATAATTAAATTAACAAAATATATCTAATAGATTCATGCATCTTATTTGTTATTTTAAAAATCAACTAAGATATATTTCTATTATTTTTGAGTTTTTAAAAATTTAATTAATAATAATATTTATAAAAATTACTAAAAAATTAATTTTCAAAATATAATTTAAAATTATAATTTTTATATTTTTATTATTAGATAGATATATTTTTATTAATTAATTTAATATATTTTCTTAAATGCATTTGTCAATTTTTGAAGTAATTGATTAGGATTAGGAAAGTACTATAATCTGATATTAATAATTATAAATAGATAGATATAATAAATCAATAACAATTAATGAACTTATAGCATTAATGAAGATTGAAATAAGTGGACCACTATTTCCACAGGCGTCAATATATGAATGGCATAGCTAGATGATAATGTGTAGCAACTTGTGCCTAGAAAAAATGCCATACCTTTCTTCTTACATAAATGCATGCATAGTTATTTAATTATTTTCTTAATAGTGTACATATCAAAAGTCATCCTTAATAATAAAATTTATAAAAGTTATGATACATTCATTTGACCATACAAATCATAAATAATTGTGGTTGACATTACAAAATACGCGACAGTGACAATGCATCAAACTTAGTTTCATTATAAATTCTATTTAGCTTCTCATTATAATTTTTATAATATCATAACCAAAATCGAAAATTTATTAATCAAAACAAAATCATTAACGTGCCCAAGAAGATACTAACCCTCCGTAATAAGTTCCAGACATGGTCAAAGTGCTGAAGTTATGGCTGTCCAAACGGGTCTGCCAAACTAACTCTCCTGTTGATCTTTTCACAGCAATAACTACAGCAGGGCCATATATTCCAACAATGAGCAATTCACCTGCTACGGTTGGTGTTGCCCTAGACACTGTCCAGTTAACACCAGCTACAAAGCCTGTTGCAGTTAGGCCTGTTAGCTTCTGCAAGTTCTGCTTCCACACAAGGGATCCATCACTTGCTTTAACTGCAAAAATGTTCCCATTCCATGATGGAAAGTAGAGAGTGCCATCAAAGATTGCCGGGGTTGCAGTTATGTCTTTGCCTGCATAGAATTTCCACTTCAAAGTTAGTTTGGAAACAGTTTCAATGCTGATCTTGTGCTTTTTGTTGGCATATCTTCTGTTGTATATGTCTCCACCATGGTTTATCCAATTTTGTGTCCCTCCTGTGTAATTTGATTTTTGCTCCTTCGTGGAAAGCTTGAACAGGAAACCACACAATAATTGTAAACTCAGTTTAGTGCATTAGTAGCCAGTACCTGGTACTCATAAACTCAAAGAAAATTTCTTGTCTGCTTTCAAACATTTACTTTAGTATGCCACTTTTATTTTCTTAACCATCATAAAATTAATATGACATACAACTAATGAATCAGAGCAATAGCAATGATTTACTATTTTACTCTCACTGTTCATAAGAATCTCTCGAACTCTTAATCAACAAGTCCGATAAATTCCTTAAACGGCATCCTAGATGTAAGAGATATAGAAGGAAACAAATTTGTAGCTGCTTACATTAAAAGCTTCGGAAGATGAGCTTGGTAGTAGGCATAATGCAAACACGGAAATAACAAAACAGGGCATTTGCTGGGATGATACCATGTTGTTGGCAAGATGAATATGCACATGTACTTCAGATGTAACGCGATAAGCATTCAAGAGTTTCGACGTTTGCACATATATCAATAATATGGCCTAGCTGTACATGTTTATATAGAAACGTACAATATTGCGTGACAAGCTAAATGGACCGCTATATTTTCTATTTTGACTTTGTCCCACAAACGATGCATTTGGATAAGCTTTGCATCAAAAGTCCAAACAGGCAGAGCCTTTATACTGTTTTGTCATCAAATAAAGGAATGAAATAAGTTATGATCAATTTGCTCAGTTGAATAGTAATATACAATAATTAAGGATTTCACCCAAAGAGACAAACGCCTGCTAAACCCAGAGTGCTAGCTCTAAATAATAATTAAAAAGCTGGGGTTCATGATAGTTAAGCAATAAGCGTGAAATCGTGCTAAGAAAATTGCTAATTTCTATGAAGTCTAAGTTTAAGTCCATGTCGCCATATAAAAACAAGAAGTGACGTTTATAAAGAGGGTTTGTACTTCCGTTATTAGTTTAAGGCTTTAAGCATCTTTTAATGCAACTTTCAAGGAACTAACGCAATTAATACTATTTTTTTTTTCAAGTTGTCCAAATTATTTGAAAGAATAAAAACTAGGATTAAATTGTGTAATTTGAATTAAATCACCACTTTATGCAACGAGGGTTGACTTTTGATTGTCCTTCCAGCCATATATCATTATAAATAATTGGGTTAGATTTCTAGGTTAGTCATTGATAAATAATATATAAGTATTTATATATATTTAATGAATCTAAAAACATAATTTAATGAGAGCAAACTTTTCCCTTAACCTAATTTATTCTTTTTCACCAAAGAAAAGGGCCCAGTCCGTTTCGTTGTTTTTAAAGGCTCTCGCTGCTATGCACTTTGCAGTCCATTTAGTGTAATTTGTGACTGTAGCCTATTAGATGGCAGAGATTTATGAGGTATATCGATATATTAATTATTTATGAGGTATAATAGTAATATATTAATTTAAAATAAATTAAAAAATATAATTAAATATATTTTAGAAATTAATTTTTATTTATTAATAGTATAAAATTATATTGATAATATAAAATAATTTTATATTATTAATATAATATTACACTGATAGAAAGTATAAAATTATATTAACAGAACAAAATTATATTGATAAAATTTTTATGACTTTTAGAAATTAATTTTTATATACTAATAGTATAAAATTATACTGATAGAGTAAAATTATATTGATAAAATTTTTTTATTATACTGATAGTATAAAATTATTTTATATTACCAGTATAATTTTATAATTATTTTATACTGTCAGTATAATTTTAGACTATCAATATATGATAATTAATTTTTAAAATATATTTAATTATATTTTTAAATTTTCTTAAAATTAGATATTACTACAATACATTATAGGTAATTGGTGTATCGATATATTTTACAATCTCACCATCTAATTGCAAGGTGCACCACACTCCTTGACCAGCAAAATACACATAGAACGCGCCGTTTTCAAATGGCTTTCTCTTGGCTTATTTTGCAAAAGACTGTTTTAATGTTTGATTCATCTTTTTCCTTTACAAGCAAAGTTTGAACATCTGAAGTCAGAGGCTAATCACCCCGCGCGTTGGTCGTATCCAACCAAAACCACTGATTGTGTTGTCCTTATAATCCTAGCTTCTGGGGCAAGAAATGGTAAGGGTCGAATCTATGATCTTTATTTGATAGAAGGATGCTTGCTAATGCCCTGAGTTAATTATACAAAACAGCAGCCTACTAAGCATAGTGATAAAGCCTGAAGCATGAGTGATGAGATAACGGGACTAATTAAGGAAAAAGAACGTAGAGTTGGAACAAATTTAACTATATATCGATCACACTGTTGGTTGATTTTCTTTCGTTTGATCGGAGCTGCATACAAATTGGTATCATTGTGTGTTAGTAATTAAGAGTTGATGACCCAGTTTATCCGCTGAATCGTTTCTGAAACATTGTTGACGATTCAGTTATTGGTTCATCCATGTACGAGGATATTCACCACTTACATCAAAAGGATTGAGGCAATTCAAGAACACCAAGCCTAGTTTCAAATAACAAAGGTAACTGGGTAACCTGAGGCACATTTAATCGGTTTCTTTATTGATGAATTGACGGACTTTTTTGGTTCACAAAGGGATAACATTGAACATACATGAGAACAACATAGAGAGAAAAGTCAAACTTCTCCGCTAGGAGCAGAAGACAAATATTCGCAAAAAAATAGACAAGGAAAAAACACTACGATCTAAATCAAAATCAAAATGACAACGGATGTGCACGTTTGACCAGTCATGGGCCATGGGATCAGCACATGAGTCGATTGAACGTATCAAATTTTATACAGAAGTTATGGTTTAGGGGCTGTGACACTTCAGCTGGGGACCCTAGGAGCATTTATTTATTTATTTATAATCTTAATTATTGGTATTTAAAGTCTATTAGACCACAAACCACCAAAAAGTCTATTAGACCACAATAAATCTAATGAGTTTAAATTGAGTTAGCTGATTATGGGAGTAAAATTTTCCTAATGTATACTAATTTTCTTCAATTATAACTTCGAACTTAAAACTTTATGAGCAGGACACAAGAAAATTGAACAATGAAGATGCTATTTATATATGCATTGGCTATGTTCGGCAAGAAATTAAAATATATATTAACAAAACAATGTAATACAAAATAAATCGATTTAAATTTGATGGAGGACAAAAAGGATAAAAAGATATGTGAATAAATTCTTTTAAATATTTATGAGGATTTGTTGCGATCGTTGTGTTAAACTATGGACTCATTTGGTTGAATAATTTATTTAAATCTTTATATAAAAGTAACTTATGTGTTGGATCTATAGTATGTTTTATTATAATGATGATACAAACTATATTAAAAGTTCGTTGCACTTGATCTTGAAAAGGTTATTTTTATGTGTGTAGGAACTAGATAATCTAGCAGCTTGAAGTGAAAATCTTATAGCATAATCTACAAAGAAGGCAGCAAACTTAAGGCACTAATATATTCGAAGCTTCAAGGCTAAATACCCAAAGAGTTAACTCTTTGAGCAGCATTCCAACGGCTATAATATCAGAAGTTGCAGCAACTTTTGGTATCCTCCTAGGTTGTTTAATACTAGGAAAGAAATATAAAAAAGCATGAGTTAAAAAGTTATCAAACTAAGTGTGGAAAAGGACAAAAAAATATATACCATGAGAGAGAAAAATCATAGCACCATGTACAACACTTGACTGCTTGAAAAGACAATTGGATGAACTCTTGGAAAGCTTTCCAACATTCAAATCAATTGGATGGAGTGCAAGTCACATGTACAAGCAAAAGTCTATATAAATACTTGATTTTTTAAGCTAGTCAAGTGGTCTTTGTGACTTAGTATTGGTGATATTGCCTGTGTGATTTAGGTTCTTTGTGAACTTTCTTGTAAAGCTTTATGCTTCTTGTATTCAATATTTCTTCTTCTCATATTCTAAATTTGCTATAACTCAAGTGAGTGAAGCTTGAGAGAAAAGAAAATCTTATGAGGTATATAAGTGAGAAAAATATCATTGAGAGAGGTCTCTTAGTTGGTGAGAAAAGGGTAATTCAAGGTTAAGTGAAATTGTAATAGAGCTTAGAGAGACTTGTTGTAACAAAGAACACTCATAGTGAAAATTTCCACAAGAAAATGGGGACTGGATGTAGACTCCAAGTTGTGGAGATCGAACCAGTATAAATCTTTGGTGCAAGTTTTTCTATTTCTTATCTTTTACGTTTTTGTTGTCAAGTTATATCTCTTATATTTAAACTCGTATTGCTATAATATTCCGAGATATATATTCTGCTTGTATTTCGAGTAGTTTGATAACTAAATCCAATAGGCACTTACTAGATTTCTACTGACTGTTGACTAGAAAATTTAGCTGAATGAACTTTCTAAATTGTGTGTCAAGTGTATAGAAAAGTTTTTAACTTATTAAGGATTTGATTCAACCCCTCTTCTCAAGTTCTCTAGTATCATCATTATGAAAATTAACTTATAAGTAATTTATTTTGTGTTTGGATTTACAGTAATAAAAGTGTTTGTTAATAGTATTTTAAAAAGTGCTTTTTTAAGAAATTGTGTATTATAACTTTCCAAAAAGTACTAAAAATGATTTTTGTTTTTAAATAGCACAAGTTGTATAATCAAAAGGAATAAAAGGTTAAAAATATAACTTTAAACTTCTAAAAAGTTAAAAAAAATCATAAATAATATAATCCAAATCGGCCCTAGTCCTCCTTAAGTTAGTAAGGTTCCTCAATTGCTTTCAAATTTGCTTTCCTTTTAAGTTGTTAATATCTAGATGGTTAAATTATCCTATAAATTCTATAATTTCTTCCTATATAATTTAAAAATTGGGGTTAGTTTTTAAGACTTCTAGAATTTTTAAATAAGTTCCAGCTAACATAAAACTTTGAGACTATCATTTTTCCCCGTATTTAAACACAACAAAACACATGCAGAAATTACCTAGTAGCTGAAGTGTGTAGTACGCTCCAAGATTTTTCTTGTTGCGTGCCCATGCGGCAGGTCCTGGGCACCATCTCCTTTTCAGTTTTCTCAACTTACCATAGCTTCCTTATGATCTGAAATTGTGATCAAATTTTATGCTTAGACAAAAATAGATCTTAAAACAAGCTAGAAAGCCTGCAAAACTTGAAATACTAAAAACCAAACAATAAAACACTCATTAAACATTCTTATATTTATAATTTTAATATGTTGAATAATAAATATATTATTAGGTATAGGATTCACCAACCTGAAATTAAAGAAGGTTAATGTAGTTGCTGATCGTTAAGAATCCCATGCCCAAACACCAAGTCAAAGAAACTAACTAGTATGAGAGAAGAATGGACCTAGGCCCAAAATCTGGTACAAGGCAGCGAAGATGGGCTTTTGATGGGGCCTAAAAAAAATGATAAAAAGGAAAAAATCGTAACCGCAGAAGTCTAGCAATTCATGACCACCCACCCCCCCCTCGGGGCGCCGGGACGGCAAACAAAAAGAAAAAGAAAAAGAAAAAGAAAAAAAGAACTAGAGCAATTCAACTGTATTATTCCTCACATGTCTCTCTCTGTTACTGTTTATGGATTTTACGTGTGTGCCTATAGGACTGATTTGAATAGCTTTTAAAAAATTATTTTTATATATTATTTTTCAAAAATCTTTTAAACAGTAAAATTCAATTTATGTTAAGACTATTGGCTGATTTGAATAGCTTTTAAAAAATTATTTTTATATATTATTTTTCAAAAATCTTTTAAACAGTAAAATTTAATTTACGTTAAGACATAAATTTAATTTTTTTCACTTATTATATTAACAGATCTTCTATTCTTAAATAATTTTTATATTACAAAAAAGATTTTAAAAAAATCAAACAACTCTTAATTGTCGCACAAAAAATAAAGCAGCTATTTTTATAGCTAAGACTGCAACAATCATAACTTCTAAAAAAATCTTTCTTTTTTTAAATATTTTTCTAATAATTTTATCTTATTTTAAAAAAAAATTATCCAAACATACTAAAAAAAAAAAAATGTACACTACTTATTTTATTACAAAAAATCTTTTCTTACTAGAAAAAGAAAGCACGTTCAAATCAAACTAGTTGACACGAGCTGATACTCTAACACGCGTGCGCACATTCAATTTATATTCAGGCCTTCTCGGCTTCTCCTCTTTCAAACCTTGCATTCCTCTCTTTGCATTGATTTGAAGCTACCATCTTCTCTGTTAAGGATCACATTGAGTTTTGCCGCATCTCCGCACGAATCATCTACCTCATTTTTTTTGCTTGTAAAATCTGCTCTAATCAATCTCATTACATATCCTGATTTTGTACTTTTGCACGATTTGAAGGAAGTGGCCTTTTGTTTTTTTCACGCTCAGAGCCTCAGACTCTAATTTGGGGGAAGAAGAGGACCCTAATAATCCGCAAATGGCTAGAAAGAAAGCGCTCGATGAGTACACTGCTGGAACCGACTCTCTGTGGAGCCCCCACCACCGCCACCGCCACCGCCTCCGCCGAAAGACAAGGCCGCCACGGTAACCGGCAAGAAGAAGGGTAAAAATGGAAATGCAAAAGCTGCTAAAGCGAATGGTGAGGATTATGATGATGATGACGATGATGACATGGCTGAGGTTGTTTTTGCTATGAAGAAGAAGAAGGGGAAATCGAACATGTTAGGGTGTGTGAGAACAGAAGAAAGCGAGAGAGAGAATATTGAAGATTGAATGTTACACTGATGTATTGTGATTGAACTGAATGTATCTTACACATGTGAGAGATATTATATACCGTAGTTGAGGCACTAACTAGCCATAACAGAATAGTAACAAATCTAATTGATCCTATCAGATTCTAACTAACTGCTATTGTTATAGTTCCCTAACACGCCCCGCAAACTCAAGGTGGGGAATTCTCCAACTCTGAGTTTGGAACGAAAAATAAGGGAACTGAGAAGAGGAGACAGCTTTAGTCAGCACATCGGCTACTTGTTCTTGAGAGGGGATATGGCTAACAATAATGGACTTGTTTAGGACATTCTCCCTGACAAAGTGCAAATCCAGTTCAAAGTGTTTTGATCTCTAGTGAAAAACTGGGTTGGCATTTAGCATAATAGCACTGAGGTTGTCACAGTATATCATAGGAGTCTTAGACACAGGTAAGTTAAGTTCCAAGAGCAGAGATTTTAGCCAAATAATCTCAACAACAGTAGCTGCTAGGCTGCGATACTCAGCTTCGGTGCTTGACCGAGAGACGGATGCCTGCTTTTTGGACATCCAAGAGACCAAATTTCCACCAAAATAAATGCCAAAGCCGGTGGTAGAATGCCTGTCATCGGGGTCAGAGCCCCAATTAACGTCACAAAATGCAAATAAATCCAACGAAAAGGATGGTTGGAGTAGGAGACCATGGTGAAGAGTGCCTCATAGGTACTGCAAAATTCTTTTCATAGCTTGCCAATGGGTGGTAAGAGGATAGTGCATGAATTGACAGACCTTGTTGACACAATAAGCAATCTCAGGCCAGGTAATGGTGGCATATTGAAGTGCACCAGCCACGGACCTGTATAGAGTAGGATCCTCAAAGTCATTAGTGCCATGTTTGGAGAGTTTTAGGCCAGAGGTCATTGGTGTTGGAGATGAATTGCAGTATGCCATTTTGGCTTTTGCAAGTAAGTCAGTTATGTATTTGGTTTGAGACAAATGTAGGCCACTAGCAGGGAGAGTTTTGGCTTCAATGCCAAGGAAGTAATGAGGGGGCCCAAGATCTTTGAGGGAGAAGGTGGCATCAAGGGAGGAAATAAGATGCTGAATGGCTGCAGAAGAAGTGCCAATAATTATCACATCATCAACATAGACCAAGACATATAGTGTGTGGCTGGCAGTAGCTTGATCGGAGAGAATGCAGGTGAAGAACTAGTGGAAGAAGCAGGGGAAGCCATTTGTAGCGAGGAAGAAGCTTCAGAGACCATGGATCAAGCACGTAGAGTGTAAGACAAAAAAAAGAGGCTCTATGATACCATGTTAGGGTGTGTGAGAACAGAAGAAAGTGAGAGAGAGAATATTGAAGAATGAATATAACACTGATGGTTCTTCCATTGGTTCTTCACCTGCGTTCTCTCCGATCAAGTTCTCCATCCCGATTTCATTCAAACTCTTCGATGAGAATTTTCTTTTGTGGCAACAAGAAGCGATTGCCACCATCAAAGGTCATCGCCTTCAATCACACCTTCACAGGGAGTTGATTCCACCAATGTACCTCACCAATTCTAGGTGCGTGTTACGTTGCTCCGCTTTTAGTTTGGGAGTTCGTTACTCCCATGTATAAAATTATAAAAAATTAAGAATTTATATTATAAAATGGGTGTCTTGATTTTTTCTTTGCAAATAGGGGCTTTGCAAATGGCTGCCCTTATATCACCTCCTCTTCCACCAACTCCTCATCCACCGTGTTCTCCGCCGGCACCGCCATCTCCAGCCACCATACGCGGCAGTGCATCGAGTGCTCACAAGCCAGATTCTTCACACCCTCTTTTTGAAAAATTATATCATCTTCTGCTGCATTAGCCAACACCACCACCCATCTCGTTCCACCTCGAATCGCTGCGCATCTGTGTCATCAATGTCCTCCTCCCAGCCACCGTGAACCGCCGCCCAGCTACCGTCGAGCTCCAACCGTCATGAGATAGCGTGACCCAGCCCGCATCTGTGACGAACCCCATCGCGTCCCCAACCCCGCACCTCATGTCCGCCATGCATCTCCGCTGGGGATCGATGTCAACAATGGGATGGGGTCCTTTGTCGCCGCGATAAAGCTTTGCAACGTGACAGTGGTGACGATGACGACGAGCGTGGCGTGCAGTATAGCGAGGCGGTGGACAGGGGCTTCGCCGCTTCATGTCTTCTTGAGTATGGCCGCCAGTGTTCGACGGGGTGGTGGACTTGGTGCGGTGCAGGCGCACCGTGAACCAATGGATTCCGATGACAATGTTGGAGTTTGTGTTGTTTGATGCGGATAGTGTTGAAGGGTGGAGGGGCTTGTCGCCGGATAAGACTCCATTTGCAAAGAGAAAGAATATAACACCTGTTTAACAATATTAATTTGAAATACTTTCTCACATTTTTTAAGGGATTAAGTTACTCCCATAATTAAATGGGAGTAACATAACACGCACCCCAATTCTAATGCACTCCCAGGTAACCCTAACCCTGAGTTTCCAATTGGGAACAACAAGATAATGTGCTTCTTTCTTGGCTACTGGCTTCGCACAGTGAATTTGTATGTGTTAGAATGGTTGGATGCGTGTATTCATATCAGGTTTGGGAAAAGATTGAAAATTTTTTCGCGTCTCAAACTCGTGTAAAGATTACTCAATTGAAACTTCATCTGCATAGCATCAGAAAAGGAGTAATTATGAACTCATATCTCTTGATATCAAAAAGAACGTAGATCAATTGATTGCTGTGGGTAGGGGTGTGTATGGGTCGGGTTGGATTGGGTTCAGGGAAAAAAAATACCCAAACCAATTAAATATAATCGGGTCGGGTCGGGTCAGGTTTTAATTTTTTTTTTCCCCTAACCCGAACCAACCCAACCCGAACATTTTCGGGTTGGATCGGGTCAGGTATAAGAGTAGATAGCAATTTTTTTTTTGATGAAAGATATATTAAAATACTCAATTTTGTGACATTTTGAAACCTTTAAATTGTGTTTTTAAAATTTGAATATAATCAAATATATTTTTAAAAAAATTACATACATAATTGATAATTCCATAATCATAATCATGAATATATTATATATTATACATTATATAATATCAATCATCAATAAATTTAATTATACACTAATATATTAATATAATTTAAAAGTCAATATTTATAATTATAATTTTATAAATTAATATATAAGTAAATGAATCATTATTTATAAAAAAAAAAAAAAAAGAAGGGTTCGTTGAAGTGGGTCTGCAATAGCAGTTTAATTTTTAAACCCACATGCAATCAATATTGACAGGTCAATCGGATTACCGACAGGACCCGATTACCTGACCCCAACCGACTTTTTTACATTCGGTCGGGTCTTGGGTTCATGGTCGAATTCGCATCTGCATACCCCTAGCTGTGGGTGCTTCAGTCACCATGGAAGAGCACATTCAAGCGATTTTGGATGGTTTGCCTGCTGACTACACTCCTCTTGTAACCTCCATCATCTCACGTTTAGATTCATACTCCATTGAAGAAATGGAGGCTCTACTCCTTGCAGTTGAGGCAAGAATCGAACGGTGTCATCAACTTGAGCTTAGCTCCCAGGGATTTCCGAATCCACTTCAAGCTCATACTGTCCAAGCTCAAGGTCGTGGCAGAGGATTTCAAAATGGTGACTCTGGTCGTGGCCGTGGCCACTCTGGGTTTCGAGGTCGCGGCCGAGGTAGATGTGGTGGTCGTCCTCCCCATGGCTTTAATAGTTTTGGTCCACCTCAGTTTGGTCACAAGCCTCAGTGTCAGGTTTGTAGCAAGTATGGTCATTCAGCTTTGGAGTGTTATCATCGGTTTAATCCCCACTTTCAAGCTCCAATTTCCCAACCTCAAGGTCACTTGCAGCTACCACAACCTCCTCAACAGTCTCAGGCTCTTCTTGCGACACCTTCCACTGTATATGATCCCCTTTGGTATCTGAATTCTGGTGCTTCCAATCACCTTACTCCAGACTCTTCAAATTTCAGTGCAAAATGCTCCTATGACAGCTCCGAAAGCGTTAAAGTAGGAAACAGGGCAGATATGAACATTAAGCATACTGGGCATTCTAATCTGTATTCATCTTCCTTTAATACATCATTTATTTTGCATAATCTACTACATGTCCCTGGTTTAACCAAGAATCTCATGAGTGTTTCCCAATTTGCCAAGCAGAGCAAAGTCTTTTTTGAATTCCATGCTAACACTTGTTTTGTTAAATGTCAAGATTCCAAGGAGACTCTTCTCCAAGGTTTTATTAGAGATGGCCTATACGTCTTTCCTGATCTGCAAAAATTCCCTGTTACCTTACAACAACATGCTAGTCCTGGTGTTCCTTCCCATGTACCTACTGCTTTACACACACATAAAATAGGTACTGTTAGCAATAATTCCTTTTTACTTTGGCATAGTAGACTCGGGCATCCCTCAAGCAATGTTATACATAGAGTTCTGCAGTTCTGTAAAATTCCTTTTGATATGAATAAAATTTCTCAAATTTGTGATTGATGTTGTATTGGCAAACATCACCAACTTCCATTTACTATTTCTGCTACTATTTACACTGAACCTCTTGCTCTTGTTTATTGTGACATTTGGGGACCTTCTCCCTTACCTTCGCATTCGGGTGCTAGGTACTACCTTACCTTTTTAGATGCAGCCACTAAATTTACCTGGATATACTTTTTGAACCAAAAGTCTCAAGCTCTATATACCTTTATCCAATTCAAAACACTGGTGGAAAAACAATTAAACAAACCTATCAAATCAGTTCAAACAGACAATGCCAAAGAATTTCTAGCCTTTACTAAATTTTTTCAGGATCGTGGTATATTCCACCGCCTGTCCTGCCCTCACTCCCATGAACAAAATGGCAGCATTGAATGCAAACACCGTCACATTACCGCCATTAGCCTCACTCTACTATCCCATGCTTCCTTACTAACTTCCTTTTGGAAGGAAGCTTTCTACATAGCTGTATACCTAATTAATCTTTTGCCCACTCTTGTCCTACACCACTCTTCTCCCTTCCAACAACTTTATGCAGGCCTCCCGATTACACCTTCCTTAGACCCTTTGGGTGTGCCTGTTTTCATTTATTAAGACCTTACCTGCGACATAAACTAGACTTTAGATCAGAAAAGTGTGTCTTCATTGGTTACTCTGATCAACACAGAGGTTATAAATGTTTGGCAAAGTCTGGCAAAGTTTATTTGTCACGTCATGTTGTCTTTGATGAACTTTCCTTCCCTTATTTATATTTGTTTTCTCAGGATCCCTCACTCTCTACAAATGATTGTGCAAAACTTCCCTGTATTCCCATCGTTACTAAAATGAATGCTCCACATGCTCATGCTCCTCCCCCATCTCCCCCCACATTTTTTCCTGCTGTTTCCTCTCGTGATAGGTGTGGCTCCTTAGCCTCTAATCTACCTGCTGTCTCAGCACCTCCCGCTACTATGACTATTGGTTCTGAACCTGTGAATGATGTTTCACCTGCTGTTGAGCCTGCTGTACAAGCGCCTCCTTCTCGCAGAACACGTCATGTTGTGCCTTCTGAAAATTGCCATCCGATGACCACAAGAGCCAAAAATGGAATATTCAAACCCAAGGCATATGCTGTCTCTCTTGAGCCAAGGTCTGTGAAACAAGCACTTGCAGATCCTCAGTGGCAAAAAGCGATGAATGAGGAATTTCAAGCACTAATAAAGAACAATACCTGGACTCTTGTTGAACCACCTGCTGATAGGGCTCCCATAGGCTCCAAATGGGTCTTCCGTGTGAAATATAATCCAGATGGCTCCATCAACAAGTACAAGGCCTGATTGGTTGCAAAGGGTTTCCACCAACAAGAGGGTTTTGACTTTCATGAGACTTTAGCCTGGTCATCAAGCCTACCACAGTCCGAGTTATCCTTACTATTGCTGTCTCCAAGGGTTGGCCAATTCATCAAGTAGACTTTAACAATGCTTTTCTAAATGGAGATCTCCAGGAATCAATGTATATGACTCAATCTGAAGGCTTTGTCATTGGTGACAAGAACCTGGTCTGCAAGCTTAATAAAGCACTATATGGGCTTAAACAAGCTCCCTGGGCTTGGTTTGACAAGCTCCGACACACACTACTGTCTCTTGGGTTTTCCTCTGCAAAATGTGACACTTCTCTCTTCATTCAAACTAACTGCTACTGTTATAGTTCCCTAACAGAACAAAAGCGGTGACGGTGGTTGTGTGTTCACTGCCTTGGCTTACGATGCTATTAATGATGGTACTGAGGTGGTGGATGGTGGAAGAGATGAGGATGATGATGTTTCGTTGGTTGCATTTTCAGGTCAGAAGAAGTCCTCTAGAAAGAAAAGCAGAAGTATTGTTGCTAAAGTGAGTGATGAAATCGGGTTTGGAATTGAAATTGTTGATGTTGTCGTTGAGACTGAGCAACCCAGTTTGGGAATTAGTAATACTGTTGCTGACAACAATGTAAGTAAGAGTGAAGAGGTCACTGCAATTTCCAAAAACAAGAAGAAGAAGAAGAAGAAGAAGAATAAGAGTGTAAGAACTGCCCAAGAGGAGGAAGATTTGGACAAGATTCTTGCAGAGCTTGGTGAAGGCCATCCAGTAGCAAAACTTGCTGCTCCTCCGCCGCAGGATGATAAATTTCAGCCTCATCCTGAAGTAGGTCCTCCTGCGGATGCTTCGGGTGAAAAGGAGGGGGAAGACGAGACTCTAGAGTCAGCTGCTGCTGCAAATAAGAAGAAAAAGAAGAAGAGGAAAAAGGAAAAGGAGGAGAAGGTTGCTGCTTCTGCTGAAGGAAATGCACCAGAAATTGAAATCAAAGAAGTCAAAGCCGAGCCAATCAAATCAAAGAAGGACGAGTCATTCACTAAAGCAGCCGACAAGAAAGTGCCAAAGCATGTTAGGGAGATGCAAGAGGCATTAGCTCGAAGGAAAGAGGCCGAAGAGAGGAAGAAGAGGGAAGAGGAGGAGAGGTTAATGAAGGAAGAAGACGAGCGACGTAGGCAGGAGGAACTTGAGAGACAGGAAGAAGAGGCTAGACGACAGAGGAAGGTAAAAGAAAAGGAGAAGCTCTGGAGGAGGAAGCAAGAAGGTAAACTGTTAACTGGCAAGCAGAAGGAAGAAGCGCGCCATTTGGAGATAATGAGGAAGCAGTTCCTTAATAGCAAAGGGGATGTGAGTCTCCCCATTGGGGAATCTGGTGCACTGGCCAAAAGGCCTATATATCAAAGAAAGAAGCCAAAACCAACACATTATCATCAGAATGGTGCTGCTGCAGTTGAAAAGGTTGAAGAAGAGGAGGCAGATCAGGTGGAGGAGAAAGTTGAACTTCCTGAAGCGGTTGAAGATGATGGAGTCGAAGAAGATGACGTAGAGGATGACTGGGATACAAAAAGCTGGGATGATGTTATTCTCAATGCCAAAGGTGCATTTGCTGATGAAGAGGCTGACTCTGGGCCTGAACCGGTTGTCGAAAAGGAGATAACTGTTGTAACTGCTCACAATGCTGGTAAGATTCGCATAATTGAAACTTCTTTGATGATTGAAAACAACTAGTTTTTTTCTTGGTGCCCTTTCAGTAACTACCATAACAAAAATCTATGGACTTATTTTGATATATGGGAGTAAAAAAGTCTGAAACTGTAAGAGCTTTGTATTTTGGATCAAGTACCAAGTTTTGGAATGTTGTTTTCTGCCAGCAAGTGAACTAACTTCTTGATTAAATTAATAATGTCACATTGTCACTCGCTGCCATACAGCATACACTGGGTAATTGTTGTGAGACTCTTCTGGGCAGAGGAATTGATGCCAAACCTAGCTATGTGGTGCGCTTTATTTCTAAATGAGCAACAATTGTAATTTTATTTTCCCCCTACCTTTATTTGATAGAATACGATTTTGTCCTTCAGAGATATTCGAAAGCATAAAGCAGTAAATCTTCTGTCTGTTGCATGTGTGTGACCAAACTTCTTGTGTGTATGTTTGTGTTAAAGGCCCAATGGTGTCAGTTGACCATGTAGCCAATCTCCCCATCTAGTGGGATGAGGCTTGATTGTTGTTATTACTGTTTTTTTGTGTGATCAATTGCGTGGGTTGAATGGAAGGGTTTTGGCACATGCTTTTGTTTCCCCATGTAAACTATGATCTATGTTTTTAACTACTCTCCTGCTAATTTTATTTTATTTTATTTTCTGTTTTTGGGTTTTCCTCCTACACAACAGCTGCTACAAAGAAAACTGTTTCAAAGCCTGTGGCTGAAGAAACTGAAGATAGGAAACCTTCTCTACCAAGTGAACCTCCAAAGTCTACTCTGCCCAAGGAAGCACCAAAGTCTGCCGCGCCTCCTAAGTTGAGAGAAGAAAACCTCCGTTCCCCAATTTGCTGTATATTGGGGCATGTGGATGCTGGCAAAACCAGGCTGATGGATTGCATTCGAGGTACTAATGTTCAGCAGGGTGAGGCTGGTGGTATCACACAGCAGATTGGTGCAACATACTTCCCTGCTGAGAACATACGTGAAAGAACAAAGGAATTGCAAGGTGATGCAAAGCTGAAAGTTCCCGGTCTGCTGGTTATTGATACGCCAGGGCACAAATCATTTACTAAATTAAGGTCTAGGGGTTCAGGACTATGCGATATTGCAATTTTGGTTGTTGACATTATGCATGGCTTAAAGCAAGAAACGACAGACAAAGCAACAGAGAAAACAACAGAAGAACCAACAGAACTACTCGATCTATTAAAAAAGAGGAATACAGAATTCATTATTGCCTTGAATAAGGTGATTGTTTGTCTTACATTTTTATGAGGTATTACTTCTTCTAATCTTTTCTCAATGCTTATGTCTGTCACACTCTTCTTGTAACAATGCAGGTTGACAGGCTTTATGGGTGGAAAACATGTCGCAATTCTCTAATTGTTAAAGCAATGAAGCAGCAGACTAAGGATGTTCAAAATGAGTTCAATATGAGGGGCACTCAGGTTTTAAAAGATGTTTCTTTCTAATTTTTTTGTTCTACAAGACAATTTTGACTTTTGTTTGCTACCCTAATTTTTTTTTCTTTTTGTTTCATTGCTAGATTATTACTCAATTCAAGGAACGTAGGCTAAATACTGCCTTGTATTATAAAAACAAGGAAATGGGAAAAGCATTCAACATTGTTCCTACAAGTGCAATAAGGTAACTGTCGCAGCCTGTAGCCATAATAACACCAGCGCTCGCAGCACGAAAAAGAAAAAAAGAAAAAAAAAAAAAAAAAAAGGAAATGTTTGACACAATTGTACTTTGGCTGGTTATGGAGCCCTTTTGTTAAGCCTTTACCATTTCTTTATGTGGTGAAAGCCTGAAAGGTGCAGTGTGATGGTGAATGATGTCTCCTTTGTCATTAAGAACAACTTAAATGGCTGAGTCATGCTTTTGAGACCCATTGGCTGCTTTTGATCTTGCTCGCATTTAACTTTCCAAATGGGATAACAAAAATAAGAGACACATATGTCTGAAATTGGGGTACATTGCTTTTTCTGTTTCCATCCCAAAAAAATTAGTGTAAGGGTATGAGAAGTTATATTATAAAATATTCATTATTCGTACATACACGTAACTTTTAGATGTGCTGACGACTGTAGTTAATATGGACAATATTATACAATGTGTCTTCATTCCGGAAGTGCCCATGTCTAGCAAAGTCCAATGTTTGTTGGTTTCACACAAGTTTTAGTCCATTATTTTTGGCATTTTTTTTTCATTATTAGGAGTCATCTTTTACTGTTTCAAACATTTAATGATTTTCAGAACATCCTAACGTTTCAAAATGCGTTTAACCTGCCTGAGCTCTACTTCAAATTATCCAAAAATGGTAATTTGGTGATCCGGGGCCGAAGACATGATGGATGCATGAAAAGTTGTTATACATTCCGCTTCATCTTAGATGCTAGCATTGCAGGAAAAATGCCAAATCTTTTCCTTATGGGGAAAACCATCTCTTTTAGTAGTATCTAGGACTCTTATATAATCTGCTTAATGATCCTTGTATGGGCGTTGTATTGATATTTTGAGTCTTTGATGTTTCAGTGGTGAAGGAATTCCAGATTTGTTATTGCTGTTGGTTCAATGGACCCAAAAAACAATGGTTGAGAAACTTACTTATAGTGAAGAAGTGAAGGTTGGCTTTATTGTCACATAATATTAAAGCTGAATGCTTTAAGTTGGGTTAACTGCAGTGGTCCGATTGTTGTTTGATTGTGGCAACCAGTGTACTGTCTTGGAGGTCAAGGTTCTTGAAGGCTATGGAACTACTCTTGACATTGTTTTAGTAAATGGTGTTCTTCATGAAGGAGATCAGATAGTTGTCTGTGGAACGCAGGCAAGTGTGTCAAGCTTTCTGCATCATCTATTACTACATGCTGTCCTCCCGCGACTAATGAAATTTCTATTATAGGGGCCAATGGTCACAACAATTCGAGCTTTATTGACACCACATCCAATGAAGGAACTCCGTGTTAAGGTTCAGTTATTTCTTTTGCTGGTGATTTCTTGTTGCTTTATGTACTAGGATCTTTAACATGGAGAATCTGACTACCATGCTTGTAACTGGAATGTATGTCTAGTAGCTCTTTCAGTGTTTGAGTGCATGTAGCCATGTGAAAGGAATTGGGCCAAGCATAATGGGCCATGATTGTAATTTTTGAGTATGAGTGATGGAGAGAGTGGATAAATGTGAGTTATGATGTGTGTGATGTAATCTAAGTGTTGTAACGGGGTGTAAGTGTGTGACTACTGAGTAGGATATAAGGTAGGGGAATTCGAGGGAAAGGGAGTTAGGAAAATTGTGGGAAAGGTTGGCGAGGTGATGAGCTCCACTAATTGCTTAGAGAATTTTTTGTTTTATTTTATTTTTTTCTATTTTCTTGTATCATACAGACTGAACCTAACTAGATTCAGCTCTGTCTTCATCAATACACGCTTTTTCTTCTTCATTTTACTGTTCTATTTCTAGTTCCTTATCATCATGCTTCAGACTACGAAAGAAATGTTGTTTTTCAAAGTGCGTTCGGCCCGTGAAATCAATTTTGTTGGTTCTTAACGAATGAATTACTCATATTCTCATGTTAATTACTAATTGCATGTTTTTGAAGGGTTTATTTAGCTCCAAGATCAGAAAGGACTGTAACTGGTGTATCTTTTCTTAAGATCGTTGAGATTTACACAAGCTAGCATCTGGAAGTGTTCCAGCAAGTGTGGTTGTTCATACTTAATATTGTTATGCTAATATTAATCATTCATAGGAATTTCATGGTATTAGGTTAGTAAGGGAATGGGGGGTCGCCTCTGGTGGAGGAGTCTTGTATGATCTATGTCTTAGACGAGACAAATTTTATTCTGTGAACTTATCATTCGTGTATCTATGTTAAGACTCATAGGACATTACCTCCTATTATTAATGTATAAGAAAGAATACAGGGGGTGCAAAGGGTAATAAGAATGTGAAGAGTGGGTGTAGCCATTGTCAATAATTTGGTTGCTGTGTGAACAATGTATTCAATCCAGGCAGAGGGTGTGTATTGTTAAGTATGTTCTACAACTTAGTAATGGTGATCTCATTTCAGGGAACATTTCTCCATCACAAAGAAATCAAAGCTACAATGGTTACAAAGATCTCTGCCTGGGTACTTCTGTATTATATTGATCAGACTTCTTTTTGTCCCATTTTTATACCATAATGTCTTTCTTAATTCCTATGTTTATGAATTGTAAAGATATAGTTTTATTTTGCATTATATATCAGGGGCTTGAACATGCTATTGCTGGCACTGATTTATATGTGGTGAAGCCTGATGATGATTTGGAAGATGTTAAAGAAGCTGCAATGGAAGATATGCAGTCAGTCATGAGCAGCATTGCCATAGATGGGGAGGGAGTTTGTGTACAGGCATCTAGCCTTGGCTCATTGGAAGCATTACTGGAGTTTTTGGCACCGGAAGTGAAAATTCCCGTTAGTGGTATAAGCATAGGCCCTGTACATAAAAAGGATGTAATGAAGGCAGGCGTAATGCTTGAAAAGAAACGAGAATATGCTACTATATTGGCATTTGATGTCAAAGTCACTCTCGAGGCTAGGGAACTCGCAGATGAAATGGGTGTGAAAATTTTTGTTGCTGATATAATTTATCATCTGTTTGATCAATTTAAGGCCTATCTTGACAGCATTCAGGAGCAGGAAAAGAGAGAAGCTGCTGATCAGACAGTCATCCCTTGTGTACTGAAAATTTTACCAGATCGCATTTTCAACAAGAAGGATCCAATTGTTTTGGGAGTTGATGTCCTTGAAAGCATTGCAAAGGTATTCTTTAATTCCCAGTTTTCCGATAATGCTGCAATGTCAATGATGAATAGCAGTATTCTAAAAATAGGGTGCTTTTTGAGTAATCTAGCTGTTGATTATTTTTTATCGGATCTGTTAGGCAAAGGAATTGGCAGTTATATACTCTTTGTCCGTAGCATATACAATTTCATTTGGTAGGACAACAATTTTGAAAGACTGCGATAGAGGGCCTGTTATCAAACAGGCCTACACTACGCGTGGGAGGGAAATTGGGCCCGTTTAAAGCCCAAACTGCACTGTAATAAGCTGGTGAATGTGAGGGATGCATAAGGTATCATGCAAGAAAAGGGGAGTTAATTAGGATTGGAGGCAGTGTGCAGAAGTGAGGGAGGGAAAAGTTAGTTAGCCATCTTGTGAGATTGTGAGACTGACACTCCACCCCACAAATCTTGACAACTCTTTGGTGTGAAAGTGAGCTGAAACCTTACTCTGTTGATCACACAGGGAAGACTTTAAACCCTTGAAATTTTTAGCTTGGCTTTATTCCGAACTAAAACAACTATGCGTATTGTCTGTCTTAGGCCATGGTACATTTGAAAAACCGGTAAAGTTGTCAAAGTGTACAACCAAAATATTATGCTCGACCCTCATTGTCAAGCTGCATGATGTATCAGCTGATTCTTTTATATCAGTTCCGTGTTTGATTTTTTCTGTGCTTTATTTATTTATTTATTATTTTTTGTGTATTCACTTGATGCTTGCTTGCTCAGTTCAGATGATTTACCTCATTGTATGTCTTTATATTTCTCGTGTGCATCATTATTTTTCATAGTGATCTAAGGGAACCCCTGTGTGTGTGTGTGTGCGTGTTTCTGAGATTGAAACCTCTTTTCCCAATCCTTAAAGGAAAGAACGTTCTTCTTACCATTTAAAACCCACTTTATCTTTTTGGGTTCTGGTTTTAATGAGGGTCATGTTGTTAAGTCTATTTTGCACAAAAAATGATTGTTATGATTTCTTTTAATTTGCTTGATATATTGTCTACTTGACAGATTGGAACTCCAATTTGTATTCCTTCTAGAGAGTTCATTGATATTGGTCGCATTGCTTCCATTAAGAATAACCATAAGGCAGTTGATAGTGCAAAGAAAGGCCAGCAAATAGCCATTAAGGTATGTGCTTGGATTGAAACTAGATTCTTTATAATGTACTTCTCAGAACTCACAAAAGTTGTCCCCATGATAATGGAATTAAAAATATGGATAAAGACCTCCCCTGTACGTACAAGAAGGTGATTGTTGCAAGAGGTTGCATGCTGACACAGAAAATAGATTATTAATATCTGTTTTAAATATTTATCCATTCAAAAAATCTGTTTTAAATTACTTGAAGTAATAGTTTAATTACGCTGATAGAAAATATCTCGATCTATTTACAGATTGTTGGTGGCAATCCTGAGGAGCAACATAAAATGTATGGGAGGCATTTTGATATTGATGATGAACTTGTAAGCCATGTTTCAGAGAGCTCTACTCATAGTCGGGTATGTTATAAATAACAAGCATCAGTTGCAGCACTTATTTAACTATCTATGGATCGGAAACTTTTAACATGCTCCCAAAAGTCTTATGTTCACAAACAAGTTTTTCTGTAACATATATTTAGTGAGAATCACATGCTCAAATACCGGAAAGCTAGTTAAATTAATTAGTGGAGAATTTTATATACTGATACTCACAAAAGTTTCCATTAAGAGATTTTAGTTATAAATCAATGAAGAATTGAAAATCAAGATTAAAATTTAAGTTATATATATCTATACATTGGGGAATCTGTGATTTTTTATTTTTCGGTGATTAAACTAAATTTTCTAGAGTTAAAAATATGATTTTGCAGTAAACAAGTATTCGGGTAAAATATTTTTTTGCTAATTTGTGAGTATATTAATGGCCTCCCTATCGATTATGTTGAGCAGTCTCACAAAAGTGACTCTCTTGATTGATTCAGGCTCACATGACCGATGACCAATGGAATCTTCTCACGAAATTGAAGAATGTTTTCAAGATACAACGAGGAAGCTTGATGTAGGCATTGGCTCTATCTGTTTATAATTTTTTTATAAGTGCTTTTTAATTTAAAAAAATGGCATTTCTTCAGTTATGTTGTGTGACTTGCTACTGTAATGCCAGTTAAGACGTTTGTTAATTATTTTATTTTATTTTTTAATGATGATATTGCCCATCCCTTCACTTGACGGGGAAGCATATTGCACAGTGACTTGAGTTCAACTATGAATTCTATAATTTGCGTTGTATAGAGTGAAAGTGCAATAACCATTGATGAAATAGCCAACTCTTCACAATTTTTATAAATTACAAAAACTTGAGCGAACGGTCAGGGTCTTGGGGATACGTAACCGATATACTCCCATGATCTTGTCTTCAATTATCACTTATGTATTCATCCATTTTTTCCTTATGTAGAGATTAGCTGCATTAGTTTGAGATTTTTTTTATAAGTTTTTAATAAAAAAATGTATCTCTTAAGTTTGTGTTACTATATGGATAAAATTTCTAAAGAAATTCAAATTAGGAAATAAATAATCTTTTCTTATTTTTAAAAGCAATTTAGTAGCTACTCCTGTTTCTATATTTGCTTTTGCCTTTTGTCTTAATTTTTTTTCCCTAAAGGTTTATACAAATAATCCCGTTACCTCCAATTAATGAAGCGTATGTCGAGGAAAAACTAGTTGAGAAATGTTCTCAAAAGTTGACTAATTTGATTCCTTAAATTTACTATATCTTCTAGTAACCCTGAGATATAGAGGACTGTTCACTTAATATTTGTTTTAGTGTGTTAATTTGAATTTAAGTAGGTGTTACTTGGACATGATAAACAATCTTTGACATTTTTAGTGAAGGCATAATAAGTGCTGTATGTTGCATAATCTAATATTTTGAGAGTAGAAATAGGGCTCTTCATAGCAATCACACTCCAATGTAAATTAATTAAATAGTTTATCTGAGAATCTTTAGGTCATATGAACATTTTACGTGCAAATGTTTGTATCACGGCAACAAGTAATCACAGTATTTATTAAATATTAATACTTCCAATAATATTTGCAATTGACACGGAATCTTCTTTAATTTATTTATTCAATTTAAAATGGAGGTTGGCATATACCTTTTTTTCCCAATGAATCCTCCTAGTAATACAAAGCGAAGAAACTGCCTAGAATGTGGTAATTAATGAGGAAAGATGTCAATTGTATAAGCATGTGCGCACAAGTCCTTGGAAATTTGTTTCTTGGGGCATATGGTTCATTTACATCTATTTTTTTGGGGGGTTTGGGTCACGTTACACCTTTTTTTTTCTTCTCGTTTGGGTAATGTTTCTTGTTTGGAAGATTCTTGCTGTGGAATGTTCCTCCCGTATCATTTAATTTGTGTGTGTCGTTTTTTTTTATGAATTTAATTTGAATATATTGTCAGTGTAAAACTTTTTTATACAGACATCCAATCATATATTACCACATCAGCAAAAGTTTTTGATATAATTACCTACTACTTGAATGGTCATGCAAATGAAAGATTCTGATTAGATGACAATGTAAAAAAATTTTATACTGTCAGTGCACCCTAATTAAACTCTTTTTTTATATGTGTTTAGGCCATCCATACGGATATTTGTGTTTTATATGTAAAATAATATTATTTGCTTACCTCATGTTATCTTAATTAATCAATTAACAAATCTATTTAATAAAAAATTTATGTGTAGCTAACTACCAATATAAAACAGATTGTGATTGTGGTAATGAACAGTTAAGTTGATGGTTTAAGTTCTTGATTAAATAGGTCTGATAGTTGGTTATTAGGGTAATGTCTGTGGAAGTTTATAAGTAGCATTAGTCTTGTATATATACTAGTGTATTTAACCCGTGCTATTAACGGGTGTAAATTGTAAAAAATATATATAATATAATTTTATATAATAATTATTTATTAATATTTTATTTTAATGTATAAATATAGTAAAATATAAAATTTTAATAAAATATAGTTATATAAATCAATTTTAAATAGTATTTAATTAAAATTATGCAAAATAAAATATTTATATAATAAAAATAGTTGTAAATTATTTTAAATAATATTTGTATACATTTATTTTATGTAATTACTTACTATTAAAATTCTAACATGTTCTATAGACAAATTCTTTATTCAAATTTTTATATGAGAATAAATCTTTTTCTTCCAGCTTTTAAGTAATACGGAATAAAGGGTTACCAATCTGGTCAGTAAAAAAAAAGAGGAAAACAAAAAAAAGTGTGTATAGAATATCTAATATTCTATAATAGAATATTCTTTCTATTATTTCACTCTCTCTATATATATTATTCTATTTTTTCAATTCAATATTCTTATTTTACTCTTATTTTAGGGAATTAGAATATTTTCCTTTTTCTTAAAAAGTTAATTCTATTTACCACTCCTTCCCCCTTATTATTTCATTTTTCTCTCTCACCTATTAACAATTTATTAAAAACTAACCTAAAAAATATATATTTTAATCTTAAAAATCTAAAATTTTATCTAATATATGTTCTTGCAATATGTTAGTAAAAATTTTATAATAAAAAAATTAAAATAATCATTTCCTCATCCTCATACTCTTATAGAAATATATAGAAAAATGAAAAATATAATTACATAATTGTTGTTGAAGAAAATAAGAAATTTTATAGAAAATAGTACAAGTATATTCTTGAAAGCATATTTTTTTAAAAGTATAATTCAATCACATAGATCTATTTTAAATTTTTAAATATTGATCAAACAACAAAAAAAATAAAAATCATTCCATTTCTTAATCTTAGCCCTTTATTGAAAAGTTCATTTTATTTCTCACTCACTTACTTTTATATGGCCTCTTTATATAGCTTTCTAATAGCGATATATTAAAACCATAATATAAATAATATATATTAATTATAAAAAATAAAATTAATTTAATTTAAAAACAATAATGTAAAATTATATATTTATTATAAGTACTAAAATTAAAATTAAAATTAAAATTAATTCCTACAATATTTATGTAGATATTGAAAATTTTATATGAGATGTATCAAATGAGATAAGTTATTAACTATTCTCATATATTTTTATCCTATAACAATTTTTTATAAAACTTTCAATCATGTACATAATAATATAAATGAATCTGATTATTATGCAGGATTGAAAATAGTATAAAGAACCATTTAAATAATATTTTGGAAAAGCTAAAAAAAAAAAAAGCTGGATTTCTATTAGCTAGATACTCTTCCACTTCCATCTATTTCAAAAAAAGGTCCATGAAATATTGTCAAAGATATAATTAATTAAGAAATAATTGCATAGGTTAACATAAAAGATAATTAAAAAATAAAAATAAGTGAAATTAATTGATTCTATTCAAATTAATTGATTAGTAATGTTACCAAAAAAAAATTAATTGATTAGTAAAAAGTGGTGATTACATTAATTTTTTGGTTAGTGGACTCTTGAAGATAATGCAAATAGTGGAAACAGTGTGATCAATAAATAATGAAAAGTGACAACTAATAAGAATAACTTATCATAAATAAAATTATTTTTTTGTAGAATTTTAAAGAAGGAGAGTAGGAAATTGCCACTTATCAAAACTTTCCAAGTTATACTTTTGAAATATTATATTAGTAGATAGATATCTTAAGTATTCTTCATGTATTATAATTAACTTTCCTGATGTGCCTACATATTCAAATGATTGTGGCACTTAACACTTGAAAATCTGTCCATTTGACGTCTCAAATTGCATACCAATTTACCATAGGCATGCATGAAAGATCAATTAAGTTCCAAAATCATGTACCTTACTAGTGGTCACCTCACACATCAGCTTACCGTCAGATGATGAAAAACATCTAAATCATTATTCTATTTTACAGATGAGTGGTTCTTCCGTACTCCGTGAAGTACAAGATTTTCCTCTATGATCAATTTATACCACAAATTTTCTGAACTTTATATTTTTAAGTGGGTACCATTTAAATATCCAATGGTAACAATACATTGTGGAGGAAGAAAAATTCTTCCTCCATGGAGCATGCCAGAATTTTTCTTTACAGACTAGCTTTTCTGCGTCCAACCTTGATTAACATGGATTAGTTAAGTGATTATGCGGTCCCTCATAACGTTCTAACAATTTACTTACTCAAATCTACTTACAGAGTCCTTGACTCATTTCACCATTCTCAGGTATCTATTACTTTTAGGGGTTAGTTTGTTTGAACTATATAAAAAATATTTTTTTATCATAGGGTATGCATATAAATTTTATAAACAAATAATTAGAACAAGTTACTCCTATCAGCAGACGATGCCGGTATGACATATATAAAACCAAAACAAAAGCATAGATTATAAATATAATATCACTATGTACATATATTGAGTAGTAACTTGTACATATATCAGTATCGGGCATCATCACACTATACCAATATGTACATGTATATTAGCACTATACCAATATGTTCATATATTTCAGCACCCTAAGTATACAGATAAGAATTGAATAAATATTAAATAAAAATGTGTGTACACACACACATATATATATACTAGGATGGCCAATACTGAGTATTGGATGAAGATTGATATATTGTTGGATCTCTTCCACAAGGAGAGCACAGGTAGCAGCATCCACCTCATTGGGTGGAAGATAGAAGCAGAAGGGGACCAGGGGTGGTTCATAGTCGAGTATTTTTCCATGCAATCTTCAAGTCCCCCGAGTGCGTCACTCTGAAGCAGAGTGGTAGGCCCTTTGGCAAAGGCATGGCCTGATTCACACTTGAATTGAAACTCTTGCTGTATTTGACAGCTCTCATGCACCATGCACCAACACGACAAGCATCATGGATAGAAACGGGATCCCAACTAGGGATGTCAAAAAAATCGTCTCGACAGATACTTGCAGATAATACCTTGGGCGGGTATAGGGGAAGATTTTGCCCCCACAGACAATGGGGACGAAGATTTTAAATATCCGTATATTAAATAGGACAGAGACAGGAATCACTATCCCTATACTTGTGGGTATCCAATATAAAAATACTATTTTACCCTTAAATTATTAACTTAGTTAGGTTAATATTGTTGTTATTTAAATTAATTGGATTAAAGTTTAAATTTGGAAGTTGAATTTATTTGTACTTATTATGTGTTGGACTAATAGTTTGATTACTATTATATTTTTTTATTTTAAGTATTTTAAGTATTATGCTTTTTTTATGTGTTTATTTTTAAATATCTTAAATTGTTAAAATTTAGATTGTGGAATTGGATTATCATTTATGCTTATTTTCAGTATTTTATGATATTAGATTTTTTTATTTAATTTTTTTTGAATTTTTAATATTCTAACATATATTCATAAATATCCGCAGGTACTTGTAAATTCACAGAAGAATAAAAAATGGGTACCCGTGCGGATATAGGACGGGTGAGTCCCTACTCCCACCATTCATTACCTTTGCACCACTCAGGTGCATACTGGGCCAATGAGTCACTGCACAAGATCACTCCAGTATTGAGTTTAAAAAAAACCATGGCTCCCTGTCTCTGAAGCCATGACGAGGTGCAGACATCTTGAATGAAATAAAGTAATAAATATAGCTGGGAGAGAGTGCTGGAGTGTTGTTATATACAAATGTTGCAAGTCTTATTTATAGAGTGTGGCAAGCCCGATCAACCACACTCATGTGATGAAGTGACTTCTTCTCATAGCTTTCAACTATATTGTATTAGGAAATGTACAAGAGAAATATTACACACCCATACAATAGTAGATATGTGATATACTGGCTTAGAGTATAAAGTGAGCTATGTCAAAATAATATCATTCAATGCACAATTTGTTTCCCAAAATTAAGCTTTTTTCCCCTGTCAACCTCATAACACTTATTATGTGTTATCAATATTGGAATATATACAGTCTGCATATTAAAGATGTTTTGTCACTGCATCATTCACTATGGAATGTTCCTTTCTATGCCTTTTCCTTGCCTGTATCATTTAATTTGTGTTTTTTGCATCTCACCCGTAAAACTTTTTATTCTATTTACGATTCTCATCATTGTTGGCATTTCCATTTTTTACCACATTATATAAACACAAAACAAGCAAATTGTGCGATAGTGACTCTTACACTATACAGTAGCTTATGCCATTTAGCGTAAAAGACGCGTGCTACCTTATCTCATGGCTAACAAATAAGAGTTAATGAGCCAGTACACTAAGTCAGTGAATGAAACAAAACATTGTCTAGCAAGTAACTTCTAATGCATTATGATTACATTTTATTCATCTTATTTCGACAAAAAGTGATATTTTTAATTAAAAAAATAACTTTTAAAAAAGTTATTCATTTTAACTTTAACTGAAAATATTTTAAAAAAAAGTCTATTTTTATCTTTTCAATAAAAACTAAAATAAGTAATTTCTATAAAATATAATTTTTCAATAATTAAAAAATCACTTTTTATCATTAAAAAAAAAAAAAAAAGAGCTAAAACAAACACACCTATATTGGAAATATAGTAATTTGGCTTTTGCTATTCGAGTTTGGACAATGGTCATTTATCTGATGTCCAAATTATTCCATGCTCTTTCAACATACATTTTAAGACATTAAATACCCTTATATTAGGATTTGGAGAAAAACTTACCAACCTTGGAAATTGGTTTTTTTTACTATTTTTTAACGGGAGAGCAAAAGTAATGTCTAAATTGATGTTCAACTTTTAATGTCTAGAAAATATTTCTCAACCTAATATATCGCAAGAGTAATATTATTTTGACATAACTTACCGCGTACTCTGGCCGACATATCACCCATCTACCGTTAGATGGAGTGTAGCCTCCATTTGGACTAGATCCTATAACCATCGAATGATAAATGAGTAGTATGTTAGCTCGGAGTACGAGGTGGTTTATGTCAAAATAATATTACTCTATATCACAATGATCGCCCATACTGATATTCATGGTTATTAAATTTTCGAGTTAACTCTTAAACTCTTACGAGTTTATGATCCTACCATACAAAGATTAATTCACACAGAAACTCTTATTTTATCAAATTCGTACTAGTTTAAGTAAACTCTAACAAAATCGGTAAACTTTCAATTCTACAAACGAGTTTATGAGTCTAAAATTATACTTGATTTTGCTCTTCTAATATAAAATATTGGTCATTTTTGTTGTGTATTTTGATTTATTTGTTTATTTCATGCAATATTTATTGGTTTTATTTAATTAATTTTATCTATTTATTATTATTTAATTATGTTTTGTCAAACTATAAAATAATATATGTATAGAATAAAGTATGGTATAAAAATAAAGTTATATATTAGGCTACATTTTATATATTTTTTTCATTTATATTGTTATAAGTTACAATTGTTCAATATTAGTCATAAAAATGTCATTTAATTATATTTAATTACTAAAATATATTTTTTAAATATGTAAACTCTTATTCGAGTTTACGATTCGAGTTTGCTCTAAGGCTTCACGAGTATATCTAAATTCTTGGGTTTGATAACCTTGCTGATATTTGTGTTTTATGTGAAATTATTTGCTAACCTTAACCAATTAACAAATCTATTTAACAAACAATTATGTGTAGTTAACTACCAATTTAAAACAAAATGTGATTGTGGTAATGAGTTAAGTAAGTTGATGGCTAGCTATATTTTCTATTAAATAGGCTTGATAGTTGGTTATTAGGGTAATGTCTGCGGAAGTGTATAAGTAGCATTAGTTTATTCATATAGTTGGTTATTAGTTGTTCTTATTAAATAACTAAATTTGCTAGTGCCTACTTATACCATTCATGAATAGGACACTGTATAACCCAAGGCTTTGAAAATTCGATTGAATATCGAACCGGACAAGGTATTGATTCAACGATTTATTGTTCTTATTCAATGATACTAGAAGAATACAATTAGAAATAGTAACAAGAACTTAATAAAACTAGAAGACTAAAAATAGCAATTGATCGAACGAGTCCCCTTCACAACCACCGATTAACTAGCTGAATTAGTACCTGTGCAATGGGATCAATCAGAAGAATGAAGAGAAATATACACCACTAGTCATGTCTATCCTTTAATATTATTATCCTTCGTTTCAATTCCAAGTTGCTATGAACAAAACAAAATTGAATGAGGTTGAAAGTGAGATTAAAGTTGCTTAGGCTTTTAATTAATACAACAGTTTTCTATCAGTTGTTATTGTTATTATTATTATTATTTAATTAAGTAAGCACAAAACTAGAATTAAAAATAACCAACAACTAATCAAAAAGAGCATAAACAAGAGACTACACCATATCCACCACCATTGAATAGCTCAGAGCGCCACTAAGTACCACATGAAAGGGCTAGCCATGAAGCCAATTGATCTGAAGAAGTCTATGTATGTCATTGACCAGTGCAGTGCAGGTAACAACATCATTCACCTCTGTTGGAGGAATAAAGAAGCAGAAGGGCATGGAAGGATGCATCTTCCTGAATACTAGGAACATAGTGATGAGCTCTCCACAATTGCATAACTTGAAGTCCACTAGTAAATAGTGGGGATGGGTTTATTAGGAGTACTCATTGCATGGAAATAGTACTCCAGTCTCACACACTAGGGTCATTTCTTCAAGAGACCATCTGAGTATGAGTCGTAGATAATTCATTCTTACATTATCTGTTTAACTATTATACAAACTTGTTTTACAATTTATTTTACATTATTTTTTTAATTCTTGTAACATCAAATATGAAGAATTTATTTTATTATCTTTTTTTTATTTTTATTACTTTTTGTAAAATGTCTTGCTGTGGAATGTTCCTTTCTATGCCTTTTCCTTGCATGTATCATTTAATTTGTGTTTTTTGCATCTAACCCGTGAAACGTTTTATTCTATTTAGGATTCTAATCTTTGTCAACATTTTCATTTTTTCCTCATTATCACACACAAAACAAGCAAGCCATATGACAGTGGCCCTTTCACCATTCAGTCTTATGTCATTTAGCGTAAAAGATGTGTGATGACTTATCTCATGGTTGAGAACTAAGAGCTATGAGTTAGTACATTAAGGCAGTGGCGATAAATGAAACAAAACGTTGTCTAGCAAGTGACTTCTAATGCATTACGATTACGTTAGGTTTAGCTTATTTTGACAAAAGAAGTGATCTTTTTAAACAAAAAAATAACTTTTAAAAAAGTTATTCATTTTAACTTCAACTCAAAAAATTAAAAAAAAATCTATTTTTATCTTTTCATAAGAACTAAAATGAGTAATTTTTGTAAAATATAATTTTTTTAATAATTAAAAAATCACATTTTATGATTTAAAAAAAAAAAAGAGCTAAACATACACACCTATATTGGAAAAATAGTAATTTGGCTTTTGCTATTCGTGTTTGGTCAATGGTCATTTATGTGATGTCCAAATTATTCCATGTTATTTCAACAAACATTTTAAGACATTAAGAATAGTCTTAAAATTATTAATTAAAATTATTAATTAAAATCAAATTCAAATTAAATATTTAAACTTTGAAGCTTATGGCGTACTCTAAAATTGTATGATCAATATAGTTTTTTAATTAGTAATTTAAATTTCTAATAATTAATTTTTCTAATCGACTCATGATATGAACTATTCCTAATAGATTTATTGTTTCAACTTATTGCAGATTAAACTCATCAATTGTGTCTTAATAAACCTACTTTTATAATAAGGTAGTTTCTTCATTAAAGTTTTCATGAAACATAATATCTTTCATAAGCTAATGCTAGAAGTTTGATTTTAAGATTCATATAGTTTTATAATTTATGAAAATTAAATACTATTTATCAGATTTATCTATTTTATATGATCATAACTATATTATATAAAACAAGTACAAATAATAGTTATATGTTTAAATTGATCCAATATTCTAACTATATAAAACTTTTTACCTTTAAATTGTGTAACATTTCCGTGCATCACATGGGTAAATATAAGTATTTAGCGAAAACCAAAAAAGACCACACTTACTCCTATATATAGTATCAAAATAATAATAATAATAGACCAAACACACTCAACTGTACTCTCATTTTTTCCTCCATTCTTGCTTTCACTCTCCCTCTCCCTCTCACATCGCCTCACTACACTAATTACTTTCACCATCTGTTGCAATACCCAACGGAAGACCATTTTCCAACATGGCACCATGGTCAGAACAAGCCCGCCACTAAAGCAAGGCCGAGTTTAGAGATTCGTTGTACTGGTACGCACCAGAGTGGTTTATCCAAAACTTGCACCCAGAGTCATGTTCTCTCGAAGAGATGATTATAGCCTCAGAGATCGAGGAGTATTCTTTTTGTGCGATGAAGACTCCCAATAAGCCAATCCCCCACGGTCTCCCAAGGTGCTTTAGGGTACGCAATCGAGGAGAGCTCGACGCAGCGTTCCTGGTCATCAAGTAGATACATCCCTTAGTTCCCTTCTGTTTCTTCATTCCTCCTATGGAGGTGGGTGACGTGGCTACCCGCGCTACCTTGGTGGATGATATGAAGAGGCTTCTTCAGCTTCATGATATTTGTGTTTTATATGAAATTATTTCCTAACCTTAATCAATTAACAAATCTATTTAACAAAAAATTATGTGTAGTTAACTACCAATTTGAAATATAACATAGTTCCACAATCACACTAGATAGACTTCAACAAGACTAGCAGAATAGAAATAGAAACAGAAGTGGTAACAAGCATTTAATAGAATTAGACGACTAAAAGTAGCAATTGATGGAACGTGTCCCCCCTCACAACCACCAATTAACCAACTGAATTAGTACCTGTGCAATGGGATCAATCAGAAGAATGAAGAAGTAGTAGGCGAAGAGAAATATATACTACTAGTGATGTTTATCCTTTGATATTATTATCCTTTGTTTCAATTCCAAGTTGCTATGAACAAAACAGAATTGAATGATACTAGGGTGAAAGTGAGAAGAATTAAAGTTGCTTAGGCTTTTAATTAATGCAATAGTTTTCTATCAGTTATTATTATTATTATTTAATTAAGTAAGCACAAATAGAACAATTAATACTCAATCGAAAAAGCACAAAACTAGAATTGAAGATAACCAACAACTAACACTCAATCAAGAAGAGCATAAACAAGAGACTATACCATATCCAACACCATCGAACAGCTCAGACTGCCACTACGTACCACATGAAAAGGCTAGCCATGAATCTAGTTGATTTGAAAAAGCCTCTAGATTTCAGCGACCAACGTAATGCAGGTATCAACATCGTTCATCTCTGTCAAAGGAATGAAGCAAAAGGGCACAAAAGGATGCATCTTCTTGAATACTAGGAACACAGTGACGAGCTCTCCACAGTTGCATACCTTGAAGCACACTAGGAAATGGTAGGGATTAGATGGGTTTATTAGGAGTCCTCATTGCATGGAAACAGTACTCCAGTCTCACACACTAGAGTCATTTCTTCAAGAAACCATCCGTCTGGGTATGAGTCATGGATAATTCATTCTTACATTATCTGTTTTACTATTAAACAAATTTGTTTTACAATTTATTTTACATTATCTGTTTTACTTCTTGTAGCAAACATGAAGAATTTATTTTGATTTTTTAATTTTTATTACTTTTTGTATTATAACTTATTTATGGGGTTATTAAAGTCGTAATGAAATTGTATACTAAATTTTATATTTATTAGTTTCATGATTTTTAAAATCTAATTATTCAATCAAATTAATTTTTATAATCACAATTATATTTGTTAAAAAAGTTTATCCTGTGCATTGCCCGTGTGTTGCACGGGTCTAAAACACTAGTTATAAATAATAGTATGATCTAAATAATTGATTTTAAATTCTTTATAAATATTTTCTTCAATTGAAAACAAATAATTTAAAAAATTAAAAAATAAATATCAAAATAAATTTTATAATAATGATAAAATCATAGCTCAATTGCTTGTCCTATAATAAATTACAATAACTCATTTAACTACATTATAAATATAATACTTGACACCTTCACCAATTTAGATGAGTGATTGTGTGAATCTTGAAATTTTGGAGATGAGATTCATTGAAGCAGAAATTTTGGAGATGAGGATTTTTCAAATGAATGGATGCACTTTTTTTTAGTCCTTTTTTCAAAATTATTTTTTCTTTTTTTTCCAAATAAATGCATTTATTGCGTATGTGCATAAAGTGATTATGTAGCAAAATTAAAATATCATTTATTTATGATAAATGAAAGTTTGTTAATGTAAGAAAAACAAAGATATATGCCCTTTATAGCCATTTGGAATGTATTGAAATCATATATAGATGTCTAATATTGAAAATGTGTTTCATTATTTTTGTGTCAGATTTATATTTACCTTTTTTGGGCATGTCTTCTTTTATTGCACTTGTTTTACTTCTTATGTAGGCGTTTATAAATTGTATTTGTTTCTTGAAGCTTCAAATTCATATTGGTTTTTTTTATCTTATGTTGATATATGTTTTATTTCCATTAATTATTTTCTTCTTCTTTTTTAGATTTCTACATCCAAAGACATTGTATCTTGTGTTTCTTAATGATATTTTTTTTGCTTGAGCTTTGTAGCAGTATGAGTTCTTCATTAGATTTAAAGCCAAATTTAAAATTAAATATTTGAACTTTAAAATTTACAGCGTACTCTAAAGTTATATTAATTCAATTTTTTTAATAAGCAACAAAAATTATTATTAATTAATTTTCTAATCTTACAACACTTAAATTGTAGATCTATATCATGTATTTATATCTATAATCTATAAGACCAAATATTTGAAGTTTTAATATGCAATATTATTTTTTGTTAATAAAATTGTCATAGATTTAATAGTTCAAAAAGCAAGGATAAAGAATTTTATAAGTTCTTTAAAATTTGCTTATAGATTGAAATTTTATAATATCCTGAAATAATTAAAGAAATTTTAAAGGCACAAAAAAATAGCCATAGATTAATTTTTTTTTTTTAACTAATATTGATACATCAAATAGGTGATACTAAACATGTATTACACAAGTAATGCAAACATAAAAATTATACTTTGGGGTGACACTAAATATATATTATAAGGGTGTTGCAAACATACAAATTTTATAGATAATGATTAATATACATTAAAATTATTAATTAAAATCAAATTCAAATTAAATATTTAAACTTTGAAGCTTATGGCGTACTCTAAAATTGTATGATCAATATAGTTTTTTAATTAGTAATTTAAATTTCTAATAATTAATTTTTCTAATCGACTCATGATATGAACTATTCCTAATAGATTTATTGTTTCAACTTATTGCAGATTAAACTCATCAATTGTGTCTTAATAAACCTACTTTTATAATAAGGTAGTTTCTTCATTAAAGTTTTCATGAAACATAATATCTTTCATAAGCTAATGCTAGAAGTTTGATTTTAAGATTCATATAGTTTTATAATTTATGAAAATTAAATACTATTTATCAGATTTATCTATTTTATATGATCATAACTATATTATATAAAACAAGTACAAATAATAGTTATATGTTTAAATTGATCCAATATTCTAACTATATAAAACTTTTTACCTTTAAATTGTGTAACATTTCCGTGCATCACATGGGTAAATATAAGTATTTAGCGAAAACCAAAAAAGACCACACTTACTCCTATATATAGTATCAAAATAATAATAATAATAGACCAAACACACTCAACTGTACTCTCATTTTTTCCTCCATTCTTGCTTTCACTCTCCCTCTCCCTCTCACATCGCCTCACTACACTAATTACTTTCACCATCTGTTGCAATACCCAATGGAAGGACCATTTTCCAACATGGCACCATGGTCAGAACAAGCCCGCCACTAAAGCAAGGCCGAGTTTAGAGATTCGTTGTACTGGTACGCACCAGAGTGGTTTATCCAAAACTTGCACCCAGAGTCATGTTCTCTCAAAGAGATGATTATAGCCTCAGAGATCGAGGAGTATTCTTTTTGTGTGATGAAGACTCCCAATAAGCCAATCCCCCACGGTCTCCCGAGGTGCTTTAGGGTACGCAATCGAGGAGAGCTCGACGCAGCGTTCCTGGTCATCAAGTAGATACATCCCTTAGTTCCCTTCTGTTTCTTCATTCCTCCTATGGAGGTGGTTGACGTGGCTACCCGCGCTACCTTGGTGGATGATATGAAGAGGCTTCTTCAGCTTCATGGCGAGCCTTTTCCTATGGGAGAGGCAATCTGAGCTGGTGGACTCTAATTGTACTCTTTATTTATATATAGACAATATCAACAATTGATAGAGATGGTGGAATTGTTAAGGTGGCATTTGATTTCCAATGTTATTTTATGGTGTATTTGATTTCCTCCAAAAATTTCACCACCCATATCAACTAGTCAAAATTTATTTTCTTTTTATTGTTCTTTTTTAATGCATATCATAAATGAAAGTAAATTCTTCCTTGAGAAGCTTTACCCTTTTGAAAATTTGATTTTCCTCTAAAAATTCCACCACCTATACCAACCAACTAAAACTTATTCTTTTTATTTTTCTTTTTTAATGCATGTCATAATTGAAAGCAGATTCTTCCTTGACATATGTATATAAGTATAATTATAATTAATATTTTCAGTGATTTTTAACATTTGATGATTTTTAATACCATGGTTTATGAAACACCCAAGGCGATAGTGCATGAACTATGACATTTGGTCCTATCGGGCCATGCGAAATCTCTAAGTCTAGACCCTATGCCTCTTTGGAGAACTATATATTTGGGATATTTTCATGGGATTAAAAGTCCCGACAATTGTTCATTAGATATCTAAGAATTGAAAAGTGATTTTTAATGAATTTTAAGAAGTTATTAACCTTTCCGTTTTTAGCTCGGAAGTTTAAGAAAATACAAAGTTTTCGGAATTTTATACTAAAATCCAAAAGTTGGATTTTGATTCTTAAGGAGTTTGATTTTTCTAATATTTTTATTGAATTCAAATGGGAAAAATTCCCTTATTTACATTTATGCTTTAAAGTTAATGGAGAGTAAAATAAATAAGGACATTATATGATGATATTTGAGAAGTGTTTAGAAGAGGAGAGAAATAGAAAAAAAAAGGGATCGGGCGCCTAGGCGCTGGCTGTGCTAATGATTGTTGAAGCTTCAGGTGAACGAGTGCCTGCTAGGCGAAGATAAGAAGGGAATCTCGACCCTTCTCCCCTATTTCCACCATGTCTTTTTCTCTCTTCCTTCTCTCTCATTCTTCTCTTCTCCCTCATGATTTCCATCAACCCTTCACCATCATCCTCATCATACCTTAGCCTGGTTCTCCCTTGAAGCTCTCTCTCTCCTCCTTTCTAATGAGAGAAAATGATGGTGGAAGGAGACCCACCACTTTCCTCACACTCCATCGCCTTCCTCCACTCTCTAAGGTAATTCTTGAGTTTAATCCTCTTTATTTTGCCATAGATTAACTAGTTCTTCCATGCATTTAAGGTTTAAACTTATAAAAGGGGTTTAGGGCTTTAGAATTGGGGGGGTTTTGCCCTATGAGGCTAATCCTAGTAAACTCTTACAATAGTTAAGTTGTAGGAATCTAATATATATATTTGTCCTGTTAGATACTATCCGGAATCCCTTGATGGCTCTAAGGCTTCATAGAGCTTGAGCTTTTTCCTTTCCAGACTTGAACTGTGAGTGATAATATATCTATAGATTATTTTGAATATATGCATGATTTTAAAAATATTATGTTTATGGTTATACTATTAAATGTTGAAAGTTGAAATTGCATCTTATTAAATTCTTGAAGGGCAAAAAGATATTACTCCTCTCTCTCTTTATATATGATTATGTATGTATGTGGGAAAAGTGCTTAGAAGCTTATTTCTAATACTTGAATAGTTTGATGGAAAAGATGTAGTTCATGTTATTGGAAATTGATTATATAAAGGTTTTGAAACTAATATGATGTTTAGAATTTATAGATTTCTAGAAAGCAAGTTTAATACTAATTTCCATGAAATTCTAAAATTTTAAAGAGTTTGAGCAATGTATCTACAATCAAGGACTTGATTTCAGGAGATAGTTTGAATTTAATGTTTTATGGAAGAGTTCTAGATACCTTAAGATGAATAGTTTGAAAGCATTATACTCTTAACCTATGTTTGCTAAGAATACGGAAGTTTTCTTAAATCTTATTATGCGTTAAATGATATGAGCAAGAAAGTATATGAATTGAGATAAAGAAAAGTTTTAGTGACAAGGTTTTAGCAAAGAGTTAAGTTTACCTAAGGTGAGGAAACTGTGTTAGAAACTGTTTGCTAATGGCAGTTAGCATTAGTCTTGGTGTACCTTGAAAAGCCCAGCTAGTAGGGTGGTTGCTAGCCCGACATGTTTGGCCGACATGTCTGGAATAAATATGAACACCCTCGGGATGGTGATACATAACGCTCAGAGGTGATTGATAAAGGAACCACATTTAGGGACGGCAATATGTAACACCCAGATGTGGAAAAGATTAGAATATAGATTCTGAATAGGATCCTCCCTTAAATTTTATTATGATTTGAAACAAGTATTTACTTTTCATATTATGAGAAAGTATTTCTATCTTTAAGCCCGATTTTTATATCCTTATTATATGTGATTTATTGTAGCTAGTTTTAAAAGTACTATGCTTATATATGTTATGAAGAAGTTTTTATCCAATTGAATTAAAAAGGTGATTTAAGGACCTATGGATGTTTTAAGGACAAACTATACTTCAGGTATGTTTCACCGGCAGCTGAAGTCATTGAGTATTTCTATAATTCCAAACCCTTGTTTGTGTGGTTGCCAAAGGTTATCCAAGTGGAGATTTGTACTGCTTTGCATACAATTGTATATATGATCCTAGTAATGCTCCATTAGCTTACAGGCAGGGTCCTTCCTGTATGAGTTTATGTATTGTAATGAAAGTGAAGTTGTTTTAGTTATGACCAGTTTGATTAGTAATGACTAATTTGTATTCATATTTTCATAAGTATGATTGTGGCTTATATTCTTTTGTTGTATGTTGTGGGGTGCATTCTAAGAATACCTGGATCCCCAATGAGTTTGTGTGGTTGTACTGTTTGTACAAGTAGAGAATCCTCATTTGAAAATAGTCCTAAATACAGAGGAAACTTTGCTCGATTTTCTTTAGAAATGGTCTAATATAGGCTTGCTAGGGACGTGTCTCTATGCGCCGGTCACGATATTGGTTGGGAAGTGATAGTTTAATGTCCAAAAAACAATAGAAAGTATTATTCAATAAATTTTTATTAAAATATTGTTTAACACAATGATACTAACATAATAAAAGAAATTTAGCATAAAATGATTTTGTCACTAATGTTGATACCTCAAACAGGTCATAACAAAATATAAACTATAGTTAAGAAAATTGGATCTGACCACTGGCTGGATTGGGGCTTGGACCGAGAACTTACACTAGATCGGGTCCAGTCATAGTCATTGAACTGTTAGCTTACAAAATCGGTGACAAACCGGATACAATTGGGATAAATCGTTGAACCGGTGTCAACTGGACTGGTTCTACTGGTTTATCGGTTTGGTTTTTTTTTTTTTAATTTTGTTGCAAAACACTGTTGCTTTTGGTGGTCCCACGGTGGTTCTCGCTTGTGCGAGAGAGAACCACAAGGAGAAGATGTCCTCCATGATCACCGCCACTTGTTGGAGTTTCAGCAGTTGGCATGCCACTGGGTTATCACCGCCGCAAGGAAGGTGCACTCTGCCCATCGCCTGCCACTGTGGCGTAACAGGTTTGCCACTAATATTTTAGGGGGACTAAGAGCAAGAAGAAAATCAGAAGCGCGAGAGGGGAGAAGGTTCTCGTACATGAAACACATAGTATATAATAAAGCAAAAGTGCGAAGGAAGAAAGACCTCTTGGCTCTCATGAGATGTGCCCTTGTTTACTCAATAAAGTAATAAATACCATGCATCACCTTTTTCCTTCCACACTGCCCAAGAGAGATTTTTGAATTTGGGGTTTGATTATTGACCCAACTAAAGTTTTATTTTTATTATTATTATTATATATCGGTTAGATATTAATGGGCCATTGACAAAGACTTTAAGATAATTGTATTAAGATATTATTAAAAGAAATTTTTTTATTTTTATTTGGTTATTATTAATAATTTAATATATTTTTTATTTTCTAATTAATTATATGTATATATTTATATATTAAAAAATTATATATATATATATATATATATTATATTTTAGTCAAATCTCCGATTGAACTAGTTGAACCTCTGAACCTTTGAACCAGTGCTTTGATCGGTTCAATGCTTGTTCGATTTTCTTAACCTTGATATATATATTGCATGAGTGATACCAAAATATACATTACGCTTGCCTTATAGTTATTATAAATTTGTATTAAACTTAAATTAATAAATTATATGTACATGTATATTTTTAGTCACAATAAAACATTTATTAATTTTGAGAATAAATTATAAATTATTTAAATTATTATTAATTAATTTTTTTTAAATCTTACAACATCCAATTGTAGATTTATATGTTACGACTATAAAATTAGATATTTGAAGCTTTAATATGCAATATTATTGGCTTTGTATTAATAAAGAATGTCATAGATTTAATGGCTCATAAAATAAGAAACAAAGAATTTTATAAGGACTTTAAAACATTTTGATGGATTGAAATTTTATAAAATCCTTAAATAACCTAAGGAATTTTAATAACAAAAAAATAGTTATAAATTAATTTTTTAACTAATATTGATACCTTAAATAGGTAATATTAAACATGTATTACACATGTGATACAAATATAAAAATTGCATTTTAAGGTGATATTAAACATACGATGCAAAATATATAATTGTATAGATAATGATCAATGTGTATTAGAATTATTGACAATTAAAAACAAACTTCAAATTAAATATTTGAACTTTGAAACCTATAGCACACTTTAAAGTTATATTAATTAAAATTTTTAATTCACAATTTAAATTACTGTTAATTAATTATTCTAACTTTACAACATACAAATTGTAAATCTATGTCATATATTAATATCTATAAGCTTAGATATTTGAATGTTTAATATGAAATATTATTAACATTTTTATTGATAAAAAATGTCATAGATTTAATGGCTTGAAAAGCAGGGGATGAAAAATTTTATTAGTTCTTTAAAATTTACTTGTAGATTGAAATTGTATAATATCCTTAAATAATTGAATAAATTTTAATGATACAAGAAAATAGTTATAAATTAGTTTTCTAATTAATATTGATACCTCAAATAGGTAATACTAAACATATATTATACAGACAATGTAAATATAAAAATTGCATTTTGAGGTGATACTAAATATATATTACACTGGCGATGTAAATATATAAATTGTATGGCCAATAATTGATATAAATTACAATTAGTATTGTAGCGTCCGAAAAATTATATCGTTAATAACTGAGTTGTTCGATTTTTATCGAATAAGTGAGTTTAATCGGAAATTCAATTAAGCATCGACTTAAAGTCAATTAAGTGTGATTTAAGAAGATTAGGCATTTGTATAAGATCGAAACTCGGAACCCATAAAATCTTGAAAGTTGAACTCGGGAACCTTAATAGAAATTAAAAGCTTGCAAGATAGATTGATACTTGAGATTCTAAATCTTGCACTTATCAATATTGTTATATTCTTGGTATGAATATGATGTTTTGTATTAAGTTTACTATTTGATTAAAATGTTCTGGTTGTCTGACACTATTCATAATGAAGCGAATATGATCGTTATGCTGCTGAGATTTCGGTAGGAAATACAATTAATGTGAATTTACAAGTTATGCATGCATTGGTCAAAGTGTTAGACAAGCAATGCTACTCTATAAGCATGAGAAAGGATTTCCATATAACTTGGGCCAGCCCTTGAACAAAGTGAAGGGGAATAGATCAGTGGGGAAGTCGGGGAAAGCAAATCCGGCAACCCTGTATAGGAACGAGCTCAATCCTAAAAAGCGGACTATTACCCAGGAGTTTTATGGCCAATATACTCTCAGGGGACCAAGTATGAAAAAATATGAGTTAAGATCAAGTGCATCATCTTTCATGCATATCCATAATTTCAATTTTTGTGCATTGAGTTAAATTGCACCATTGGATGTTATATATATATTATTGCTCACCTTATAGCTGTCACTTATCTATATCAATACACAGATCCAGTTGTTTATTCTCTATTTAATTTTCTTTATTTCATTAAGTAAAACAAAGCTGTTTCGGGCTATGATTTACATAACCAATTGAGTAGAGAGTAGGATATCTTGGTGATGTAACATTTCCTCCTAATTAACCAAAAATCCGAAACACCTGAGAATGATAGTGATGACAGATATGCATAGATTTAAGAATTCCTACTGAAAAATCTTTATTTCTCACTCTATTATATACTTCCGCAACATTATCAGATCATGGAAAACGTGACAACTAGCATCCTATTTATTGAGTTTCCAGAGCTCCACATCCATCTTGATCTGTTCATAGATTCCGTGTACATATCTGGTAGATGCCAGTTTCGCCTTTACTTCATTTTCCGGAGAGATTTTGCCGTACCCCTTATGCACTCGCTTTTTGACCCTGCTGTCCCTTACATTATCCCTCTCCACGTGGCTCATCCCTTTTCACCTCCACCCGCAGCAGCAGCACCAGCCATGGCTCCGCCAGTCACACCACCGCAGCCAATCCCCTTTGCCTCTATGTCAGAGGAGGATCCGTCAGAGATAGCGAGCTCGTCGTCCTCATCTTTTGCCCCGAGTATAGACTATATCCCTGCTGACGCCGGTATGGCGAATTGATTCCTTTCTTCGGAGTCCATCTAAAGTACTCGCCGTAGCAGCAGTAGAGGTACAGGATGACCCTCTTTTGGCAATTGGGTCATAGGCATACGGGTAGAAGTTAGTAGTTGTACATGAAATGTCCTATGGGGACCAGTAGGGGAATGTTCATATTGTCAGGCCGATTTATTTTGTGTTAGCGGCCTCATTTCTTTTACCCTGTACTGTATTATATTTCTTTTGATAACCTTGAAAACAAAGGTATATGATACAGTTTGTTTATTTTGCAATTTTGTTTATGTTACTTTATTTCCGATACAATGACTGTTTAGTGTATATCTCGCTACCAAACTGAAATTGATTAAAATGAATAGTTAACTCTTAGTGCTAATAACTTATCAGGTAATATATTATGACTTAAGCATAATATTTTGTCTGGTAAGGTGTTACAAGTATCAATTAAAGCTAAATTTAAAATTAAATATTTGAACTTTGAAACTTACACTACACTCTAAAGTTATCTAATTCATTGTTTTAATAAGCTGCAAAAATTGTTATTAATTAATTTTTCTAATCTTACAACACTTAAATTGTAAATCTGTATCATGTATTTATATCTATAATCTATATACTAGATATTTAAAATTTTAATATGTAATATTACTTTTTATTAATAAAAATATAATAGATTTAATAGTTTGAAAAGGAAGGATAACGAATTTTGTAAATTTTTTAAAAATTAATCATAGATTGGAATTTTATAATATCCTTTAATAATTTAGGAAATTTTAAAGGCACAAAAAAATAGCCATAGATTAAAGAACTAAAGAATTAAAGAAGAATTAAGGGAAGAAGAATTAAAGAACTAACATCAATGGTGTAGAAGACATTCAAATTTTTCTTGATTTTACATGTTATTAATTACTTGATTTTTAATTAGTATGCAATAAGTTATTATTTAAAAATGATATAGTAATTTGATTTAATTTGATAATGAATATGACAGCTGCAATCTTTAAGTGATTTTAAGTAGAATCTATGTAATTGTTAAAGTATATCCTAAATAGCGTGTATTAAAAAAGGAGAATTTTTGTATAATATAATTTTTTAATAACGATATTCGAATATATATATATATATATATATGTATATATGTATATATATATATATATATATATATATATATATATATATGTATATATGTATTACCAGAATTAACTTAATTTTTTACTGAAGATATTCAAATTTATAAAAATATATTAGTTGAAAGTCAGAAGGGAAATTAAAAGATATGTATCCCATTATTCACATGGTGATATTACCGGAATTAACTGGCATCCTTTGCGGCCTGAAGATGGCCTGGAATGGAGGAATTAGAAAGCTTTGTTTGCATGTTATGATTCCAAATGTGCACTTCAGTTGTTCTCAAGCTGCGTAGCTGCTCATCCTGCTTGGTCTCTAGTCGATAGAATTCGTGCTTGGTTTGCTAAAGGAATGGGAAGTCAGTATTCGGCATGTTTTTCGCAAGGGAAATCGAGCAGCCGATGCTCTAACTCACTTTCGCCGTACTCTGCATTTTTCTGGAGTCCAATATTTTGATGTTGCTCCTTTGATCATCACTGAAATTATTAGAGAAAATATGGAGAGTGTAGGTTTCACTAGACGAAGCGTTTAGTTTTTTTTATTTCCCTCTTCCTTTTAGGTGCTGCTGAAAACAAATAAAATAAAAGACAATAATGTGTAATTGTGTATTAGACAAAAAATTTTATTTTTTATTTGTCTACATCACCCGTACTTAAAACACACTAGCTCAAACTAAATTAACTTGAGTTAGGTTAACCATTATCTTTGTAACGCAGGCAGCATTCTAAATCCCCCCAAAAAAAAGGGTTGTTAACAAAATTTAAAAGGAACTTATTAAGTTGTAAATCATTTAGTATATTGCTGATTAATTAACCAATCTTGGGAGATGCGATAATAGAAGAGGGATTTGTGAGTTTAGGAAAGATTGAATATTTAGGATTTATGAAGGAAAAGAGAAAAAATTGGGAATTGGAAACTTTGCTGGCATATCTTTTAAATATCATGGACTAATTTAAATCTAGTAAATTGAAGTGTCACATAGGATATCATCTAAGATGACACATTGGCACATAAGATGTCACGTCAACTTCTCCGTTAAGGTTAAGTAATAGATGTCATCTAAAGGACTAAAATGAATTATATTTTACAACTTTATGAACAAAATTATTAATTTATTAGTTTTAAAAATTAAAGTAAAGCACATAAATAATTTTTAAGGTTAGAATGGGTATTTATTGTAATATCTATATCTTTTTTTTGGATAAACTTTGGAGCCTAAGCCCAAGAAAACAAAATTACAAGTGGACTATCCTAGAAGAGCCGGAAAATCTAATGACCCGCAGGCAGGCAACATATCAAAGAATGTTACTCCTATTAGGAAACTATGACTATTAGCCAGCCTATTCGCGTCACAGTTTGCTTCTCTATAAACCTGACAAATTTCTACATTCCAATCCTCATCAGTCACCATTTTCCTAATAGTTTCTGCTAAGGGTGCGTACACATGAGTATCAGGAACACCATAGGAAATCTACTAGAACACACAACTAGAATCTACTTCCAACAGCCCATTTCTAAAGCCCATGTTTTTAATAAAACAGAGGCCCCCCCCCCCCCAAAAAAGCTCCCCAAATCTTTGCTGAATTGTTTGAACAAACACCCAGATTAGCCCACCAAGCTCCTACGAATCTACTGTCATGATTGCGCATTTTACCTCCGCAGGCTGCTGTTCCTCAATCTACCATGACCGATCCATCCGAGTTGACTTTACACCAAAGTTGAGGAAGAGGGGTCCAACCAATTTGCTTCGTTACCACTGTGGGCACTGCTCTCTTTGCACCAGCCATCGGCTTAAGGTAATTCTCATAATCTTGGGCCAACTTCAAGACCCTGCAATCAAGAAATCTATGTGCATCACTTTTCTGCTCAAAAATAATCAAATTACGACAATAGCATAAAGAACTACAAGCTGTGGTAAGATTTGTATCTATTGCTACTTAATTAGTTAGATGAGTTATTTATTGGTGGGTATCTATATCTCTAATCATGGATAGGATTATAATATACCTTTGCTGAAAAAACACTTTCAATTTTGTCAATGAAACATTGTCTTGTTTGTTCAAATAGATCAATAAGGTAGTCTATATGCTATCATATGCTCCGGCAAAAACAACAAAAAAATTCTAGAACTTATTCACTTGAATTATAAAACATTAGTTTTATCTGATATTTTGAGGAAATATAAGCTATTATTTATTTAACAATTAATATAATTATTATGATATCGGTTAAAGGCTTTAGAAGTGTTATGAATTTAAGGATACGAAATAATCGTTGGACATAGACATAACGCCATTTACTTCCTTGAAGAGAATTATGCCCAGCCCAATGTGTATAGATTTTGCCGAAAAAATATCTTATCTCTTTATGCATTAATAAGCTTGTATTATCCTTTTCATATTTCACAGAAATAAAACTGTTAAATTGTTTCAGGTCGAAAAAAAAAACTGCTAAATTGTTTAATCGGTAGAAAAATAGCTACAAAACTTAAAGGAAGGATACATTATATTATTCAAAATCCTCACCAGGAGTTCACTCCTATAATTTGATTGGATGACAGGTAAAGTTGTAGTGAAACAAGGATCGAGAAAAAAGAAAAGTGAATCAATCATCCCCTTCTTTGAAAGAAACCTTACAAGAAAAAGGGGACGAATTAAAAAACTCATATCTCTTTTTGAGGGCATTTGGTAGAGGGTTAGAAACAGATTATCAGGAAAGTTAAGATTTCTATATCTGATACAAATTTTGAAAAAATATTTCTGTAGGGTAAGATTTCTCCCAAAATAATCCAATCTTATTCATGAGATTACAACATTATCATAGGATGAGAATATTTTTTTTTTGAAAAAAGACCAAATTATCCCTATCACCACTTATTGCTAACCACCGTTGATTACCCTCTGCCGCTGCCACCCTCCACCTCCACCATCGGCCACCACTAGACCATTGCCGGGTTGCCATCGAACACCACCAGACCAACGCCAGGTCGCCATCGAACACCGCCGGACCAACATTGACCACCACCAAACCGTCGCCGAGCCGCCATTAGCCACTGCCCTCTACCACCGGACACCGCCATCCATCGGACTGCCAAGGGTATTTTTGAAAATGAACAAAATATTCCTTGCAATTCAATTCGTCTATCAAATACTCCAAAAAACACATACCTGGGAAAGTTATTCCCGAAAATAATATTTCTATTCCTGAAAATAAAAATTCAAACCTCCTACCAAACGCCTCCTTAAAAAAAAATCTTTAGATAGCTAGGTACTACTATTTACCATGCATGTTAGCATTTAAGCATGCAATTTATATTTTGACACGTTTGAAAATAGTGCCCCACATATCTCAATACTCACTAATTCTAATTAACATTCTATTAATTGATATCTATTTATTATATATATCTATTAATAATTACTAATATCAAAATATAATAATTGCCATATTTAAATTACTATCTTGAAAGTGCACTGGACAAAATCCTAACGGCCAAATACCTATTTTTCATTTGTTATTATACTTATTTCAAACATATATATAATTTCAATATTTTTCTGTTTGAACAAAAGCAAGCTCTAGCTATTGAAAGAGCCTGCATGACAAATAGAATATGTTAATAGTATGTAATTTCTATTTTAATAACTTTTATTGATAATTCTTTTATGTTAATGTTTGATTAGCTCAAATAGTTCGGTATTTGATCTTTCTCGTAAAATTGTGGGTTCGAGTGAATAGGAAAAATTAAAATTGAGATAATTTTTTTCTATAGTGAGTTAACCTGACTTAAATTAGATTATTTAAAATTTGGTGAATTTTGAAAATTGATGTTATAGACAAAAAAATAAGTATATATTTTATCTTAATATGTATACTGGCATGTTGATCGATATTATAGTTTCACTAATTTAATTCTTTTAAAAGGTTAAAAGTATTTAAAATTAATTAAAATCAAATAAAATATATGTATCATTTTATTTATATTTAAAATTTAAAATTTAAAATTTAATTAATAATAATTTAAGAAAATAATAAATTGTTGAAAAATTAATTTAAAAATAATAATTATTTTGATATTAATAATTATTAATAGATACATATAATAAATGTATATCAATTAATAAGCTATATAGCATTAATGAGGATTGAGACACGCGGATCACTATTTTTCATATATCAAAACATGAATAGCATGCCTAATAATTAATGTAGTAGGCAGTGCCTACCCAAAAATTTCTCATATAATTAACAATAATCCTAATTTGGATTGACATTAACATCCACCCCTCTGGGTTCAATCATAGCTTCCATGCCCATCTATTCAACTTCATGAAAGATTCAATCTTCAATGGCTTCTTGGTAAATATCTGCTACTTGATAAATCAACCCAATCACCTCGCAATTGGCTTGATCTCTCAATATCAAATACAATCGAGTGCGAATATATGCTTATTTCTTATAATGAATGATAGATTTACTAAATTGCAGAATATTATCCACAAATATCTTCAAATCCGCCGACTATGATTAGAACATGAAATAATTCACTTGAGAAAGTATACAGTATGGTTGTTCATGGTTCGGTTTAAATCAATTTTAAATTAAAAATAACCGATTCAAATAATATAAGTTACATTAATTTAGATTAAATTGATTTAAGAGTTTAATTGGTATGCACTGATAGTGTAAAATAATTTTACACTGTCAACCAATAAAAATTCTGGAAAAGTGAGAAATCATGGTGGGTTCCTCATTATCATGGATAGTTATTTGTATGAGTTGGTATTTTCTACTATTTCTATTGGTTGACAGTATAAAATTGTTTTACACTATCAGTGCATTCAAATTAAATTCTTGATTTAATTTAAATTTTTAATCTAATTCAATGAGAATCAATTTTTAAAAAAATCTGAATAAGATATGTCTAATTAATTTTTAGCCAAAAAAAAAATCAAGTTAAAATATTGTAAATTAAAAATGACTTAAGTTATTAAAAAATAATATTTAATTGAGAATAACACATAAAGAATGTGATAAATATTTAAATTTATTATAAATAAAAATAGATATTTAATAATAAAAAATATATTATAAAATATTATTGGTTTGAATTAGTTTTAATAGGTCCGTTTGGTTAGGATTCTAAAAGAAGTAATTTTTAATAAGTAGAAGTAGAAGTAGAAACAAAAACAAAAAATTATTTTAAGTTTGGATATAATTGTATAAGTACTTTTTATTAAAATTAAAAATTATTAAATTGCTTAGATCTGATAAATGTAGAAATATTTTATTTAATAAAATTACAATTAATGATATAGAGATAGAGAGAGAATGAAAGTGGGAAAAAAGTGATAGTTTTTAGAATTTTAAGGGTAAAATTATAATTAAGTGGGAAGAAAGTGGTTGCTAATTTTAAGGAATAATATTATCTCTTCTACTTCTTCTACTTTTGAAAGAAGCAGCTCTTTATTTGCTTCTCAAAAAAGTAAAAAAAAAATGATTATTTTCTACTTTTAGTTTTTTTAAACACAAACAAATAACATTAAAAATTCTACAAGTATTTTTTTTTGAAAAATTAAAAAAAAAATTGTACTAGAAACACAAACAAACGCATCCAATAATTAAATATGAGATTTGATATGATCTAACCAATTTAAACTAAACTTTTTGAATTCTGATTAATTTTTAATTTTTTAAATCAATTTGAGATGTTCCAAAAAAATTCAATTTTTAGATTTTATTTGGTTTTAATTTGATTTGAATACCTAAATTACTTGAAAAGCACTTAAGCCTAATTTGGTAGTATTTTTTGAAGGGATGTTCTAACTTATAAAAAATATAAGTCAATTTTTTTTTATTTAGTAAATCAAAAAGTTGGGCTGCTTTTGTTATAAGCTTTTAAAAGTCAGAGAGTGATCTCGCAAGTCTTCATAGAGTATTTTTCAGAGGTAATTTATACTTTTCAAAATTTAAAGGTTTAATTAATTTATAGATCCCTATAGTTTTACTTAATTTTCAAATAGGTTCCTATAGTTTAAAAATTTGTAATAAAATCCCTGCAGTTAATTACCGTTACAAAAACGTTTAATGATACAAGGTGCATTTTAAGGTGTATCATCCCAAATAAAGTGCATCATGCACTATCTTATCTAATGGTTTAGATTTTAATGATGCACCCATATACCTATCATTTGTAATTCACCTTAAAACTGCTCACTCTTTCTTCTTCTCCAACACCACTCAACCAGCGACTCCAACCCACCATCTTCACCCAAAAATGAACTCCAAACCAAAACCAAAATCACACCATAAAACCAAAATCAATTCCAACCCAAAAAAAATAAAACCTATCCCCAAATCACAAATCAAACTCCAAACAAGCCAATCAAGCATCAAATGAATATATATATATATATATATATATATATATATATATATATATATATATATATATATATATATATATATCATTATTTTGAGAAAACCATCTAGAACCACCACGGCTTAGAGCTATGGGTGCCACTGGCTTTGATAAAAGTTGTGATGTATGGTGGTTCTTTGAGGTAAACAAGAATGGGCAAGGATGGAAGGTAGACGAGAAGCAGATTTGGAGTGGTGGTTGGTGGTTGGGGTGGTGGATAGTGGATGTTATAGGTGGAAGGAGGTGAGAATGAAGCAAAAGTGTGGCAAACAAAAGGAAAGCAAAAAAAAAAAAAAAGGAAAAAAAAAAAGAAAAAATGTCCTAAAAGGAACTAAAAGAAGCAATGAAAACTCAGTGGTGTCTTGGTTGTTGCAAAGGTTGCAAAGAAGAAAGAATATTCTATTTAAATTAGCGTTTTTGTAACGATAATTATAGACAGGGACTTGATTGAAAACTTTTTTATAATATAGAGACCTGATTATAAATTTTTAAACTATAGGAATCTATTTAAAAATTGAGTGAAATTATAGGGACCTGCAGATTAATTAAACCAAAGTTAAAAAACTAATATAATCTTACTCTTTTTAATGACATTAAAAATAGAAATGATTTTGTTTAGTATTTATGTCCATTATAGTTATTTTAAATTTTAAGAATAATTTTATCAAAATTATTTTTGTGATTTCTACTTATTAAAAGCAATTTTTACATTATTTTATCAAATGATAGTACTATGACTTTTTTAGAGCAACTTTTAGAACTTTTTAAAAGCCATAACAATACCAAACCAAGCCTTAATATTATAGCTACATATGCAAACAACGGATGTGCTTTTTAGAAGATCAAGAAAATGCTGTTAAACTATGTAGAAAAACATAGCCTGCTATGTTTTTATATCATCTTGATTTCCTCCCTAATCACAATCCGAGAAACCTACGAGCTTCAGTTGCGTTTTGAAGAATGAAAGAAACCATGATAATAGGTGCCTTCTACGTAGCGTAGGATTTTTGAATGTATAGAATCGAACATCAATATATATTAACACCATTATGAATAAGCTTTTCGACACAGCGAGTCTTGCCATAATCATGGTGTTACATCATGTGGCTGTGATGAATGAAAAGGATTAGATGTGTTGAAAAGCTTATTCATGTCAGTACTAATATATTAATGCCTGATTCTATAAACCAAAGAATCCTACCCGACCTAAAAGGTGCCTATGATCATGGAAAAGAGGATTATTAACAGGAGACGGCCATCGTGCAAGAATGCAAGATTATTAATGGGAGAGGTTCAAATTTATGTACATTAATAGTGAAAATTCTATTCAAATTCCCTTCTCAATAAAGATGAATATCTTGTGTTGGAACATGAGAGGGGTAAGCAGTGCATACAACGTAGGGATGGTCAGAAAACTGTTGCCAAAAAAGGGGTCTTGTTTCTTGGATTAACAGCAACTAAATCTTTTGATCTTAGTAAGAGGAGTATTCGGAAGCCAAGAGGTGCCTTGCACATGGAAAGTTTGGTGTGTTTTTTTAGATGGTGGTGTGTGTCTTGGGTGTTTCCTAATAACCCAAGAGATGCTTTTGAATTTCGGTTGGAAATTAATTGAAGAAAATTGCAGGGTAAGTGCCTTTATGGGTGTTCGTAATAGAATTATCTTTCACTAACAAACTATGGCAGCGGAGGCTTTCATGCAGGAACTAATCCACAGGGGTGATATTTGGATAAAAGGATGGAGAGAGCTTGTTTCTTTTCCACCATAACATTAAAAGCTAATTTGGATATCTCTCCTTTGGAGTTGTGACGGCATTGCCAAACACTAGTGGATCTCTTGTGCGTCTGATTTATCAGGGTCGTGGATCTACTTTGGAGTGCTATCCATAGTGCTACTTAATCTGCAATAATTTGATTGGGCGTATGTAGTGCTGTGGAACACTTTTTGTATCTGTTTGATATCTTTGCTGCTAGCATAAATGTACTTCCTGCTCCTCGCCTGCCTATTGGTGAGCTTGAACCTATCTATAATAATTATCGCAAACAGAAAAAAAAAAGATTCAAGTGGACACTAAATGTGAGGTTTTTTAATTATATTATGGGTTTAGTTGATTTAAAATACAGTAATATGGGATTGATAATAAAATTACGAAAGTGTGGTGAAGTAATATAGATTTCGCCATAGTATAAGTAGGATTTATATTTTATTTTTTTTTACCCGAGTTCTACATAGTGCAGGGCGAAATTTGGGACAAAAAATTTCATGAATTTCGCCCTGCACCAAGGCGAAATGTGACACAAATTTAGAGCATGAATAGTGAAAAGGGGAAGCACATTTCGCCTTGCAGTATGGCGAAATGTGAGAGAAGAAAAGTTGTGAATAGTAACGCATGCATATAAACAGTATACACATGTGTTCAAATACACACCGAAGTGCTCTTACAGTCTGAAAAAAATAGGATTGTCGGTGATGCTTTATGGAAATAAGTTAGGGGGGCAAAAGTATGGTAGACGGGGAGTTGACATCTGTAAAATAAAATGAAAGAGCACTGTTGATAGTCGAATTGTATGCTCTATAAATGAACTTCACTCTTTCATTTTGCCGAAGTGAAGGGTTTTGCCAATAAGAGTAAGAGTGTCTGAGTGTGTGAGAGTGTTTGAGAAAAATTATTTTAAATGTGTGATCTAATTTAGTGTATGATCAAAAAAGATAGAACAAGACGGCAAAAATGAGTCAGCCTTAATCGGCCGTGATTCAACAAATGGATTCAAGATATATAGTGCAAATTTCTGAGGTAATATATTTATTTTCAAAAATTATATTTAAAAATTTATATTGATATTATGTTTAAAATTAATTTTAGTTTGTTAGAATTCTGTGTATATCAAATTAGATTTACCATAAAATAAATATTATAAGAGGTATTATTATTTTGTGGTAATATTATGTTTGAAATTAATTTTAGTGCATTATTAGTTTTAAAATATTAGATAATTATTAAAAAATAGTTATATAGATTTTTTTATTTAATCTTTTTAAGGTCTGTGCCATGTTTGTTTTTCAAACTTTTGTATGTAATTTTGGTTTTATTCTATTTTTTAAGACTGTATATTTAGTTTTGATAATTGTTGGGTTCAATTTAGGTGAATGGCAAAGTTACTAAATATGCACCTCAATAAATATTTGTTTTAATTGTTTATGTGAGAATAAAAGCATTAGGCAATTATAATAATAAGGTTATATATATATTTTTTATAATATATTAATTTATTTGTTAATTACATTAACAATAAAAATATTCAATAAATATTTAAGAGATGGCAGTAGCTAATAGAATATAAATTTAAATTAATAAATCGGTGATAGAAGTTTAATTTATTTTTTGGTGGTATTATTATTATTATGATTATTATTATTCTTTGTTGAAACAAAGAATATATAACATAAAAATAACATGCGATTTAAATAGTTAAATTAAATTAAAGTGACATTTAATTTAAACAAAAAAGTAGAATAGAAGTAATGATACTTATTTTTATGGTCATATGGTTTAGAGCGATTTGTTATTTCCTGTTGTTATTTACAATAATAATGCAACAATTTTTATTATAAATTTATCTAATTTATTAATTTATGATAATGTTATAGGATGGAAGACAGATGCGCATGCGAGTTAGGAATGTCCAGCCACCACATCATATGATAGAAGGGTACTTACAAAGGGCAAGACTGAATGAAGTTGCTAGTATTAACAAATTTCATCTACTTCCAGATCTAATTAGTGCATTAGTAGAACGATGGAGGCCAGAGTGTCACACATTTCATTTTCCTTGTGGGGAGTGTACCGTGACACTTGAAGACGTTGCACTGCACCTTGGCCTGCCCATCAATGGGCTGGTTGTCACTGGAACAACAGATCTAAATGTACAATTAATTCAGGATATGTGTGAGGCATGCCTTGGTGAACGACCTGAAGCCAATGACTTTATTGGTTGTGCAATCAGATTGTCTTGGTTGGAGCGTCTTAATTCGACACTTGCAGCGAATGCCGACCAGCAAACAATAGAGCGGTTTACGCGTGTTTATATACTGCGCTTATTGGGCTGTAAAATAATGCCGGACAAGACGTCATCCAGCATCCATGGAAAGTATCTTCCATTGCTCTTCTGATTGGACCAGATTGGGCCATATAGTCAAGTTGGCATGCCTTACTATGCTATATCGAGGTTTATGTCGTGCCTCACGAAAAGGTACAAAGGAGGTTAGCGGCTGCCTCATATTGTTGCAATCATGGGCATGGCATCGGCTTCCATTTTTATGTCCAGTTGATAGACCAATTATATTTCCCTTATGTGCAAGGTAAACTAATTTAACTCAATTACTTATTAATTAAAACGATAACCTAATAAAAAATAAATTATAGCATTGCATTGAAAATAGTAATTTTAATATTACACAGATGGGCTGGTGCTGAATATCCACGGAGATTTAACTATGCGACTGTCGCCAATATAAGGGGGGCTTTAGATCGCATTGGCTTACAGAATCAGGTAGCAAATAGAATACTATAATCAACCATGCACTCAGTGCCTCTTACTGGAAATGGGCTAGGTTCATTTTCCCACTGATACTGGATTGAAAAGAATTAAGTAAATTAACGTATACATTATATTAATCAATCAACATAACAAGTTAATTGAATTAAACATAAACATATATTTAACATATTTAACTCAATTAACCCATAAATTTGTTTAATCTAATTTTTTTCTTACTATAACAACATCCTCAAATTATTATAATGGTGAGTATTCTAATGAAATAATGAATAAAACTGAATAGTAATAAAAAAAATTACTATAATTATGGAAGAAGTTTAAATTCATTAAAAAGTTACTTCTAGTAATTTTTTATAAGAATACATTAAAAATTTAATTTACAATAAAAAATTATTCTTAATTGTTTTTTAAATAATTACATAATCATGGAATTGAGCAAATTTACGAAATTTTTTTTAACATTTATATATATTCTAATAATTATGTTAAATATGCTAATTAGACTTAAACAATGAAAATATTAAGTAAGGTGCGTTAATAATGTATATCAAATGACTTACTTGACTTGAATTGGGAGCAGTGTTGTAGTCATGCCGTCTATCCGGATAAGAACTAGTACCAATTTGAGCAATATGATACTGAAACAAGAATTACTAAAATTTATTAATGAAAATAACACAGTTATTATATTTATCAAGAAAAAAATGTAATTTAACTCAAGAAAAACTATTAATTATAACAATACAAACTTATAGAATAAAATTCAATAATAAATAAATTACAAAGAAGCCTACCTATATAAATAGTTTTAAAATAAAAAGTTAAATAACATATCATATTAATTATTAAAAAGCTAAATAAAATAAAAAGTAACATGATAAAAAAATGTAATTTAACTCAAGAAAAACTATTAATTATAACAATACAAACTTATAGAATAAAATTCAATAATAAATAAATTATAAAGAAGCCTACCTATATAAATAGTTTTAAAATAAAAAGTTAAATAATATATCATATTAATTATTAAAAAGCTAAATAAAATAAAAAGTAACATGATATTCATGCTGAATTATTAAATCAATTGAATTAATATAAGTATTATATTAATTAATAAATTAATTTTATTCCAGAATACTATTAAAGAGATTAATTCATAATTAGTAAATAAATTATACTATAATCAAGAAATTACATAACTTACTTTGAAATAAAAAAATTTAATAAACTATTACATGACTTACTTGATATAAATTGGGGACAATGTCTTCATGTTGCATAGCTGAATATGCACTTTGAACATTTTTATTGTGATGAAAACTTGCTCCACCAGCTTCAGCAACAACTTCTTTAAAGTCGACGTATAATTCAATGGCAGTAATGCATCTTGTATATCGCTATACGCCCTAAACATTATTTCAGATCTCTATCAATGCTTATTTTGGTAGTCGAAATTGTATTTTGTCATTAACATTTGAAACTGGACATCTATATCTAATTCTCACCACTCTTTTTGGAGTGTTAATATTTATGTCTCGACAAAGTATAATAATTAGTTCATCAAACGACATGGTTTGAGGAACAAAAATAATAAGCGGTTCGTCAGACATAAATATCACACCTTCCTCTGTATTTTTAATAACAGAGCCATTAAAATGTACAATAATAGTAACATTTAAACTATTATCCATAATTTTTCTCACTTTTTTTGTATTACTTTTCACTCTTATAACTGAAAATGAAACAAAATAAGAATAATTGAATGGGAGAATAGCAAGAATGGAGTGAGGGAAGACAAGGGAAATGAAAGTCGTTCGAAGTGACTGAGAAATGTTTACGTATATATATTGAACTGAACTGATAGCCGTTAAAATTTTACCGTTAAAAATTTTGAACGTTGGTCAAATTTCTACGTACTGCAGGGCGAAACGTGAGACAAATTTTTGAACACATTTCGCCCTACTGTAGGGCGAATTCTTTGCAATCTTTTTGTCTCACATTTCGCCCTACAGTAGGGTGAATTTTGTATTGCCCACTTTTCTTCCCCCTCCAAGGCGAAAACTGATCAAGATTCCCATACTCTCGTAAAATTATTTAAAATCCAATATTTCAGTTATTATTATTCACTGTTACCATATTTATATAAAGTAGCCTAAATGTGATGCATAGAGAAAAAGATTTTTGTGCACCGTAAACCATTATATTAGATCCACATACACCATTAAATTCCACAATATTTCTAACATTGTGGTATCCCATTAATGTCCCGAAATACAGATTTAAATCATCTAATCATGTATATGTGTATACGCAGGTGAACATGGGGATCGCAGCCACTGATGAATTAAAGGACTATTTAATAATCCTACTACTGATACCAAAAATTTCATACTTAAAAATTCTTAGGTAATTTTAGAGTAAGAAATTTTTTTTTTGTTTTAAATTATATAATATTCAATCCTTTAATTTTGTAAGTCATCCTTATTTCCCACTTTAATTACATTTTTAATGCGATCGTTGAGATGCTGGACATTGAATGGTTCAGAAACTCTAAGAGCACCTAAAATTCTCTCCTAGCACCGTCTAATAAGACCACAACCAGTGGTGGATGGTTGGCATTGGATGCCAGGGATGGGAAAATCCTATGGTCGACAGCAGATCCTAGCAATATTAATGGTATAAGTAGCCTAGTCACTATGGCTAATGGTGTTGCTTTTGCACCATCCCCAAGTGCAGCGGGACCGATATATACAATAGATGCAAAGAATGGACAAATTCTATGGTCTTATGACGCTGGCGCTGGTGTCATAGTGGTGTGTCAATTAGTGCTGGTTGCATTTATGTTGGTCAAGGACTCAGCACAATTACTGCACCCAACGGGTACTTCTTCGCAGCTGCAACTTCACTCTTTGCCTTCTGTGAGTAAGGTGTTGAAGATATAATAACAAGACACGGGCAAGTTTATTTGCTTGACCGTAATAAAATAATTAATGAAGTAAATAAATCTTATAGATAAAGAAAAAGAAATTAGAATAAAGTTTGGGATATTTTATCGTCAAACGCATATAGATGCATTATGTTATAAAATAATATGTCATACGTGTATTCAAATATTGCATTGTGCATTATATATTCAAATATGTACAAGTTTAAGTCATAGTATATTCACATTGTTTTCATTTTTTGTGAAACCCATGTTATTTATATCAGAAATATTGGTAGAGTAAAGGTTACAATCATCAGCAAGATAAATTAATAGAGAAATATTTTAGCAAAAAAGTTTTCATTTTGTCAAAATTTCTCATCTACGAATTTATCAACATTAAATATATTTCAAACGGTGGTCTTTACAACAAAATTTTTGTTTTTATATGCTTATTATATTTTCTCGAGACGAGTCCCGCCACCCACAAACTTGTATGTGAAGAAAAAGACTGTTGACCAAACGTTATCTAATACTTTCCACTAGGGCTATTACAAAGAAAACAAGGAAATGACTGGAAACTTGGTGGTCAATTTGGATTCTACTTTTGGGACGGGCGATTTCTAAAATGTACCGTAGTTAGTTATATACCATTGTTATATCTATACTTTAAGTTAGATAGGATGATTCTTGTAAGTAAAATGCTAATTGAAAGGGTAGAGATTTGTTATTAGCCACCTAACAACCAAGTTTTCAGAAATCATGTTTTTCGTATGTGACCCAAAAAGTGAAGAAGATGACAAAAATGCTTAGATAACTGGTCCCACATGATCATTGTTCCATTTGCATTTTTTTTTCTAGAAAATTACCAGTGTCTTTGTTGAAAATACTGGTAAATTTGCCCAAAATATTGGTAAATTCGCCAAAAATGCTAGTAAGTTTCTAGAAAAAATAAATAACTTGAACAAAAGTAATAATGATTATATGAGATGCTGGTAAATTTGTCCAAAATACTTGTAAATTTGTCCAAAATGCTGGTAAATTTGCTAAAAATGCTAGTAAGTTTTTGAAAAAAGTAAAAAATTTGAATAAAAGTAACAAAGATTATGAGATGCTGATAAATTTGCTAAAAATGCTAGTAAATTTGTTCAAAATGCTTGTAAATTTGCCAAAATGCTGGTAAATTTTTGCAAAAAATTAAAAACTTGAAAAAAGTAAAAAAGATCATCAAACATTGGTAAATTTTTTGAAAATGCTAGTAAGAAGCACTGGTAAATATGCTGAAAATGCTGGTAAGAAATTCTTACTAGCATTTTTAGCAAAGACGCAAATAAGAAAGAATTTTTTTGTTATATTTTTAAAATACTGTTAAGTATGTTTTATATATGTATATATATACTTAATATATTTGTAACTATAAAAATAAATATATTTATTTAATTTTATATATATATATATATATATATAAAACTTACTAACTAGCGTTCTAGAAAAAATAAATAATTTAAACAAAAGTATCAATGATCATATAAGACGCTAGTAAATTTGCCCAAAAAACTAGTAAATTTGTCCAAAACGCTGGTAAATTTATCAAAAATGCTGGTAAGTTTTTGGAAAATAAAAACTTGAAAAAAAGTAGCAAAGATTATGGGACGCTGGTAAATTTGTCTAAAACGCTAGTAAGAAAAAAGTTTCTTACTAGCATTTTCAGCAAAGATGCAGATAAGAAAGAGTTTTTTTTCATTTTTTAAGAACACGGTTATATATATATATATATATTTATTACATTTATTTATAAAAATTAAATTATATATATAAATTTATTACATTTATTTATAAAATTATAAATTTAATATATATATATATATAACTTACTGACTAGTGTTCTGGAAAAAATAAATAATTTAAACAAAAGTAATAATAATCATATGAGATGCTAGTAAATTTATCCAAAATGCTGGTAAATTTGTGGAAAATAAAAATTTAAAAAAAAGTAACAAAAATTATAGAATACTGATAAATTTGTTGAAAATGCTAATAAAAAAGAGTTTTTTACCAATATTTTCAACAAAAATACAGGTAAGAGAGAGCTTTTTTGTTTCAAGTAACAAAGATTTGGTGATATATATATATATATATCACCAAATCTTCCAAAAACCAAGATTTCCGGGTCAGATTATGCTAGACCGTTCATTTTACTTTGACTAATTTTACTTTTAATATTAAATTGATAAAGTCCTTAATTATGGAGTAACTTTTTCTTTTATCAATCTAGTCATGGTCAGTACTTCAGGAAAAAAAAAATTGGAAAATAGACTGATTTTTATAAAAGCATCAAAGTGGCATAATAAAGATTATTGCTAAAGTGTTGATGTGAGGATAATGTCACCATTATTTTAATATTTGCAAAGACATTTTTTTCAGTTAAATTTTAAAGTCAAAGGTCAGCACCAAAAAAATTGAGGTCAAAGATCTTGAGATCTCGTTGTCTTCATGCAAACATGGTCCATTGTTCCTTTCCCATATGTGTTAGTCTCTTGAAATTTAGTTTCCCAAATATTCATCTTGCTATCACCTCCAGGTCCAGTGGCATGGCAACACCTAAATTCAGCAGAGACTTGCTTTTTTGTTCATTGTTGTTTGGTGTTCATGCAGCATTAGTCTTTGCTTCAACCTCGGATGTATGACCCTTTATCATTTCCTAGCTCTCATACTTTTTTTTTAAGATTAACCTTATAAATTAAATCAATCGAATCTTCTATTGGTTTCTTGATTTTAGTGGCTCAAACAACATTCAGAAGACTGGTTAAACCATGGTGGAGATTTGCTCAACAGAAGATATGCCTACAAAGAGTGTAAGATCAGCCCCAAAACAGCACCAAACCTTAGTTTGAAGTGGAGATTCTATGCAGACAAAGATATCACTGCAACACCAGCCATATATGGTGGTACCCTTTATTTTCCAAGTTGGAATGGTAACATATATGCAGTGAATGAAGCTGATGGATCCCTTGTTTGGAAGCAAAACTTGCATGAATTGACAGGTCTACATGCAACTGGCTTTGTCATCAATGTAAATTGGACAGTGTCAAGGTCAACTCCCACAGTAGCTGGGGATTTGTTGATTGTTGGAATTTATGGCCCTGCTGTCATTGTTGGTCTAAACAGAACAAATGGCGAGCTTGTGTGGTTCACCTATTTGGATCATCATCCTGCAGCACTTATCACCATGTCTGGTACATACTACAATGGGTCAGTACATGATGCCACATCTTTTTTAACAAGCTTTCTAATTACTCTGTCCATTCAAATTCACATTCTATATTTTTTCAAATGAACTTGTTGGCAAAATACATCATCTTTGTAACTTTGTTTCCTATTCTATTTTAAGATTCCATCAATGAAATTGTTTCGATAAAAGTTTTTCCTTCCAAAGCCACCCATCTGAAAAAAAGTAACAAAATCTTGTTGAATTGTTGATGAATTATTACAATCACTATTTACACACTAATCACAGATTACTTTGCACTGAGAATTTTACTATACATGTTCAAAGAATTTTACACACTAATCAAAGAATTGTTTTCCCCTTATGGCATTTATATTCTGTATTACTATTTAAAAGCTACAAACTTAATCTAAGGCTTTAACCTAGTATTGTACAACTTCTCCCCCAACCAAACTTGCAGAGTTGGGCAGATGTATCGTATGTTCTTTTCAATTCAATTCTGAATCATTTGTCATGACCCTTTTTCGCCTCTGGTGAATTATCCTCCACAGAGGTTACTATGTGGGAACATCTTCACTAGAAGAAGGTGCAACCCTTGAACAATGCTGCGTATTTCGTGGAAGCATGGCAAAACTTTATGCTCTATCCGGTGCCATCATATGGCAGACCTATATGCTACCAGATAACCATGGCAAGAAAGGAGGGTATGCAGGAGCAGCCATCTGGGGTAGTAGCCCCTCCATTGATGCTCACAGAAACCATGTGTACATTGCCACTGGGAACCTCTACTCTGCCCCATCACACATAATTGAGTGTCAAGAAAGGCAGAAAAATCAAACTGTGCCTACTCAGCCAGACCAGTGTATTGAGCCTGAAAACCACTCCAATTCAATCTTGGCCCTTGATTTGGATACTGGGAAGATCAGATGGTACCGCCAGCTTGGAGGGTATGATGTGTGGTTCGTTGCATGCAACAATGCTTCAGTTAGTCCTAGTTGTCCTCCTGCAGGTCCTACCCCAGATGCTGATTTTGGGGAGGCACCAATGATGCTGAGTGCAGAAGATGTAAATGGAACCAAGAAAGATGTTGTTGTTGCTGTTCAGAAAAGTGGCTTTGCATGGGCTTTGGATCGCAACAATGGCAACCTTGTTTGGTTTACGGTAATATAGATAATGTAGTAGAACAGTCTTTATTTTTATTTTTATTTTTATTGTATAGAGTAAATTATGACAATTTTTTGTGGTGAGGCCGTGCCTTACATGTGAGTTTAACCTTCTAGTGAGACTCTTAAGATCTTCTAAAGGGGCATGGAAGAGGGGATGGGAAATGGGAAAAGAAAAAATGAGATAAAATGTGTAAGGTATGTTATTTGAATATAGTTTTGGGATATGTCTTCAGATATCCTATCACATCAAGGGTTAGAAACACTAAAAAAAAATTTCATTTTAAATTTTATTTTGTCTTTTTCTATTCATCTATAGAGGATGTCCAAGATTATGTCAATGAAATTATATATAAAAATCATTCTCCAACTACATAAATGATTTTTGTATATGACTTATAGACATCATCTTAGACAACCATATGAATTGGATGTCGAGGGGAGATAAACTGAAAAAATCTAAGTTTTTTTAACTATAGATGTTAGGATGTCTTAGATTGATGTGCCATAACTATGTTCTAATAGCATAGCCCCTAACTACAGAGTTATCAACACAGAACTTTTATTTACAGCATTCCGAGCTTGTATACTGATAATGTGTAGAGTAATAACTAATCAATGCATATGTGACACACTAATTAAGTTTATGACAAGATATATGGCAGAATAGTTAAACTTTGATGTTGTATGCCTCTATAGCTTATATTACAAACTAAAGACTCTTTCACACTTGCATTTTTTCAAGGAAGCTGGACCAGGTGGGCTTGCAGGAGGTGGAACATGGGGTGCAGCAACCGATGAAAGGAGAGTTTACACCAACATTGCAAACTCTGAGGCCAAGAATTTCACTCTTGCACCATCAAATATAACTACAACTGCTGGTGGGTGGGTGGCAATGGATGCAAGCAATGGAAAAGTTCTATGGTCCACTGCTAATCCCAGTAACAGCACTGCTAATGGCCCTGTTAGTGTTGCAAATGATGTTGTCTTTGCTGGATCAACGGATAGAGTGGGATCAATATATGCAATCAATGCCAATAGTGGGAAAATTTTGTGGTCCTATGAAACTGGAGGCAGTGTCTATGGAGGCATGTCAGTTAGCAATGGGTGCCTTTATGTTGGTCATGGATATAATGTTAGTCTGGGGTTTGCCTCCAACTTAACGGGTGGAACCTCGCTGTTTGCTTTCTGTGTGTAAGGAAATTTATATGATCAATACTTGAATGAAAATAACATTACAGTTTGTACTCTATTATGACTTATTGCATTTAAAAAGTTATTATTATAATGAACAAGAAAAGCTATTTACACAATAAGATGTTAAGTTGTATTTTCTAGCAGTTTGTTTATAGTTTGAATAAGGTTAATTAAGGGAAGAAGGTATTTTTGGGAGCAGTCAAGGGAAAGGGTCGTCATATATCAGTAAGACATCTTGCAGAATCCTACATTCAACATGGTCCTTTATTTATGAACTCAGGATGGTCAAGATGATCTTTGAGTTGCAGAACCACGACCAATCACAGAGGTATAATAATTGTAGTCATTAGCAACAAAACTTGAATTATTTGTCTTGTTCTGTGTTTTGAATTGAGAGCCAATCGCCGAAAAAAAAAAAAAGGGAAAAGAAACAACACTTGATAAATCCATGTGCTATAGTTACACTTGATGGAATTTTATTGACAGATGGATTCAATTTTTTAGGAAAATTGGATCGAATGCAGCATTCAACTATCAATAAAACTGCCAAAAATACATAGCATGTTGGAGCGCCATATATTTTTTCCCGGGCAGATACTGATATTTGTATGTGACTAAATCATATGGGGGAATCATACAAGCAAATGTGGCGTGGCCCAAAGAGAAGCCAAGAAAGGAGAATTTTTTTGTCATCTCTTCCCAATTAACAATATTAATAAATATCAATTAATTATTACACAAACGTTGATACCCAATTCAATAGTTAAAACAGAAAAGTGATAATATTTGAACACCACAATATCGACACCAATTATAATATAGATACATATATTTTATTTTAATAAACGCATGCCTCAATATTCTCCCACCTTTACGTTAGTATACAATATTTATACCATGTCTACATATTATGGATTAAAAAAGTATTTATCAAAACGCAACATATCAAGCCATCATAGAAACCCGTCGCCAAGATATTTTTATCATTGGCCTTTTTCTTTTTTTGGTCTAGATTGGAACATATCTTTGATCTTCAGTGGTAGTCAGGAACCTGTACCAGCCTTTTCACCAGTCTCAATTGCCAATACCCACATGGAGCTAAAACAACGATAACCATAACCCAAACTCTGAGTCAAGCCCAGCCCATTCCTAAAACGACGTCGTAGTGAAGCAAATCAGACACACACCCTCATTTTCATTCCTCTCTGGCTTTTCGCCTGTGTTGTTCTCCCGTCGCTGCTGAGCTGATTCAGTGAGAAAAACCCTGAAATGGGTTACCTGAGCAAAGCTTCAAGGACCCTGAGGCAAGCAAATTACCTCTCCCTATTGCGAAATTCAACCCTTTTCCCATTCAACCCCTTAACAAGCAGAACCACCACCACCACCCATCATCAACGTGCACTGCTCTGTTCCCAGTCACGCCAACAAAACAGCAAGGATAAGAGCGCCATAGATTTGAGTCAGTACCCTCCAGAGCTCATCAGAAACTTCTCAATCATTGCGCATGTTGATCATGGCAAGTCCACTCTCGCTGATCGCCTCCTTGAACTCACTGGAACCATCAAAAAAGGCCATGGCCAGCCCCAGTATCTTGATAAGTTGCAGGTACTCTATCTATATTGTAAAAAATTTTGAGTTCCTTTACGTGGGTTTGGGTTTTTGCAATGCTATATGAAATGTGTGTTGTCCAAAATCTGTGAAATATTTTCATTTTTTTTTTCATGTTGGTTTGCTTTTTGGCAATGTTATATGAGATGGGTGTTGTCCAAACTTGTGAAATTTTTTTTTTCATGTGTGTTTGCTTTTCTGCAATGTTTTATGCAATGGGTGTTGTACAAAAATTGTGAAAAATTTTCAATTTTTTCATGTGGGTGCTTTTTTGCAATATTATGTGAAATGGGCGTTGATCACAATTGTTGCTTTTTTGAAGAATGCGTTGGGTTAAACTAGGAGGTGGAATGGGTTAGTTGGTTGAAAAAAAATGGGGAATTTTGTAATTTAATTGGAAGCTGTTGTATTCTTGATTTTTATTTTGTATGGTGATTAATTGGCGAAGTTTGAAATGTCTTAGGTGGAGAGGGAAAGGGGAATCACAGTTAAAGCACAGACAGCAACAATGTTCTATAAGCACAGAACAAATGGCGATGATAGTGGTGATGGAAAAGAGTCACCTAGATTTTTGCTGAATCTTATTGACACTCCTGGCCATGTGGATTTTAGTTATGAGGTCTCAAGATCACTGGCAGCTTGTCAGGGTGTGCTTTTGGTTGTTGATGCTGCACAAGGAGTCCAAGCTCAAACCGTTGCTAACTTTTACCTAGCTTTCGAGTCTAACCTGACAATTGTACCTGTAATAAACAAGATTGACCAGCCAACTGCTGATCCCGATCGTGTTAAAGCCCAATTGAAATCAATGTTTGATCTTGACCCAAGTGATGCACTGCTAACATCTGCTAAAACTGGGAAGGGTCTTGAGCAAGTCCTTCCGGCAGTTATAGAGCGCATCCCTCCGCCTCCTGGGAAGAGTGATTCTCCTCTACGTATGCTTTTGCTTGATTCATACTATGATGAATACAAAGGGGTAATATGCCATGTTGCTGTGGTTGATGGTGTCCTGCGCAAGGGGGATAAGGTTTCATCTGCTGCTACTGGTCAGTCGTACGAAGCTTTGGACATTGGCATCATGCATCCTGAACTTACACCTACTGGAATCTTGCTTACTGGGCAAGTTGGTTATGTTGTAAGTGGCATGCGCTCAACCAAAGAGGCACGTGTTGGAGATACAATTTACCATACTCGAAACACCGTAGAGCCTCTTCCAGGTATGGCTGCCATCTTTTGTTTCTCATCTTGAGACATTAATTTGTTATCTCTTTGGCTGAAAACCATAAAATTACTTGTTATCTATTATTCATTTAATATAATTGGTTGTGAGACCCATGCTTGTAGGCTATTCTTACTGTCCTTTACTACATCGTATTTCTAATTTCTAGAATCTTGTAGACCTCATTCACTTTTGCTACACTTGTAGTTAATTGAACTTACAGAGACAAGAATGAGTTCACTTCTTTGCTTGATCATTATTAATTTTCCTATAAAAAATAAGTAGCTGAATAATCAAGCTGATGTGATATTATATTTATTGTTCTTTCTTTCCCCCTCTGTGTATAATAATATTATTATCATATATAGTATCTATGGGTGCATTTCTTTGTCTAAATGTCTTGTATTTAATTGACGTTTGATAATTTTAAACTGTAGGATTCAAGCCAGCAAAACATATGGTTTTCTCTGGTCTTTATCCAGCAGATGGATCTGATTTTGAAGCACTCAACCATGCAATAGAAAGGCTGACATGTAATGATGCCAGTGTCTCTATTACTAAAGAAACTAGCACAGCTCTGGGTCTGGGGTTCAGGTCTGGTATCTACTACTAAAAGAATGGGGGTGGGAATTTGGTTATGTTGAAATTTGAAACATACCTAGCTACAAGCGGAGTAGCATTTTCATGTATCGTTTCCTATTTGATCAGGTGTGGATTTTTAGGCTTACTTCACATGGATGTTTTTCATCAACGGCTTGAACAGGTAATATAACCCTATATGGAAAGCAAATGATGACTATAAGGTGATGATGAAGATATATATTGCAAAATAGCATACCTTCAAAATTTTTGAACTATATGTATGATTCATAGCCATTTTAAATGTGATGTGTCTTGGAATCATCGAGAGTTCTATGTATGGCATATATTTGGAAAATTTGATAAATTGGTCTAAGAACTTTATTTTTATTTTATTTTATTTTTTTTCATCTGTGGTGACAAATATTATATTTGTGTAAACAGGAGTATGGAGCTCATGTTATCTCAACTGTTCCAACTGTGCCTTATATATTTGAATATTCTGATGGAAGGTAGATAAAAAAGTTATATTTGTGAGGCTACGTTCCACTATGATTTACTGATATTCGAGGCTTGCTTTTCAGCAAATTAGAAGTTCAGAATCCTGCTTCATTGCCCTCCAATCCCAAGCAACGAGTGACAGCCTGTTGGGAACCTACAGTAATAGCTACTATAATCATTCCTAGTGAGTAAGCTCTTGTACAACTCTGGGTATAATCTATTTGATGCTTTCATAGATAATATTCTTTATCTTAGTTTATTGGTGATTTAAGGTATGTGGGACCCGTTATTACCCTTTGCTCTGAGCGTAGGGGTCAACAGTTGGAGCACACATTCATTGACAGGTACAATTTTGTCATAAATTCCATTTCATTGATATATCAATCATGAATACATATGATGAAAAGTGATGTGGTTTGCTGTGGATATTAAGCTCAATGTGCAAGCTTTTCCACAAAAGTTGACACTAACTTTGATGCTTTGCTGTGTATTGCCATGAACTTATCTATGGTTGAGACGATGATCGTTTAATTTAATTTTTACTTCTACAGTCAACGGGCATTCATGAAGTATCGCATGCCTTTGAGAGAAATTGTTGTCGACTTTTATAATGAATTGAAGAGCATAACATCAGGCTATGCGTCATTTGACTATGAGGATGCAGAGTAAGCACCCCTGTCCCTTTCCCTCTCCTTATAACTGTGTGTGTGATTATTGTTGTACACCTACTCCTACTTACTTTAGACATTGATGGCATATTGTAACGTGTATATTGTATAGTTTGAAACGATTATCTGGTGCATGTCAATGTAGATTGATATAGATAAGTTGTCATATCTAGTGGAGATCCTTCTCCCATCCTCATCTACTTTTATATATATTGGATGTCGTGTGTCATTATAAACAAGTAAATTTGTATGTTTGGAGTAGCATATTTTATAATACATTCAATGGGCGCAATTACAGTTATCAGCAATCTGATCTAGTGAAACTTGATATTCTCTTGAATGGGCAACCTGTTGATGCGATGGCAACTATTGTTCATAGCATGAAAGCGTATCGCGTTGGGCGTGAACTGGTAGAGAAATTGAAGAAAGTCATAGACAGGTATTTTAGTTTAAGGAATAGTTTTATTTGTTTCGCACCTCTGCTTAGGTTCAACTCATCCCAAATTCTCAAAATTTTGAACAGGCAAATGTTTGAGATAACCATACAAGCTGCCATTGGGTCAAAGGTTATAGCAAGAGAGACGTAAGCTTCTGTTTAAAGTATTATGCTAATTTGTCTCTTTAGACGTAAGCTTCTGTTTAAAGTATTATGCTAATTTGTCTCTTTAGATTGCTGTAAGCCCTGTAGGTTTTGATATGAAATTGTTAATCCTCGTCAGCCTTAATTATCGTAGTAATTTTATTTTGAATAGCATTTAGGTATCCCCTAACAAGGGCAAAGGATGCGGGATTAAGTCATTTGTTCACATATCTCAGGTCGTCTGTGCTGCCATGCTGAAACTCTATATTTATTGTAGGATTTCTGCATTGAGGAAGAATGTTCTCGCCAAGTGTTATGGTGGTGATGTTACTCGAAAGCGGAAGCTGTTGGAGAAGCAAAAGGAAGGAAAGAAGCGAATGAAGCGTGTTGGTTCTGTTGATATACCACAAGAAGCATTCCATGAACTATTGAAGGTTTCATAGGAGACATGTTTGAAGATAATTGCGTATTAGACATTGGTAATGACTTCTTGTTTACCTCTTTATATATATATATATATATATATATATATATATATATATGCACTTGGAATGTAGTGTTTAGTCTTAGTCTCTTAGATTGATCTAAAATGAAACTTACAGTTTAAGGCTTCTTCTTTTTTTTTTTTTTTGACGCGATTTACAGTTTAAGGCTACAGCATAACCATTGTGTTAATAAAATAAAAGAAAGGTAATAAAACAATCTATATTATACGTGGGGCTTTAAATCAAGTCTAATTTCCACAAAGGAAGATTGAATTCTTGTCCACCTTTAGGGTTATACAGTAACTTGAGAAACTATGGTCTATATGTATAAAGGCTGCATATGTGGTTCATTATTATTTGACATCTAACTTTAAAGAATAGCTGTAAAGTATGCTCCAGCTTTTGCTTTTTTGATGTGGTTTATTTTGTCTTTGCTTCACAAGCCACACATACCCTTGATTTGATGGTCATCCCTAGAAACTAGTAGTTGTATTGTGAAAACTATGCTGGACGTTCCGTGATGGTCATTCCCATGGTAATGTTATGGAGTAACTGACTCCTCCCCCCTCCCTTCCTCTTTTTTTCTCTCCCTTTCTCTTCAATTTCCCCTTTTGTTTCTATTTTGTAGGTTTTGTAAGCCGGTGCCCTCACAAGAATCTGTGTTGTGGATAGTGCTAGGGAGACGGCTACATAAAACAATATAACAGAAATGATGAAAGCAATTTACAGCGCCGGTGTCAACTTTCGCGGAACGGCTTATTTGTAGCTTTTCATATCGGGAAAAAAATCCCTTTAAATTGGGTTTGTCTCTGAAATGAAAAGGTAAAGGGTATTTACCATTGGGTCTTTTAGTGATTATGATTACAATGCATTTTATTGATCCAAAGGTGAAAATACCCTTACCTTTTCATTTTAGAGAGATACTCACTTTAGAGGAGCCTTATTCTTATTGATGTTATTTGATAAAAACTGTGACATTAGAGGTTGATTTCTTTCTGACAAAGTTTGGGATCGAAGAAAATGAATTTTTGTCTTAACACCAATCTCAGCCACCATCTTTGTACATAAAACAGGTTTAAATTATTCACATTCAGTCTGATGTATGTTGACTACTCCACTAAAATCCCTCAATAATCAGGAAACATTTTTGAGCCTTCTTTTTCTTCTTCTTGTTGGTTAATATGTATGTATACATTCTTAACAAGCATCACTCTATTTTACAATGCCTGTCGCTCTAGACTTTGGTAGAAAGAATCTATAGATTCATCTACAGTTACATTTTTTTTTATATATAAAAGCCACGTGACTACAATAAGTGCAGTTTGGAAGTTTTCTAAATTGAGATTAAGTTCTTCCTCAGATGATCTCAAGGGTACTGCCTCTTGTATCAACTTGTGTTATTGTGGAGATAAATCTTCCTAAATGCTAATTTAAGGTTTGAACTCTTTTTTTTTCGGTCATTTTTTTGTTTGGGGGGGGGGGGGGGGGGGTTTGGGGGCTACGGGGCTCTGCCTCTGCAACTGGAAGTCGCGCCCCTTCAGTGCACCTACTTTTAAGGCTATCATCATTATATATATATACCCCACATTTCAAATATGGACGTGTGGTAAAAAGCCCACTCCAAAAATTTGAAACCGGGTAATCGTAAAGCTATCGTCATAATTCTATGCAATTGGCCAATTAGCAAATAAATAAATAAACTATGCATGAGCTACTACCCCATATGGTTCGTTGATTTGGGAGCAATGTAAAATGACAAAGTACGCGGTTCTTGTATAGCTTGTGCAAGTAATTAACAATTTAAGTAATTTGTCTATTGAGTATTTAGCACTTGCGATTATTACAAAAATTACATGGAATGACTACATGCAGGGTCATGACAACATTGATTTCTGGCCGTTATTTCTGGCTGTTCTCTTTGTTCTAAGTCTAATCTTTTGTTTGTGGGGTCCTACTTTTGAGATCATGAGATGAAATAATAGGATATTGAACCTTGGCCACGTTAAAGAGGAAGAGATAGCTAATGATGTGTTTTTCTGAACTTAATTGTTGATCTGATCAATAATGGATTTGCTTGTGCTAGTGCTACTCTTGGAGAGAGAAAACGGCAATGAGTGTTGGTTCCCAATTGTTGACGATCCATGTCCCACAATAGATGAAACTGCAGCAGCTATCACAGACCGAAGACCTGGTTCTGTGCTGATTGCTTTGGTTATTGTTTCTGCCAAAGCCTCCCTGGGAGGAGTTTGGTTCTTCAAGCATTGTTGATAGATATGTTGTTGGAATTGGTTTCTCAAGATAACTAGACTCATATGTGTTTTGTCAATAGGCATTGTGCCATTATTAGGGAATCCCTTAACCCAAAAGGGTGGTGCCATGTTGGTTTCTGGAGAGTAAAAGCTGAGGCTAGTTGGAGAGAATCTTGGGTTTGAAGCAATGCTTGAAGGTAAGCAATGAGCATGAGTTGATAAGGAGGATGATGCAGACGTCAGGTCTAGAGTGATTGTTGGGTACATCTGTGAGGCATGGTTTGGTTTTGGTGACAAGATCTGTTTTGCTCTTGATAGATCAAACTGATGAGTGAAAGTCTGGCCATTAAGTACTGTTGGAACATTTCCAAAAGATGCAGAATTATGACTTCTGAGCTGAGATGTTGTTGAAGAACCTGACAAGAACATGGAAGCAGCAGCAGAAGTGGTGGAAGTAATGGCTGTTGCTGAAAATGGAAGTGGGTGGTTATGAGTCCCTTCATATGTGGTGATTAAGATGGACAAGTCATCAGCACATCTTTGCACCTGAAATCATGCAAACATTAAAATTGGAATATTTTTACTTCATATCTCTAGAACAATTTGTATACAAGAATATAATGGATAACCGGTCCTCTCACTTTATTTCATCCAACAATTACTATTGCGTTATATCAAAATTCTGGTTATATTTTTTGTTTTATATGTAATTCTGGTTGTACCTGTTTCCTAACCGGGCATGCTGGTGCAACTGTGCAACGATAGTATGCACGTGGACATGGATTTCCTTTTGCTATCTTCTGTCCATATTTCCTCCACTGGCACCCATCATTCATCTGTTTGAAAGGCCACTTGCTATTAGTATTAGACAAGGAATAATTACAAAAACCATTAAAATCACCAAGAATTCTAGAATGGAAATATGATTTTTCATTGATACTAACTGTGGGGGCATCACATCTAGCTCTCACAGAAACTCTGGCTCTCTTGGCAGGCATTTGATTTTGATCTGAAATTTCATCATTCATATTTTTTTCTTTTACTGATTTATGTGTTGGCAAAGTTCTCTCTGCTTCTACTTCCTTTGGATCTTCTGAGCCATTCACGCGACTCTGATCGGACACTTGCTCTATTGAAAACAGACATTTGGAGTCTAATCCAAGAGTTAAGCATGCTTCCAAATCTTCATTTTCTTTAGGCTTGTTGGAGTTTCCAATTCTTGCATCCTTGTTAGGCTCCCTTGGACTTCTTCCAAGGCAAAGTGACACAAGCTCAGGCTCTTCAGTTTCATTAAGTGTAGTAGCTGAATCAGATGCACCTTTCTTTGATGCTTCTTTGCGAAGGATGTCACAGAAACGGAGTTGAAGGGAATGGTAATCTTTTTCAACTTGTTCAAGCATCATCGTCAATCTCTCATTTTCTTCTTTCACCTCACCCAACTCAGCTTCAGCAGATTTGAGTTTGTCATCCTAGATTTCAAAATATTATAATAATAATAATCAGCCATCTTATTGCTGAATTTATGAACCACAGGTTCAATAGCAGGAGAGAACTGTATATTTGAAATGCAAACTATAAATTTGAAACTAGAAGAAAATCTTCTATTTTATGCTCTTGAACACTTCCATATTTTTTATGCCAAACTACAGTGTGTTGATGTAAAACTCAAACTAAATTTGTGCATAATGGCCTAAACTCCTTGGTCAGCTTCTTTCAATAATATATGAATTCAGTGTAGAAGGAAACTCAGTTTCCTGAATATAAGTTCTAATTGGAGGGGAAGAGGAGGGAGAGATGGGCAAAAATTACTTAAGAATTAGCATGATCAAATATTATATGGTTATTTTTTAATCGAACAGTATTGATGTAGTCTGATGCTTGGTCTATTTAAGGTTTGCATCACCAGAATAGCATTCTTTGTATGTTTATTATATAACTCTGTAAATAGAAGTTTAATTGAACAATTCATATGATGTGTGATGATGCAAAGGCATCAAAAACAGAAAACTGAGAAAAGCATAAAGTTGGAAGGCCTTTTTTTCCCCATCGTTTCTGTACCTTGGCACGGAATTTAAAGAAATTCTTTTTTTCCCCATATTTTAAAGAATTCATTAAAACTTAAGATCCTGCTATTAGCACTCAATTTAATGACTCTTGACTACAAGTCCATAAGACATAAAATTATTTAGAAACAGTACAGGTTTCAAAAGAAGAAAGAAGTGGTGATGGAATGGATTGGGATACCTTTCTAACATCTTGAATACTGAAATCATCTTCAGGGCTAAGGGAAGTAACTCTCTTCTCTTCAACTTCTGAACCACACGGACTACATATTTTTGACATGGCCTCCATTATTATTTCTGTAGTAGAACTCCTCCAAGCTCACACAACCCGATATATATATGCCACTGGTAACACATACCCTCTTATAAACCAATAAAATTTTGTGCTACACATGGTATAACAAATACAGATCTTAGAGCTCATCTACCTTCCCATTACGCAGCCACACCCTTAATGTCAACAGCACCAATTGCTAAGCTAATTTTTGGGTTTTTTTTTTTATTATTATTATTGTATGGTTTAATTAATGACATGTTCTCAGGAATCTAAGTCATAAATGAGGTTGACAGGGAGAAGAAATCTGAATTTTGGCACACAAATTGTACATTACTTAGTACTATAGTTGAAGCTTCGTACTGAACAGAAGACGTCACATGGCTATGCAGTCAACATTGCAACATATAGTTTGCAAACATTAAAGGAAAAAAAAAAAATTGCAGTATGTATTGTAAAAGCCTTATTTCACTGTCAAGCGTGCACTCCATATTGCTGGTGGTAAATAATAAGGTTATTATCCATTGTTTTTAATTATAGTTAACTTTATCTTTTTCTTTATACTAATTCTAATTTTGTCAAGTTACATAATTATAAAATAATAATTTAATATTGATGTCCACGAGACAGTATTTGGTTATAAACTATTGCTGTGCTGTCCACTGGCATTGACGTGCTTTCCATATGAATGCAATCCTCTTTTAATTGATTTAAATTTATGTGCCAGTGTTTTTAATCATTTATGTGCAAGTTGATTACAAAATTGGCATTAGTTTATATGTTATTGCATGTATGAGTTTATAATATATGTAATGTTTTATTATTATAAAATTAATCTAAAAATACAGTTCTCAAACAACATATTACTGTGTTTGGTAGAGATATGATTATAATAAAAAGGTTAAAAAATGAAAATTATATTTAAGAGTAATTTTATTTAATTTGAGTTATATGTACGTCTATCTTAAAATCACGAAAAAGAACTTATACTATTTTTTTTTTTTTAATTTTAGTCGAAGTAAAAAGTATTCTCTTATCGAAGGCAATCCTGCAGCTTAAATCAAGTAAAATATCTATGGGTTAACAAAGCTCTCTCTTCCGAATTTTAACATAACTATATATTTAGGGTTCAAATACGAGATCTATGATTAAATTTAAGACAACTCCAAACAGCTGATTTATTAGTAGAACTTTATACTATATAGAAAAAAATTTAGATTAACTTCAATTTTATTGATAAAATAGAAGTCCTTTTAGTGATATTTATATCTCGAAAGAGCAAGTCTTTATTGTAATGTAATTCATTTTTTGTTAGAGTATATGGAATTTGTTAATTTGATACAAGTTGATAATTAGAATTAGTTAAGAGGTTGTAGTAATAAGTTACTTTTCTTCCATTATATAAATTATATTGTAGCTCTATTATAATCATCTTTCTCATTTTTCTTATTCTAATTAGAAAACTTTCAACTCTACCTATTTACTTTGTTCTTCTTTTTCTACTCTTCCATGGATTTCAACAGGTTATCACAGCCATCGTATTGAGCATAAAATAAAATGCCAATTAAAAGTCTGATCGATCATACAAGGGTCATAAATCATAATTCAACTTTTCACAACCGCAGTAGCAATACGCCAGCACGATTGTTAACTCGAAGTATGAAGTTTGGGTCATTTACTCTATTAGATTATTCAAACCGTAGATTCCAATCAAACAAAGTAGGTCTCTCGGCGGCATTTTACACAATATTTTTACAATGACGTCCATGTCAGGTTAACTCAATCCTTTTGAAAATCATGACCAGCCCCAAGTGTATGTCACGGGATCTGAGTATTACGTATTACCTTCACTTGATTTATATATATCCTCAACAGTCTCATCTTCCAGAACTTGATTATGATTGCTGGATTATAAAATATGATATAATGGAGTCAATATGTTAATTATAATTTATCCACAGTGTATGTATATAGATACGATGTGTGTGACATGCATTCGTGTCGTTTAGCTATTAAGTAAGTCGAGTTTTAAGGCTTGGTTAGAATACTTAGAATAAAATATTTAGATTCCATGCTCCAATTTCACTGTCCTATGGCATCGGAAGCTTGGCATCAAATAAAGAACTATTATGGCCCCTAAATAACCATAGCTAGGCATAGGTGCCTCTTGGAGCCTTGTAGGTTATGCAGATTGGAGGTCAAGTAATCTTCACTTCTTATGCACTCATCAACTGTTTTACTCTTTCTATTATGCAATTTTAACTTTTTTATGAAACAGTCTAATTCATTCAACCAATATTTGTGGTTAGTATATGTTTAGTTCGGCATTTAAAATAAAAATAATTTATATTTGATATTTTATTTAAAAAGTGATTTTAACAAAATTTAGTAAATTAAACACAAAAGTAACTCAAATTGTTTCTATTTAGAATCAATTCTAAAACTAAAATTCCAAAAAAAGAAAAACAAAAAACAAAAAATGAAACTAAACAAGTTTGCAAAATAGGCAAACTTAATTTAGTAATTACAAATCCTGTGAGTTATTCAAACACAAAACAAACACACTTAAATGGTTAGCATGTATTATCGCTCCTTTCCACAGGTCTAAATATAATTTTTTGTTAACTGTATAGGGTTATATGCTTAGCTAACCGCTATGTTCGAAGACTTCTGCGATGGTGCTGCAAGCTCACATAATCAATTAGCTCCTATATGAATATTCTAAAAGCGATAATATGTATCTATCAAGAGACTTTAGAGGGAACTTTGTATGGTTCTCAAATTGCGTCACCTTATGGTGACCTCAAGATTTTTCTTTCATAGTTAATTGGCTGGCAAGCGACTTCTACATGCAAGTTGAGTTTATTTTAGTGAAATAGGTCAACGTTTAGGTATGCCTTTGAGTTGAATGACTAGCTGAACATGTGATTTGCGGGGTATGCGTGTCCTCATTAAATATTTATGACCTTCACCGTTTTCCTAATAGAAAGTTTGAAGTTATAACTTCGATAAAAATAACGATGACCGGATCCGTCTGTATAGACAAGGTTATAGTGGGCTGAGGCTGTTTGTTTAATGAAGCTCAAGAAATACTGCATATAATGAATAACGCTATCAACTATTAATTATCAATTGTCTTAAAAAAAGAAACTATTAATTATCAATTGAAGGTGAAACTGTTTTGAATGAAAAATAACTTACCACCAGAAAGATTTTTTTTTTTAAACTTATTAAGTATATAAATATTGTATAAACATCATCTATTAGTGTAAATGCATAAATATTGAAATCACATGTATCAAGATGGATGTAACGTGTATATATTGTATGTGAGACTAATGTTGTGTTTGGTGTTTTAGTGTGATATCTAAATAACACTACTCTATTACGCCATTGTTAAAAAGGTGATAAACAATTTTTATTTTTACCTTAAGGTGATAAAACAACTTCACTCCTTTTCTTTTTTGGTCGAAACTTCACTCCATGTAAAGATACACACACGCATTTGTGTTATGTTGGGCCGGAACTAAAGTGCACATGTCATGTTTTTGGGCCTAAAAACCAGATAACTAATACTCTGACCCAGAAGCCAATGTTGGCTACCAAATACTAGTACAAACGAAACGACGCGTTTATGTCATTTATTTGGGCTTCGTTGTTATAGACGGCGACTAACTCTAGCTTCAGTTGCCTTCTCCATGCCTCTCCGCTATGTTCATGTCCCAAATATTATTTTTCACAATGTAAGAGGTTTAGATTTAGATAATTAGATATTCTTTTGAATAAAAGATGATACAGAGGGATGCCAATTGCAGCATCTGCTTAGGTGTGTGAAAATGTTGGTGCAAGCGGTACAAGGTGTGCAAATGTGAATTGATGTGTGTGAGTCAAATCAATCGTATACAAGGGTAAACAACCTGGCAGTACAAGGACACCAATTTGGCAACATGACATAAGATAATACTACCAATGTAGAATGTTGTTTCAGCTCTCCCTGGCTTCTGTCTGTTCGTATATTGACGTTACTTGCACAAATTGGTGGCCATTGCTATGATCATTTCACAACATTGATATTTGAAAATGCTGCAGCACATATTTTGTTTTTTATTTAATTTAATATAATATAATTGTAAGCAATATGAAAGTAACCACTATTTTTGTTTTTTTGCACTTTTTTATCTCCAAAAAATCTATTTTATATAGAATTGGTAAATGGTGCAAGCTGAGAGCTTGATACTTCCGTAGAAGACACAAGCACAAAACCTGTTGACAACATGCCCCTGGTTGAATGAGCAACCAAATCCAAACACCAAGAAAGTAGCACTCCGAACCCCAAAAGAAACAACAGAAAGCTAAAATAAAAGCCTGAAGTACTGACATAAATTGCACTAACACAAATACCATCCATCTCCCATTAATAACAGAAGCAGAAAGTATATTAATTAAATGAAAGTACTGACATTTTAGCACCAGAAACTATACCAATTCACTAAGTACATCAATTGTTTTTTCAGCTCTAAACAATCAAAAAGTAAACTAAATGAAATGACTAGCCAAGCTAGATCATTGCTTTTGCACCTTCATTCTGCCTTTCATTTTCCGGTGCAGCATCACTTTTGTCCTTTCCTGTCTTTGGTATATGTACACTCTAAACTGTAGACTGAAGACAGTACCTAGGTGACTCATGTTCCATAAAGATTGAAAAGGGAAAAAAAAAAAACAAAAAAGGGACTAGACAAAAGATGATCAAGTTTCACTAGAGGACAGAAAAGGGTGGCATCATCAAATGGGAAACATTTGGATAGACAAATTGTCCACAGGAACATTTGACCTCAGCAATTGACCACAGAAGTTTCTTCAGCTCTCCACAATTTTTGGGCCGCTGTACATTTCCCCAACAACTTTTACATCATCAGGTTTGTCCCTCTCTTGAAGCCATTCATAATCATTCCTTTCCTCTTCTGGTATGGATAATCCACTAACTGAAATTTCAAAAAAGTTCAAGCTACAGTTGGTAAGAGAAATGAGCCACAAAAGCATGTACATGCCATTGAAGGGTGATATTGGAAAAAACCAATTTGTAGTTTGTACAGATTATTGAAACTTAGGTGGACTCAAGGATCATGCATGGAGCTATTCAGTGAGCAAAGAGCTTATCTTTATGTTATGCGATGAGTACTAAGAAAAGGACTTCAGTGGGAACATATTACATACCTGAAAAGTTGGAAAAGGGGAAATCAAGGTAGTATGCTTCAGGATCATTGTATGGAGGGCCGAGCACATCTAGAACCGCACAAGCCGTCACTGCTGTGAAGCAATGCATGTTGCCACCATCCGCAGGATAAAGGATGGAGGGGTTGCAAGGAGCAGTGAAATCAGCATCAACCTTAACTTTAGCCAACCGCATCTCTGGAGTGGGGGCTGGCAAAATTGGAACATGCAAATTATATATCAATATTTACTAGTTGCATCAATCTTCAGACAAGGAAATCATCAATCAATATTTTTAGACTTTTCTTGTGCATAATAACAAGAAAAAACTAAAATAGTCCCCAAAGACAAGCAGCACATACTAAATATGTTTTACCAAGCATCTTCAACTTAGGTGCAACAAAATGACTGGTAGAAGCAAGGATGATCTTAACCCAGGAAAATATCATCACTTTTGAATGACTTAAAACGAACAACACATGCCATGTACCTTCTAAGTAGTCAGAGGGATCTGTAACTAAAAAGAATGTCTTATATTTTGGAGTTCTAATGGATTTAGCTTCTTTTTTTTTTTAAGTTTATGTACATTATTCTTAATTTAATCTCTGTCTTACTTCCCTGCTATCAACATCAAATAGAAAAACAGGATACCCTTCAAACACGGAGTAATATTTTACTCTTCTTTTCATATGATTAAAGGGTGTCTTTGTTCAAAACCGCTATAAATAAATAAGAAATTGTCAAAAAGTACAATATTGAAAAGATATAAATAAGAAAACACTCACTTTCTGATGGTTTGAAAATAGTTGGCATACTAGGAGGGAAGTCAACGACCCAATCATAAGATTTGATATGCATGGTTCCAAAGAGAAGCTTGCTGAAAACTGTCATTCCAGGATGATTATGAAGGGGAATAACTCCAGAAGGTGGCAAGCAAAATATTCCCATCTGAAAGAAAAATATATATTTATAAAAAAGTTACACTTACACATCAACAAAACAACACTACTTGAAAATTCAAGTTATAGCCTAATTACCGAGAATTTTTCACACACATAAATGTGAAGGTATGTAATTTTTGGGGTTCCTTGAGCACTGTCTATACTGAAATATGGCATGTCAGGTGTCAAGCCAACATCTTCTGGTTTTATTGCATCTGCCAAAAAAAAGAGAAATCGAAACCAAAATGTTGGGTGCTATGCATGGGATATAAAACTCAAGCAGACAAATGAAAAGTGGAACTAACTATTGGTATAACAATGGATATGGATCCTCTCATATAAAAAATTCATATGACCTTGTTATGTGTTACTTTTTATCATTGATTAGATTCTTTTGTGCGTCCTAGACTTGCCCCACCTTATTGATCCATGGTAAAAAACAACAAATGACACAGTCATGTGCATTTTTGACACGAGAGTATACACAATTCTTGGCGCTACTGTACAGTAACCAAGTGGTCCAGGTAACTGTTCGTGCCTTTGTGAGTTGATTGCAAAATAGTGAAATACCCAATAGCTGTATCCAGGTTCAGATATATATAAAAACAACAGAGTGTCACATCATTTTTTCATTCATATGCTTAAATCACATTAAATAATGTGTTTTTGAGTCCCTGGCCTTCAAGCCACCGACCAATTTATTCCTTCCCTAATTAACAATCACCATCAAAGTTTTTATCTTTTACCAAAAACATTCAACTTGCTATCATGCCTAGTGATTGAATTGCTTCCTGGCTAATAATATAGACTTTCAAATCTTCACAAACCAGCTAACATGGCCCATTATCACTAAAGGACACCCCTAATTTAGGGGCATAATACATCCAAATTAACAATTATGTTCACACGCTGTCCAATGAGAATGAGACACCCGTAGAGGAGAGAGAGAAGCAGCGGTATTTTACTTGATAACTAACTCAAAAGGAACACCTGATTGAAAGAATGTCAGGGATTAAATTTACCATGCCATGCTAATGGTCCCCTTCATATTCATGGACTTAAGATTTGACATCATGGAGTAAGCGGAAAATAGCAGTGTGAGCATATAACACTTGGGGAACAAGAACTTTTAGCAATTATTTGATTAACCCAAAACCTTATAAATAAAATTACGCATGCAGATGCGCTTAAGACACAAAGGCATATTATGATTAGCATTGTAGAAAAGCGCACACCCCACCAGCAAAAACAATGCAGGGTAAAAATGATAACATCAGAAGTTGGTGCAAAAGGTAAAATTGGAGCAATACATTAAAAAAAAATAAATTCATAATTGAGTTATCGAAATGCGACATAAAACAAATCAGGCAGCTGGCTTGATCCTTCGAAGCATACAAATTCCCATGAGAAAATAAAATGATCAAAATCATCCCTATAGAAAAAATGTTCAAAAAGAAAAAAATTAACCAAATTGACATGTAGCTCACTACAACTGACTCTAAGAAAGATAGTTAAAAATCACACAAAGAAGCACAATTTTCAAATCAGAAGCACATCCCAGTTGTTAAAACCGTTCAATAATAACACACAACCGAATAAATTTGAAAAAAAAAAAAAAGAGAGAAAAGAAAACACACACACACATAAGCGGAACAAAAAGACAATTTTTCACACGTGCGTGCAAATTGGGGCACAACCCTTAATTCACGTACCTAAAACGGAGCGAAGGTTCTCAATTTGGTCAGGTGGAGGGATAATACCAGGGCCACCTTTGGCGAACACTTGCTTGCAAGTCTCGAACAGCTTCTGACCCGGCGACAACATCCTCCTCTGACGTTGTCGCCGGTTCTTCCCAGATTTGCTGTTCGTATTCGTCTCCCTCTGCACTACACTCCCTTTCTTATCGGATAAGTTCTTCCCAATCCCCATTCCAATTCCCACTCAACACAACAACACCAACACCAACAACAACAAAGAAACAGAACAAGACAAAAAAGTGAACTTTCACATGGGAATGGATATAATCTCAGGGCAATTGATTTGAACAATGTGGAGGGTGGAATTATGGGAAATGGGTATGAGAGAAAAGTGGGGAAAAAATGCAGGAAAAGATTGTCCCCTGAAGAGGAAAAACAGAGGAAAACAGGGGAAGGTAGGTGGAGAGAAAAAAAAAAGAAATAAAGAAAAAGGATAAGAGAATTTATGAGGGTTTTGCACAGGTAGCAGGGTAAAACGAAGAGGAGGATTGTAGAGAGGTGAAAAGAGGCATTGGAATGAAGAGGAGAAAGCACGGGAATGAGATAATGTAAATTGTTTTTTTGTTGCTGTTGTTGTTGTTGATATAAAAGAGGAGAACGAATGAATAAGAAATAGACAGAAAGAGAAAGAGAGAGTTGGTTGTTTTCGTGGGAAGCGAAACTGGGAAAACCAGGGGCCATGTTCGCGGATTCCAGTGGGCTGTTCAAACAGCGGATTACTACCATCATCTTCTGTACGGTTTCTGATATCATAAAACCTTTTTATTTTCCCCACTCCTTTTCCTTTGCCCCTCGTTTATGCCATTTTCACCTCCCATGCCCATCCCTCTGTGTAAAGTTTTTTATATTGATAGTCGATTGAAAATAAATCCTTTATTATTTGTAATTTTTTTTTGACAAAAATACTATATTTATTTCAGAGATTAATTTTTATTGAGATTAATTTTAATATAGGATAAATATAAAAAAATTTATATTATTATTTCATTATATACTTTTATTTATAAAATTTTTAAAATAATAAATAATTTAATTAAATATTTTTATTAATATCTCAATATATAATTAAATATTTATATAAAATATTTTTATGCTGATAATATATCAAAATTTAATTTATTTTTATTTGAATTATGTTTTTTTTGCATTCAAGTAAAAATGAATCATTTTTGTTTATATTAACATATTTTAACATGATCTGGTATATGCAGTCAAGTTTATCTAATAAGGAAAAAAAATTATAATATTGCTAATATTTTGTTACTTCAATTGATTAATACTTGTTTTTTTTTAAATAATGTTACATATTTAAATTTTGTAAATAAAAAATTAATTTTAGACTAATTTTATTTTTATAATGAATCGATTTATCTCAAACCAAATTAATTAAAGTACTATAAAATTTAGACAATAACAATCTAGACCAATATATATATACGTACCTAAAATCCAATACTATTATTGACTCATGGAAGATTTTGGCAGGAACTAGGAAGATATAATGCGTATTCTTCATTTTTATGGGTTTTAACTTTGAATTTATATTTGGTTAAAATTTTATTTGTGAAAGAATTTTTGGAGTAATTTTATGTTTAAAGTGGTTAAAAGAGTTAAATGAGGGTATATTTATGTTTAATTATTTTATATATTAAATATTTAAATTAAAGTGAATTAAATACATTTTTATTTATTTATGTTAGCGACAATTTACTCATGGGTTGAGCCAAAAATTTAGTGTTAAAAGATTTAGATCAAACATATATAAGATGTTCAAGTCTCTTTCTTCTTCTTTTTCCGTTATTTTATTTTTTTATTTGTTGTAGTTCAATTTTATTTTATAGTAGATACAGGATACTATTCATTTCCAAAAAAAGAAAAAATCAATAAAAAAAAGGATTATATAGAAATTAAATGCATTTTATGGGGCCTTAAGTAAATTCATGAAGAAGATTACAAAATGTCCGTTACATCCCCTTATTCCCCTTCTCTCCACCCTATGTATTACTTTAGACGACCCTTTACAATTTATTTAGAATTTAATTTAAATATATTGATAGTGTAAAATAATTTTACACTGTCAGCCAATAAAAATAATAAAAAATGTCAACTCATATAAATAATCACTCATTATAATGAGGGACCCGCTATGATTTCTCACTTTTCCCTATTTTTATTGGTTGATAGTGTAAAACTATTTTACACTATCAGTACATACTAATTAAACTCATTTATTTAACCCACTTTTAATGAACAACGCATAACTAACCTAAATTTTAATGAATCATTTTCTTTTATTCAATTAGCCAACGTAAATCTCATAGCAAAATTACCATGATTTAAAATTAATCATTGGGCACATATTAAGAACAACTTTTTCACATATCATAACATACAAACTTACATTTATACCTATAGCTTTCTTTTCCTTGAACCACCACTATCCAGAATTGGATTTCAATTAATCTAATTCAGGTTGAATCTCTATATCTATAGTTTATGGGCTTTTGTCGCTCATTTTAAAATTGTACATGTACTCTAACACTTTTACTCATCAAAACTATTAAAAAAGAGGTATCATATATGAACTATTTCATGTGTTTTACTCGAAGATGTATCAAGAATATTTTTTGAAAAAGAAATTTGTTAAAAGTACCTTAAGAAACACAAATTAATAAGCTAATAAAAACATATAAAATATGAGAAATTCTATGAACCCTTCCATATCTTTGAGTTCCAAACCCTTATATAAATGGACCAATAAAAAGACATCCATGTAAATTTATAATAATGACATATAAATTATATTTATATCAATATTTAATTTTCTAAAATAGTATTTAAAGAAATAATAATTATAAAAAAAAGATCTTTAGTTTTATTTTTATAAAAATAATATGCCTAACCTAGCCTGGTTAGGTCCAACTTATTTAGGACTGTTAATTAAATATATCAGTTTGCGATTGAAAAAAAAAAAGTCAATTTGATCCATAGTAAATGTCAATGAGCCCACATAATATTGGGCCAATCTATTTAAACTTAACTCATTTGGGCCCACTAGTTAAATAAGTGAAGTCAACTCATAGCAAATATGAACAAACCAACATAATATTGGCCTGAGTTATTTAGGCCTAGCCCATTTGAGGCTGCTAGTTAAATAGATCAAGTCAACCTATAGCAAATGTTAATAAGCCAGCATAATGTTGGCAAGGCCCATTTAAGGTTAGCCCACAAATGTAAATAAACCAACACAACCTATTTAGGTCCAATCTGTTTGGACTTGCTAGTTAAATAGGTTAGGTCAATCTATAGCAAATATTAACGAACTAGCATAATATTGGCCTGAGTCATATAGGCCTAATCTATTTGGGCAAGCTAATTAAATTAGTCAGGTTAACTTATAGCAAAATATTAATGATGTAGCATGATATTGGTTGTGCCATTTAAGGCTAGCCCACATATTTAAATAGACCAACACAACCCATTTCAGGGCAACCCAGACCTATTGGGACTCACTAGTTAAATAGATCGCATCAATATATAACAAATATTAATGAGTTAACATAATATTTACACTCGACCTATTTAAGCTTGCTAGTTAGATGGGTCAAACCAACTTATAGCAATTGTTAAATTTTTTAAAAAATTGATTTATAATTATTAATAAATAAATTTATAAAATTTTATGCAAAATTTATAAATTATATATCATTATATAATTAGTCCAACTTAGTATAAGTTCTAAACCCTTTAAATTTTCTTGGGTATTATAGAAAGCCCCATAAAATGTTTTAAAAATTTTAAAAGTAATTACGGCAATTTAATAAAGTCTATCAAATTCTGTTTAAGCAAAAGTAGGCATAAAAGGTGTGTTTGGTTTAGCTTATTTTGATCAAAAAAATTGATTTTTAACTAAAAAAATTACTTTTATAGAAGTAATTTATTTTAATTTCTACTCAAAAATTAAAAAGAAAAGAAAAAGAAGATATTTTTAGCTTTTAAATAAAAACTGAAATTAATAACTTTTATAAAAAAAATTTAGTAATCAAACATTACTTTTTATTTTAAAAAATTGTAACAAATGCATCCAAAATGGAACTTCATAAATTTTAATAAAATCTTTTCCTTTTAAAATACATGCATTTATCTCTTTCTTTGGATAACGTGATCATCATAAGGTAACCAACTTAAAATGATTTATTTCTTTTCTGCCAGTGATTTAAGAATTATTAATGATTATTTTTTACATATCTTATTGAATATGTAATATCTCATATCCGACTTCCATTTCTCCGGTCTAATATATATATCCATTGGTCAATAAGATGGGCGTAAGCCATCTCGAGACAACACTAGATTCTCATGCCAAATTATCGTTTGTTAATTTTTTAACTTTTTTTTGGGTGCATTGGAAAGTAAAAAAAGACTAGCGGGTGAAGGTTACACCAGGTGATTTTTTTAAATATAAGATTTTGAAAGTGAAATTGGAATATATAGAATTTTTGACAAAATTAGATAAATATAAAATTTTAAAAGAAATTTTGTAGAGAGAAAATTGAATTTTATTTTTTTATTTTTTTAAAAAAGTAAATATAATGAAAAAAGAATCAAATTTATTTTTTTATTATTTTTAAAAAACAAATCTGATGAAGAGAGAATCGAATTTATTTTTTAAAAATTAAAAAAAAAGTAGAGAGAGTGCGAGAGAAAGAGGGGAGAGAAAGAGAAAAAGTGCAGAATGTGGAGGAGAGGAGAGAGAAAAGAGAAAAAAATGGAGAGAAGAAAAAAAAAAGAAGAAAAAAGAAAAAAAAGTGAAATAAAAAAAATACTAAAAGATAAGAATATTATATTTTTTAAATTTTATCAAAAATATCACATTTTAAAAATTTTTTCACACAAAAATCATATAAAATCATACAAAAAAATAAATAACTCAGTTACACCCATAGCATCCGCAAAAAGCAAAGGATTCAGACTTTAAATTTTTTTTAACTTATTTCTTTCTTTCGAATTTAATCTTTAAAATTTAGCATACTCATTAAAATGTCATTAATTGTTGTATGTAACAGAAAAAGATCTTCAGTATATTTTTAAAGTTTTGTTATTCTTGGAACTCATACACCAATTTATGATAAGTAACAGACGTTCACACACAAATACAGACATAGGCGCGCAAAGGTTATAAGTTTGGTAACTAATCGATCGTAACATATTGCTCATTTGATAACTAAAGTTACACGTTAACGTTATCAATTAACGAACCATTTTTTTACATAATTAATTAGTAATTTTTTTTTATCTTAATAAAATCATTGGTATATAGATCCTTTAACAAATAATTCAACTAATTCAGCCCACCTGACGGAAATTTTTAAAGAAGATAGAGGTCTTTTAGTGAGAATTTTTTTCTATTTCCATGACTCTAATCTAAGATCTCTGATTAAGGTATCAAGGCACCTATCACTTTCACAACCTCATGTTCATAATTACTTAGTGATATGTGATATTAATAATTATTTTTATCTTTATTACAAATTGTTCAATGTTAATCTCATACCATAATGTATTTATAAAATATGATAAGATAGAGAACAAAAACAGACATGATGTGCATTTAACCATATAAGCACATATGAGTAGTATTTTCTTTCACATATCATCACATATATTTTAAAACACGTATTAATTATCATTATCAAAACTTAACACCTAAACTTCAAGGTTGAAGGTCTTTGTAATTCAATTTCAAACTTCATACCTTATTGAAAAACTTTGTCAATCCAAAATACTAAATTGATCTTTCGCATTGTTAACTAATCTAGGATAATTTAATGAAAGTTATAAAATTCTTTTCAATATTTTATTTTTTAAAAATTTAATTAGTATGTACTAATAATATAAATTATAATAAATAATTATTATATAAATTATTATTTTTTATTATTTTTATTGATTAATAATATAATATATTTAAATTAAATTTATTTTTGAATGAAGATACCTTATTTTTCAACATCAATTTCGAAGATAACTTAAAAAAATATTGAAAAAGGGGTTTTGCTAGTGATCAAGAGCCATTTGCCAATTGGCCCAATAAGATAGCTAAAGGCTACACTTTCGAGAAAGATTATAGCCTTTTGATTTTTTTTTTAACTTATTTATTTATTTTGTTTTGGCTCTGCGAAATTTAGTGTTCTCATTAAGTAGTCTTTAATTGTTAAGAGGAAAAATAACAACGTTTAATATATTTTTATATGTGCTCAGTTTCTAATATCTGTATTTTAAAGATTTTCATTTTAAATTATTTGTCTTGAAAATATCAAAAAGATATTATTTATTTTTTAATTTTATTCTTACATTAGTTATACTTATTAATTAAGTTCGTGGGAAAATATAAATGAAGATAAGGTTGTAATTTAAATATAAAGATAGTTTTGTAAAATTAATTTGCTTTTTACTATTATCAAAATCATTTATTAACTTTCTCAATTTATGTGTAAACCCGAAACTGTTAGATATGAAATAAAGAGAATCATTTTATTATTTCCACACCTCTTATATATTAGGAGTGTTTAAGACCTGCCATATATTATATAGTATTTAAATCTTATATAATAATCTTGTACTATCAGACCTCAATTTATCATGCATATCAAATAATCCCTTAATAAAAATATAATACATGGTTCACATAAATATATAAAATTAATTTAAAATAATATTTAATAAAATTCAAATAAAATCTCAATCATTAAAAATTTATTCTTAGAATGTCTTAGAATTTTCAAAAATTATGAGAGCTGGACTAATTTTGAAAAATCAGGCAGTATTATCTAAAATTTAAATTTAAGCTTAACTTGGTCAGAACGTTGAAAAATTAACGACATAGGTCATTCTGATTTGAGTTGATGCATGATTGCATGAATACATTGAACCAACTTGATGCATATCCTTTTCTTCTTGATTTGAAGTGTGAGCATAATTATAACGAGCTTTTTATGTTCCATTTCTTACCCTTTTATTGAACATTTCTACCTTTCAAAGTAAATATCACTAATCAAATATCGTGTAGCAATCAATTAGCATCTTATCTAAAGGCACATGTTATGTATTCAACTCTTCTAGCATGATTCGTAAGTAAAATATGATATAGTTAAAAGATTAATAATACAAAGCAAAGTACGACTAATGAGTATATTTATGTTTTATATGTACTGTCTCATATATTCCTCATAGTATATATATTCGAATTCATAGGATAATGTCATAGCATGTATATCACCAAATCTTAAGTACAATTGAACCTTAAAAGCTAACACATCTACTCTTTCAACCTCAAACCTTAAGTACCTCAGGGCATTTTTGTCGCGTACGGAGGTTAAGGAGATAATTCTCGTGCTTCCAACTCCAGAAAGTACCTAGAATATTTCTAGGAAGTTTCACGATGAAATTTCATATGTTCCGTGGTTGTGCACGTTGGCATATGTTCCGAGAATCCAAAGTCGATAAACCTTAAAAGGATCGCAAATTGATCTTAAGAATATGCCCACTTGCCATCTTGATGCAATACTATCTAGGCCTTCGTGCCAAACTCTCCCCGATGACTACAAATTTGTATTTTTTAATAAAAATTAATTATTCCTTTTAAGGGAGGAGAAGCCTATCGTGTATGTGTAGAAGATCAGTTTCATATTTGCTTTCATCTTTATTTGTCAAACCAGCTGAAGCACTATATATAGGGCATTTTTGTCCATATAAGTTATCCAACTATACACCTTTTGTGCTTTCCACTCCAAGATGTACGTAAAAAGGCTAAAACATTTCTAGAAGGTTTTAGAATCAAAACTTCATGCACATTTAAATAAAAGAAAAAATTGGGTCCCATCAATGCCAATTGGCCCCAAGAAGATGGCCACACTTGCCATCTGGAGGCAATACTGGACCAGTAGAACTGCATGCCAAAACTCTCCCTGTTCAATTTTTTTTTTTTTTGTCGCAAACCTGTTTATTTTCCTTTCCTTTCCTTTCCTTTCCTTTCCTTTTTGACTCTCAAAACTCAGGGTTATCATTGAATGGCCACGAGATAAACATCTTCTGTACCTATAAATGTCTGGAAGATGCATTTCATCTTTGCTTTCAACTTTTACCATCAAACTTTAAACACTGCGGCGTTTTTGACATGTCTATCTGAAATATTCAAGGACGTTAATGTAAATATTTCGTTTTTGACATGACTTAGCATTTTTTTTAGTTAAAATATTAAATTTAAGTTTTGTAAATAAATAGGGAGAGTTTTATTATTGACTTAAATATATTTTTAATTTTTATAAATATAAATTATTTTAATTTTAGTCTTGATAAAAAAATTTCTTTATTTTTTGTCCCCTCTTTTTTGATATTATATTTTTAATTCTTATCATTCTAAATTTTAGTTCAAAAAATTATTTTAAAATATATATTTAACTTTTATAAATATTAAAAATTGTGTTATCCTTATAAATATTTTAATAATTTTTTTTTTATTCTTAGAAATATCATTATTTAACAATATTGACTAATAATAGGGATAAAAAAATATAATATTAAAAAAAGAAAAGACTAAAAGCAAAAAAAAAAATTTTTAAAAATTAAAATTAAAATGATCTATATTTATGAAAATTAAAAATATGTTTAAGCCTTTATCTTTTATTAAATTGACTTAATTTAAATTAAATTGACTGAAATTCCATGAAATTTTAAAGATATATAATTCATTAAAAAAATAAAAAAATCTGCTAATATCTTGTGGATTGGTGGGAGGAACAGGCTAGATCAAGTTAGGTTTTATCTTTAACAGACTAAACTTATATTATATACACCATCTTAACCTGAACGTGGCCTGTGACTTTTAGTTTTGATAAGCTCTCTTTTCAACCTAAACCTAGCCTATTGCAGGTGGCATAACACAAGTGGTAGATACAATGATAGCTGCGCTCGGCAGCTCTCAAAGGAGTTGCGTGTTCGATTCATGGTATTAGAGATGCCATGCCCCCTCAATTGACTTGAAAAAAAAAAAAAGGCCTAACCTATTTAAAGGTCTGCAAGAATTGTATTTTGCCACTAGCGGATCATTTTGAAAGTACAAATCGAAGCAAGACAAATGAGGCATTGAGGAGTTTGTGGCTCGCATTATCATGTGCTGAACGTGAGCCGCAAACTTTTTCTGAAAGCGTTTTGCTTTCTTAATAAACAACTTTTTTTTCATAAAACCATTAGGGAAAAGAATATAAAGTATACATCCATCAAAGCAGGCAACTTGAGCTGTTGTCGTGATCGAAACGTTGTAATATTTTCTCATCGGGGATTAGACTCTTCGGCTTTGCTTTACAATCTAGAATTCATGAATCAACACTCTCAAGCTCTCAGCTGGACTTCCATAAAGAATTTTCAGCAACTAGACTTTTCTCACTGCTCCTTAGGATTTGATATTGACGGTCGTAAGGTTTTGATTTAAATATCTTATACTGCACACTTGAGTAAGTATGTATATCGATAACAAAATAAAAATGCACGTGTATGATTGTTAATTACCAAATTAAACTCATTAAAAATATATAACAAATATTGTACCAAGAGCTTTTGAGCTTCCATAAACCACTTGCCTGTTTAGGGAGAGGAGTCACCATTATTGCGGAATTGGACTTTTAAGGATTTGCCCTAAACACGGTTCTTAATTTTCAAATTATGATCAACATCCTCTTTATATAAACATTTCTTTCACACTCAAGTTTTAGGCTTCTGATTGGAGTTAAACATCTTTAAGATACACAATACTCTCTAGATTGAAGAGAAGCACCAGAAATTAGGGTTTCAGAGCTAGCTAGCTAGGTACACACCTGTCACGCCAATCTCTACTCAAATTTTCACTCTACTCAAGTGCCCATGACATCCACAACCTGAAAATTTGACATGCAAGCTCGCGTATCTAATGTTACATCGGTTATGGTGCAATCAAAGTTTACTCTCAACAAATTTGGTAAATCAATCTCTACGTAGACACGAACAAAACTTTATTAGAAAACCCTTTTTTTTTTAATCAAGTTTTTAGTATATTATTTGGACATTAGAGAATTATATATCAGTAACTCAGAATTCTAGTATTTCTTGTAGATGTGAAAAGATAATTAATAATAAATTTAAAATTTTTTTACTAGATTTAATAATAAAATAATTAAAAAATTTTGTTATTAACACATAATTTTTTATAATTATTTACATATAATGCAACTAAGATTATAATAATTAATACATAAGCCACTATCATTACTCTAGTGGTGAGAGCTTATCAATTCAAATCTCATTATTAATAATGTAACTAAAAAATAATAATTAATCAGTCAAAATAATAATAATAATTAATACATGATTCCCTAAGTGTCTAAAGTCTATAAAAATTAGGTACACAAAAGAATACTAAATCTTCATACAGCAAGTAGAAGAGTATTTTGTGTCAAGATTTGATAGACCCACGACGAAACTCTTCCATTGTAATTAACCAAATTAAGGCATGGAAAACAATTCCGTACTATGATTCTTTTAATCCTAGCTAAAGAAGCTACTAGTTACACGACAATCTTCAATCCTCACATGTAAATAGTTATGACCACTAATTAGCTTAAACTTCGTTAAAATAATATATATATATATATATATATATATATATATATATATATATATATATATTCTCCCATGTTTTTAGATAATAAAATATTTAAAATATACAATTTAGATATATAGGTGCGTTTGTTTTAGATTTAAAAAAAAATTATTTCAAAATTTAAATTTTATATATAGCTGAAAAAATTGAAAATAATTTTTTTTAAAATTTTGATTATTTTTAAAAATTATCCAAATATATGAAAACTAATTTTTCCAATGAAAAAAGTGATTTTTTACCCAAAAAATCCTAAACAAATGCACCCGTACTCTCCCTCTATTTTCATTTTTCCAAACCAGAAAATTATAAACATTGTGGTGTGAAAATAATAAAGACTGGGTTAAAATACCATCCTTATAGAAAATTAGAAATGATATATTATCAATGACTAGCGAATTGACAGCTATTATGTGCTTGTCAATTTGTTTTTCATATTTTATATTTTTGTTAAGTTTAAAAATAAAATAAAGTAAAGAGTATTCTAAGTAAAGTATAATTACTTGAAAATTATTAGTTACTAAGTACTTGTCAGTTTATTTTTTATTTTGCTTAAATAAAAATTATTTAAAGTAAATCATAATTATATAGTCAAAAGTTAAGTGTATAAAGATTATTATAATTAAAGACAATAAGATGTACTTAAATTATTGTATTATATATAAATACTTGATTACATAATTAACAAAAATTACTATCTCATTATTATGTTTATTTTTGAATTTATAAAGAATTGATAAGATATATTTATTTTTTCATTCTTTTTTACTTTGCTATAAACATTTAGTAATTATAATAATAATTTGAAATAAAAAATTTAGACATTAAAATAGGAATTTTTTTTGTAATAGTAGAGTAATAGGTAACTAGAAATGAGTAAATATTTAAATATAATAAAAATTATAAAATAATAAATATTTAAATTTTATATTTAAATATTTATTTAAATGGTTAATTACTATTTTTCAATTTTGTTTTTAAATAAGATGGAAAATTAATAATAATAATTTAAAAATAAAAATTAATACCAAATTAAAATTTTGACTTTATAATAATAATAATAATGATAAAAATAAATTATTACGAAACACTACAATATTTAATTCCCAATCACGATGAATTTTAATAGTCATATTTAATCCTGTTTAATAAAAATGTTAAATATAGATTAAATATATTCAAATGATACATATATAATTAGTATATCTCATAATATACTGTCTAAATAAATGTGTGAAGTATTCTGATAAAAGAGTTAAATGGAAATGCACTGATTTATTTTTTAAACTATTTATTAATATTTTTTCAAACTATTACTATATTAAAATATTAAGCAAGACTATTTATATTCTCATTTCTGCATAACCCGGTAGCCAAAGATTACCAAAAAGAAAAAAAAAGGACATGCAGCCCAATTGCACGAAAATAATATAAATACTGTGGCACAAAATGTTAATTCACCTGATAGGCCTTCTATTCATATATCGTCATAATTTGGTATTCGATTCCTAGATTCTCTTGTTGAATGATTTGTAAGTATATATTTAAATGCTCGATGAGTTTGCAAACATATCTGACCCTAAATTAGGACAAGCTTTTCACTCAACCTTTTTTTTATATACAAAAACTATATTATATATGTTAAAAGAAACCCACAGTTTTGGTTCAGATCCATAGTTTTAATCAACATGTCTCATGCGCTTAATTTAAATTATTGCAACGGGTAGCCTCATGTACATTTTTTTTCCCCTGATGGTAAGTTTAGGTGGGAGATATGAGAGTGAGAATGAATGCAAATGTGAATGAAATAAAAGTGACTCAGTCTTATGAAGATATTTTTAATAGTCAATTTGTAGAATAGAACGGCGTGAGAAGTCAGGCGTTTCATAATTGAGATATTCATCAACAAGCTTTATTTTAACACTCTTGAAGCTTTTCCTGACATGCAATAGCTTAGAACAGAGCAACATAATAACTTCTTTCCTTTTTTTTTTTAATGTGAACAACATTATAACTTTTAAACTTCAATAATAATAATAATAATAATAATAATAATTAGAGGAGTGGAAGGAAGAGGAACAAGAAGTGTTCCTCTCCTTCTCATTTAAAATGGTGTTCAGATTAAAATGTTTTTGAATATAAAATAAATATTAATAAAAAATTTTCCTAAAAAGCTTTTGGAGAAAAAATTGTCAATTCAATTTTGATAGAGTGAAATTAAACAGCCAAGTAGTGGGTTGTATATGGTTCAACTAATTTACAAAGATTTGCTTCATAAGTTCTGAACTTGACTTGTCGCGCTTCTAGGTGTGAAAGAAATTAGAGTGTCTCTGAAAATTACAAGCAAAAATTATCCTTTCTTTTATCTTTTTTCTAATTGGAAGTGCAAGCACATGAACCTTGCTTTTTCTAATAGACAACAAATATTTTATGATTGATCTCAATATTTCAGCTTCATACCAAAAGGAGGAGGAATATGCTTGCACTATCAAATTTGAATGAACGAGTGCCGATACAACTCTCATAACTCCATTGACCCTGTCTTATTAAAAGAGTACGTAACAATGAGTGGCTGATAAATTGACAAGTTGGATGAAGCAAATGCAGAAGACGCTTGTGTATTTTAAGATATGATGATTTGAATTGGGATGTCGGGTAGAGAGCTATTAGAGTTGAGGTCCTTAAGGAGCCCACCCATCAGTTTTATGTCATTATCCTCTCAACTATTTCTTGCTGGTTAACTGCTCTAAGTTTCCAGCAAAAGCGCAGCCCAGGGCACGAGGCTCCCATTTGGTGAGATCTGGAGAGGGTAGATTACACAACATTACTCCCGCAAGTGCCAAGTGGAGAGGTTGTGTATAGGATTTGGACTTATAACTGCTAAGTCACAAGACAACAACCTTACTATTATATTAAGACTCACCCTTGTTCTAAGTTTCTAACAAATTCTAACAAAATTATCCAAAATAAATGCAATAGCCTACTCAAAAAACCATTATGGGAAAATCTAAGAAAGCAACAGCCGTTAAATATTTATGAAAGTACAAAGTTTCACCTATTTACAGCCTTATTACCAAACAAGGCAGCAGAATGTGCAAGTTTATGTATCTTCTCGAAATTATTTTGTGCAATTGCCTCTTTGTCAAATATGGCATCTGACAAAACAACTGATGATGCTCCCCGCAAAATATATTCCTCAATAGAATCTACAAGCAATCATTAGAGATAAAGTCATTCATATTTGATAGTTATGCCAATGGCATAAACATAATATGCTAATTAAAATATATACTTGTGTCTTTGTAAATGTATGGATGAGTTCAGTACTATAGATATTTGTCAAAGGTTGTTACAAAAAATTCTAATGTGTTCGGTAACTTGTCTGTCAAAAGGTGTTTGTTAGAAACAATATCATGTTGTGCGTAACTAAGTATGACATTGATATATTTGTTTTTCTTTCTCAAATGCGTCAAATTAATAAGAAACTTCACTATTATCAAATTATGAAAGATATGTTTGACAAAGGAAAACAATGAAGAGTCTAGTGTTTCTATCAGCAACCCTTGACAAAAAACAGCTGCTTCTAGAAAAATAAAGAAATAAATAAAGAAGTAAATAAAATCAAATATTGGGAATGAGAAATAATACCAAACTGCAAAAACTACCTATAGTTATCCCCTGAGAAGCAACCATAGAGATATGAGGAAAGGGCTTCTTGAGTGCTGATATGTACTTCAATCCACCAAGTGCAGAAACTGGATAAACCTATACCGCAGGGTAAAAAGTCGAGTATAAGAAATTTTTTTAAAATATATAACAAACTCGATGCTTGTGTGTTGTATCAATAGAGGAATAAAATGTATAACGAAAATTATCAAACAAGTCTAGATTTAATGCCTGTTTACACCTTCAACAATCATTGGGGTGGATGACAAGATTAATGCATTGCTCCTATGATTGGAGAAAAGGAGCTATAGGTAGCAAGCTAGAATATGAACAGCTCAAGCCCTTTTGTTGTTATTCCTCATATTAAGGTGGAGGGTGGTTGACTTTGATAAGATAGAAAATCATGCCAAGCAAATGCTTCCTCCGAATAAAGCTCCCTGATAGGCCAAACTTATTGGAAGCAAGAAAATATGTACACATATAAGTGAAGTAGTACTTTGATCTCAGTTATAATCTTCGTGATGTGAATTATAACCCTTAAATGTCTTGAAAAAAATTAATTGAACATGAGACAGCTCTAAATGTAAAGGATGCTCAGATCCTTTTCCCCACATCTCATATACTGGTCAAATCTTTCACTGGTTCAATTCAATCTTTTTCTCTCCTTCTCCCTTTTACTAGTTTCTATCTACAGTATACTAAAGAAGAAACTTGTGAGACAAGCAGAAAAGCGGAAAAAGTTTTTTATTTAAAAGAAAATGGCTTGCAGATGGGTATTTATATGCATGCAAACTAGTGGAAACTGTTCTGATTTCTGACTGAAGCAGATTCAGACAATGAAAGAAATGCGAAAATGCATAGCAAGAAAACCAAAAGTGTCCACTCCTCTACGCAACAAATGATGCATATCTATCAAATGAATGTATTCTGTCTGTGCTTCAATGTTCTTCAACATGGTAATCTAAAAACAAAAATATTAAAAGGCCTACCTTGACCATTTTAGCACCTGCATCACATGCAGACAATATCTGCATTGCATACAATGATGGTTAAAGAAAGGTCAAATAAATGCTAGAAAAAATGCATGACATTAGGGATGCAAGAATGCACCATAAAAAGATCCGTAAAAGGCTTGAACCTAAAAACTTGACTCTTACTTCGGTTGGAGTCAGTGCGCCAGGAATATATAAAACTTCACCACTCTGAACATAATGCATAATGTCCTGGTAACCAATAAACAAGGTCAAAGGAAAAAGCACACTTGGTAAGACATCCTAGCATGTCCACAAGTAACGAACTTCCAATAATCTGCCAAGCCAATTGCATCAACAATAATAATAGGGAAAGAAGAAAATGAAACAAATAACAAAACATTGTGATCAAGAACTAGCAGGTATTATGTGACATCTTAGTATACAAATAAAATTTCAAAATTCAAACCTTAACCATTGCTGGACTCATCAGAAATTTTGCTCCAGCATTAATTGCAGCTATTGCATCCTCAATCCTGAGAACAGTCCCAACCTAAGGGCAGATATCTGTCCGGTTCAGACAACCGTTGAAAAGAAATGTAATTTCGTGTAATGAATATTGTAAATGAGTCTTCGTCATCTATATGTTTAAACAAATCATAAGGATTTGCAACAAGATTCCTTTCCAAGCAAGTAATACCCTACAATTATTTGAGAAAAAAACCTCCCATCTTCTAATAATTTCTCTGTTTGATCAAAGTAATAGACCTCACCTGATGGGAAAAGACTTTGCTGTTGTTGTATTCTAGAGAAGACTGAATCAAAAGAAATTTAGAGACTTCACTTACGTTTTGGTGAGATTTCTTAAACAAAGTAATACCTATTAATGTACTATCCACATGCACAAAATACTCAACACTAGAAATATTTCAAATGCCTCAACTTTCAATTTTCCCAAAATTTCTACAAGTAAGATATTGTGATTTTGTTAGTAATAATCCAACGAAAATCACTTTCCTACGTTTGATAGCTAGGTATTCATGAAGACGACGACGACGACGACAACAACAACAACAAAGTATCTTTTAACGAAGAGAAAAAATTTAAAAGACTGAGGACTAGCTACCCTTGATAATAATCATTATTTACTGTTTCAACCAGCATATCCATTGGGTGATGCTATATACAGACACAATCCTAAAATTCAATGAAACGGGAGAATGCAATGACATTTCTCCATATTATAAACTTAGGGTAGGTTCATGTGATATACACTCTGACAAAGAACATTAATGCCATAGGAGAAACCAGGAACTTAAAAGGATGAGAGCATACTCCTAGTGCCATTGTCGGGTGCTCCTTCACCATCTGCTTTAGAACCTACACACCAAATTGAATTAGAGCACATGAATTCTAAAGCTCAGTACAAGTACAGTGAGGAAGCAGAAAAGCTTAGGTAGACAACCTCAAACACACCTGGTGTGGACATCACAATCTCCAACTACATGTAAGGAGAAAAAAGATGATGAGAAACACACCATCAAAATATAGAGCTGAGCACATTATATTCAAGCAAAAGTATTTGTCCTACTCAATTGTTCCACAACCATTTTAATCCAGCTTATAAAGCGTCTCAACTTTCCCAAATTTCATAAGATCTAGGGCAATTTAGAGTTGAACTTTGAAGTTCGAACACAAGACTACAAAGTAATTCATATCTTTCGAAATGCCAATAAGGCTGAGCAACTTTCCATCTAGATGGCCCAAAAGCATTTTAAATGATTCCACCATTAGGATCAATGTCAACATTTATATTAGATGATAATATCCATGTAAATGGCCACAACTATTTATTTTTCTTTTCATTAAAAAAAAATTGATAAAACAAAATAAGAGGATATCAAAAGCAAACTCACAACTGAAATGCCACCTGCTATTGCAGCATTTGCAGCTTCAAAGGCCACTTCTGCGCTATATGCAAGTGAAAAATATAATGTAAGCCAGCATAATCAGACTGCAAAAAGTATTATTGAACGTGGTTGTGACTTCCGAGAATTAGTCTCGTACTACGACACTAAAAATTGAATTCAGCCATTACAGACATAAGACATGGCGAAACCTTGTCCCACTCAAGCGAAAGGAAAGAACAAAAAAGAAACTGCGTATCCTCGATATTCTGTAACATACCTAAATAAACAGGAAACACAGGTTTATTGGGTTGATTAAGCCTCATCCAATTCTAGCTCTACATTAACAATTCAATCATGTCTATATTGTCTCTTCCTATCCTAACGAGTTTAGACTGCACTAATCTTGGACACCTTGTACCTCAACCTCATCTATAACAAGTAGGCTACCCTACCATGCATGTTGCTATCACCAAAATTATAAACAGCAGTGTCCCACCCAATGTCTCAGAAACAAAATTCTCTCCTTTTTCATCGCTAATAAAGTTCTCTTAAAACAAAGAAGATACAGTGATGATGATACACAATAAAAACTGAGATTCGAGAGCAGCTAAACCTTTTCTCTTGGAAGCATATGTGGAAGCACACTTCTGATTGCAATTCACAAACTGCTTCAGGTTTATCTTTATTCATTTTTTCAGTATAACAGATTTTTTACTCTGCAAATGATCTCATCCACAGGGAAAGTGCATGGCCATTAAGAATTCTAATCTCTATATTCTTATGGCAAGTATATATAAATTATATCATAGAAGAAATCTATGGTACAGTGTCAACCACCAAACTGCAACAACCAACAAGTATTAATGAAATTTAACTTTATTTTTTTCAAAAAAAAAAAAAAAAGAATTGGGTAGGATAAGTACCCTTTTAAAGAAGTCCAAAATTGACTATCAGAAAAAAGCAAAAACCAACCTTGCCCACTTCAATTTTTTTTTTTTTCCCAAAAACTGCTTCATAAAATGATAAAACAAGATGAAGAGCACAAAAAAGAGAACCTGCTGGCCCAGAGGCAAGCTATGACACCAGAATTCTTAATCTGGAAGATTGTTTTGTCAAGTGGGGATGCTGAAAGATGAACCTGGGGCTGAGGTGCTCTCCATGAAACTCTGCCACGCAGAGAAGAAGAAGAAGAAGAAGAAGAGACATGCCATAAGGAAGAACAAGAAAAAGAAGCAGAAGAAGAATGCCATTGGCACAGTGTTGTACTGTCCATTGTAGTTGTAATTGTACACTTCTTCAGTAATTCTGCTTCTGTGCTCAGCTGGAAAAAAAAAATGTGGGTTTTAAAGAGGGAGTTAACGGCTTATCTATTGCAAGTCCTGACACTGACACAAGATAGGATCAAAATATAGTACAACATGGCAACTTTGAATCATTTGTAAGTGTTTGGTTTGTGCATTTTTTTTTAATTATTTTATCAAAAGAAACTATTAAAAAATGTTTATAGACGTACATGTTTGATTAAAGAGTCCAACACTGATATCGAATCACCCACACATAGAGTTTGGAAAAAAAATTATCAAAGAAAAACTAAAAATAAAAAAACAAGGGGAGAGGAGAGAGATAAAGAGAGAGTATTTAAGGATATTATTATTAGTATGTACAAATAGTATTTTTCTTAATTAAATAAGGTTTTAGACAAATTATAATCTAAAAATATTTTTTTTGGCTATTTTTGAGATTAAAAAAGAGTAAATTTTTAAAATAATTGAGTAAATATTTATTTTGATTCTAATTAGTTTTTGAAATTTTTTTGAAATTAAATAGGTTCTTCAAAATAAAATATAACATTACATTAGTTTTTAAAAGTTTTTGATATTAAATAATTTTCTAAAAATTAAAATATATCATCACTTTAATTGTTTTTAAAAACTATTTAATTCTGTTTTTAGATAAAAAGTATAATTTCTTAGGGGCTTTTTTGTTATTGGCATGAGGACTTTCTTTTTTGGGCCCAAATAGTCTACAACCTTTCAAAGAAAAAGAAGGTATCCAATAAAATTTAATAACCCAACACTATTACAAATTATTGAAGATGAATTAGAGGCTTGTGAAATAAAAACGTTGGTGGAACAAAAATCGAGCTCAATAAGAGAAATTATGGGCCCGCTTATGAAGAGAGAATTGGCAAGTGTGCTTCATCCTTGGATTTTCCTCCTGGGTTTGGGCCAGAAATAGTGGTTCAGAGGCAAAATGCCAACTTTAATCCATTAATCGGATTCACCCAAAACCAAAAATCAGTTAATCGGGCTATGTGCAGGACAAATGTGAATGATCACCACTCACAAGTACTACATACGCCAATAAGGAATTAATGGAGCAGCAAGCAATACGGCATGCAATATTTGCTCATTCACCTGTTTTTAAATCCACTAATATAAGATTGATCGGAGTGGCTAATTGCTTTGTCCATTTAATTAGGTGACTCGAATTCGAGTCTTGATTATGAAAAAAATTTCTATTGAGAAATTCAAAGTTTTCTCTAAAAGTTTTATTAATTGAGTTAGACTAGTTGGGTTTCTAATAATAAGACTCGATAAACTTATGAGTTTCGCCTGAAAACATTAATTTGCATTTAAATCCACAGGAAAACAAAAAAAAAACAAAAAAGAATGCAAGCAATTTATTCTCTACTCTCTACAGCAGTAAAATTAACAAGAATATTCTTATAAAAGAAATTAACAAGAATATTGGCATATATGGAAAGCATTAAGCGCAAAGTCAACAAGAGTATTGGATAATTTTATAATATGGCAAGTATTAATCAGGAAGAATTTGGCTAATATGACAAACATTATTTGGCTTGATTTCTCTAATACAGATGACTTGATTAAAGGGATGTCATTCCCTTTTTATTCTACCTTAGTAGTAGTGTGTGTTAGTTAATTGTTGTCATAGTTTGGTGTTTTGATGTTATCTCTTTATACTTGTATTAGTTTTCTACTCCTTCAACAAAAAAAAAGAAAAAAGAAAAAAAGAAATAGAGTCTTGAGATCTTTTACTTACCAAAGAAAATATTAAAAATTGAACGATTCTCTCTCCTCATTAAAATTTTTGTGATTTTTTTCTTTTTCTTTTTATTTATTTATTTGCAATTATATTTATTGAGATCTAATGTTTTCATAAAAAATAGTATAATATAAATTACCTAAACTCTAATTTATTATTTTATATGTTATATATAAATAATTTCTTAATTGACTTCTTTATGATGAAAAGGTAAAAAAAGAAAATCATTAGTGGGAAAATTCCTTGTGATCCTGTGTACATTCAGTCCTTCTTGTGTTTTTCCTTAGGCATATAAACACATACAAATAATATATATTTCTTCAAGTACTCAAGATTGTCTTCAACGATACACTGTTGAAAAGATTGTCACCAACAATATTCTGATGGCACTGTTTTTTCTTTTAGTTCTAAGTTTGTGCATACCATGTCTCGAAGTTGATGCAAGAAGCAAAGGTGAACATGAACGACATCATAGGCTTCCTAGATCACGAGAAGTCAAGAGTATGCTGGTATTACTGTATAAACTTTTGTCTTCTAAAAATCTATGAAATGGTTTTTTGATTTACTTTATTGTCATTTGCTTAACAGCTTAGAAGAGAAAATGAATTTGAATGTGTTGATATCTATAAGCAACCAGCTTTTGATCATCCTTTACTGAAAAACCACAAAATCCAGGTAACTATTTTTTTTTTTTTTCACACTGGTCAATCAATTTGCAAAGTAGTCTACTGGTGCAGCATACGCAGGAATTATTTTATTACTTACAACAATTTATAATTTTTTTTTCTTTTTCGGATTTTTGGGATTGAGATCTGAGATTTAGAATTTAGGTATTGATAATTGGGGATTCAAATTATAGTGTTTGGTTCTTCGATTAGTGCTTTGTTTTGTTTTAGCTTGCAGTATCTGTCTTTTGACTTAGCTTGTAATTTCTCTTGTTTTGGTCGTACCATATATGATCGGCACAATACACCAAGTTACGCATGTAAAAGAGATTGCTAGTGGACTCAGTCTGAACTTTCTATAAATATATATATATACTTTCTATATATATATATATATATATATTGGTAACTATAATAACGGCTCGTTTGGTTTAACTTTTGGGAGAAGATTTTTTGAAAGAAGATCTTTTAAAAAAAATACCTTTTAGATGAAATATTTTTAAAAGAATGATTTTTGTTTAGTTTGAATATATCAAAAGGCCTTTTAGAAGCAAGAATTTTATTTGAATAGAATAAAGTAAAATTACTTTTGATTGTTGATGTGAGAGTAATAGTAAGATTTCTTTTCAAAAGGTTTTTTTTCTAGAATGAAAGGTAAAGAATCTTAACTTTGAAAGGCGGCTTTTGAAAAAAAGTCTTTTGAAAGAAGTTAAACCAAACATTATCATTTACTGTATAAAGTCATTTTTCTTCTCTTAGAAGGCCTTATGGAAATTGCAAATGGAGAACCAAACAGGCACTAAAGCGTTTGTTTGAATTTGTTAGTTATTAATTTTGAGAAAAAATCTAATAAAATAAGTATTGTTTTATAATTTTTGAACATATTTAGATTTTTTTTGAAATTCAAAAGTCTAGAAAAAGTATAAATTATATGTTTTAAAAAGTTACATTTTAGATCTTTTAAAAAAAATTATATATAATACATTCAAAATAAATTATTTTTACATTTCAAAAGATATTTTTGAAAAATAAGATAAAAGAAATTTTTAAAAAACATATTCGAACGACCAAAGTAATTTAGTAAATTAGAATAAAAGTTATTTTTAAAACCTACAACTTGTGACTCTAATTATATTGTGATCTCTTTCAATAGTCTTGAAAAATTATAATGGGACATATAAAAAAAGCATATACTATTATTTGGACCTCAATATCTCTTTTATACTTGTTATGATTCATTTAGCTGATCAGTTTTATCATAAGCTCAAATCCATTAAATATTTACCAAACATAGTTATTTCTTCCTGTATATTTCTTTTAACCCAAATAATTTCAACCGTAAAGTATACCTAATGTTTAATCTTTCTTTCTTTCTTCTCTTTCTTTTCCATCAAAGCTTAATCCAACTTTTAGAAGAGACAGAATGCAAAGTAGATCATCGTATGTTGAAAAGGCTTCTGCATTCAACAATCTCAATAAAGGATGTCCACCAGGAAAAGTTCCTGTTTATAGGAGACATATGAGACATGAAAAGGGTTCTAATACTTCTTCGGAACCACAACTTCAAAAATTCTCACAATACTCCCAGCAACATCCCAATCATCATGTAAGTTAATAATTTTTTATTTTAAAATTTTATATTTAATTAACCATATACCTTTTTGTTATTTAACAAGTGAATGATTTTATTCTCTTTTATTGTCATCATTCTTTAGTTTGCTACTCTGGATACAACCCCAAATACAACATATCTTGGAGCAATTGCAGCTCTCAACGTATATAATTTAACGGTGAAAGCAAGCCAGTACAGCTTGGGCCAAATTTGGCTGCAAAGTGGTCCTCCTGCAGAACTAAATAGTATACAAGCTGGATGGGGTGTGAGTTTATTTTCATTGCATTACAAATACATTTGATATTCTTCATATTTTATGTAATATTTTAAAAATTAAATTGAATTGGCCAGTTGAATTAGTTGGATTGTCAAATAGTTAAGTTTTTATCTGAACATTTTAAAATCAATTATGATTTAGTAACGATCTAACCAAAAAATTAACAAAGTGAACTAATTGAACCATATGATTTGGAGGCTTTTTAGTTTAATTTTTAGGTTCGGCTTTCAATATATTAACTTTATGATATTATTTTTCAGAGAGAGAGAGAGAGAGAGAGAGAGAGAGAGTATCGCCTTCAAATGTTATCTTTCAATCTATTTCTCAACATTCCATGGTGTTTTTTGAAAATTTTTCCCTTTCATGCTGATATTTATGCTTTCTTTAATTCATTTACCATCATTATCTCTGCATGATTTATCAGGTGCATCCAAGCTTATATGGCGACAGTTTAGCAAGACTAACTGGCTATTGGACAGTAAGATACACAACTTTTATTATTCTTTTTTTTTTTGCAAAAAAAAAAAATAATAATGTAGGCGGTTGAATTTAATGAGATACATTTTCACATGTAGTCTGATAACTTTCATAACACTGGATGCTTTAATCTGGAGTGTTCGGGTTTTGTACAAGTTCATGAAAATTATACCTTTGGAGATGTCCTTTCACCGACGGCTGTAATTGGATCATTTCAGAAAGTAACACTTGATGTTGAAATCATACAGGTAATTTTGAATGCTTTTATTATGAAACTACATCTCTTATATATAAACGTTTAGTTTGATGAGATAATGAGCTTATTCAATATGCTGTTGTAGATATAAGATGTCAGCAAAAAAGAAATTAGATATAAGATGAAATTAGTAGAAGGTATATTACTGCACAAACTAATGCTATATAAAATTGTTTCTATGTAATTCTTTGATTAATAGGTGGATTTACTACTTCTAATCATTTGTTCAGACATTTTTTTGCATTAATTATTGATTTAATTTATTACTTTCAATTTTTTATTTTAATTTCTAACTTAAATTTTTATTTAAGTCATACCTTATTTTAATTATGTTCATATTTGTCTTGGTAATTCGAAAAGTTTTGGTGATAATTACAATTTAACAAGTGAAAGTATGAATCTCCCATTCTTGATTGATATGTACTCTTTTAATAAACAATTATTCCCGTCTCTATTATTGTATGGTGTTATCTATTAGTCACTTATGGGTTTAAGTTTTGTATTTAAATTTGTATATAGGATCAAACATATGGCCATTGGTGGTTAACTGTTGCACATGATAGAAGAATTGGATATTGGCCAAAGGAACTACTCACTAACTTAGGTAAAGGAGCATCTTTGATTAGATATGGTGGTGAAACATTTGCTCCTTCCAACATGAATAGTCCTCCAATGGGAACTGGGTATTTGGCTGAGAGTAAATTTCGTTATTCATGTTTCTTTGCACGACTACAATTTGTGGATTCGCAGTTCAAATTAAATGAAGTGAATCCTGGAGACATGAAGATCAATTGTGACACTAGCCCCAGTTGCTATGACTTGTTGTATGATGGTTTTGAGGGGCCTGAATATAGGCAAGCTTTTCTCTTTGGTGGACCTGGTGGCCAATGTGGCATATGATTATTTCACATATATGTTTAATAAAAGTGAATTAATTTTTAGCATGTCATGCATGGAATACATATTCACAAAATGAGTCGATCTTTTATTAAACTTAAAAATAAGCAAACTTAATATTTTTAAAATTATTTTTACGACAAATTCTATGTAGCATATATCTATCGTAGCCATCAAACATGCGTCAAGACTTTAAACTTGAATATACAAAAGAGCTTTTGGTTCCAAAAAGTTAGGGTGCAGTTTGGTTTGTGAAAATATTTTCTATTTTTATTTTCTGTTTTCATTTTTATAAAGGATTTTCATTTTCATATTTTCTGAATTTTGGAAATATGTTTGGTTTATAAAAGTAAATTCTGTTTTCAAAAAGTGAAAACAATGAGAATATGTTTGGTTTGTTTATTTTCAAAATATACTTTTAAAATTAAATTTGAGATAATAAAATTATATTTATTATTAAATAATAAGAATTATATATATTTGATTTTCACATTTTGTTCATCTACTAATACTTCAACTACAAACTTGTAATGATAAAATATGTTTAGAATATATTTGATTTGTGAGTAAATTATTGTCACACTAAAAAGAGATATAATTGAACAAAATAACTTGTACTATCTATAATTACAGTCTTTATTATACTTTAACTTATTAACCAACTAAAAAATACAAAAAAAGAAGAAGAAAAAAGCATCACCCTACAACAAAGTACAAAAAGTGATAGTCATTAATCATCTATAATAATTATCCCATATTTAAATAGCAATTATCTTTTTAACTTGTATCATTTGAGTTGCTTAAGTAGCATTAATACCAACACTTTTTTAATCTACACTTAAACTTTGTCCAAGATGACAATATGTAAATTTTCTTCATATGATTATGAATAGTAAAAAAGATTGATATGTTTTTAATTTAATTATGTTTTTCATTAAATTTTAAATGCAAGATGACAACATGAAAAATTTCTTTGATCCAATAATAAGTTTTAATTACTCATTAGATCAAGTTTCTATACAATTTATTGATTTAAATATTTAATCGAACAACCAAAACTCTAATAGGAGGCACAGCTCAGTGGCAATTTTTCTCGTAGTGTGCAGATGGTTGCGTGTTCCATTCTTGGATTGGACAATTTCGAGTTTTTGCTGAAGCAAGCTTTAAATAGGTGGCATGAAGCATTGGAAAGGGAAAAAAAATAAGAGGGGTTTCCACCAGTAGGTTCAAACACGACACACTGGAGTGGTAAAGACAATATTTGCTCGGATTTACTGTTATGCCACCGCATTTCTGATTGAAAATATTTCCAATATTTTATACCCAAATATCTTAACTAGTGTCTAAAATATATATTCAAAAAAATATTTCCCTTCCCTTTTTGTTGAGTTTGGGTCAGAAGGGATTCGACCCACTTGAGCAAGTATTTCTTTGTATCCTTTTATATTTCTATCCAGTCTTAGAGGGTGTTATCAAAATAAAGGGAAAAAAAGGAGGTTAGTTGGTTAGGTGTTAGGTTTGGCTAAATTTAGGGGCTGTTTGGTTTGCCTATTTCTTGTTTTCATTTTCAATGAAAATGAAAAATGGCTATGAAAATATGTTTGGTTAAATTTTGTTGAAAATATTTTATGAAAATATTTTCAGAAATCTTTGTGATTTTGAAAACGTTGTTTTCACGTTTCAAGATTTTGTATACATTTTCAACATTTTATATACATGTATTGGAAATATTTTCAATCAGAAATGTGGTGGCACAACGGTAAATCCGAGCAAATATTGTCTTTACCGCTCCAGTGCGCCGTGTTCGAACCTACTGGTGGAAACCCCTCTTATTTTTTCCCCTTTCCAATGCTTCACGCCATCTATTTAAAGCTTCAGCAAAAACTCGAAATTGTCCAATCCAAGAATCGAACACGCAACCATCTGTACACTATGAGAAAAATTGCCACTGAGCTGTGCCTCCTATTAGAGTTTTGGTTGTTCGATTAAATATTTAAATCAATAAATTGTATAGAAACTTGATCTAATGAATAATTAAAACTTATTATTGGATCAAAGAAATTTTTCATATTGTCATCTTGCATTTAAGATTTAATGAAAAACATAATTAAATTAAAAACATATCAATCTTTTTTACTATTCATAATCATATGAAGAAAATTTACATATTGTCATCTTGGACAAAGTTTAAGTGTAGATTAAAAAAGTGTTGGTATTAATGCTACTTAAGCAACTCAAATGATACAAGTTAAAAAGATAATTGCTATTTAAATATGGTATAATTATTATAGATGATTAATGACTATCACTTTTTGTACTTTGTTGTAGGGTGATGCTTTTTTCTTCTTTTTTTTTGTATTTTTTAGTTGGTTAATAAGTTAAAGTATAATAAAGACTGTAATTATAGATAATACAAGTTATTTTGTTCAATTATATCTCTTTTTAGTGTGACAATAATTTACTCACAAATCAAATATATTCTAAACATATTTTATCATTACAAGTTTTTAGTTGAAGTTTTAGTAGATGAACAAAATGTGAAAATCAAATATATATAATTCTTATTATTTAATACTAATTATAATTTTATTATCTCAAATTTAATTTTGAAAGTATATTTTAAAAACAGACAAACCAAACATATTCTCATTATTTTCACTTTTTGAAAACAGAATTTACTTTTATAAACCAAACATATTTCCAAAATTCAGAAAATATGAAAATGAAAATCCTTTTCAAAAAATGAAAATAAAAAATGAAAATAGGAAATATTTTCACAAACCAAACGCACCCTTAATGTTTGCCCATCTTTAAATTGTGGAGGCAGTTCTCAAAACCGATCAAGTCCTCATAAATATACACGAACAGAATCTGAAAAACTCAATCAACTATGTTGCCTTACAGTGGTAAAGTATTTTTATCCATGCTAATCAATTGTATTTCTTAGTTCCATCATTTCGCACCTTAGTGTTTTTTCTTGGTTCATATCAGCATTAAGCATAATGTTTTTACTTATATTGCTTTGATTTGCCAACCAACGATCCCTTCTGCATGTAAGTGAGAAAGCCCGGTTTCACCAAATTATACTATTAGGAAATAACTGCGTCTTTTATGATTTTCTTTTTCAATAAAATTATTGTTGAGTACATTATGATTATTGGGTTGGAACAATAGAATGTGTTCCAGACAATGGTCCAGGGGCCCAACTCGGCCCAATGGCTAGGCCCAAAGAGAGCTCGAATTTGTTAATAGTCCGAGGCTATCTCGGGCCATTGACCCAAGTTAAGGCCCAAATTCGAGTTAAGGCTATTTGGTCCCTAACAGCGCAGAACGTTCTTCCCTCACGTACGGTTGGTAAACTCCGACCCATCCATTATCCCCAAGATAATGGACGTCCAAGATTATCCCCTACAAAGGCGGGATCAAATCCCCCTTATTTCTCAACTATTTATGTGTATATATACAGGTCCAACTACAGATGTTAGGTACCTTTTTTTACCTACCTCTCATATACTTTTCTGTGACTCGATTGAGCAGTGTCAGTTATATAGACCTCCATCGCCATGGAACTACTCACCCAGAGCAGCTTGAGATCCCAATTTTAATTCGAAAACTCCTCAAGTCACCCACCTTTGAACAGAATGCTTATACATTGAAAAGAATGCATGTTTTGTTAGTTTTGGCAAATATTTTTTTTTTTAATTACTTCTCAAAGTACCCTCTCACTCAATAAGTGAGAGATTAGCTAATTTTCTAAAATATGACCGGATACTTAAATAGGACCCCTCTCAATATATATATTTTTTAATGTTTTGCCACACAAATAACACCGTGCATGACATGTCATTATTATTATTACTTTCAGTCCTATTGTTGGTTAATGCTACAAAAGGTCAGAATATATTAAAAAAGTTAGAAGTTAAATATGTTTTTAATTCCTATAAAATTAGCAAATTTTGATTTTAGTTTTTAAGAATTATTTTTTTTTAGATTTGATCTAAATATTTTAAAAAATTTTGGTTTTAATCTCTACTGTTAGTCTGCCTTCATTAAGTGATAACATAAATAATGGATAGTCATGTCACCTTTCCCATTATCAAATAGAGACTAAAACTAAATTTTTTTAGAATATTTGGATCAAAACCAAAAAATAAAAAAATTAGGTGATAAAACCAAAATTTGCTAATTTTATAATGACTAAAAACATATTTATGCCAAAAGTTAAAGTGTAAGATTTTATATTTTGGTGTACTGAAATTGATTTTTTATTTTTGGTCAAAAGCATTGAATATCATTGATGATCAAATCCAATAGATAAGTGGGAGATACAATTAGGCCAATAACTTGAAGGCCAAAGTTGAAAAATAGGCACTAGAGTCCAATACAACTTACTGACTATAAGCTTGAGATGCTACCTATGATAATAGGGTTAGAATACATTGAAATAAGAAAAATAACTTCTACTTAATTTCAAACAATCCAATTTAAGAATGAAGATACACATAAACAACTCTGCTTTATAAGCTTGAGATGTTACCTATGGTAATAGGGTTAGAATACATTGAAATAAGAAAAATAACCTCTACCTAATTTCATACAATACAATTTAAGAATAAAGATACACAAAACAACTCTGTTTTGTAGAAAGTCTCTGAATTTCTCTTATGCCTAATCTTTTTATACACAAAATTTATCATCTTCGACTAATAGAAAAGCTTAACTTTTTTTTTTTTGCCTTCCTTTAGCCTCGACAAGCATATTGTTCTCCATCATAGCATCTTAAAGTATAGCTAAGAGCCAAAGTTAGAGGCCAAATACCTTAGCAAATGTGTCATCACCACAAGAACAAAAGAAACCCAACTAATAGTCATTAATAAAGGTAGATCTATCTAACTTGACACAAGCATAATCCTCTGAGCCAACTAAACATAATAGTCATTGTGAGAACATCGTTCATTAACGATCTAGACATTGTTGCCATCAAGAAAAATTTATCGGTAGGATATCAACAAGCCATCATGTATTGGAGAAGATGGGGATAACAAGAAAAACAAAAGGAGGTGGAGGAGGGGCTGTCGGAAATCACCATGGAGGAGCTGCTGAGCCACCTCCATGGGGACCCCTTCCAAACAAGGTAGAGAGAGAGAGGTGGGGAGTCATGTTAAGCAAGGGAATAAGAGCAAAGGTGGATTGGTGTACAAACAAAAAAAAACTAAAATTATTATTACGTTAAAATTGATTTTTGGTCCCTTTACATGCTCTAAATTTTGGTTTTAATCCCTACACTAAAAAATTTTTGATTTAAGTCCCTATATACTAAAAAGATTTTGGTTTTGGTCCTTATAATAGTATTGAGTTAGTTCTTGCCATTTAAAAGTTATTAGATAGTGTTAATTTTTGCTGACATAGTTAATGGGAGTTGATATGAGATATGGTAAACTTCAATTGTGGTAATTTCAACTTAAAAAAAGGTTATTTTGATACTATTTCAGTCACTTATCTATTTTGGAAAAAATGTTGTTTCAAACCTTACAAATGTCTGAAAAAGATTATTTTAAAATTACATTAATAACATATGATCTTATTAGCTACATCAATAAAAACGAACACTGTCTAGTAATTTTTAAAAGGCAAGGACTAACTCTTTAATAAAGTATCACCATAGGGATTTAAACCAAAATTATTTTCATATAGGGACTAAAACCAATATCTGAAACACATAAAAGAATTAAAAATTAGTTTTAACCTTATTTTTTGGATCAGCCAAGTGGACCACTTTTTTTGGTTCAGCCAATGATGCATCCTTAATAAACCCCATGTAACCTAAGGCCCATTCTCAGACCCATTATACAAGACTACGACCCAATTATTACTTTTATTAATTAAATAAAATAGTAAATTAATGCCCCCCGAAAAAAATAAAAAAATACTCATGAGTCATGATTCAACAACTTACAGTTGGTGTTAGCGTCAGTGAAACAGCAGCGCCTTTCTGGAACAGGCTCGGCTTCCTCTCCCTCTCAGTCTGATGTTATTGCGCCGCTACCATCCTTAGGTTCTCATCCCTCATCTCATCCTGTTCATTTGTTACTTTATTTATTTATTTATTTTTTGAATTGAAGTTTTTCACCCCTTGGGTCAGTAATGTGAATTGGTGGGAAAACATTATTTTTTTCCCTTGAATGTTGTTGTTTTGTGTGATGTGTTTGTTCTTTCTTGAAGAGATTCTTTGTGCCATCATTTTTTCTTATTTGTTTTCATTATGCTAATGGGTACAATGCTCACTAGCTGTTTGTTAAAATGCTTCAGAAAAGCATAGGACAGTTTAATAATGTTTCTTTCATAATGTCTATGTGTTTCTCGAAATAATGCATGCACTGTTTATCCCTTTATTAAAATGTGAAATGTGAAAAGAAGACTCTCTCCTGTAATGATTATTCTTAGAAATGTTTTACTATATGCTTGTTGGATTCGTAATTTTGATTGTGAATAGTTCACCTTCCAGGTTGACCAACCGCTGGTGGTTCAAACATCAAACACATGGTGCGTGTCTTGTCACAAACAACATGCTCACGCTGCTTAGGCTGAACCAGAAAAGCATCACCACTCAGATTCCCCACAACACAGGCTCATACATATGTTCCATCCTCAAATTTTGCACTCAACCTCAACCACAATCTCAATCATCACAAACAACCACAGTTAACAGCCTTGTACTCCCTGACAAGACAACCTCGTACCCATGCACCACATCCAAATTGTATCCGATTGACACAGACACCATCACCAGAATCATCAATGACCACCCTTTCCCTGACCAACCCCTCCGCCCCACACTCCTCCACCAACTCCCTCCTTCCACCATCACCACCCCACTTGTTGAAAACGTTCTTGGTCGCCTCTTTGCTTCCCATTGCAATGGCCTTAAGGCCCTTGAGTTCTTCAACTTCACCCTCCACCATTCCCATTCACCCCCAAGTCCTGGTTCCTTGGAAAAGACCCTCCATATTCTCACCAGGATGAGGTACTTTGACAAAGCTTGGAGCTTGTTGAAGGAAATCGGGAGAACCCACCCTTCACTCCTCACACTCAAGTCCATGAGCATTATGTTGTCCAAAATTGCCAAATATCAGTCCTTTGAGGACACCCTTGAAGCTTTTGGCAGGATGGAGCATGATGTGTTTGTTGGGAAGGTGTTTGGCACTGATGAGTTCAATGTGCTTGTGAAAGCATTTTGCACTCAGAGGCAGATGAAAGAGGCCAGGTCTGTGTTCGTGAAGATGGTGCCAAGGTTTTGTGCAAATACTAAGACCATGAACATTTTGCTGTTGGGATTCAAGGAATCAGGTGACGTTACTTCTGTTGAGCTCTTCTATCATGAAATGGTTAAGAGGGGTTTTAGTCCTGATGGTGTAACTTATAATATTAGGATTGATGCTTACTGTAAGAAAGGTTGTCTTGGTGATGCTTTGATGGTTTTGGAGGAGATGGAGCAGAGGGCTTTCGTCCCCACGATTGAGATGATAACTACGTTGATTCATGGAGCAGGTTTGGTTCAGAACATAGGAAAGGCGTGGCAGTTGTTTAATGAGATTCCTTTGAGGAACTTGGTTGCTGATACTGGTGCTTATAATGCTATGATTAGTTCATTGGTTAGATTGAAAGATATTGAATCTGCACTTTTGTTGATGGATGAGATGGTTGAGAAACACGTTGAGCTTGATGGGGGAACTTATCATACAATGTTCTTAGGGTTGAAGAGGTCAAAAGGGATTGAAGGTGTAAATGAGCTTTACCAGAAGATGACTCAGAGGAGTTTTGTTCCGAAAACAAGAACAGTTGTGACACTGATGAAATATTTCTGTCAAAATTCTCGGGTTGATTTGGGTTTGGGTTTATGGAAATACATGGTCGAGAAAGGGTATTGTCCTCATTCTCATGCTTTGGATCTTTTGATCACTGGATTATGCTCACGGGGTTTGGTGCAAGAAGCTTTTGAGTGCTCCAAACAGTTGTTGGAGAGAGGAAGAAATATGAGTGTTCCAGCATTTCTAATGATGGAGAGGTTTTTACTGCGGGCTGGTGAATTGCACAAGTTGAAGGAACTTGACCAGATGATTAAAAAATTGCAAAGTGTCTTACCACCATCTAGAGGACATGCTACTGGTATTTCTACCTCCGGGGTTATAGAATAGCATTGTTTAATTTAACATACAACTCCTGCCACCTGATTTTGGTGGGTTTTTCCAGCGTGTTAACATTTATGTATATTTTTTGTATTGCAATTGTACCTTTTGGAATATACTGAATTGGTAAAGATAAAAGACACTTCCAAGACATTATGTTGATTAGAGTCATGTATATCTTAAGCCTATTTATACTCAGTTCATTTTTTATGGAGGGTCTTTAGAATATCGGTGTTCTCGCTTCTCACAAAAGTGCCCAAACATGGACATTTAAGCCTTTACTACAATTCAAGCAATGAATAGCTACTTAATTATATCTCAAGTCACAACAGTAACAATTTGCCCAAGCCACCCAAATATTTGAGTTCAGCTGGAGGTCAGTCCAATTTATATGGGCTATAGGCGGATGAATGATAACTGGATGAAGGTATTCATCTCCTTTCTTTTTCAGTTGTTATGAAATTTGAGCCAATAATTGTCCTCTTCATCATAGTTCTTTAAATAATCCAATTAAATTTTAGTCCGATGTATTGATGCACTTCTGCATAATCCTCGTTTCAGGGCAAAAGGGCATTTGCCTGTTGACATGCGTCAGAGTTTTACTTGAGCTTTCAAGCAACAGCTTAAGTTCGACAAGGTTTTGATATTAATAGTTGCATGCCATTATGTTCGTATGGTGGTATGTCCTATACTCACATCCATTTGAGTTTGTAATCCCATTTGATTTGATTAAAGTTGAGAGCTAATTTTTGTTCTCTATTTCATGTTTCTCCAGGTGATCCACTTAGTGTGGCATCATCATGATCACCAACTTTATGCTTCTATAGCGATGTTGATTAATGAGTGTTGACTAACTTATGTAGTGACTGTCAAGGTTCAGAGGCTATTTTCATTTTTGAGCTATTGTACCGACAGTTTGATTGCACAAAAACCCTTCACACTTCAGTGAAACTTGATTTCTCTTCATGCAAGGCCATCATCATCATTTTGCTTCAATAATCCTGAAACACCAAGTTGTCGGCCATGAAACCTAAAGCACATATTGGATATTTAAGAATTGTACTCGCACTCCTTAGTATTGTCCATAATATTCCCAATCAAGTCATTGGATATGGTCTTTGGTTGTTTAAATTTTAGCAAGATGGATTGATTGCCGATGGGGAATCATTTAGTGCATGTGTAGATGAACTGATATGGGAAAACAACACAAATCTGTGACAGAAAACAGTCATATCTGAGAACGATACGTGTAATTTAGCCAAGATAGGATAATGCAGATCTCGGTGGAGTTTTAAGAATTTCTTGGTTTCTTTCTCAAGCAGGAGCAGGGATGTCAAGATCATATTTCTTATAATAAATTGTATGCAAGTTTAAGCCTCTTGAATTTTACAGGAATAAATTCTTTCAAGATGGGCTTGTATACGAAGGGAGGAAGTAAAGTTGTATTTGTTTTTAATTATTTTATATGTTATGATTTAATGCATTTTGTTGATTTATCAACAAAGGAGTTGGCGTAGTACTAAGGTACACTATGATTGTCAGGGAAGATCTCGATTCAATCTTTGAAGAAAACTCCAATTGAGAGAACAAATCTGATTATGCCCGAAAGGGGATCAGTCTTCACTAGTTATAGGGGGGATATCTTTAGAAAATCCAATAATGCACTTTACTTATTTAAGGTTTAACATATAGACAAACTCAGATAGAAAAAGTATTAATTATAAAATCAAATGAAGATTGTGAGATCTTATCTCTTAAGGGGCATTTGGTGGAGGGTTAGAAAATAGATCCCTGGGAAAGTTAAGAAAATTCCTATGTTTGGTATAAATTTTGGAAAAATATTCTCAAACCCGAGATTGGTTTTGGGGTAAGATTCTCCCCAAAATAATCTTATTTCACACATGGGATTGTAACATTCCCATAAAATGGATATATTTTTTCTTGTGAAAAAGACCAAATTACCTTTATTGTCACTTATTGTCACCCATCGCCAGTTATCCTCCGCTGCCACCCTTTGCCGCCGGACCGCCACCCTCCGCCATCGGACCACTGTCGGGTTGCCACCGGACACCGCCCTCCACTATCAGACCACTATCGACCATTGCCCTCAGCTGTCGGACTGTCGCTAGACCTTCGCTGTCGCTTATCAGGCTGCCATTGGACACCGCCCTCCACCATCGGACCACCGCTGACCATCGTCCTTTGTCGGACCGTCAAGGGTATTTTTGAAAATGAACAAAATATTATCAAAAATTCAATCTGTTTACCAAACGCTTCAAAAAACACATGCTTGGGAAAGTTATTATCAGGAATAGGATTACAGGGAATGAAAATTCAAACCTCCTACCAAACATCCCCTTCCAGGAAAATAATCCTAAAGCTAAAATACAAAATATCTCCTCAAACTAGCTCATTTTACTTCTTTTAAAGTTTTAAGAGTGTGCAAGTCACCCAATAATAGATCTCACAATTTAATTCCTCTTTATTAAGCGTTATCTAATAACCATTTAAAAAAGAAGAAAAAAAAATAAAGTTAAAATCTTTTGTCAAAATTTTAGACATAATAGTTTTGAGATGTATAAGAGATTTTATTTTACTCAATCAATATTGTTAAATTTATTGAAACTCCAATTATTTTTTAATAGTGTATAGTTAATGTTGTTAATACTACTATTGTTTTTTTAACAATATATGCATTTTGGTCGTTGAATGTTGATAAAAGCTCCTGTTATTTTTTTAAAGAGTAAATATGTATTTTGGTATATTAAATAAGTTTTTAGAAGTAAAATTGTTGTATTACGTTAGTGTTAAAAGTTGTTCACTATTAAATTGGTATTTAAAAGTAAAAATATGACATTATATTAGTTATTTTAAAAGTTATTAAATTTTTAAAAATTTATATTTTGTAAAAAAGAATTCAAATAGATGTTAAGTACTAAATCAAATCAAATAAAATTAGGCTGGATTAGAGTGAATATTTTTTTTTATTCTATTTGATCTAGACCATCCTTCTTTAAAATTTATTAGACTTCAATTAATTTAATTAAACTAAATTGACCTATTATAAGAACATAGCTCTTTCAATATTTTTTTTTATTAATAAAATTCAAATATAAGATTTTACTTAAGAATAATAAAAATCAAATTATTTGAATTAACTAAGCATTATTGAATGTGAATCATACTATTGCTTGCCAATATGCTAAAAGAAATAGAATTTAATTTAAATATACTGACAGTATAAAATAATTTTATATTATTAACTAATAGAAATAGTAAAAAATATCAACTCATATAAATAATTATTCATTATAACAAGGAACCTATCATAATTTCTTATTTTTTCTTATTTCTATTAATTGATAATATAAAATTATTTTATACTATTAATTTATACCAATTAAACTCAAAATAATAATGATAATAACAATTCATGTAAAATGATAAATATAATACACATAATATAATTTCCATTTTATTTATTTATTTATTTTCTCCTTATTCTACTGGACAATCATCAGACGCTTCTCTCTCCTCCTCTTGCTACAAGGTCACCTGCTTCCCTGTTTCCGAAGGAGGCCTGCTTCTCCTTCAATCCCCCCCCCCCCCTCTCTCTCTTTCTCTCTCTCTCAAATCCTCCATAATTCAATTCAGATCCACCGGATCCCCCAAAACAAACAGAAAAAATGTACGGATTCGAAGCCATGACATTCAACATCCACGGCGGATACCTGGAGGCCATAGTCCGCGGCCACCGCGCCGGACTGCTCACAGCCGCCGACTACAACAACCTCTGCCAATGCGAATCCCTCGACGACATCAAGATGCATCTCTCCGCCACCGAGTACGGCCCTTACCTCCAAAACGGTGCGTTTCCATACCCAAATCAACCTACCTCAATTATCATCATCATCATCATTATTGTTATATTGCTTTGGATTTTTATTGTGTAATGTAACCAAATCAATTGCTTGTGTGTCATTAAAACATAAATTTGCGTTTTTTAATTTTTTATTTTTTGGTCGACATGGGTGATATTTGGGATTCTTGGTATTGCTTGGATGAATGATCCATTAATGGATTCTATGTAAAATTTGTACGACATAATCCTTGTAGGAAAGAATTTTTATTTAGGTGACTTAGTTTTAATATTACCTTTTAGGGTGTTGGCCAGTTGGGTTTCATGATCATGTTAATGTTGTGGACCTCCGTGAGATCTTAAATAGATTAGATTCGATTGCTTTTGTATCGGTACATGGGTGTGTAATCGTTGATAACTTGTGCTTGTTGCTTGGTTTTCCCTCCTGTAATAAAATGAAGCTGTGAGAACTGGGTTCTGAAAATCATGTATCAATTTGTATTATGATCTGTTGTAGTTTTTTTTTTTTTTTTAATGCATCTTCTAATCCATTCTGTGGCTTGACGTTATTGGTTTATGCTGACGATTGATGAATTACCTGTTGCAGAGCCTTCTCCGTTGCATACAACTACGATTGTGGAGAAATGTACTCTTAAGCTCGTTGATGATTACAAGCACATGCTATGCCAGGCCACAGAACCCTTGTCAACCTTTTTAGAATATATCACGTACATGAACTTGATTTTTCTCTTTGCTACCTTTTGTTGTGTTTACTGATTTACTCTGTCAGTATCGGCTTCATAATGAGGGATAAGGATATATATTTAGCTGGGGCTACAAGAGATGAAAGTTTTAAAGAGTATTGCTGATTGCTTCTGTAACATCCAAGTATTAGGCATTGTAATTGTTAGCAACTCGGAATGCAATTAGGTGCATTAAGTCCAACCCTTGTGGAAAGTTGGATTCAAATCAGAATTGGCTCCGGTGGATGGGTTTTGAGCATCCCTTTATTTTGAAGGGAGCTTTAGTATTTTTTCAGATATACCAGAAAAATGAGTAAAGCTGAAATCAATATACTTTATGTTACTATCCTGCAGATATGGTCACATGATAGACAATGTTGTTTTGATTGTTACTGGCACCTTGCATGAGAGAGATGTTCAAGAACTACTAGAAAAATGTCATCCACTGGGAATGTTTGATAGGTAAGTAGTTACTACTCTATCCAATTTTCAATGAATTGACTGTCAGCACATTTGAAATTTAATTCTTTCTCCTTTTCTTCTTGGGGGTTCTCCTCAGTATTGCTACTGTGGCAGTTGCTCAGAATATGCGGGAGCTTTACAGGCTGGTTCTTGTTGACACTCCTCTAGCTCCATACTTCTCTGAGTGTATTACATCAGAGGTAAATTATCTTTCCAGAGTTTTTCTTCTACCTTTATAAATCAGTCTGCTTGATAAAGGGTTAAAGGATTTTGCGCTATTGCAGAAACTGGAAATAATTACTATCTACTTCCGCCAATTTATATTAATAGATTGTGATAAAAAATGTTTTAAGAAATTGTAATGGCAACTAGTTGTTGGGCCCCATAATGAAGACAAGGTTCCTTCTTTACCATTTTCTGGATTATATGTATACAGTTTTGTTTTTTGTTGGGGGGGGGGGGGGATCCTTGATACTATTGGCATCCATGGGTTTGTTGCTTTAGGGTTTCATTAATGTAGCATTTGTACTTCTGTGGTACTCATCAATTTCTAAAATGCATGCTTATGATACTTGTCTGACATTGCACTTATGCTGATTGCTATTATTGCTGCTATTCATTTTTCTAGGACTTGGATGATATGAACATTGAAATAATGAGGAACACTCTTTATAAGGCATACCTTGAAGACTTTTACAGATTTTGTCAGGTGAAGGATATGAGATTCTCCTTTTTTCCCCTGCTGCATACAGATTGTCTAATCACGTTTTTTCTTCTCTCTGAATTTCATCAATTTCAATGTTATTCTTAAACAGAAACTTGGTGGTGCCACTGCTGAGATCATGTCTGACCTTCTAGCTTTTGAGGCTGATAGAAGAGCTGTGAATATCACCATAAATAGGTATGTTGAAACTGAGAAAGCTCTACATAACATTTTTGTTTCTCTGGATACTTGCACAACTAGCATTGACTTCTTTCACTTTGTGCAGCATTGGTACTGAGCTTACCAGAGATGATCGTAGAAAATTGTACTCTAATTTTGGTTTGCTGTAAGCTCTAGCCCGTCTGCTAAATATTATATTTCTTTTTTTTTTTTTAAATTAAAACAATGTTTGTATGCTGATTTGGAATGCTTCTTATCTTGAACAGCTACCCATATGGTCATGAGGAACTTGCTGTCTGTGAGGACATTGATCAGGTCTGATTTACATCTCAGTCTTGTGATGTCTTGAGTTGTTTGATTGCTTCTTTTTTTTTAATCCTAAAAAATTTTGGTTGAAGGGAAGGCTCTTACCCACATCTAGGGTCAAAATTTGATTGTTTGATTGCTTTTTATTGCATTTGTAATTGTACTTGGTTTTGGTTACCAATTTCCAGAGGTTCTTTGTATAGTTGAGTAGTCCATTATCCTTTCATGCCAGTATCTCTACTGAAATATTTGTCAGTCATCATAGCAGGGGTAGCAGCCAATTATATTTCTAGTTGATTGCTTTTAGTAGTACTTTTTGGCCTTAATTCTCTTGCTTGGTTGCTCATATAGGTTCGTGCTGTTATGGAAAAATATCCCCCCTATCAGTCTATTTTTGCTAAGTTGTCATATGGAGAGAGCCAAATGCTTGACAAGGCATTCTATGAGGAGGAGGTGAAGAGGCTTTGCTTGGCGTTTGAGCAACAGGTTTATAGTCATTTATGTTTATCTTTATTTCTAGTTCATGTAGTGAATTTGCTAATATTTTAATGGCCACTGGATCTTTCTTAGCACGTGATGGAACAAAAAACTGGAAGTGTCATCCCCCCTGAAGGATATTGATTGCCTGTTGTTTAATTCTTTTTCTAGGGCATGTTTATTCATTAGTAAGCCGCCCCATTTTGTCTATTTTTGCAGTTTCATTATGCTGTATTCTTCGCATACATGAGGTTAAGGGAGCAGGAGATCAGGAACCTTATGTGGATTTCTGAGTGTGTGGCTCAGAATCAGAAGTCCAGAGTTCATGACAGTGTTGTCTTCATATTTTAGTCGGATGACTCATTACAAGTTGCATGTTGTTTTGGACAATTGTTTATACACTGTCCGCATTTCCATCTAAGTTGCCCATTGGTAGTGTTTAGAAGATTGTGATAAAAATAAGAGTATAATGTTATGTTGATGAAATCTTCTGTATTACGGAACGAGGATTTTTGTAGTCAAATTTGATTTAAATATGTTTAATTCTAAACATGTTATATTCAACTTGTATGTTGTAATTCCTACAATAAATAGTTATATGAAATAAACTTGCTGGTTGGGATCTTCGCATTGCTTCGCATTACTTCTGCTATTATTCCAACTTGGATAGTCATGATCCGCGTCTTGGATAGATTAATCAATCTACCAACTTGAAGTGCTTTTGGGGTTGGGGGGGGGGGTTATATATTGTTTTATTCACAGTTTGACACTTTAATTTTATGTGCTACTACTATTTTTCATTCTATTGCTAGTGAATAGAACAGAATAAGATTTTCTTTTTTCCCCTCTTGACAGCACTTAAGAATTTGTGTCCAAAACCTTGTGTATACCAAAATGACGCATAAATCACTATTTTTACTTCTAACGATATCTTTAAGTCAGAAGTTTATTTAAGTGAAAAAATTGGGAACTTGGCTTCTGCGTCATTCTGCAGCACCCAACCAGCTGAAACTCAAACCAAGCATCAAACAAGTATTTTGGATTGGAAGACATGGTTAGCAGGTAGTGGAAATAGATACTCCAGTCTCTAAGCAGCTGGAACGTGAGGAGGATAAGGATATGAAGGGAGAAAAGGACGATGGTTTATCAATTTTGGAGCCTGGCTTCATGTTCTGATTTATTTTGCACGCCAAGAAAACATGTTCTCGTTAATTATTTATTATGTACAATAACTTAGGTTGTGGAGAAGGTTTGCCTCAATTTAAGGTTAGGGTATATCTCAAAGTTTGATGAGCACTTTTCTACAAATAATTGAATTCATGTCATAGTCATATATGGGTGAAAGACTAATTAAGTGAATTAATACTCATTGACTATTCTTGTTTATTTTAGTCTCTAACAACTATAAAAATATAAATGTAAATAAGGATATATCACATTTGTCTTATTTGAATTCAAATAATATATAAAAAACTAAAATGAGTAAAATCTTTAAGAATAAAGTATAATATCTAAGCCAATAAATTGGACCTCAAGTGGCATTCCCTTTAATCCATGTGACAGGGGATTTGTTGGTTTAGGTCAGGGGTTTGATCTCCATTTTTCCCAATCTCTGGAGCTCCCTAAAAAGCCAAAAGGGGGGGGGGGGGGGGGAAGAGAATCTAAGCTCAAGTTTCTAAAATTTTTCAACATCAAAATGGACTGATTAAAAGTTTTTAAACCGGCCAATATAAGATGTGACAGCATCGAACCGGCCAAAAATCTGAGCTGTCTTCATAGCAAAGTTCAGTGAGGCAATGAAGAAAAAGTAAAGCTTAAAATAGACCTATGCTTGTTTTGGCTACGGAATTGGAGAGAGATTCAGCTAGATTGAACTTTGAAGTCTTAAACCAAAATGCACGGTTGAAATTGTATACAACTAGATAAAATGTAGTATGATGAGGCACGACAAATTGCTGAATGAAATACCAAACAAAAGTGTGTCAAAAAGTTTTATGGAGGCAATATAGTCTTTTCATGTGGTTAAGAATGAAAATAGACCTACGGCCGTTTAAGTATGGAATTGAAAAGATGAAAAATTAGATTGCAGTTCTTTCCCAATATGCACGATAGAATTATAAATAAGGACAGAAATAATAACAGAATGCAAATTGCAGTCTCAAACATTAGGGACAAATATGAAGAAATAGAAACTGTCCAAAAACTTAAAAATACGCACAAAGTTAGTGGTGGCAAGGAAGAAAGCCTCACTGTAAGACAAAGCTTGAAATAGACTTATGTCCTGGCCACGAAATTAATTTAGAGAGGTCGTATTTTGTAAGACTGAAATAAACTACATGATTGAAATTATGGAAGAACAGATAAAATGAAGCATGATCACCGAACATAGGATTGTTGAGTCTACTATAATAGAAAACTAGAGTAAGACCCGCCCGTTGCGCAGATAGAAAAAATATAAGAATCATTTAGTAAATATAGTAAAATAATATTTGAATTCTATTTCAGCCCTTCCCTTTTCAGTGCCAGGAAAGATTAAATTATTTCTTACAACTCTTATGTAAAAACTCATATTCAAAGGAGAAATAGCAATAATAGAAAATTGCCTGAAAGTATATTGATAAAATCAATAAGTATATAACGTAAAATGGTGTGTTTATGAACAACATATATCATAAATGCATAGTTTATGCACTTTCTTTGGTACTATGCATTGAGGGAGAAAAAGGAAGTTGTCTTTGCACAAGAACTAAAAATGTAATAAGAAGTTTTCCGTAATAAGATAAAAATAAAGCAAAACAATGATAATTGAACTTTTGTGTGCAACAGTGAAAATAGGGGAAGAAGAAAAAAGCATAGATTGACAAAAAAGCTTATCTTGAAAAAGCATAAAAAATGTAAAAACTAAACAATGTTCTTTTTTGTGATATCTCCGTGGATGTTTTGTACTATGTGAAAGAATAAATGAGCAATGGTTAGGAGTTTTGTGTTTGTAATAAACTTTAGATTCATATTATAGACATATATAAGGTCATAAAAGAAAAGAAGTATTGGTGAAAGGTGGGAGAAGGAGAAATGTATAGTAAATGAAACACTAGGGTGGATTAATGTGGTAGTAAAACAAAAGAAATGGTGATGTGAGTTAATATGGTAGTAAAACAAAAGAAACTTCCAACAATTAAAGGCAACAAAAGCAAATGGGTTAATATGGGACAAGGGAAGAAAGTCAAGGGATGAAATGTAATGGTGGTGTGACAATTTCATGAGAGAGTGCCAAGTTCAATGATATGCTAATGTGACAATTTCATACACATCTGATATGTCAATAGCATAGCCTAGGTTTCAGTTTTAATATATTATAAATAGATAGATGGTGCAAAGAGGTAAAAAACTTTTGTTAGGGAGGTTAAAAGTGGATGAGAAAATTTTATGAATTAGATTTATGAGTATAAATACCTGAAAAAACTGATAATGAAATTTTCAAGTCCATTTTTACATGTATACATAAACTGACCCTTAAAGTTAACACGAAAAGGTTTTGAAGGCAATTAAGTTAACCTCACCGTAAGGGAAATGCAAGAAATAGACCTACGCTTTTAATCACTCCAAATGCACGACAATCACTCAGTTTATAATTTTCACTAGAAGACATTTTCAATTGCTATAAGGGTCAATGCATGTGGTTTGAAATGTCTGTTCATGCAGTGGATGTTCCTTGATATAAAATCCACTTTAGTGTGTCTCCATTTTTATATGAATAAATTATTAGCATACAATGGGTTTTGTGTTGTCTCTTGCTTTATCATTACAGTTTCTTTTCCTTTGTTCACTGTTCTCATCCACACTTATAAACTGTTTTCCTCTCACCCAGTCTACTAAATGTCATGAAGATGAAAGCATTGCCTTGCTGCAATTTAAGGCAGGCTTTGTGACTATTAAGTATGCTTCTTATAATCCTGTCAGTTATCCTAAAATTTCATCTTGGATGTCAGGTACAGATTGCTGCTCTTGGAAAGGCATTGAGTGTGATGATTTCACAGGTCATGTGATTGGCATTGACCTTAGTAGCAGCCAGCTCTATGGTTCTATGGATGCCAATAGCAGTCTCTTTCGCCTTGTGCAACTTCAAAGTCTTAATCTTGCTAATAATGACTTCAATTGCTCTCAAATCCCATCAAGGATAGGTGAGCTTTCAAAGCTGAGACATCTGAACCTTTCTCGAACAACATTTTCAGGGGAAATCCCGGCAGAAGTTTCACAATTGTCCAAGTTGTTGTCACTTGTTCTAAGCAACAATATTTTGTCATTTTCATATCCTACACCTCCAATCAATCTGTTGCAACTCAAAGTGTCCAATCTCAGAAGCATAATTCAAAACTAAACAAAACTTGAGATACTTTTACTTAGCTATGTGACTATTTCGTCATCTGTACCTGATATCCTCACATATCTAACATCTTTGCAAGCATTATATCTTTACCACTGTGACCTTTATGGTGAATGTCCAGCTGGAGTCATTCATCTTCCAAAGTTGAGATATCTGGTTTTGGGATATAACCAAAATCTCAGCGGCAAATTACCTGAATTTCACTCTAATGCGCTCAACCTGATAGAGCTTGATGCCACAAGTTTCTATGGTATAATACCTGCATCCATTGGAAATCTTAACTTTTTATATATGTTATCAATTGAACAATGCAAATTTTTTGGGTCTATTCCATCTTCACTTGGCAACCTCACTCAGCTTATGGAATTAGACCTTAGATATAACAAGTTTAAGGGTCAACTTTCTTCTTCCCTGGCAAATCTTACCGAACTTCGCTGTCTTGGACTTGGTTTCAATGAATTTACCGTCGAGACCATCTCGTGGATTGGTAAGTTGTCACAACTCATTAAGTTAGATCTAAGCTCAATATATGTTGGTAGTGAGTTGCCATTATGTTTTGCAAATCTCACCCAGCTATCTTACTTGAGCTTACCAAACAGCAGTTTAAGTGGTGAAATTCCATCTTCGATAACGAACCTTACCAATTTAGCTCACTTGGATCTTGTAAAAAATAACCTTCAGGGTAAAATTCCACACTCCCTCTACAGACTGGAGAATCTTGCATATCTTTCTCTAGGCTTCAATTTATTGGAAGGAAAGCTAGAATTTGACATGTTCTCAAAGCTCAAAATGCTCAATCATGTTTGTCTATCAGGGAACAAATTGACATTTCTCAATGGAAGAAGTTCTACCAATGTAACCCTTCCTCAACTTCAGGTGTTAGAATTGGATTCCTGTAATTTGGTTG